>AP025045.1:33469054-33722148 GCA_036186865.1 Eustoma russellianum
TTATTTAATTATTTAGTATCATCTTCGAAGTATTTAAGTAAAGAGGGTTAAGCTAGCTTAAGTAACACACGCTTAAAGAAATTATCGCTTTCATTCCTTCACTTGTTCATAGTTCCAAGTACATGTCGTTAGGGTACAACATCCTCCCCCCTTATCATAAGTTTCGTCCTCGAAACTTCAGAACTAGTCGAATAAATGTGGATATCTACTCCTCATGTTTTCCTCCGTTTCCCATGTTGCTTCTTCTTTAGGTGAATAAGATCGCATAAAGCTTCTATTTAGTTCTCTCAGAACTGCTTTGTTCCATTCATCTTAGAGGTCTCATCAGAACATATTCTAATTCTTGAAAGGTGTTATCGTAACCTATCCCATATCAAGCACTCACAACCTTGATACTATGTACCTGATAATGAAATCCATTCCGTGTAATCATGATCATAGCAGGCTTATAATTTCCTTTTAAAAATGAACAACTAGGCAGAGATCATTAACTCTGGGGTATAGACCATTAGCTCTTTTCTATAAACCTCCTTTCAGTGATCATGTAACGATCATCCTACTTACGAAATAGCTTCCAAACACACCCGGGATAATTCCCATAAGGTACACATACCAAGCTCTTCATAAGGTATGTCCCGTATTCATCCGTCTTGCTGATTGCCTTATTACGTACTAACTTTTACCCCTTTTTGCGATCATTTCATATAATCGAACTAGAAGTTGTGGGTTCTCCTTTGAAACTTATGTTCTCTTTATGACACTTCAAATCATCCTAAGGTGGCACGTTCTCTTAAAACATGGTTTTCATAGTCATGACCTATTCCCCGCATAGTGCAATAAAATGGATACAAGTGCTAATAGTGACACATCATGACGAGGACCCCGAGTCCCATACACAGTGTCATTCTTAGTAATGTTATCACTAATAACCTTACCTACTCGCTTGTGGTCTACTCATCATAACTTAATGAAACTATCATAATCACTCCTACTTGGTTGATAGGAAGTAAAGCAGAGGACATAGGTACTTTACACTTATTAGGCGTACCTTGGTTGTTTCTTTGTCATCCGCATAAACCAGCCTTATATGGATATGGTTTCCGCCTTCTACTTCGTTTGCTTGTTAAATTGTTTCTTTCATTCTTTCGTCCCCTTACCATCGCATTCCGCTCCATAGCGGCCCTCCAATAATTCACCAAAGGTCCTTGAATACGACTTAACTTAGTCTAATTTGATGTGGGGGTCTAAACCTTTCATCTCTCATAATCAAAGGAACATACTGTCCCAAAGTAATGAATGAGTACGGAAATGCCTGGCCCTTGTCTTAGTGAGTTAAATTCCGACAACGATATTCCTTCAGGGTTATTATGATGTAATTGACCTATCATGATTATGTACTATTGGAGTTTCCTTCTTTTCATGACAGAGGTCCTTAAGTCCTGACTGTGAACCATACGCTTTCCTTCGATAAACATCCTTCTGTATCCATGCGTTAGCCATAAAAGTGTTTCCATCGGTGTTAGAAATTTCTTCCCTAAAATACATGTATAATGACTCGTACCTTAGTCTGAGATTGTACTCTTATAGAACGGTGAAACCCCAATCTTTCGCCAAGTCCTACCTGACTCATCCATTTCGTCGACACGCCAATCCCGTAATAATCGAACCTAGGGTCGAAATTCTTCCTTGGAATTTATGTCGGTTCATGGTGTTCTTGTTTCTTACAAAATCTATGTTTTCTTTTCCAAATCACAAGGGTATTCTCATTTGCTTTGTCCTCATAGATTATTTAGATTATTATGCTATGCAAGATTTCGTCACATCATATTGTTACTGCTAGAGTGGGTTAGATAATCCCGATCTATAATAGTCAGGGAAGGAATTTAACCATCTTACTGAATTGTCCTTAAGATGCCGGACTCATAAAGTCTATAACGTGTCAGGACGTTTCTCAATCCTAATAGTTTTGGGGATGTCTATGATTTGCCTTGTACACATTCCATGTTCTTCCTCGAGCTTGGTTCTCTCGTTGGAAATAATCAGTTTGTAATTCAGTTTTGTTAACACTTGTGTTTCCCGAAGTGGTCAAACAAATCATTGATCCTAGGCAACTGGTATTTATCTTCCATGGAAACCTTATTGAGCTCCGACTATTATGGTACTAATCCGACCGTTAAGAGCAATTTGGTAACTTATTCTAGTTTTCACGCTTTAGTTGGGTTACTCTAGTTGTCTTCTTTGTTCTCATGTTACTGGCTTTGTTGGAATCTTTCCTAAGGTTCTCTATCGCATTGCTCTAATGACCGTTTATACCTGGCTAAAAGACATAATAGAACATAGGTACTTCAGATTTAAATTAAGCAGTTGGGCGTACCTGTTACGGGTTTTGATGTTTCAGGGATTTCTGCATCAAGCACTCTTTTGGTCTAGGTTAGTGTTTTTGGTTGACTCCTTACTTGTTCAAAAATAGTCAGATATTCTGTACTTTTTTTATTCGGTATCTGTATCGTCATGAAGTTATCTTAAACTTTACTTAACCATCTTTCTGCCTACTATGAACTAAATTCCTTGCCAAACCTTGGAATACGTGTTCTTACTAACTATTGCTAGTAAAGTTTACGATAGTGATGATGTCATTTTACTGAATTGTGGTGCCATCCGCACTACGAATGTCGGAGTCTCACTTAAGGCATAAATATTCAGAGTAGCGACAGAATTTAATTTGTAATCCGGATGCGATCTTAAGGTCTTGCAAGCAGGCATGATTACATTCCATATATGGCCATCGACTAAGGTTTTATCATCCGGTCAAAACCCTAATTTCCAGTCTAAGTCATCCTAGTCTAAGGTCAACTCTCATCTAGGATCATGACTTAGATCTAAGATCAAAATTAGTTGACTACGATCATAACATAGTTGACTACATTCATAACTTAGTTCTATGTTCTGCCCGGAATCTAGAGTCTTGGCTCTGATACCACCTGTAGCGCCCCGCACCCAGCCTCGTCCGGATGCGGGGTACCTGCCGTACTTCACGAAGGAGAGTACAAAGCGTCATGCGTAACATGCGAAAACCCATAACATAAGCTATGGACTCTCATGCTAACATTTAACATGGTAGTAAAATTCCGGCAGAATTAAAACTTTTCAAATTAAACATGCATTACTAAATCACTAAGTTCCCAAAGTAACTATCCCACAAAACAACATCACCGAAATTCTGAGAGTTCAAACATAGTTTATAATACAAACGTCTTCGCTGCACAAAAGTTCTTAAACTTAGCTTCCTTCATATTCCTCGCCTGTGGATAAGGTACCCTCAGCTCATCCTCGATCCATTCTATCTTGGCATTATCTGACTCTGGGGAAAAATATAGTGTGAGCGATAAAAATCACCCAGCAAGAATACAATAAACTACCATGAAATACGTAAAGAATCATAACATGAATGTATTACCCCGAAAACCTCAAATAATCGTAATTCATACCTGATCTTAAATCCTGAGCTTGCTTGACGTTCGGCTTAAGCATGTTTTTAGGTAATACTATACCAATAATAACTTATAACCATTAACTGTAACATGCAACATGTCCTCATGATCGTAAGTTATGCAAAATGCAATGCATGATCTCATGTCATGTCAAAACATCATTTTGGTCCCATAAGATAACGTGTCATAAAAACGTAGTGTCAGATCAATTAACCCCGGATCTGAGCAGGTCCAGAACAGATATCAGATCAATTAACCCCGGATCTGAACGGGTCCAGAACAGATATCAGATCAATTAACCCCGGATCTGAACGGGTCCAGAACAGATATCAGATCAATTAACCCCGGATCTCAACGGGTCCAGAACATATCATGTCAACAGACCAATTAACCCCGGGTCTGGAGTCGGGTTAGTCGCATGCTTGGCCGGCAAAGGAATCATGAAGCTTTCTTTAAAACATGGGACCATAAAAACTTTTCATGCATAACTAAAAACATTTTCACTTGAAAAGACTTGCTTGCATAAAATTCATAAAATCAGATTCATGTGACATATGGAAATGCATGATACATGGAATGATATGCCATGCAAGTCATGACGTGAATAATCATATGTATTCCTTATAACATGTCAACATGCATGGTTTCATAAACTAAATATTTTCAGACTTTTACTTTGTGTTCATGGGCGGTTAAGCTAACCAAATAGGTCCATTTCCATAATCTTTTGTCATAAATACGTTTGGTGGGATCTTAGATACATGTCATAAAATTTTCGTAACTTCCTAAGACGAATATAGTCCTTAAGTCATCCAATCATTATCGAGTGCGCATGCTGAATTCTGCGGTATAATCACCACATTACCTTAGCTTTTGAGACCTCAAAACCTTAATTATTAGAACCATAACCTGGAAAGTATAATAAACTCCCTAAGGATTAATATTCATGAGCCCAAACCGTGCATATAGATCCAAATCCATCAAATGGGGCCTTTTATAGTTAATCCCCTGTTCATTCTAAATTTTCAGTTTTAGTACATCCACTTTAGGCTCGTAATTACCCATCAAAACATTAAGACCAACCAGATTAGTTTACATGTCTTACTCCTTTATGTCTTAAGTGATTACGATAAAATTTCCGAATCAATCTAACAACCATAAAGGATTCATTTAATCATTTTTCTGAAACGGATCATGTGTTGAAACTGGACTGACCCATTTTACTAAAAATTCAATTGTGGCAAAACCATAAATTCTTTTTCCAAAATTCTAACTCTTACATGTCATAAACATGTAAGACTAACCTCCTACCGAAAATTAGCCCATTTGCATGTCCCTAAGATTCGTTTTTGAGTCCATTAACGCGTTACTTAATTTCTGCTCTATTCCAGTAATTCCCATTGAGCAGTGTTACCAATTAAATCATTACAACTAATCCACAACTTGTTTTACCATAATTCTAGCTGGAGTACTTACTGCACGCTTGGTATTGTTATCATGCCAAGAATCAGCTTTATTGAACCACTGCAAGGTCCTTTTTCGAGTCAATCAAAAAGATGTTCTGTTCTGCTCAGTTCTAGGCTTTCTAGCCTGAGCAGCTTTACCAATTATTTTATTAAAAATATTCCACAACTCCTTTTACAAAAATGCAAACTTTGACACTTTCTATACACACAAGGTTTTCCCCACACCGAAAATCAGCTTTATTAAACATCTACAAGATCTCTTTGGAAGCCATTCAAAACGTTACACCATTCTGTCATGTTCCAGAATTTACAGCCTGAGCAGTCTCACCAATTATTTTATTAAAAATTAACCATAACCTATTTTACCAAAATTCTAACTCTCAGCTCTGCTATACACATGGGGATAGCTCTGTGCCAAAAACCAGATTTATTGAAGGTCTAAAAGGTCCTGTTTTAAGCCGTTGAAATTAGTGCGCAATTCTGCCCAGCTCCAGAATTTCCAACTGCAGCAGTTCTACTAAATATTTTATTAAAAATAATCTGTAACTTATTTTAACAAAATTCCAACTCTCACTTGTGCTACACTCATAAGGCTAACATGGTACATAAATTTAGCTTCATTGAAGGTCTGTATGGTCAGTTCTTAGGCCGTTGAAGATGCCATCCCATTCTGCCTAGCTCCAGTAGTTTGATATCTTGTCATTGGTTCAAGTCAAAGGTACACCATTCATCTTGTTCTTATGAGATATATTATTGATTACCACTTACACCTTATTGTAACATAAATGTCCAAATTGCATGCTCATTATAAGGTAACTTTTTTCATATACCAAACAGTTGTAGATAGTATTTCAAGCAAGTATCATCTATGCACCAAACCAAGTGTTCTTCCTTAAAGACACTACTCTCCTTCTCTTCCCTCCTTAGAGCCGAAACCTAGGTGGTACCTTAACATCATTTTGTAACATATATTCAAGCATGCAATCACATTCAAAGGTCATCCTAAACCAATCTTGCACACAACTTCATAAAACTCTTATCTTTCACATGCATGCTTTTCTTAGACCTTTCAAATTTCAATCAAGAACCAAACTTGCCTAGACTTACTTAGTTGCACCTTAAATCATCTCAAAACAGCCTTGTAACTAAATGCATGTAATAAAAGATTCCATCTTTGAGAGAATAAGCCACATGAAATGCATTGTTCTTAAGGAATCTCTAAGAAATAATCTTAAACTTAGAATATTCCACTAAAGATCAAATCTTAAGGACCTCTAAGCATTCAAGTCACTAACTCTTTAAATAAATCATGAGAGATCATTGTATACTTGCCTCTTCAAGCTAAAGCTCTTGTCTTTGCTTGGTTATGGAGTGAGTTGAGTTGAAATCCTTCTCCTCCTTCCAAAATGAGCTTGGAATGGAGATTCAAGCACTTCAAGATGTCACCTCCTAAGAAAGTTGATGGATTTCACCTACTTGAGCTAGATTTTTCTTGAGTCTTGAAGATGAAGCTTGAATTGATTTCTTGGCTCCAAGGGGAGATGGCCGAATGTTGGTGATGATGGAGGGATAGAATTTTGCTAAGTGTTGCTTGGCTTGCTTGAGAGGAATTTGCAAGATGAATTGAGGTTTGTCTTGAAAAATTTAAAACTACTAGGGTTGTAAGGGGAGGGGCCGATTTTTTGCAAGGTCAAGGAGGGAGGGGAAAACACAAGACAAGGAGTCTTGGTCTTTGGTGTTTGACTAGCTTTTTGTCCCTTATCTTGCATGCTTGGTATTATTTTATCCATTTCCTTTGCATGCTTGTCTTGCATGCTTATTATTTCATGGTTTTAATTTAGCTATTTTAAATTCTAATAATGGATTGAAAAATCAAGAGGATTCTAGAACCTCTTAGGGGCTTGGCGGAATTTTAGGGGGTTCTTGGCGCAAATTTTGATTTTTCCTGTATTTTGCTTTAATTCATGTGTTATATTTTTTTCTTTATTTTATTGCATTCCAAGATTAGCATATGTATGTATATATAATAGGATGTACAATGTACATGTCACCTAAAACATATATTAGTGTACATGTATCCACATATACACATGTATACACGCCTATATGTACTTTATACATATACATATGTATCTTTGCATATATATATATATATATATATATATATATATACGTGTTCATGACAATATATACATGCGCCCATATTGTTTATGTTGTATATATATATATACATATATTTTCCTACATACACGCATATATGTACATATACATTTCCTACGCATATATCCTATACACGCACATACCTATATATCGGTATGTATTGTTCATATAACTATATTCTTCATGTATCACTTTTCTTGAAATCCCCTTATTTAATTATTTAGTATCATCTTCACAACTTATAGATTCTGGTCATCATGTTTCATTTCCTCCCACTTCTTGTGATATAATAACTGATAATGGAGAAATTGTATTAAAAAGAAATAGGGATGGTAATATTTATACATTATCATTAAATAATATGTTAGATGCTAAGATTAAATGTTTAGTATCACATTATCTAGATGTAAACTTATGGCATAGACAATTAGGCCATATAGGAACTTCAACCATAGAAAAATTATCTAAGAAAAATTTAATCAGAGGTATGCTTAAGTTAGACTTAGATGATTTCAACTTTGTGAAACCTGTATTAAAGGAAAACATATAAAAGAAACATTAAAAACAAAGCATGAAGTGAGTTCTAGTCATGTACTTGAGTTGCTTCACTGAGACTTATTTGGTCCAAGTAGGACAAGAAGTCTAGGTAGACACTACTATGTGTGTGTCATAGTAGATGATTACTCACGATACACATGGACATTGTTCTTAACACACAAAGATGATGCTCCATTGAAAATCAAAAATCTTATTAAGAAACTTGAAAATCTTTACAAAGAAAATGTTAAAAGAATTAGGAGTGATAGAGGTGGAGAATTTAAAAACAAAGATGTAGTTAGGTTTTGTGAATTACACGGAATAAAACATGAATTCTCACAACCTAGATTAACACAACTCAATGGAGTTGTTAAACATAAAAATAGAACAATCCAAGAAATAGCTAGGACAATGTTGTGTGAAAACAAAGTACCTAGATATTTATGGGCTAAAGCTGTTAGTTGTGTATGTTATCTAATAAATAGTATTTCTATTCGAAAGAAATTAAATAAAGCACCATATGAGTTGTTGAACAATAGACAACCTAAGATAGATTATCTAAGTGTATTTGGATGTAAATGTTTTGTACTTAATACTGAAGACAATCTAGATAAGTTTGAACAAAAGTCTATTGAATGTATATTTGTTGGATATTCAACTACCTCCAAAGCACATAGGTGTTATAATCCTGCATCTAGAAAAATAACTGAACCAATACATGTGAAATTCAATGAGAATGCATATTTTAAAGTTAGTGATAAATAATGTTGAAAATTTGTTTGATGATGACTTGTTACTTGAGCCTGTGTGTGACCATCTAGAACCAACTTCCCTTGAAAAAGACATGCATGAACCCTTAGGTGAAGTAAATAAAGAAATTATGCAATTAGAAGATAATCCATCTACTTTACAAGATGTTCCGATTGTCTATGATAATGTTCATATAAATGAAACTTTTGAACAAGAAGCAGGTGAACCTAGTCAAGCATAAGAATTGGTGGCATATAAAAGGCAAACACAAAAATCCTAAGGAATTAATCACTGGTGATCTGAGTGATGGGGTTAGAAGAAGTAGAAATATAAGTCAAGCAGAATGGCATGTCTTGATATCTCACTTAGAACCTAACAATGTTAAGGAAGCTTTAGGTGATATATAATTGACAGATGCCATGATTGAGGACTTAAACCAATTTACCCAAAACAACGTGTGAGATTTAGTGCATAGACCCGAAATAAATCTATAATAGGTACAAAATGGGTTTTTGTAAACAAAATGGATGAATAAGGAAACAGTACAAGAAATAAGGATAGGCTAATCACACAAGGTTATAATCAACACGAAAGAATGGAATATGAAAAAACCTTTGCACTCGTTGCACGACTAGAAGCAATTAGATTATTAGTTGCTATTACAAGTCTAAGCAACTATAAACTCTTCCAAATGGATGTCAAGAGTGCGTTCTCGAATGGATACATCCAAGAAGAAGTTTTTTGTCAAACAACCCCCTGGATTTGAAGATCCAAAGAACACTAACCATGTTTACAAGTTTAAGAAAGCTTTGTATGGGTTAAAACAAGCTCCAAGAGCTTGGAATGATAGATTTGCAATTTTTTTATTACATATAATTATCAAAGGAGGACCATAGACAGTACATTGTTTCTTAAAAGAAAAGCTAATGATTTAATTATAGTCCAAGTATATGTAGACGATATTATCTTTGGTTCAACTAACTCCACATTAGTAAAGGACTTCGAAGAGTGTATGAAGTTTGAATTTGAGATGTCAATGGTAGGAGAGTTGAATTAATTCTTACGGTTACAAATTAGAAAAACCCCTCAAGGAATCAACATTAGACAATTTAAGTATGTTAATGATATGATTAAGAAGTTTAGATTTGAAGAGTTGAAACCTTCAACTACCCCCATGAGCGTCACCAAAAAACTAGACAAGGATAAAAGTGGTAAACATTTTGCTGACACACTATATAGGTTTATGATTGGATCATTGTTGTATTTAACAGCATCAAGACCTGATATAATGTTTAGTGTGTGCATGTGTTCTAGGTTTCAATCTTTTCCTAAAGTATCACATTATGATGCAGTAAAAAAGATATTTAGATATATTAAACATACACCTCATTTAGGACTTTGGTACGATAGAAACGCTAAGTTGGAATTGTACGCTTTTATTGATGTTGATTATGTCAGTGAGACTTGTCAATTTATAGGAACCAAGTAGATTTCGTGGTTTTCTAAGAAACAAGCTAGTGAAGCTCTTTTTACCACTGAAGCGAGTATATAGCCTTATGTTTATGCGCTACCCAAATACTTTGTCTTGAACAACAACTTAGTGATTTCGGCATTAAAATGCATAGGATTCCAACTTTACTTGATAGCACAAGTGCGGTCAATTTTTCTCAGAATCCACTACTTCATTCTAAAGCCAAACGCATAGAAGTTCAATAACATTTTCTTCGAGACAGTGTACAAAATGATGATATCGTTATCAACCATGTAAGAACTGATCATTAGGTTGATGTTATTTTCACCAAACCCCTTAGTCAAGTTATTTTTGAAAATTTATTATCCAAGTGTGTAGGACCTGTATAGCACCACTAGAAGGTGGGGGGTTGAATAGTGAGTGTGAAAATTTTGGTTTTTAAAAACTTTTGGACAAAAAACCTCACTTCTGAAAATAGTTTCGGTTTTCAGACCCTGATATGAAATATTTAAAGGACCTAGTTTTGGACCTCCAAAAATTTTGAAATTTGGTGAGAATGTACTCTCAGATGTTATAAGAGACTCATGAAGATTTCCAGATTAAACTCCTCTCCTAACCCCATGAAAATACGTTTTTGGTCAGATTGCACAAATCTGCCAAAAACTGTACTCCGACTTGAAAAATTTATTCCTATTAATTGATGAGTCCAAATATTCTTAAACTTCTATGACAAGACCCTCAAGATATTTATTTTATTGGGTTAAAACAGTTTCCAAAAATTCCTTTCGGAAGTATGTCAACCACAATGATGTTCTCAACCTTTGAAAATCTGAAAATCATATTGCACTTGTCTCAGAACTATTCATGTTTGACTGACTTATACGTATCCAAATGAGTTGAAACTTACGCCAAATGAAACCTAGGATATGTGGCTATGTTTTTGAAAAATTTTATAATTTTTGAGAATGTTTTACTATTTTTACCGTTGCAACGAACTCAATACAGAAAACTTAAAACTGAAAGTAAAGTGCGATAAAATAAGAACACCAAGGATTTTATACTGGTTCGGTTAAATCAACCCACTCCAGTCTTCGAAGACACCTTCCTCGGTTATCACTAAACACAATAAACACTTTACCCCAAGGATGGCTGAAGTTAAACACTAACTCCACCCTTTTAAAATCAATAAATCGAGCAAATGAATCACGGACACCACCACCGATCGAATGAAGGTTTGATCACACCTTGATCAACCTTTTACAATGAACTTGTATGAGTGGTATATTCAAAGACTATATAATATGTAGAATATATGAACAATAGGCTTGAGAGAAGAAGAAGAAGAAGAAAGAAAAGGAGAAGAAGAAAGTATTATAGCTTTTTGCACTTGAGAGAATGTGAGTTGTAGCTTGGCCTTGTTTGCACTATTTTCTCCCTTTTATTCACCTTTGGCCGCCCCCTTTATGTTTTCTCCCTTCTTGAGAATTTTCTTTAATGTCCTTGGAAGATTTCCTTGTGTAAAAGGTGACACAATCTTGCTTACTTGGTGCAATATGATTGAAAGGATGACTTGACCTGGCTTACTTGTCACATGTTGATTGGTCCACATTGGCACACTTTAATGAGCTATAAATTCTAAAAAAAACTCTCCAAACATGTGCTCAAATGTAGTCAAAACATTACCATACAATAACATTTCAATACCTTGAATTTTGGGAGACAAATTGAGGACCATTACTACCAAAAAATCGTCCATCTTAAGGGACATGTGCTGAAATTTTTAGCATGTGTCTCTTCGGAATACTTTCCTTGCTGGTGCCCTCTTCTAAGTCACCAATCTTGTATGACATATTCTCCACCAATTTAAATGTAAAATAAACTCCACCTAGGCTCCAATCATTATGTAATAGGCATGTATGAGAGCTGGACATGTGGTGAAATTTTATTTTTGTAAGCTTTGTCAAATAATGCACAATATTTATACATATATGGTAAATAATAATCAACCCTATTTCAAATTTTCTAAAACACTTTAACATGTCTTGAATGTGTAAAAAGTGTCTAGATACCTGTTACATCTTATGCCAAAAAACATTCCATGTTGTATGTTCGTGGAAAATCGAATTTTCGACTTTCGTCCATTACGCGATTTTTCTCCGATTAAATTCAAACTTCATGCACATGTAATATGTATTATGTCACGCATAATATACATAAAATAAAGTGTATATCTAGCTCAAATGGCTGAGGTAAAAACACCCATGTGTAGTAGAGAAGATTGAATTTCAATTCTTCACAAATCTAGCCTAAATTATGGGTGATTTGTGTGTGCCAACATGAAATGATTTAGTGGCTGATTTTAACTTGTGATCCACGAAATTTTTGGCCATTTTTGAAGTATATGGTTTGACCATCTTTATATGGCAAGTACGTGACATGTTAGTGAAGTTTCGGTAGTCGCCCGATACGACAATTTTCGGTTTATGACCTTGTAACATCTCGTTATAATTGTGACGTTGCCATGACTTACATCATATGATATAAGACCTGAATATACTCATAAATATGAGGTGTATAAAGTGGTGTGACATTGACATATGTTTATAATATATGTGACATGTCGGTGGTACGTCGGAATATATGTGTATTGTGCCCTTTTAAAAAATATGGATATATATATACATATATATATATATATATATATATATATATATATATATATATATATATATATATGGCGTGTAGAGGCATATGGGGAGAAGACTTTCTATTTTCAAATTTGTTGCCATGTAGCTTCCACCAAATATGTCTCCATTTAATAAACTAGTTAGTTTATTATCTTAAGCACTTCACTTAATGAACTAGTTTAGTTCATTAATTGCGCACCTGAAATTAGTACAAAGATAACAAATGTTTGCCATATGATGTAAGCTTTAACGCTTCATGGCTTGTTAGTACGACAGCAATATATAAGCATATAAAGCATGTTTATCACATAAAGGTATCAAATAATAATTTTGTCATCCATTTCGTAAACACGTAGCATTTAAATCATGCATTTGTAAATCACTCAAACTCTTTTTCTCAACAAAGTTGGGCATGATGACCTACGATACAATCTTATAATTCTATCTTTTGCATGATTTGCAAATTAAAGGGGCAGAATAACAACATGAATTCAGATTTTAAGTCATGATTTTAATGTTGAATAATGAGTTAAGTTCAATTAGTATAAGTTTAAATTGGCGTTCAATTGGCTCGGAGCATAGGTTAAGGGGGAGAGTATAAGTTGAGGGAAGCACATAAGTGTAAAAAACATTTATCTAAAAAGAATTTGAAAACTATTGGTATAGAATTGGTGAGTTTTTCAAAACAATTGGAAAGTATGTGATAACAATTGGTAAGGAGTTGTGACATTAAAATTATATAGAGTTATTTTGAAAATCATCCAAATGGGAGAGAATGTTGAAAAATATGTTTGGATAATTTTCAAAGTTATGATTTTAAGCGTTGAATACTTAAGAAAGTGTCACACATGATGATAAAAAGTTGAAATATATTAAAGATGTGAGAAAATGTTGGTGTATGATTTGGTTTTATTGATTTTCACAAGTATTATACGTTAAAACTTTTCTTCAGGCTTCAAACGCATGATCAAGCGCTTCATCAGATTTCACGCCTGATCATGCGCTTCATCTTGTAGAAAGTTTAAACAGAAAGTTTAGATAGAACATTGAATGCTGCGTAAACTGCTTCATCTTTCAAAAAGTTCAAACATAAACTGTTGATCGAACATTGAACGCTTCATAATGCGCTTCATTTTTCAGAAAGTTTAAACAGAAACTTTAGATCGAACATTAAACGCTACATAAATTGCTTCATCTTTTGAAAACTCTGACTAGAGAGTTCTGGTGCCACATGACACGCTAAATAAAGCGCTTCATCCTTTAGAAATTTAAAATATAGAGTTCTGGTGGCAACGTGAAATGCTACATAAAGCGCTTGATCTATGAAGAAGTAATTATTTGTTACTTCACTCTATTAACAAAAGGCTTCATGTTATCTAAAATGTGATAAATAGTTGTTCTCATTTGCATATATGTTCTTAATATTTCATACATTATTTTTGTGATTTTATTATTTGATCTTGATAAATATTATTATGTCTTGTCACTAATGTGCCTTGGAAGTTTCTATAATTTACCAAAAAGGGCAAAAGTTGTATTTTAAGTTCTTGTAGGTACATGACACAGAGAAAATCATAAAATGACTTCTTTATGACTTATTCATCAATAAAAAGGTGTTCTTATATTATTTCTGGCCAACGAGGATATTTTTGGAGTTTTCTACCTTGAGGATTATGTTTGTCATTTTATCCTCCAAGGGCAGTCTGGTCATTTAACTCAAGAACAGCACTTAAGTTTGATATTATCTATATTATGGAGCTCATTTATGGTTTTCTTGAAGATCAATTGATGATTATTTATTCTATTCTTCATTTGGTGATATTATCGTCAGTAGCAGGATATGCGACGGGTATTGATGTCACATTCTATTTTACTCTTGGAGATATTTTTATATATCTTATTGAAGGTTCTCACTCATCATTTTGCAGAGCTTCTAAGGGTGTTATTGGTACAAAATTTGCCATAACTTGCAAGGAGAATAATGTAGGAATTTTGAATTTTTGGTTGACAAAGTCTTGTCAACTTTATCTACTTATTTTTCTTCACTAAATATGAGTTTGTACATATATAAATTTCTCAAAAACGTGGTTAATTATGTGGAGAAGGTGTTCTGTTGATTTTGTGACAAATATTTAAGATTATGCCAATTGGACCAACCAAATACAAGCTAGTTGTCAAAAGTTGCCAACATGGAATTTCAAATTTGAAAATAACGGCTTGTAAAGGCTGTTGGAGAGATGATTTTGTTCAAATTTTGCAGCAATCACATGGCCTATCATCATGCCAAGGAGTTCAGAGATTCTTGTGGAATATGCCATTCTATATTATCTTCATTTTGCAATGTAATTTCCATGTCATTTTTATGTTGAAAAATCGGTCAAAATAAGATGACAAGGTGGACAAATCATTCTTCTTAAAGTTTCTAAGTGTGCAAGGTGTTTAAGTGGCCAACCAATGATGTGAAGACACTTACGCCTAGATGATGAAGGCTATGACACATTGGCATTCTTATCTTCAATGCTCCATTCACACTATAAATAGGAGGCAAGGTGAAGAAGAGAAAAAAACACTTGAAAGCAAAAGTTGATGCTCATTGTATTGTTATTCTCTTCTCTTCTTCATTCATTCTTTGTGTAGTTAAGGTGTTCTATTTCTAGTTATTGTCTAGCTACACTATGCACGCCTCTTGTGTTGTATTTGCAAGATTGATTAGCCAATTTTATAAGGCTATATCAGTAGGTTTTTGGGGTGTTGCAACAAAAGTTGCATAGAGGTGATAATCTAAGTCTTGAATAGGCTTGGTGTGTAACCAAAGGATCAAGCTTGGTTCTTGTTGTATTAATGTTTGATTCATAGTGAAATCCAAGGAAAGGTGTTCCTTGGGACTGGAGTAGGTCACATTGACCGAACTAGGATAAATTCTTGGTGTTCTTGTCTTGCTTCTACATTCTGCATTCTGTCCGTTTTTAGCAGTTTTTACCCAACTTCCCACGTCTTGAACAAATAGCAAACCATTTTCAAAATTTAGGATTTTTGGTGAAGTTATACTTCAGGTTGCTAGCTATCATTTGCAAAAAAAAAAATCACTTGATTTGAGCACTGAAAAGTTAGTCTTTCAGTCGTTGCAATATAACTGCTCCATTCTATCTGCAATTTGACCAGTCTCAAAGAAACTTGAATTCTGATTTCATCAAGTATATTTTCAGGTCAAAGCTTTTTGAAACTTAAACTAGATATCCTAGGGAGTGTTTTGATATAAAGATCAACCTTTTTGGTTGGGTAATTAAAGAGTAACATGTTTTCAAAGTTCAACACTATTCTTTCTTATTCTGTCCCGATTGACCATCTGAATCTTTTTATTTGTTTGAAGGGTCAAACGATCTTATTTTTTGCTCATTTTTGGAAGAGTCTAGTCAAGACATCGAAGTTGATTTTTGGAAAGTTTAATAATTTTTGGAATTGTGTACACTGACTTTTGAATTTTTCAAATACAGTTATTGAATCTGAATAGTTCTCAGATTCTCTTTTCAAAGGGTTTTTAATTCAAGGGTAGTAGTGTAATTTTTGCTAACCACTATTCACCCCCCTGGTGATGTTTATTGCAGGTGTTACAGTCCAATAGAATTTTACACCAAGAACACTTTATAATGTCTGCAAAATGATGATTAAGAATCTCCAATAACATATCTATAAGAGTCTTCAAGAAGAAAATAAAGTGTGATTCGAAAACAGTCACATATATCGTTGATGTCGATAATATCACCATATAGAAAAATAAAACAGAAAATCACCAGATATTCTTCAAGAATACCATAAATAAACTTCAGAATGAAGATATTAAGATACTCAAGAGATTTCTTGAGAAAAAATACCGAAACTGCCTCCGGGGGTAAAATGACCAAAATACCCCTGGTGAGAGAAAACTCCAGAAATGACCATGATGGTCAGAATTAAATATAATAACACCTTTATGATAATGAATAAGATGAGAATATATCCTTAAATCATATTTATCATGTCAAGTACCCACAAAATATAAAATACCACTTTTGTCCTTTTTTATAAGTTGTAGAAACTTGCAAGGCACATTAGTCACAAGATATTTATATTCAATAAAAACACATAATAACAACATGATAAATATATATAAATCATATAAAATTGAAAACAACTATTTCATCATATTTTAGAAAAATATTTCTAAAAACCCTAGACATCGACCGATCGGAGTGTCTCTGTTTGGGAGATCGATGTCTCACAGTAAGGTTCAGAGTTTGTCTCTGACCTACATCAATCGATCGAAGTAAGAGATCGATGTGTCACTGGTTTAGTGATCGATGTCTCACAGTAAGGTCTTGGTTTTTCTGTCTACATGGATGGATCGATGTGAGGATTCGATGTACATCGATCGATTGAAGTACAGTAACCTGATAGATCGATGTCTTTTTTCTTCACTTATTCAACTTTTAATCATATATAGCATTACGTGTGACATTTCTAAGTATTCACTATTTAAAATCATGACCTTGAAAATTATTCAAACATATTTCTCAATATATATATATATATATATATATATATATATATATATATATATATATATAATAAGAAAAAATGGATGCACGCACTGCGATTGCAGCAGGCGACTCTAGCCGCCGCCTTCTTCTTCTTACTGACCACTATCGCCGATATCGTCGCTGCTTTCAGCGATGACGACGCCTTCATTTGCAGATGTTGTCTCCAATGCCACCACAATTGCGATCTCCCCCAAAACGGTTTCCCTCTATAAAGGTATTCCACTGATCTCTTTCTTCGATGACGAGATTGATGCTTTAGCCAGTCCCTTTCGTTTTACATTAGTAGGAACTTTCTGGTATGGCCGCAGTCCATTGAAGGTTATTCGCAAGGTGTTTGAAAAAATCGGATTCCATAATTATTTGTGTATCACGTTGATTGATCAGTCACATATTCTTCTTAATTTTCGGCATGAACAAGATTACCTTCCGTGTTTTTATCGTCGATCTTGGAAAATATCCGACTGTCATATGAGGGTGACTAAATGGACAGTGGATTTTGATCCATCTACATATGTCCCGATCGTTCCAGTATGGGTGGCGCTGCCTGTGTTGCCCATACATCTTCATCAAAAATCTGCACTTTTTGAGATTATTCGTCCGATAGTCATTCCAATAAAATTGGATATTGCAACGACTGATGGATTGCGTCCTTCCGTAGCAAGGTTGTGTGTTGAAATTGATGTGTCTCAGGAATTGCCAATGAAGATATACTTGTAGGCTAAACAGAAGATGATCCTTCAACAAGTAGTCTATGAAGATTTACCTTTATTTTGCCCAACTTGTCGCCGACTTGGCCATGCCACCGGCGACTGTGGTACGTCCACCCCACCGCCTCCTCCTTTTACGCAACGTCCCAAAACGCAGTGGACACCAAAAAAGGTTGCACCTCCTCAAAATTCGACTGTTGTTCATATTCCACCTATTATCCTTACACGAACAATGGATGCAGAAGTGGTACCCGGCACACCTCCTTCTCAGGATGTGCCTACTCCACCCCCACCCATGTGCAATATATATCCAGATTAGGGGCGGATGCAGAATATGCACCGGTACATGAGTTTAATGATGTAGGAGAGATTGTACATTCATCGGACACAAAATTGCATGTTGAGGATATTCCTCCTAATATACCACCTGTCTCTGAAGAAGTTACAAGGAAAATTGGTTTGCTTCCACCATCACCTTCGGAAGACCTGCTCTTATCATGCGTATTGGATCCTTTGACTGAGGAGGACTTCATCCTAGTGGTTCCTCGTCGTCGTCGTCGTACACGTAAAGAGTTGCCACCGCTGCCATCTTCTACTATTCTTACTCGTAGTGCAGTTCGTTCGTCACAAGGGAGTGTTGAAACCATGTCTCAATGAATATACTCGTGTGGAATATAAGAGGCATTAGAACCTCTTTATCACGTTTACATCATTTGGTGCATGTTCATAAGTTGAATCTTTTGGCAGTTATTGAACCCAAGCAATCATATGATTGTCTAAATAGGTTTGGCATGGACTTGGGTTTCTCCAATACACAATCTTCTACCTCCGGTAAAAAATGGATTTTCTGACAACATAATTTTTTCAGGCTCATCGCATCACAGGATGATGCTCAAGTATTACATCTTCAATTTTGTTATATCCCATTAAACCTCATATTTACATGTTCCATCGTATATGCCCAATATATGCTCATGCTTCGGCGAGATCTTTGGCAAGCTTTACGCACTTATTCGAGCAAGTCACAACTCCATGGTTGATAGGTGGGGATTTTAATACTTTTAAGCCACTGGAGGATCATCGTGGCCGTTCTCAGCCTCAGTGATCAGCCTTACAGGATTTTAATGAATGTGTTGAATATACTTAGGCCGATGGACGTGGCTTGGGCCAAGTTCAGCGGCGGCTTGATTGGGTCTTCTTTAATTCATCTTTACAGGATGTTTTTGATGATTTATGTCTTACTCATTTATCACGCATCTCTTCAGATCATACACCGTTGTTATTGATATGTCGACTCTCCCGCGAGGTTGGACGAAGACCATTTCAATTTTGGAGGCATGGCTATCTCATCCAGATTTTATTTCTTATGTCAAGGAAGCATGGCAGTCTTATCTCAAAACAGGTGGTATGTATGGATTTTACAAAAAAAACTCTCACATATTAAACAAGACATACAGCATTGGAATAAAGATATATTTGGTAATATTTTTAGTCAGGTGGAGCAGGCAGAAAATTGTGTAAAACGTGCGGAAGCTGCTTGGGATAACGACCCCATAGATGAGAATCGTACATAATATAATCATGCAAAGGCAGTTTATCTCCAGGCTTCTAAGTATGAATTTCCATACTGGAAGCAAACGGATAGGGTTCATTAGCTGCAAGATGGTGATGCTAATACATGATATTTTCATTCTATAGTTAAGGGGCGCAGGACACAACTTAGACTGCAAACAATTCATTCCTCCGCTGGTATTTTATGTGACACACAGGATACAATTCAGAGTGAGGAAGTATCCTATTACACTACCTTATTTGCAAAAGAGCCTACAGGAGATTACGACGCAATTTTTCAATACATTCCTAGGCTGGTCTCGGAGGAAGACAATATTTCGCTAACTATTATTCCGTAGCCATCTGAGATTAAAGACGTTGATTGGTATCTGGATCCTCAAAGTGCCAGAAGTCCTGATGGCTTCCATGGTAGTTTCTTTCGCTCTTGTTGGAATATAATTCACATGGATGTCATTTGCGCAGTTCAGGAATTTTTTCTTGGTATTCCACATCCTTCTGCTATGGCAAGTACCATGATTACTTTGCTTTCGAAAGTTGAATCTTCACATACTTTTAGTGATTTCAGGCCGATTTGTTTATCCAATTTCCTAAGTGAGGTATGTACCCGGATAACAGCTACGTACTTGAGTGTTTTTCTTCCTAAGCTTATTTAGCCGGAACAGACGGACTTTTTGAAACGAAATGATATTTCGACACAAGTTTTGTTAGCCGGGGAAATGATTCATTTACTTGATCGAGGTGGCAGTCAGTTATGTCTTAAATTAGATATGATGAAAGCTTTTGATCGTGTCAGATTGGAATATTTAGAGTTGCTGCTACTCAAGTTCGGCTTCTCTCCTTTCTTTGTTCGGATCGTATTGAACCACCTGCGTAGCATTAGGTTATCAATTCTGATCAATGGCATTTCATCCGGCTATTTCCATCCTTACCGGGGGGTGAAACATGGTGACCCTCTTTCTCCATTATTATTCATTCTTTCATCAGAAGGATTCAGTAGAGGTATAAAAGTCTTAGTGGAACGTAATATAATGCGGCCTTTTCGTATTGGCCGAATGCCATTTCATGTTACACATCTTGCATATGCGGATGATTTATTGATATTCCTGTAAGCTTCGCTTGGGATTCTACGTGCATTTAAGCATTTCTTGACTTCTTATGAGAAAGACTCCGAGCAAAAGGTCAATAATAATAAAAGCAGTTTTATGCTATCTTCACATATCTCCTTGTGTCGAAAATCATCTATCTCGGATATCCTAGCTATGAAACAGAATAACTTACCATTTCGTTACCTTGGACCTATGTTGCATAAAGGCATCCCACGAGCACAATAATGTACTGCACTTTTGGATCATGTTGACCGCCGTTTGCAAGGATGGCATAATAAGCTACTTTCTCAAGCAGGAAGGTTGCTTCTATTACGGTCTGTTCTATCTACACTTCCTTTACATATTCTCGCCGTGGGTGGATTGCCCAAATCTGTGATTAAGATTATTGAGCAAAAAATGGCACATTTAAACTGAGGACAGAAAAGGCATTGAGTCGCATGGACAAAAATTGGAACCCCTTGCTCGGAAGGTTGTTTGGGACTTATGGATCTCAGAGTTTTGCAGGAATCTTATTTTTGTCGTATTTGGTGGCAATATCAACAGTGTACCACGCTTTGGAGTCAATTTATGCATGCAAAGTATGGTTTGCGTGGCGATTATAACCCTCGGTTACCTGACTCACCTATATGGAAAATAATATGTCACATTCATTCATTTTGTGACGAACATTCTCAGTCTGATGGAACACATTTGATCTGGAGTTTTTCTGAGTTGGGCAGATTTACTATTGGCTCTACTTATGACTTATGCCGTGTATCGCATCCGACGATTATCTCTGTACAGTTTATATGGCATAAACATCATCGACCAGGGATAAGCAATTTTCTCTGGCGTTTATATCATCTTGCACTCCCCTTTGAAGATTATATTGCCCCATACTTGCGGGTGAGGCCTACTCGATGTCCATTTTGTAAACAAGCATCTACGGAGGTGGATCATATTTTTCTTCATTGCCCAACTATTCGGCCTCTTTGGCTCTTCTATTCCTCGGTGGTGGGCAGCCCCGCTCCAGTCATGCCGCGCTTGTTGCCACATATCTTATCTTGGTGGTTCCGGTGTTTGTGTTCTACACTTTTAGGTGTTTTACGGATAGTCATTCGGGGAATTATCATATCAAATTTGGCGTAGCTATGCTTCTATTAAATATGGTAGTGACACTACCCTATGCACAACGGAATCATTGCAGCATCATATTCGGTCAGAGATTATTTTGTGGGATAAATCCATAGATAATACAAAACTTGCCTCTGAATATCATTCTGTGCAGCATTTATGTGTACTCCCGCCAATTAGACTCAAACGGCCACAGGTTATTTGTTGGATTGTTCCCCTTTCTGGACGCTTGAAGCTTAATACGGATGCAGCTGTAGAGAAAACTTTTGCAGCGGGTGATATTGCGGAATAGTGAGGGAGAATGTTTGGGAGCTTTATCTTTCCACCTACCAATATGCACACCATATCAAGTAGAATTACACAAAGTTTACTTTGCCCGATTATATTTTTTACCACATTATCGTCACATCATCTTAGAAACTGATCGCCTCCAGCTGGTTCAAGATATAACTCCGCCTTTGCGTGATACTGGCTTCTTTCATTATCAGATGCTATATTCGTTGCTACGATAGACGGGTGTCGTTTTTCAACATGCTTTTAGGGAAGCTAACATGGCGGCTCATTATTTAGCATAGTATGGATTACAAACACCGCGGACATGTTACTTCACGCAGACTACTCTTCCACCTTTGGTTCAGAGTTTTGTTAAGCTTGATGTTACTACAGGGCATCTCCGACATGTATAATATTTCGGTCTTCCATATGGATTAGCGCGTTCAGAAATGTGCTGCCTGCATTCCTTGTGATGCAGGCAGGCAGGGTATGTTTCTTTTTTACATTACGTTGTACCTGCATTACTTTGGTTTGCTATGGTGGGATGCTTACAGATTTCCTGTTTTACTTTGTATGGATGCTTATGGCTGGACCTGCTCGACACAAATTCAACCGATACATCTCGTTTGGTAGACGCATATGCGCTAGGTTGTTTGCTTCAAATGCAGTAAATATGTACTCTTTTCCCTTCGTGCAAGATTTTATCCACAAGGGTGGTTTTGCTTGCCAAGGTTTTAATGAGGCATATCATACTACATTTGAACACAACCATAATTCTTTCGCCAATGCATGTACTTTTGAATTTTGCCTTTCGGCTTCATTTATTATGTTGTATCAGGACATTTTTTTTGTAAAAATGGTATTCCTCCGCCATGAGTGAGGGTGATATCTTAATAATACTGGAGACACGGAGATCCTTATTTAAAAAAAGACATTGTATTGCTTTGTAATATGGTTTTCCTCTGCCATAAGTGAGGACATTTTAGTTAATAAAAGGCTGGGTTCTGACCCATTTATCAAAAAAAATAGACACTGTATATGTGTGCAAGTGATACATGTTTTCCGTCCTTATAATTATGAATAACATGTCATTTATACCTCCGGTAGACCATGCATACCCCGGCATACAAAAAAGGCGATTCCTGATAGTATGATCAATGTAGGAAAATATAGTTGACACAATGAACAGGGGACTTGGTATAAACCACAATAATGATCAAGGTAAGAAAAACCAGGGACTACTGAACCAAAATATTCCATCCTCGATAGACAACAAGTGGTCGAAAACGATCCACCAGTGACAAACTAGTTCTACCACAAGCAGAGCACCATGCTGACCATGTGAATGTAGTAGTACAACTAGAATATGAGCCTAACCGAAATGAAGGGGAAGGCAATACTGTTCAGATGATGCAACTCATGTAGCAGCAACAACAATAACAGATGTTAATACAAGTGTTGCCAAACCAACAACAACCACAACCACGGCAAGGGGGAGGCAGAGAGCCTTTTGCCAAGTTACTTTCAGGATGAGAAGAGGTTGGGGGCACCAACCTTTTGCCAAGAGCGTTGACCAGTTGGAGCCTGAGGGTTGGAACGAGATGGAGATATACTTTTTGGTACTTGCCGTAGTGGAAGCAATATGGGTCGAGATAGCTATTACTCAAACTGCGACTCAAGGCAGTTGAGTCTAGAGACAAAGAAGTTGTTCAAATATCCATATGCATTGATGTAAAATCTAGTTTAGAGATGACTCAGAACATGATAGATGCAGCGATCCATCCCGAGCCCTAGTACTCGAAACGACTCACCCGCCGTATTTCGCTAAGGAGAATGTAAGGCGTCGATACAAATCAACTACACGTCATCATAATAACATAAGTCGATGTCAGCGAAAGTCATTACTAAAATCCTCGATAAAATAATCATTTTCACTAATACAATGTCTAAGAATTTCTAAATCAATACAATAGTAAACACTAATCTCAAAAATACATAAACCTCAAATATCGAAATAACTGTCTCAACCAACCCTCGAAAGTCTTTTCTATATATCCTTGGCCTCGAAATCTCCCGTCTCGATCTTTCACGGTATAACAACTCCTGTGTAAGCATACACAAACTTCTCCTACCTACAAAACTGGTGAGTAATGGTGAGAGCTACATCAACGGATTCAGTAAGCAGCCTACTTATAACCGTTAACAAAATCATACATGCAGAGACAATTATAGCTCACATTCACAAATCAACATACATGTCCCTAATACATAATTAAATTCACTTGAATATTTTTAACAATTGACAAATGGAGAATAGTCAAACAAGATGAAATCCATAAACTCAATCTACATCACCATGAAATATGCTCTTCTCAAGTATGACGTACATAACAACAAATAATCATATAAATAAAGAAGGGAACAATGCATACCAATGAAGTAGATAAATCGCGGGAAGTGAGTCACTCCACATAATAATGCGCTACTTCATGATGCATGTCTCTCCCTACGTGTCACGTGCAACAACACATTATCCCACACAATATGTTCCTTTCTTTTCAATGATATGCTATGCATGACCCTGGTCCTACTCATCGCTCTGTAACGTGGAATCATCGGATATCGCTCTGTAAGGTGGAGTCAGCGGACATCGCTCCGTAACATGGAGTCAATGGACATCACTTCGTAACGTGGAGTCAGCGGTCATTGCTCCGTAACATGGAGTCAGCAGACATCGCTCCGTAACATGGAGTCAGCGGTCATCGCTCCGTAACATGGTGTGAGCGGACATTGCTTCGTAACGTGGAGTCAGCGGTCATCGCTCCGTAACGTGAAGTCACCAGACATCGCTCCGTAACGTGGAATCAGCGGACATCGCTCCGTAACGTGGAGTCAGCGTCCCAAAGGGATGCAATGCTAATGCATGTGCCATGAATGCTCCACACACATAATCCATGATCCGGCACATCCATGCTCTTATATATGCTCGCGCCCATACATGTGCGTATATACCTGCATATATACCCCAACACATCCATATACATATGCAATACTTATTGAAATCGTACAACCATACATACACCCAGTTCATACGTACATACATATCTCACATATACACACAACTCGCATATAGAGAAAATCCAATTACAGATATTCAACAAACAATACACAGATGCATGATAAACATAACAAGCACAAATAGACCACTTACCTCTGATGCATGACAATACAATGAGCATAGATAGACCACTTACCTCTGATGCATGAGAGCATAACAAGCACATATAGACCACTTACCTCTAATGCAAGATAGTATAACAAGAACAGATAGACCACTTACCTCTGATGCATGACAGTATAATGAGCACAGATAGACCATTTACCTCTCATGCATGACACAGATAGACCACTTACCTTAAATCCGGTATTCACTTCCTCCTCTTCTAGGCTCGAATCTAAACAATTGTAGTATAAAAATCAAAACCTAATAACAAAGGTTAATTTGACTTAATTAAAATAATTAGTTCACAACTCTCTATTTTTTCCTATTTGTCATGTCAACATATATATATATATATATATATATATATATATATATATATATATATATATATATATAACACGAAATAAAACATATTAATTTATACTTTTAACTAAGGCAATCTAAATATATAAATATTCTCAAAAACAAGGTGGGCGGTCAGTGGTTAGATAATTTCATAAAAATCAGCCCATATATATAGTAAAAATTACATTTCAAAACATAACCATATATACACATACGTATATATCATAATATAGTTTACAAATAATAAATATAAGCAATTCACATGTTTACCAGGACCGAGAGCTAAGTAGGTTTTTTTTTCAACTACTGGCCCATTTTTAACAACTCCTACACAATCCAATTTATTTTTTTGAAAGAAATTTATTGGTTGAAAAGCCTCACTTATGGCGGAGGAAAACCATATTACATCATTTACAATCGTCGTCGTATGAAAATAAATGAAATAAAATGCGTATAATGGTGTATCTTCAGTCGTATATGATATGCCGCATTAAAACCTTACCAAGTAAAACCACCCTTGTGGATAAAACATTGGCGAAGGAAAAAGCGTGCATATTTATACGGCTGTCGTTTATACGAAAGCTATGGAAACATAAAGGCATCGTCGCAATGGCAGTGCAGAAAACGCTACTGTTCCGATGGTGTGGTCGAACTCTTGATGACGGTAATGGCACATTTGGATCCAAGTCAATATGTACCTCAGGGAAAAGCAATGAAGCAGGTATCACCATGGAAATGAAGGAAGAAATGAGTACATAAGTAATAAACCAACGCATACCCCAGTCGCCCTGGCTGAAATCAAGCCAGGGCGACGACGACTTATGGTTGCTCCCAAATGACACCTTCCGGTCATAATGGCATGGGACTTTGGCATTTTTGAATATCCTCATCAACGAAATGGTCATTGTTGTCCATAATAACGAAAGAAACACAGGCATCAGACAAAGAGATTTATAGAAAAATAGAATGTGGAGCAGCACAGATATAATGAAGTAACACTTAGTAGGAAAATGCACCAGCGTTGCGTGTGCGCAATAACAAAGGCAACGACAAGGGGATAAAGCCGATGTAGCATACAACATTTGTCAGTGACGAAGGGCCGGTAGCTGAAGATCCATGAGTAAAGCACCACGTACTTCACTGGGAAGTGATTGATTGGAGGCGTAAGTGGGTAGGCCTGCTGTTCTGAAACCATACCGAGCTAATCTGTGTGCTGCAGAGTTCGCTTCACGTGGGCAGTATTGCAGGGTTGTATGGTTGAGACTGAGAAAATGTTTAGCACGCGCGATATCTGTAGATAATAAGCCTGTCACTGTCTGATTTTCCGCCAGTAGTGATACCATCATTTGGCAATCGGTTTCTATAATAATGCTTTCATGTTGTTGTGCGTAGTAAATCAACGCGTATATCATGGTTTGTAGTTCTGCTCGCAATGGAGTCATCCGAGGTAATGCAAAGCAAATAGCCGATATGAAGTGACCATGGGATGAGCCTCAAAATTGCCGCACCCACTGTTAGTCGCTATTCAACTGATGCATCTATATTTAGTTTTAGCTTTCCCGATGGTGGAAATTGCCAGCGGACTATGGCCAAACGCCTTGAACGGATTGGTGGCGAATATTTTTGTTGGACTAGATGAGGCAGATTCTTGGCAAACTTTTTCTCATTCATTGAAGCGCACCATGTGTAAATAGCAGTTCTTACCTTGGTATGTAAGCTATCTGGGCTGAAATTCTCGTCTCCAAATCTACATGCTGCATATGACTTCCATATCTCCCAAGTTACTAGCGAAGGTACGATTGCTCGTAGTTGGCCAGTCATTGATGATTTCGAAGAAGTGTTCCACCAACGTAATAGATGTGCTTTGATTATGCCTGATTGTGGCATTGGTCCCGAGAATGTGATTGACATATCCATCCATAGAGGGCGTATCTTTGAACAATGCAGAAAGACATGGTCTTGATGATCGTGTTGTTGTCGACAAAAAAAACACTGTGATGGCATTGAGATAAGCCAGCGGTGCAAATTGTTTACCATCGGTAGGGAGTTGTTCCATAGTCGCCAGAGGAATATTTTCTGCCCGGGATGCGAAGATTTCCACCAAATGTAACGGTATTCGACTTTGCTTGGTTCTTGGGCGGCGATTTGTGAGTAGGCTGAACGTATAGAAAATTGTCCATTTGAATCTGGGATCCAATGGAGCATCTCATGTGTCAGAGTAGTATGTAACTCCATATATGCATTTATTTTACAAATTCGCTTCCATGTAGATGAGTCATAAATGTGTGAATATATGGAGGAGCATTGGCCATACTTGGCTCTGCTGAATTCAGACCATAGTGTGTTTGATTGGAAGTAGTTCCACCAAAGTTGGCAATCATATGATTTTTGAACTTTTGAAAGGCTACGAATTCCAGGACCTCCAACTTCAACCGCACGACATACTGAGGGCCAAGATTGCCAGTGATACCTTCCTTTCCAAAGAAAAACTGCCATTTTGCGACTTAGAATATTTACCACCCCTTTTGGGAGCTTGGAGCTGGCTATAAGATGAGTTGGGATGATGTTGAGCACATATTTGAGAAGTACTAGACGACCCGCCATTGAAAGTAATTTAGTAGACCATGCACACAGCTTAGCATCGAAGTGATTAAGTAGAGGGATACAGTACCTGTCTTTGTTGATTCCCTTGTACAAATATTATCCTAAATATTTAATGGGCAAAGAGGTTGACCGCATACCCAAAGCGTGAAGCGCGTTATTGGACGAGGCTCCTTGTCCAAGCACAAATTGACTTTTGTTGTAATAAACCAGTTGCCCCGACGCCTGCTGATACGCGTCTAAAAATTTTCGAAATCTGGCTAGAGTTAAGAAGATTAATAGATCATCAGCAAATCCCAAATGCAAGACACATTGCACGCGGCCAGTATTGAAACCCGAAATAGCTCCCGTCTGAAATAAATGTTTAAGACCTCGTGAGAAGCCTTCAGAAGATAGGATAAACAACAGCGGCGATAAGGGGTCACCCTGTTTGACGCCTCATCCAAGAGTGAAAGAATCTGTCAAAGCACCATTGAGGAGGATAGAACAGTTGGTCATACTGAGATTGTTTATGAGGATCTTCACAAGTCGTTCATGCATGCCCATTTTACGTAAAAGTAACTACAAATATTTCCAACTTACATGGTCGAACGCCTTGGCCATATCCAACTTGACAATGATTTGACCTCCTCTCGTGCGTTTATCAAGTACATGAACCATTTCCTGCGCAAGGAATACCTGCTCTGTGATGCCACGACCTTTCATAAATCTTGCTTGCTCCGGTGAGATTAGTTTTGGTAGAATGTTCGCAAGGCAGAATGCAAGCAGTCTTGTAATCACTTTAGAAATAATGTTGATGAGACATATTGGGAGATAATCCGCAAATGTTTGGGGGTTACCAACCTTTGGTATGAGTACTATTGTGGCCACAGCTGTTGGTTTTGGCATGCGAATACCTAAGTAAAATTCTTGGACCGCCTTATGAACACCATGCTGAATGATATGAATAATTTCCGATAAAAAGACCCGGGTAGCCATCCGGTCCCGCTGCACTTGTGGGACTGAGATCCCAAACTGCCATCTTCACCTCGGTTAGTGATGGGATCGCTTGTAACATAATATTTTCGTTTGAATCAATTAATGTTGGATATACTGCAGTATGACATCGCAATCAGAGACTGATTCTTCTTCAAACAGTTTTGAAAAGTACCGAATAGCTTGAGACGCAATATCATTCGGCTGTGTGTATTCTATCCCCTCCTACGATAAAATTCGCCGAATGTTCTGTTGGCAACGTTTATCTTTTACAGTTTGGTGGAAAAATGATGTGTTTTTGTCTCCTTCTTTCAGCCACTTAACATTTGCGTTCTGTTTCCAAAAAAGAAAGGCGCGGTTTTGAGCAATTTTGAGTTCTGCGAGTCTTTGGTGATATAGTGTTCTCGTGATTTCTGTAGGATCCTCGTCGTGTTGGATTTCTGCGGTTTTCACCAATGCTTCCGCATGGGATACTGCATCAAAGATATTACCAAATGTATCTTTATTCCACTGCTTTAGATCTCACCGTAAAAGAGATAATTTTTTGTGTAGTCCCCACATGCCCCCAACAGTTGAATATGTTTGCCATCTATGGGTGACGAAATCATGGAAGTCTGCATGAGTTTCCCAAACATCTACATATCAAAAGACCGATGGAGCTCGTGGACCTTCAATGTCGCATGTCAAAAATAACGGGGCATGGTCAGAAGTAGCTCGTGAGAGATGTTGTACTTGCCTAATTGGAAATAAATCCGAAAAAGATAATGATATCAGGAAACAATCAAGACGTCGACACACACGGCCTAAGCCACGTCCATCTGACAGGGTGAAAGTTGAGCCTTGATAAGGAACCTCCTGTAAATGACAACGTTGGATAAAATCATTGAAGTCATGTAGAGTGAATAGGGAAGGTTGGGATCTGCCATGATGCTCTTCCAAAGTTCTGAAAGTATTGTAGTCTCCTCCGAGTAACCATGGTATTGTATTTTCAGTGTGAAAATGCTCCAATTGTTCCCATAATATACGGCGCTCTAAAATAGAGTGGTGCCCATATACCGCTGTCAGCCAAAAGTAATCTCCAGTGGCAAGCCACCGAAACTTTATTGAGTGGTGTTGGTGTCCATGCGGTTCTGCCTCCCAACTCAAGATAGATTCCTTCCAAAAAAATCCAAATTTGATCATTACAAACAAAAAGCGATTTTGAGAAACCCAGTTGCAGTTGATAAGATATTAAAGATGTGGGCCTAAGTTTTGGCTCAATGACAATTAAAGCATGTATGTGATATTTTCGAGTTAGTGATAACAATCAAGTAAAAGATGTACGAATGCCAGGAACATTCAATAATAGTATCTTCATTGTGACAAAACATCAAAAGAATTTGAGAGGTGGGCGGCACGTAACCTTGTCATTCGCGGAGATGCGGGATTGTCATATGCTCGTCGTAAAATTCTTGGTCCCTGAGACGGCTGTGGATCAGGTGGGTTCACCATTGGCTGTTCATTTGAATGAGTATTAACATAAATGGCCTCCATGGTATGAGCAATGTGTTCTGCGCAGCTCTGATCAAGGTCATCTAATCTGTTCTCCTGCATAGGAGGGTCTAATTCATTGTCCGAATAAGAACCAATTACAGTTTTCTCCGGGATATCTCCCACTATACAATCATCAATCCCTTTAAGTCTGGAGATGTCCTGAACCTCGATTACTTCCGGGGCTGCAGCCATGTCCGGTGATGGTGGTATCATTATTTCAGGTGCTTATGTCATGGATTGTGAGTGAGGCATCTCGGCATCTGAATGTGGCTCCGAGAATTCAGGTTGATGTACGTCATTTGGAGGTCCCAACTTTTTTGGTGTCCAACGTTGATTTTTAGCTTTCTCCACCGGTTGTTGAGGGTTTGCAGTATGTTTAGCCGTCGACATATCATCTGCTGCCGTCGACTGCTTGCCGCAATCAGCAGTGACATAGCCCAATCGATAACGTTGTTCGCAATATTTTGGCAAATCTTCGTACTCAACATTTTGCATTATAACCCGAGAGGATGTCTGGATGAATACCTGATGAGGGAGCTCCTTAGAAACATTCAATTTGATGCGCACGCGCGCTACAGAAGGACGATTCATCGTGGTTGTGGCTATATCTAATTTCAGTGGCTCTCCTAACATAGCCGCTAATTGAAGGGGGTGGAAGGCAATGGGGGCAATCGAAGAAAGCGGCGACGGCGGCTACGCCGATCGCCATGGGATCGCTGGAGAGGGCAACATCTTTTATGTTACACAATCCAATATATATATATATATATATATATATATATATATATATATATTTTGAAACAGAACATTTTATTAAATATAGGCCTCACTTATGGCGGAGGAAAACCGTAGTACATAAAAGTGTGTAGGAGCATTAAACGATTATCAACTTCTAGTGAATATATGATATGCCGCATTAAAACCTTGTCAAGTAAAACCACCCTTGTGGATAAAACCTTGACGAAGGAAAAAGCGTACATATTTATATTATTGGAAAGCTGATAGGCGCTACCGATAAAGTAACTAAGCATGATGCTAATATTACATAGAATTAAAATGGATAAAAGCCAAAAAACAGTAGATGCTTGGCAACATCTCCGATAGGCAGAAATCGCTGCAGTGATCAAGAAACTTAGTGCCATCCGTAACTGGTGTCCGCCAACATGTGTAAAGTAGGAGTGTCCAGGGAAAAACCGTCCGTGATTGTGCTGAGCAAAAGGTGGCTCCGTCCATGCATCACCAAAAAAGAAGAGCGTATTAAACCCACAAATCATGTGTAATAAACGTGTGGCTTGTAAAGGAAAAATGAACATACCGACCCTGCCTGTACCCAGCAGGATACAGGCAGCGTGAATATTAGTAAGCCAATCCATATGGAAGACGCAATATGTGTATAAAACCGCCTCAAAGGATAGTGAACATTGAAGATGAGGAAACAGGGACTCACCGAGTCTGCCTATACCTAGGAGGGTACAGGCAGAGATGTTGTAAACCTGCCAATCCTTATGGAAGATGTCCGTGAGGCGAGATGACGTCATCAGGAGTAAAACCGCTTGTGTCGTTTGCCATGCAGCGTTGAGAACAACCAGCGCATCAGAAGGTGGACAGAAATGTACCATGCAAGAATAGAATAGGGAAAACGTACCGGGGCTGCCTGTATTTAACAAAATACAGGCAGAAAATAGAGTAGCATGCCAATCCATATGGAAGCCCAAAGTTAATGAATGCGTATGTTTGGAATCGATAGATCCAAAGTGACGGCCGCTCGGACCATTTGAGGTAGATTGCGAGCCGTAAAATAGCTCGGAGTCGGCGATGTCATAGCATGCTGGGCTAGGTAATGGGCCGCCATGTTAGCCTCTCGGTAGACATGTGTGATCTCCAACCGATGAGCATTCACTAGGGACTGTAGCAGGCAAAGATGATAGTTGCCATAGACTGGTTGTGGCTGACGTAATCGAAGTGTGATTTGAGCACAGTCAGTCTCCAGAACAATTTTGCGATATAATGGGAGGAAATAGAGGAGCCCGAACAAGGTAGCCTGAATTTCCGCCATCAATGGTGTGCAGGAAGGTAATCGGAAGGAGATCGCGCGGACGCATGTGCCCGATGGATCCCGTAGTATTACCCCGCCAGCCGAAAAGTGGCGGCCCACCGTGGCATCAACATTCAGTTTAAATTTCCCAGGTGGTGGAGTGAGCCATCTAACAATTTTAAGATGGGGCGGCCTTAGATAGGGAATCCATGGTAGAGAAAGGGGAGGCCCTGCTGCTAGTTTGGATCCATGCAATGTTTGAAACCACATGTAGATATCAAAATTTGTTGCATTTATCCAATATATATATATATATATATATATATATACATACATACATACATACATACATACATACATACATACATACATATATATATGTATATTTTTTTTATGTAAAGCTATTTTATTGATTACCCTCTCTTATGGCAGAGGAAAACCATATTACATAGTAATTGAAAAAACTAGTGTCATCAATACAAAAGAACTTATGAAGCATAGCAAGTAAACGCAACCTCCAGTCATATATGATATGCCGCATTAAAACCTTGTCAAGTAAAACCACCCTTGTGGATAAAACCTTGACGAAGGAAAAAGCGTACATATTTATATGAGTGGATGGTTGATAAGAGAAAATGTACAAATGTAGAGATATGAACAAGAGGAGTAACATCTTGATGCAGGCGAAATAATGATTGTCGTTGTCGCACATCCCAAGTAGTCCAAATATGATCCAGCTTTGTTGGCGTACACCACCTCGTGCAAGACGCAAAAAGAAGGTGTAAGAACAATGCAATAAATAATCCTTAGTAGTAGCATGACGAAGAGAAGAAAGCCATACCCGCGTTGCCCGTAGCCTGATGACTACGGGCAACCTCCAGCTATACAAGCCTTGTCTCTCAAACCAATATTGCTCCCAAATTTGGTAAGTCCTGGCACCCAGTAACGCACATAAGCAAGAGTCATTATACATGACATTGAAACCATGCGGACGCAGCAAGTAACATAATAAAAATTGAATAAAAGAAACGTACCATGGCTGCCTATGCCAAATTTGGACATAGGCAACCCACAAGTGTGATGGCTCTATCATCATGCTTGTCATATTCGAAAAGTTTGAAGAGTGGCATCCAAGATAACAGCGCCACGAACTTCACTAGGTAAGGCCGCATCTGATGTATAGGCTTGCAGTCCAGATGCTCGTAGACCATAGCGCGCTAATAAGTGGGCAGCAGTGTTTGCTTCACGAGGACAATAAGTGAGAGTTGAAGAATTGAGTCTGAGAAGAACAATCAGTCGCTGAACATCGCTGTAGCATGAACCAGTATATCGGGAGGGATTACCAAGCATTGTCAAAAGCATTCTGCAATCCGTTTCAACATGCAAAGCATCATATGTGAAGGCATAATAAATAATGGAATAGATCATGGCCATCAGCTCTGCTCTAATAGGCGTTGTATTTGGAAGTGCAAAGCAGATCCCCGAGATAAATCTGCCAGTGGCGTCACAGAGCACAGCACCTGCCGTAGATCCTCGACGTCCAACAGTAGCATCCATATTAAGTTTCATCCGACCAGAAGGTGACAATTGCCATCGAATCAATCTTGGCCTGCGAACCTTCATAATGGGCGAGAATCCGCCATCAACCAGTCCTGGAATTGATTCCGCAAATTTACGTCCTTGCATCGTTGAACACCATGTATATATATGTGTACGGACTCGATCATATAAGTGGCGGTATGAGAATGTGTTATCTCCAAATCGAATGAACGTATACTCCTTCCAAATCACCCAAAGAATCAATGCTGGAACAATTGCTTGTAATTGACCCAACGTAGTTGACGTTGAGGCTTGGCGCCACCAACAAATCAGATGATCCTGAATGTTGGACTACCGAGGTAGTGGAGCCGAAAATAAAATAGCCATCTCAACCCACAATGGTTTGATTTACATATATATATATATATATCATTTACTTATTTGAATATGTTGGCCGTCGCACTGCTTTGGCGATCGCCGTCGATTCTGCGGCACTAGCCGCTGCCGCTACGTACTACTCTCTAAATCTCGTTCACATCGCAATTCTGATCCAAGCTTCACTTTTCATATGGTTTTGGTAATTAAAGCTCTCATTTTTCCGTTTTTATATTGTTTTCATATTGTTTCGCCGCAATGTCTTCTGCACCGCCGCCTTCTTTTGCGGCGGTGGTTATTGGCTAGACGTCTCCACAGATGATCAATATCTCGCCAAAGATTGTATCACGGTATAAGGGCATCCCGATGATCTCCTTCCTTGATTCAGAAATTAATGCCCTTGATGTGCTATTTAGATATTCCCTAGTAGGCACTTTTTGGTATGGCCGTCCTCCATTGAAAGTTATACGAGAGGTGTTCGAGAAAATCGGATTTCATCATGATATGCGCATCACACTAATAGATCAAACGCACATTCTGCTGAATTTCCGCAATGAAGCGGATTACTTGAGATGTTTTTATCGTCGTTCATGGCACATATCCGGTTGTCACATGCGTATCACGAAGTGGACAGTTGATTTTGATCCAACTGCTGATGTCCCATCGTCCCGGTTTGGATCGCATTTCCAGGCTTACCGATCCACCTTCATCGCCAAGAGGCGTTGTTCGAAATTGTACGTACGATAGGCTCTCTGATAAAACTTGATGTGGCGGCGGCGGAAGGGTTACGACCGTCAGTTGCACGGGTAAGCGTAGAAGTGGACATTTCCCAGGAGTTTCCTCAGAAGATTTATTTGCAGGCAAAAAATAGAATTGTCTTGCAGTCAGTGGTTTATGAAGATTTGCCTCAGTTTTGCATGTCATGCAGAAGATTGGGTCATATAGCGTCTGCTTGCCCTCCGAAAGAGAAATCCACTGTGTCGCCTCAATCCAACCTCAGCCGACCCTCCTTTGGATGATGATTCAATGGATCATCAGGAACAGCCGGCTGCCATCCCATCGCATGATGCTCCCTCTGCCATCCCTCCCTCAGTTGAAATAGATGATTTAACTGCTGCTTGCGATACAGCCGAACCCTTGCAAGATGTCTCCGATCATGATGATCTCGGACATTGCTCCGACAATGAGCTGCCCACACATGTTGAGCATGCAGAGGTAACAATAGTTCCGGACGATGTGGTCCGACTGATGCAGTTAATCTCTACATCGCCGGATGAAGATATATTGTTGTCGCGACTTCAGGATCCAACCAAAACAGCAGAGTTTATTCTAGTTGTTCCTCGTCGAAAACGTCGTGCAAGAAAGGATCTCCAACCATTACCACCCTCCACTATCCTTACTCGTAGTGCGTCTCATGCAATCCAGGGAAGTGATACTACTCTTTCTCAATGAATATATTAATATGGAATATACGAGGCATGCGTGCCTCTTTGCCTAGACTGAATAATTTAATACATGATCATCATTTAAATATGCTAGCTTTCATAGAACCAAAGCATTCGCCATCACATATTGCTCGTTTTGCGTTGGATCTTGGCTTTTTGCATCATTGCTCTTCTCAATCGGAACGCATTTGGCTTTTCTGGCGTGACTCAGATTATCATTTGGTTGTAGCGTAGGATCAAAATCAGGTCATTCATTTTACTCTTCTATTTCGCCAACTTCAAAGGACTTTTGTGCTATCAGTGGTATACGGCAACCATACATCATCTTTACGTCGCCCCTTATGGCACTCATTGTATACTTTTTCGGAATCAAATGATTTACCATGGGTGGTTGGATGAGATTTTAATACTTTTCGCTCTCTGGAGGATCATGAAAGCCGATCCCAGCCATCGCTTTCATCATTGCAAGACTGTAATGACTGTGTTGAATCATTCTCCCTAATGGCCCCGCAGTTTCATGGGCCGAGATTTACTTGGATAGATGGTAGAGGACTTGGGCGAGTACATCAGAGATTGGATTGGTTATTTCTCAATTCCTCCTTTCAAGATGTTTTTGATGACACACACCTTTCGCATCTCTCCCGCATTTCTTCGGATCACACCCCCATATTATTTGTGTGCCGACTGAATAACCCAGAGGGACGCCGATCATTCCGTTTTATAGACTCTTGGTTGCTTCATCTAGATTTTAATACTTATATGCGCCATGCTTGGACATCTTATCCAACGACAGGAGGTATGTATGGATTTTATTCTAAATTGTTCCGGCTGAAGCGTGACATACAAATGTGGAATAAGGAAATTTTTGGTAATATATTCTCAAATGTTAAGCAAGCTGAATCTGTTCTTGCCATCGCTGAACATGCTTGGGACCCCGACCCTACAGATGCGAACCGTGAAGACTATCATAGGACTAAAGCGGAATATCTACAAGCTTCCTCTTACAAATTACATTTTTGGAAACAGAAGGTGCGCATTAGATGGTTAAAAGACAGAGATGCAAACACACGCTATTTCCATTCCATTGTAAAAGGGAGACGTTTGCAACTTCGCATACGCCAAATCCGCACATCTGCAGGCATGTTATGCACCACTCCTACAGCTATCAAGGATGAAGCCGTGGCATTTTATACATCATTATTTGCTCAAGAGCCTACACATAATTATGACGCCTTGCTCAGTCATATTCCACATTTGATCACGGAAGATGATAGTTTGATGCTTACTCAACTACCGATGGAGGACGAAGTAAAGGCAGCAGTCTGGAATTTAGACCTTCAAAGTGCAGCAGGACCTGATGGTTTCAACGGTAACTTTTATCTTTCTTGGTTGTCGATTATCATATTGATGTGGTAAAACCAGTGCAGGAATTTTTTCTTGGAATCCCTTAGCCTTCTGTAATGGCTAGTGCACTTATCACGTTGATCCTTAAAAAGCCATCTCCTGTCAAATTTAGTGGTTTTCGGCCCATCTGCCTCACTAATTTTTTGAGCAAAGTCTTTACAAGAATCATTGCTATTAGGTTGAATACTTTACTTCCCAAAATAATATCGCCGGAACAAACAGGGTTTCTACCAGGTTTGGATATTTCAACGCAAGTTCTCTTGGCTCGAGAGATGATACATATGTTGGATAAAGGTGGTCCTCAGCTATGTTTGAAACTAGACATGATGAAGGCTTTCGACAGAGTCAGCTGGGAATATCTCGAGAGGATATTGCGTACTTTCGGTTTCTCTGCATTTCTCATTCGCATTATACTGAATCATTTACGTGCCACGACACTATCTGTTTTGGTTAATGGTCAACCCACAGCTTCCTTTCGGCCATATAGAGGGGTTAAACTAGGAGATCTATTGTCCCCCCTACTTTTCATTATTTCGTCTGAAGGTTTTAGCAGGGGATTAAAGTCATTAGCAGCATCTGGATCATTACAGCCATTCCGACTGGGACGGGTTCCTTTATCTATCACACATTTAGCATATGCAGACGATCTCCTAGTATTCTTACACGGCACTCAACGTAATCTTCGCCGCTTTCATGGCTTCTTATCACAATATGAAACTGCTACTGGTCAAAAGATAAATTTTCAAAAAAGTAACTTTATTCCATGGGCAGTGGTTACTCCTCATCAGCGACAGTCCTTCGAGACTATCACGGGAATGCGTTGTTCCAGTCTACCTTTTCGATACCTTGGATCTTATTTACATAAAGGCATCAATCGGTCGAGATATTGTGTATCATTATTACATCATATAGACAACAGACTTCAAGGTTGGCATTCAAGATTATTGTTTTCAGCAGGTCGGCTTGTTTTGCTTCGTTCGGTGGTATCGTCTCTACCTTTGCATATTCTTGCTGCTGGAGGCTTGCCCAAATCGGTGATCCACATTATCAATCGGAAAATGGCAGTTTTTTATTAGGGCCGTAAGCATCATTGGGTTTCATGGGCTACTGTTATTACGCCTCAGGAAGAGGGCAGACTGGGGCTCCGCAACCTTTGCGCACTACAGCAAGCTTATCAATGTCGTATTTGGTGGTCGTATCAGCAACAAACTACACTATGGAGCAAATATATATATGGCAAGTATGGTTGCCGCGGAGATTATCTACCTCGTTTGCCTGATTCACCTGTTTGGAAAATGATTTGTAGAATTCATCCTACCTGCCTTGCTCAGACGGAAGGTCAAGGGGCTCATCTCACTTGGACACCTACGGCGACAGGGGACTTCTCCTTGCGCAGCGCATTTGACATCTGCCGTTCATCCAGCCCAATGCTCCTTTTGACGAAGTTTATTTGGTTCAAGCATCATTCGCCCATCATTCAGATCATTCTATGGCGGATATTTCATTCAGCGTTGCCGTTTGAAGATTACACTAGTAAGTATTACACGACATGCCCAACACAATGTCCTTTTTGTAAGCAGGCGTCGGCCACGGTGGACCATATATTCTTATACTGTTCAGGTATACGTACGTTATGGAGTTTTTTTGCCGGTGAATTACATTGCCCCATCCCAACATCACTACACCTTCGCCAGTACTTACTTTCTTGGTGGTATCGTTCTACTTCTTCATCTTTCATAGGGATCGTGCGCATTATTATCCCAGCAATCATTGTGTATAATGTGTGGCATTCCTATGCCTCATTAGTTTACGGTGAGCAACGCACTTTTACATTGACATCACTACGGGCCTCCATACAATATAATATTACTATGTGGTGAAAATCCAAAGCGGGATCAAAATTAATGACTGGCCCTCGGCAGCCCTTTCCTTGGCTTCCTCCACTTTGGGTACAACACCCTCTTTTGGTGCGCTGGCGGCTAGCACCTTCAAGACGATTTAAATTAAATACAAATGCGGCAGTTGGTAGACACTATGCAGCATGAGGTGCTATATTGAGAGATCACGCTGGTTTGTGTGTGGGCACAGTTTCTTTTCGTTTACCTCCAAGTTCACCTTTGAATGTGGAGATACAGGGAGCGGTTTTTGGACTTTTATATTTTCTTCCGCTATATCGCTTGATTATTCTAGAATCAGATTGTGCACTGCTCATATCTCGTTTGTCTCGGCCCCAGCAGATTCAGGGGAACTACTATCTCCGGCTATTGCACACGCTAGTGCATCTACATCGTTTGGACTTTCACCACATTTTCAGAGAGGCAAATATGCGGCCCACTATCTTGCACAGAATGCCATGTTAAACCCACGCACACAAGTCTACGGTTCTCGCTCTCTTCCTCCATTAGTTTGCAGTTCTATATCATTGTATCTCTCTTCAGTCCATTTGCGTGTTCCCTGATATATTCACGTCTTCCATATGGATTGGCACATATTTACTTTTCCTGCCTGCATCCTATGGGGTTCAGGCAGGCTCGGTATGACTTGTTACCTATTGGTTTTACATATTGTGCTATGCTTGATTATCGATTATGACGCGATCGTTTTCTGTCTTTTTGCATGTCTTGGGAATTTCACTGTAATGGCGTCTACGCGGGCGGTGGCTAAGATATTTCCAGCGCATCATGTTCATAAGGCCTCAGCGAATGCAGATTCTTCAGCGCTAACAGCACGGCGGCTACTATTTTCACATCTTTTGTGCTCTTCTCAAATGTACACTGTTTTAAATTCTAACACCAGTGTATAAATATGTACGCTTTTTCCTTCGCTAGGGTTTTATCCACAAAGGTGGTTTTACCTGGCAAGGTTTTAATGCGGCATATCATATATGACTGGAGACTACAAATCATTGGCTATTTGTATTCGTTTTTCTCTTATACAAACTTTCTGTTTTGTACTATGGTTTTCCTCCGCCACAAGTGAGGTTTATCTATGGCTTAAAGATGGCGATGCGAATACACAATACTTTCATTCTATTGTCAAAGGAAAGCGTGCACATCTGCGCATTCAACACATCCGCAATGCCAAAGGCCATCTTTTAACAAATCCGAGTGATATCATGGCTGCAGCAGTCTCTTTCTATACAGATTTATTTGCCCAGGCACCCACACAGAATCATTCTGCTATACTTTCGCTCATTCATCGACTTGTAACTGACGCTGATAATATTCTGTTGACGCAGCTTCCTACTGCGACTGAAGTTAAGGAGGCAGTGTGGTATTTGGACCCTCACAGCGCTGCCGGTCCGGATGGGTTCCATGGTATGTTTTATCGTTCATGCTGGTCTATCATACATTCTGATGTTGTTAAGGCTGTGCAGGAGTTTTTTCTTGGTATTCCTCAACCGCCGGTCATGGCTAGTGCATTAATTACTCTGATACCTAAGACGCAATCCCCACAGACTTTCGGAGATTTTCGGCCTATCTGTCTTACGAATTTTTTGAGTAAAGTTTGCACCCGTATTATGGCCACACGATTGGGAACGCTGCTACCGAAATTAATCTCTCCAGAGCAAACAGGATTCCTACCGGGTAATGATATTTCTACTCAGGTTTTATTAGCGAGCGAAATGGTCCATATGATGGATAGTGGTGCGTCACATTTATGTCTGAAATTGGATATGATGAAAGCATCTGATAGGGTCAGTTGGGATTATCTCGAGCGTCTTTTGCTGCAGTTTGGTTTCTCGGACTTTTTCTCTCGGATTATCCTCAACCATTTACAAGCTACTACTTTATCGGTTTTGATCAATGGAGAGCCCTCGTCTAAGTTCCGCCCACATAGAGGTGTCAAACAGGGAGATCCTCTATCTCCTTTGCTATTCATTCTGGCATCAGAGGGTTTCAGCAGAGGGCTAACCGCATTGGTGGCGGTGGGCCGTATACTGCCATTTTGTCTGGGCCGTATTCCTTTTGCAATAACACATTTAACTTATGCAGATGATCTCCTCATTTTCCTGCAAGGTACACAGCGTAATCTACGTCATTTTCACAAGTTCTTAACGGAGTATGAAACTGCTTCTGGACAAAAAGGTAACTATCACAAGAGTAGTCTCATCCCATCAGCACGTCATCCGCCCCGTCGAGTTCGCATTTTACAAGAAATACTGGGCATGCGACTCTCTTCTTTACCGTTTAGATATCTTGGTTCCTATCTCCACAAGGGAATTAATAGATCACGATTTTGTACTACTTTGCTACAACATTTTGATGATCGATTAAATGGTTGGCATTCCTGCCTCCTTTCATCAGCGGGGCGTTTAGTATTATTGCGTTCAGTACTTTCTTCGCTCCCTCTTCATGTCATGGCTGCAGGAGGATTGCCAAAGTCGGTCATTAAAACGATACACAGAAAGATGGTCACTTTTTATTGGGGCAAACGTCATCATTGGGTGGCTTGGTCAAAAATCACTTTACCTATTGAGGAAGGAGGCTTGGGGTTACGGGATCTTAACATGCTGCAGCAGGCTTATCGCTGCAGAATTTTTTGGCTTTATCAGAGACATGACACTTTGTGGAGTAGTTATATGCATGCCAAATATGGACGGCGAGGGGATTTTTGGCCACGGCTACAAGATTCGCCGGTTTGGAAACTCATTTGTCGCATTCATGATGTATGTACTTCGCAGACAGTAGGTGTGGGTACCCACCTTACATGGCGGCCAACACCCTTGGGTGAATTCACACTAAAATCAGCCTATGATATTTGTCGCCCATCTAGGCCAACGTTACTCTCAGCTAAGTTCATCTGGTTCAAGCACCATTCGCCCATAATAAAAGTACTGGTTTGGCGGTTATTTCACTCTGCACTGCCGTTCGAAGATTACATTGGCTCTTATTCGGCTTCACGCCCAACACAGTGCCCTTTTTGTAAGCAACACTCAGCAACGGTTGATCATGTTTTCCTGTATTGTCAGCCAATTCGGTTATTATGGACTTTCTTCACGACAGAGTTGCACGGCGTCTACCTCACTACTATGAATCTGCGCCAATATCTATTATCCTGGTGGTACCGCTCCGCATATTCTTCCATCCTTGGGGTTCTTAAAATTGTGGTTCTGGATATACTAGTTCACAATATATGGCGCTGCTATGCTAGTTTAGTGTATGGGAATACTGCATCCTTTTCTTTAACGGCACTGCGCACCACTATCCATTTTGACATTGATATGTGGATCCATACCCTACATGGTTCCAAACTCGCTGCAGGGCCACTTGCATCATTGTCTTGGATTCCAAAGATTCGATCTCCACGGCTTAAAGTGATTAGATGGCAATCTCCACCATCAGGACGATTTAAACTTAATGTTGATGCAGCCGTTGGACGTCAATATGCAGCGGGTGGAGTCATAATGCGTGACCACAATGGCATTTGTGTGTGCGCTCTATCATTTCGGTTACCTCCATGCCCACCTCTGATGGCTGAAATCCAGGCTACCTTATTTGGATTGCTCTATTTTCTTCCATTATATCGGACACTTATCATCGAGACAGACTGTGCGCAAATGCTGCTGCGACTACAACAGCAGCAGCCTATCTTTGAAAACTACCATCTTCGGCTCTTACACATGCTGATTAATCATCATCATTTGGAAATCATGCATATCTATCGCGAGGCCAATATGCCGGCACATTACCTTGCTCAGTACGCAATGACATCCCCGCTCACATGTTTCTTCACTAGAAACAGTCTACCACCCATGGTTCGTGCCTCCGTCACTTTGGACCTCACGTCAGCAACATTGCGTAATCATTAATTTATACGTCTTTCATATGGATTGGCTCACTATACTTTCCTCTGCCTGTGCTCATGTGAGTGCAGGCAGACTTGGTATGTTTCTTTCGCTCCTGCATGGCATCTCCTATCGTCTATTGTCTTTTGATGCACCCTTTCTTTTCATTGTTACATGGAATGTACTTTGTTGTGGCTTGGTGATTTTCATTACATCCGGCGAGTTTCAACGCTATCAAGTCTTCCACATGGATTGGCATACACTCGCATTCGCTGCCTGTGCTTTTCCAAGTGCAGGCAGCCTTGGTGAGATCCACATCTTATCGTTTTGTCATATTCATTTATATTTTCAGCTTCAAGTCAATGCACTCGTTGCTGCATGGCCGCATACACATCTTCAAACTTTTCATGCTGCTGCTCCACTGGTCTTCCACATGGATTGGCTCTCTTTTGATTCCTCTGCCTGTACTTCGGACAGTACAGGCAGGCCTGGTATGCGTTACATTCACTGGATTGGCTGCATTTATATATGTATTATCAAGATGTATCACATATTCTCCTGTTTTTACGATGCATGGACGACCTCAAAATTCCTTTTGGCTAATCACACGCATGTGGCTGATGAATATACTGTGGATGCCGTCCGGGAGCTTCTATGGCATCAACATCTCCTGCTTCAAGTGTTTCACAAGGGCCTTTCTGTATTTTTATTATTCTATTGTAAAGCGTCTCAACAATCCAGGAGTATAAATATGTACGTTTTTTCCTACGCCAAGGTTTTATCCACAAGGGTGGTTTTACTTGGCAAGGTTTTAATGCGGCATATCATATATCGCTTGGCTGTTGGAACTTCTCATTTCAATTTTCTGTTATATTTTCTTCATGTAATAAGGTATTCCTCCGCCATAAGTGAGGCATAATCAATAAATCTTTTTTATAAAAAAAATATATATATACATATATATATGTATAGTATAATATCTATAATACTATACATATAAACTTAAAATTTCAAAGGTCAATCTTAACATTTCGGCCAGTAGGTTTTTTCCCCTTTATAACCTTTACAAACATACGGCATTTTTAATCAAATCCATGCCATAACATAAATACATAACACGTGCACATATTATTATAATTCATTCCTCAATTTGTGAAAAATAAACAAAAGCTTAATTTTTCCTTTTCTTTTGTTTTGTCCCCCGATAACTTCAATTTGAAAATCATCAATTTTGGCCACTGCCCCTCTCAGGAGTAACAACCACGACAAAGCATCTCATGTGCACACATGTATACACGTTCATACTTACTTTTGAAAATAATAACAGAATACAACATTTATAATTTACAAAACATATATTTTGTACAATTTCCGTCATATAGATATACACATATAAATATTCGGCTATATACGAGCATGTATATACATTCATCTAAGCATTCAAATTTACTTATGCATGATCCGGTTTTGATATGAATATATAGCCATAAGATTTGTAAAAGAAATAGCAAATATAGTAAGGATACTTTCGTTTAGTATGATTATACAATACAGTACGAAGAATCGGGGTTGCAAATGGACAATAATTAACCTCTTTTCTTTCTTGAGAGTGGCGGCCATGCTTGGAGGGGAGATAAGCTTACTGGCTGCCAAGATCCAAAAGGTATTGAGAAAAAATATGGGAGGGGCTACGTGGTTATGGTGGGGAGGGGAAAATGAAGGCAGCTTTGACGGGAAAGCCTGCCGAGGGATGAAGGGTGGGGGCTGCCGAAGGATTTATGAAGAATGGGGAAGAATTTGTGTTGTGTAGATGTATAGTTATAGGCTAGGGTTAGGTACAAATCCTAAGATTTTTAGGTTATCATCATGAATTTGAATTTGTAATTTAATTTAATTTCTATCTACTATTCCTTTCCTAATCATATTAGGATCCTCAGTTCTAAACATATCTAATTTTCTTTTTCTTTTTTTCCTTATACCCCGGTCGCGGGGCATAACATTCCTCCCCCCTTACATTAAGTTTCGTCCTCGAAACTTATGTGGCATGTAAGCAACGACTTAGTATGGTTCTACTTACACCACTTGACGTGGTTATTGCAACATATAATTTTCATATTCTTAATTCATCATATATGATTCATCTCCTGGTTATGTAGCATCTCGCCCGAAACTAGGGTCTCGGCACGGTTCACCCGCCGTACTCTATTAGAAATAGTACAAGGCGTCGAAACTATACATACGCATGTCGACATGAATGATGAATCGATAAGCGGAAGCATCATAATATAAACAAATCATCACCGACATGCGATACATTTCATCATTTAACCCATACAAGTCATAATATATATAGTACTGATTTCTTCTAAAACACATCATAAACCAGGGCCTCACATCTTCAAGCTAGTCTCTCGGTAGCTTTCTTTGCTATCAGTAGTCTATCTGGACTGTCCACAACAAGCTGTATAGTGGTACCTATTATCTGTAAAGTGATAAGACAAGTATGAGTGATATCGAACTTTTAATCACTCAGCAAATAATCTTACTAGATACGTCATGTGGATCATACATAGGGAGACGGGGTACAAAGTAATGATGACATGACGATAAACAAAATAAAGCGCGTCTCCATTATAATTAAAAGAGGCATGCTACGAATATAAAATAGAACATGAAAGTTTACATCGTACTATAAAAATCATAACTGTCTACCTCAGTCCATTCCTACATACTTGTCCATACTTACGTTCTAATCCATACCATATTGAGGTCATATCTTATAACTGTTACCTCTTCATAAATAGTCTTTTTCAAAACAACTTAAGGACAATAAACCTACATATATTCTAAACAAATCCTAAGATCTGATTCGCAAATACTGGCATCAATCACACAATTTATCTCGTAGACAAGAATATGAAACTTCAAAAAGTTATACTGAACATCCACTTAACCTTCTAAAGACTCGCCTATGTGTACAGCTTATTCTCTCGATTCTCATTCTATAATGCACATCAATCCTATCTCTAGTGTAAGAATGCAATGATAATCCTTATGATTCTGATGCATAACTTTTTAACTTGGAAAGTAAAATATATTTGTAAACTGTAAAATAAGTGATGGCCATCCTACGTAATAAAACAATATCAACGGTGACCTGAAAGATTCCCCAGATAGTCACATGTACCACTGATATGCTCATCCTAGGTATATGAATCTAATGGTGACTCGTACGGCCAGTGATCTCAGGAATCGCTCGCCTAATGAACATACGACGCATAACGTATACTATAAAATCGTCGAAATGGTGACTCGTATGGCCTGTGATCTCAGGAATCGCTCGTCTGATGAACATAGGGCGCATAACGTATACTATAAAATCATCGAGGAGTCCAAGTCGGCTCACGAGGTACTCACACGACTCATAACTATAAACATAAGCTGTCTCTTGGAATCTTCCATCCCATTGATACGTTTGTTACGTAAAATCTATTCTTTGTGAAACATGTTGGAATAATCGCTTGAGAACATGTGATGTCATAAACTATCCATACACAGTACTATTACTGAAATCATAAGCTGTCTGTACACAACAAAATCATAATCATGTCGTAACTTTTAAACCTTTCATATGATGCAACATGTATGCACATGATTTTGTTTCTAATCTATATCACCAGTATAAATATTTCGATCGTACTCATATCACCATATTCCTAAAGTTACTTCATATCCACTTAATCTATAACTTAAATCAAGAATTTTCAATCTTCCACTTAACGTACGAACTAAAATCTCTCCTCTAACATATTTTACTATGTAATCTCATATTTTATATAACTTACCTAACTTAACCATATTTCTTATCACAATCTATTTTACATTTCTTTATAGTCATAATTATGCACAAAGTGATTTATACATAACAATGTATTTATATATATAAAAACCGTATATACGCATAAATACATATTCCTAAGTGTCCTTTAAATTCTTTAACAACTCATGTCTTATACTTATACTTTGGATTCATATTTATTCTCAATGTATGTACATTCATTCCATCAACATAATATCTTGTAAATCATTATAAATGACATATCAAATCCAATAATGGATTTTATGTAAATAACGTAAATAGGGTATGTAAACCCGATGTTGGCTGAAATTTGTATTTAATATACATAAATATACCACCCGCTTACATGAGAGCTGCGACAACAATGGGTCATTTCCGAACGAAGAAACTCGACAAGATACTCATTCTACTGCATTGGTGCAACCCACAGGATTGTTATGTGTTTCATTTATTTGATGGATTCGATGGTGTATATCAACACTCCATATATATAAATATGTACGCTTTTTCCTTCGCCAAGGTTTTATCCACAAGGGTGGTTTTGCTTGGCAAGGTTTTAATGCGGCATATCATATACTATATGGATGGTGATAATCGCATATTTAATTCTTACCATCTTCCTTTTTTGTAATAAGGTATTCCTCCGCCAAAAGAGAGGGCTTATACTTATAAAATTTTTTTGGATAAAAAAATATATATATCATGTCAAAAATCATTTAAATATACTTTTCATAAAAATAAAGACATTATGCTACATAATATATATATATATATAGCCAATATATATATATATATGTATATATATATATATATATATATATATATCCTACATTTATATATTTTTCCATAATCTTGCACATATTTCTATATATATATCATGTCATAAATAATATAAATATACTTTTCACAAAATAAAGCCCTTAGGCCACATATGTATATATTGCCGAGATAGATGTATATATAATATATATAACCTTACAAAATTCTTTTCTTGTTTATCCTTTTTGTTTATTTTCTAAATTTGATATTTATGCCAACTTTATACACTTTTGTTTTTATCATCAAAATAGATTATACATTATTATAAATTACATATATGCATATGAAATCTTGAAGGCCATAAAATAAAGTAAACATCTCCCAAAACTTTTCTTTGGCCGTGTGTTTATATCTATACACATTATATTTTCATCATTACTAAATAAACTATTTTGTTTTAAAAACAACCCCTCTTGGACATATATATATGTATATATATGTATGCATATAACTTTTCCCTTTATATTTCATTATTACTAAATAGCTACTTTTGTTATAAGAAATGCCTTTTGGCCTTGTATACCTATATATGTATGCATATATATATATTTCTTTAGTGTATTATACATTTACATGTTCAACCTATATTATAAAATTATTTATGCTAACCAAAAATACCCTTGACCGTATATATATATATATATATATATATATATATATATATATATATATGTATATATGTATATACATATATATATATCACTTGGCAGCCCTCCCCATCGGGAGAATTTGCGCTTAAATCTGCCTACAATATATGTCGTTCATCTAGGCCCACATTGATTTCAGCGAAGTTCATTTGGTTCAAACACCATTCGCCATCCATCAGATTATTCCTCTGCAGTTTATTTCATGCGGCTTTACCATTTGAGGACTATATAGGCTCTTATTTGACTGCACAACCCACGCAGTGCCCATTTTGCAAGCAACATTCTTCCTCAGTAGATCATGTGTTCTTGTATTGTTCGGCAATCCAGTCCATGTGGATTTTCTTTGCCTCGGAATTGCAGAGTATATCTCCAAATACTTTAACTCTACGACACTATTTATTAGCTTGGTGGTACCGGTCATCCTTTTTTTCATTTGATGGGGTGCTCAAGATTGTAGTCCCTAGCATTTTAGTCTATAATATATGGCGTTGTTATGCAAATATGGTGTATGGAGATCAGACATCATTTTCTATATCTGCACTCCGAAATACAGTCCATTTTGAGCTTCATATGTGGGTTCATTCACTCCAAGGTACCAAGCTTGCGGCCGGTCCCGCCACGCCGTTACCTTGGCTTTCAATGCCTCGCCCTCCGCGTCTACAAGTGGTTAAATGGCTTACGCCCCCATCAAGTCGCTTTAAACTTAATGTGGATGCCGCGGTTGGCCGCTTCAATGCGGCAGGAGGTATAATTTTACGTGACTCATGTGGCGCATGTGTGCGGGCAGTAGCATTCCGCCTCCTATATTGTCCACCATTGCAGGCTGAAATTCAAACGGCGCTGTTTGGCTTGCTATATTTCTTGCCATTATACAGGTCCCTGATTATAGAGACTGACTGTGCACAGCTAATTCAACGTCTACGTCAACAGCAACCCGTGTTTGGAAACTTCCATCTCAAACTCCTACAGCAGTTGATCACTTGTCATAATTTGGAAATTAAGCACGTATTCAGAGAGGCAAATATGCCAGCACATTATTTGGCACAGCATGCAATGCAGTCGCCTTGCACTTCTTTCTTCACGCCATCCAGCCTGCCATCAATGGTCCGTGCTGCTGTCTCGTTGGACCTCACGTCAGCTGCTTTGCTTAGGCAGTCAACATAACATCTTCCATATGGATTGGCACGCTCACCTTTTTTCTGCCTGTGCTCGATTGAGTACAGGCAGGCAGGGTATGTTGGCTGTTCTTTTTCATTTATTAATCATAGGCATTTGCCATGTTTACACACATCTTGCTTTTCCATGTACATGGTTTATGCTTGGCGAGGATGCTCAATTACTATGCGCTGCAAACATTAATCTCATGGACGTTTGTATTGACGGGCAAAGGTGTACTGTTGCTGCCTGTGCTGTTCGCTATGCAGGCAGCCTTGGTGGGTCCAATATCTTGTCTGTTTATTTTCTTGGGCTGGTTTTGCTACGTCTAAGTGATATATATTTTCATTTGGCTGCTGCATGTCTTTCTATGTGTCGGCAATCTGGGATTCTTGCTGTTTTCGGGAGTTTCCTTCTGGCTATATACTCATCTCACGCGCTAGACTATGCCTGGATGGACGAACACGTGGCGCGATGGCATTGGCGTTGGCTAGCTCGGTATGTCTTCCACAGGGATTGGCGTTTTCTGACACATCCTGCCTGTTTCCTAAGGGATCCAGGCAGGCTCGGTGTGACTATTTATCTATTGCTCTGCTTTTTATATTTTCTTCAACTGTATCATAATTTCTTCTTGGCGCCTGCTATTTCACGTATTGGATTATACCTGGCGCTGCCAACTGATGATTTGCACACCTTGGAGTTCTCAACACTCATTGACAAGCACATGCCTTGGTCTAACCCGCTGGAACTACTGGAGGTGACACTGTTGCGGCATTATTTCGACTTTATCCAATATCTACACCACCTGGAAGCATATCAACATTTGTACTCATATTTCCATGCTATACATTTCAATGATGGTCGTATAAATATGTACGGTTTTTCCTTCGCTAGGGTTTTATCCACAAGGGTGGTTTTTCCTAGCAAGGTTTTAATGCGGCATATCGTATATGACTGGAGATATGTACTTCTTAGTTCGTTATTTCATTTGTTCGCTTACTCTGAACTCTTGTAATATGGTTTTCCTCCGCCATAAGTGAGGCTTTCCTTTTTAATAAAATAAATGTTTTTTAAAAAAAAATGTATATATGTATATACACTATTATATTTCATGAACTTGTATTTATATCACCCATATGTATCCATTTTACTTTAGTCATTCTTTTAGGTGCACTTTTCTTATACATATATAGATTTGTATTTCTATATTTTAAATATATATATATATATATATATATATATATATATATATCTGTGTGTGTGTGTGTGTGTGTGTGTGTGCTCACAATTTGAAATAGTCCATAAATCCTCTAAACAACATTATGGCCGAAAATAATCTAATATATATGTGTGTATATATATATATATATTCCCGTATGTATATACAAATGGCGCCGCTCATCAGGCGATCACAGGCGATTTAGTGGCGATAGCCGCCGCCGCCAGAAAACTACTCGATCCACTTCTCTTTCATCACGCGGTCCATAATTTCCGATCCTCCACGATTTCCGTCGTTGATATTTTCTGAAAGATCCAGTCTTTTATCTCTTGCGATCAAATGTCAGCCGTGCCGTCCTTTGCCGCGGTTGTTTCCGAAGCGCAATCCTCATGCAACATCGATAATTCTCTGAAGACAGTATCATGCTACAAAGGCATACCCTTGATATCATTTTTGGACTCTGAGATTGATGCCCTTGCTGCTTTGTTCAAATATTCTTTGGTAGGTACTTTTTGGTATGACCGCCCCCCATTGAAAATTATCCGTGAAGTTTTTGAGATGATAGGGTTTCATCATGATTTGTGAATCACGCTAATAGATCAAACGCACATTTTGATGAATTTTCACAATGAAGCGGATTATCTATGTTGTTTCTATAGACGTTAATGGCATATTTCGGGTTGTCATATACGCATAACCAAATGGACGGTTGATTTCGATCCTACTGCTGACGTCCCTATTGTCCCCATCTGGGTTGCATTTCCTGGTCTTCAAATTCATTTGCATCGTCGTGAAGCACTTTTTGAGATTTTTTGCCCTATTGGTTCCCCCATGAAATTGGACATGGCTACATCGGGTGGACTCAGGCCATCCGTCGCTCGAGTTTGTGTTGAGGTCGATGTTTCTCAGGAACTTCCACAGAAAATTTATTTGCAAGCAAAGAATAGATTTATACTGCAGTCAGTAATTTACGAGGATCTCCCAATGTTTTGCACTACATGCCGCCGTTTGGGCCATGCACCTGGAGCATGTGCTGCCACATCTGCCTCGTCTGTGCTACCACCGCCGTCGCCTCCTCCACCTCGTCCAAAATCTCAGCGTTGGACACCCATCAAGAAGAAACCAGTTGCTGAGGCACCACTAGCTGGTCCGTCATCTGCGGCACCAGCACAGGCCCATCCGGATGTCTCATCTACGGAGACTGTAATTATACAGGATCATGACAGTGACACTCACGCAGATGTATTTTGTGATGCTGCAGAACCACCACTCCAGAATGATCCGGTTCAATATGACCTGGGCCATGCATCGGACACGGAATTGCCTGCTGAGGATACAACTGCGGATTTACCAAATGTGCCAGATGAAGTTGTTCGATGCATGCAGTTAATCCCTCCATCTCTAGATGAGGAGGTCTTGATCTCGCGCCTACAAGAGCCAGTTGAGGAGGCTGAGTTTATACCAGTGGTCCCTCATCGAAAACGTCGTGCACGAAAGGATTTACCCCCATTGACACCATCCATCATACTCACGTGAAGTACGTCACATATCTTGCAGGGAAGTGATTCCACTCTTTCTTAATGAATACATTAATATGGAATATCAGAGGCATGCATGCCTCTTTACCTAGGTTGCGACATTTGATTACAGAACATCGTTTGCATTTACTAACTCTCATTGAACCTAAGCATGCTCCTTCACATATTGATGGGTTTGGTTTACGTCTTGGTTTTACCAGTTGGTATGCTTCTCAGTCTGAACGAATTTGGTTTTTCTGGGTGATTCAGAGTTTCGTTTGCTTGCTACGCAGGATCAAGATCAAGTAGTACATTTCACATTGCTATTTCAACCGCTCCAACTCACGTTCGTTTTATAAGTTGTGTATGCAAAGCACACGTCATCATTACATCGTGTACTTTGGCATTCTTTATGTGACTTTGCTAGGTCTTCCACTCTTTCCTGGTTAATTGGAGGAGATTTTAATACTTTTCGTACGCTTGAGGATCATAGGGGACGATCACATCCTCCTCTGACTATATTACAGGATTTTAATGACTGTATAGAGCTTCTCTTATGGTACCACCATATCAGGGACCCAGATTTACTTGGGCAGATGGCAGGGGACTAGGCCGAGTTTGTCGCAGATTAGATTAGTTATTTGTTAACTCCTCTTTCCAAGATGTGTTTGAAGACATGCAGTTAACACATCTACCACGGGTTGCCTCGGATCACACGCCGTTACTATATGCGTGTCGACTCAATACGACAAGTGGCCGCCGATCTTTCCGTTTCTTGGACTCCTGGCTACTTCATTCAGATTTTCACTCTTATATGCAGAATGCATGGTTGTCAGATCCGACTACAGGAGGTATGTATGGTTTTCTTTGAAGTTATTTTCACCGAAACGGGACATTCAACGGTGGAATAAAGAAATATTTTGTAATATTTTTAACAACCTTATGCACGCGGACTCTCATCTTAACAATGCTGAGGCTAGTTGGGATGCTGACCCTAACGACGATACTCGTGAGGCATATCATCGTGCCAAAGCAGAATATCTACGGGCATCTACTTATGAACTACATTTCTGGAAGCAAAAGGCGAGGGAAAATGGCTCAAAGAGGGCGACGCAAATACACGATATTTTCATTCTATAGTCAAAGGGCGGTGAACAAACCTCCGCATACAACAAATTCGTTCCTCCACTGGCACACTACATACGACGTCGGTAGACATTATGACGGAAGCCGTCTTGTTCTACACCACCTTGTTTGCTCGAGAGGCAACACATAATCATTCATCAATCCTATCACATATCCCTTGTATGATAACAGAGGAAGACAATATTATGCTTACGCAGTTACCTATGGCAGCAGAGGTCAAGGAAACAGTATGGCGTTTAGATCCCCAGAGTGCAGCAGGGCCAGATGGATTTCATGGTATGTTTTACCTATCTTGTTAGCCAGTTATACATTCTGATGTAGTTAAAGCTGTGCAGGAGTTGTTTCTTGGTGTACCGCAACCCTCTTTAATGGCTAGTGCATTGATTAATTTGATACCAAAGACACGGTCTCCTCAAAATTTCAGTGATTTTCACCCTATCTGTCTTACAAACTTTTTGAGTAAAGTTTGTACGAGGATTATTGCCACACGTTTGGGCAAACTGCTTCCTAAATTGATATCTCCAGAACAGACAGGTTTCTTGCCTGGCCATGATATTTCCTCCCAAGTTCTAATGGCGCGTGAGATGGTGCATATGCTTGATAAAGGTGGACCTCAATTATGCTTGAAATTGGACATAATGAAAGCTTTTGATCGCGTCAGCTGGTAGTATCTAGAATTGTTGTTACGGTAGTTTGGTTTCTCCCATTTCTTTATTCGAATAATCCTCAACCACTTGAGCGCTACTACACTATCGGTTTTGATAAATGGCCAACCTTCATCTTCTTTCAGGCCGTACAGAGGTGTCAAGCAGGGTGACCCACTGTCCCCTTTGCTTTTCATTCTATCTTCTGAGGGTTTTAGCAGGGGCTTCAAATCTTTGGTCAACTCTAGTGCTCTACACCCTTTTCGCCTAGACCGTATTCCATTTGCTATTACCCATTTAGCATATGCGGATGATTTACTTATTTTTCTGAGGGGTACACAACGCAATTTACGACGATTTCACTCTTTCTTAACTTTGTATGAAACAGCATCAGGGCAAAAAATTAATTTTCATAAGAGCAGTTTTATTCCCTCTTCCAGCACTCCGGTTCACCAGCGTCGCTCTTTTGAAACAATCTTAGGCATGCGTTGTAATGCTCTGCCATTTCGGTATCTTGGTTCTTATTTGCATAAGGGTATTATTCGATCCAGATATTGTACATCCCTACTGTAGCATATCGATGATCGCATTCAGAGATGGCACTCTCGTCTTCTTTCCTCGGCAGGACGCTTGGTGGTACTACACTCAGTGATTATGGCCCTTCCACTTCATATTTTTGCAGCAGGAGGTTTACCAAAGTTAGTTATCAAAGTCATTGAAAGGAAGATGGCATCATTTTATTGGGGTAATAGACACCATTGGGTAGCATGGTCCACAATTACTTTGCCAATTGAAGAAGGCGGCTTGGGCCTCCGGGATCTCAACAATTTACAAACGGCTTATCACTGTCGAATTTGGTGGTCATATCAACAGCAGGATACACTATGGAGTAAGTACATGCATATCAAATATGGTAGCAGAGGTGATTACCGCCCTCGCCTACCGGATTCGTTTGTTAGGAAGCTCATTTGTAGAATCCATGCTACCTGCATTGCTCAGACAGAAGGCTTAGGATCTCATCTTACATGGAAACCCACGGCTTCTGGGTAGTTTTCTTTGAAATCTGCTTATGACATTTGTCGTGTCTCAAAGCCCACACTGCTCTCTGCTAAATTCATTTGGTTCAAACATCATTCCTCGTCCACAAAATTATTCTTTTGGCGCATTTTCCATTCGGCTTTGCCGTTTGAGGATTATATTGTTCGGTACTCTACAGCTCGACCTACTCAATGTCCTTTCTGTAAACAACATTCGGCCTCGGAAGATCATATTTTTCTCTACTGCAGCGACATTAGTACCATTTGGGATTTTTTTGCCATTGAGTTGCATGGTATATCACCCGTTTCACTACACCTTCGTCAATACTTGTTATCTTGGTGGTATCGCTCGACGTTTTCGTCACTATTTAGGATTTTAAAGATCGTCATTCCGGCTATTGTTGTCTTCAATATATGGCAAACCTATGCTATGTTAGTATATGGTGAATCGACTTCATATGCTCCATTTGCAATTCGGGCTTCTATACAGTATGATATTGAGATATGGGTCAAATCTATACAAGCCTCAAAGATTGCGGCGGGTCCCACACTTCGTCTCTCTTGGATTCCATGAATTCAGTCCCCACGTCTATAAATAGTCCGATGGCAAACTTCACCCTCTGGTAGGCTAAAGTTGAATATTGATGCATCAGTTGGCAGGTACAACGCCTCAGGTGGGGCGATTTCGCGTGATCATTTCGGTAGCTGTGTGGGAGCGATTTCGTTTCGTCTCCCTCACTGTACACCACTTGCAGCGGAGATTCAGACAGCATTGTTTGGTCTACTATACTTTCTTCCACTTTATCGTTCTATTATTTTAGAATCTGACTGTGCCCAAATGATTTCACGCCTGCGACAACCACAGTCCGTCCTTGTTAACTATCATCTTAGACTATTACCGACATTACTGCATCATCATTGTCTGGAATTTGTTCTTGTCTATAGAGAGGCCAACATGGCGGCACACTAACTAGCTCAGCATGCAATGATGTTTCCTCAGACACGGTCCTATTCGCGTCACACTCTTCCATCCATCGTTCGTGGTACCATCACTTTGGACCTCTCCTCGGCACATTTGCGGGTTCCTTAAGTTTCAGGTCTTCCATATGGATTGGCATTACTTTGTAATCTCTGCCCGTGCCTTAGTTGGTGCAGGCAGACCGGGTATGGTCTGCTTTCGATTCGTCGTAAACATTTTTCTATGTCTCATTTGTCTGTTTCACTCAGCTGTTTCTTTATCTTGTGCATGGACAAGATCACGGCTCATATTCGTCTGCATCGCCGAAGTCGCTGCTTTTTATGCCGGGACGAGAGAAAAACATCAAGCGTGGTATTCTTCATGGCTTACATTTCCTTTGTTACCAATGTATTATTTTCCAATTATACTTTCTTTCATTTAACGCGGTAGCGCATATCAACACTCCATTTATATAAATATATACGCTTTTTCTTTCCCCAAGGTTTTATCCACAAGGGTGGTTTTACTTAGCAAGGTTTTAATGCGGCATATCATATATCATTCGGATGTTGATAATCATTTACTGCTACTATCGCCATACTTTCATGCTTTGTAATAAGGTTTTCCTCTGCCATAAGTGAGGGCTTATGCTAATAGAACTTCCTTCGATTTAAAATATATATTCCCGTATGTATATATATACACCTATACCCGTATGTATATATATATGACTGTGTATATATATTTCCAAAAAAATCATTTTATTATTATATACATATATAGGCTGCGTATATACAAAATATGTATATACATATACCGTAACACAAAGCCATCTATTTTACATATTCTTGTTGTTACATCTTTGAACATAACCATGGATGATCCAACTTAGTATGAATATAAATACATACATTTTGAAAATCCATGAAGGATCTAGGAAGAGTACTTGCCTTTATCACTTAACCTTTTATAAGAATGAAGATTTCTTCACTTGGATTGAAGAAAACTCTTCTTTTTCCTTCCTATAGTCCACGGTTTTGGAGGCCAAAAATGGAGGTTATTGCGCGGACGAAGAATAACCTAGTATAAATAGTGTTCTTACCTTGATGATTCTGGTTCCTAACTCCAATATACTTTGTATCCTTGATGCTTGGATGTAAGAAGATATTGTAGTTAATTTTTGGGTGAAGAATGAGATGAAATGAAGAAGAGAACCACTTCTTCTTTGCTTGAAGAGATTCGGCCCTGTATGTAGAGAAAGGGAGAATTGTTGGACTTGTTTTGCTTGGAGAGAGAGAAGAGATGAAACTTGTGAAGAATGAAAATGTGTTGTGTGTAGAATGAGAAAAGAGAAGAAGTCTTCACATCTTTGTGTAGTTTCTACCGAGAATTTGAGAGGGAGAAAGGAGATATATTTTGTGTGGTGAAATGAGGGGGTATGGTGGGTTAGTTGTAGGAAACAATGAGAGTTGGTGTGTGTAAGAAGACAAAGTCTTGTCTTCCTTTTTAGTAGGGTGCGGCAGCCAAGTGGTTGAGTTGTCTTTTATGCCATGTAGGATAAAGTGTGATAATTGGGGTAAAAGTGTATAGTGAAATTTGTTGGAGAATTAAAGGTTTGGGCTTTGGCCCATTAAGAAAGGTTGTGAAACTTGGTTTAACAACATATTTTGAGCTTAAATATGATTAGTTTCCGATAATGAAAATTAGAAACTAATGGGTCCTTAATTATCTACGTAACGAGTAGTTAATTTTAGGTTTTGAAATCACTCAATTACGATATCCGGTGAATGAGAAATTAATGCTCAAAGTGAATGGAAAACGTTGTTAATGGGTGACATGTCCTATTCTTAGGAAGCCACATCACCCTTACGGAGGAATACCACATTGGATGTGCCTTTGGGGGCGTGAGAAGTTTCTGACGTACATCGATCGATCACATCGATCGATCGATGTAATTGATCGAAGCTGGGTAGAAAACTTCAGATCATTCTGTCTTACATCGATCGATAACATCGATCGATTGATGTCACTTCGATCAATCGATGTAATCGATCGAAGCTGGACAGAAAGTTTCGAAATGATTCTGACGTACATCGATAGATCACATCGATCGATCGATGTTACTCATCGATCGATCGAAGCTAGACAGCGGACAGAATTTTCAAACGATATGAGATAAGATCAATCGGTTTTGATCTAATGGTGGCGGAAAAGGCAGCTTTGATCTAACGGCCGAGATTTAAACTGACCTAACCGCCCAACCGAATGTGGTTTTCATCTAACGTTCCAGGTTTAATCCTAAGAATCGGTTTTTCGATCTAAAGGCTGAGATTTAAACCTTCCATAACCGTTTGGAGGTTTTAATCTTACGACTATAATCGATCTACGGTTATGATCCGACGATCACAATTCCATCTGGGAAAACCGACTTTTAACCGACTCCCTTATATAAACAAGGCAAGGGGGTGTGATCTAGATACACACACTTGAACTCTGCATTCAAGCATACAGTATTCTCAGCATTTGAGTAATTGCATCACGTTCAAAGAGAAGTCAGGACACTCGAAAGTTCGAAGCAGTTCAAGTTTAGCAGTGCCGCTGAACTGAACAGGTACCCGTTGTATCCTGGGAGACGGTTGCTAACGCCGGTTGGGCATAGTATACTGGAGCAATACGTCTAAAGGACAGAGTCCTTGACTCGCCCCGGGTTTGGTTTATTTTATTTCCATACGCACACACCGAACGACTGCGTCTTAGTACAGGATTGATTGTATCCAACAAAATTATCGTATCGGGTATTTTTGATTTGGTTTAATTTATATTTACCGACTTATGTTGTTAACAACCAATTTATTTAAATTTTATTGTATGTCTGAAATGTTCGTTATCTAGTCCCTTCAAGTCTCGCTATATCCATTCACTTATCTGTTTGGTTATCTTTCGAGCGTTTCTAACCCCGATATATAATGTCGATGCCTTTGTTAATCTTAAATAAAAATTTAAATTCCACCAAAATTTTATCGACATCGCATTTGCGTTCTAGTTTTCATCATTTTATTTCATTTTCTACTGACTCGGAAATGCGGGTCGTAGCATTCTTCCCCCTTATAAAAATTTTCGTCCTCGAAACTTAGGGGTTGTATCGATTTTACCCTTAGTGATTTAAATACTTAATTTCTAGCGTCATTTCTTAATCGCCTATGATTCAACTTAGTATTCACCGTCTTATGATAAAACTTTCCTTAATTTACTGTTTCCGTATACCTATTATTAATCCGCTTAGGTATTATACAACCTCATATTCCTGCGCGTTACACTAACTTTACACATACCAATTTCTGTCGCTAGTCCTCATTCGATTAAATCTTATATCATATCAATTCTTACTTATTCATGCTTACCAGTATTCATCTTACCTCCAGTAATTCCAACCAGATAATCTGATTTCCTTCAGAATACATAGTTAACTCTCGATATAACATGACTTACTATATTCTTACCTTTACTTATATAATCATACTCTTATCGCTATGAATTTACATCCCTAATGCGACTAGCATCATTGACCCACTCTGAAAATTTCTAAAGTCATCGTCTTAATCGTACTCGTACTATTTGTGCAACGCATTTTATCAAACCTCTAATTGTCATCACTACATATAGTTCTACTATATATCATAGCTTAATTAGAATATGAAATTCCAACAATATCTCCAAATATTACTCCAAACAATGCTGAACCTGAAACTGTCAAAAGAAGCTTCGTGTTCTGATGGCTAGGCATGGTTAAGGTACCCGGAGACAAAGAAAAACTTTCTACAAATCACTTTAAAGTGGACGTGAAAAGCACGGATATACAGTTCTTCTACTACAGTGTTTCATTCTAGGTTTCATACAACACAGTGTGGGTTATCCCTGAACAATAATGTTTCTACAACCATGATAATCCATACAAGACCCATGGTACACTTCTTCATCAGTAATCAGAAAATTAAAGATCCATATTCGATTGATTGGCCATGTATAAATATTGAAAAGCCTAAATGACCTACTTATATTCCTATTGAACTACACTCTCTGGTTTCTCATCAGCGATACTTCGAAGCTTTATCAACCTTCCAAAGGCCCTCCCTAGTGGAGAAATCACGACAAAACTACAAGAGGAAACATGTTCTTTGACCAATGAGCATTCTACTGTTTAAATCCTCTCCTTATGTCATAATTCATATTTGCCTAATACCATTCTATTTTTCTTATGCTAAGGCTGTTACTTTCATCTAAAGTCGTTTCTTACGTCTATGATCATTTCTTTTATTCTAAGATCATTTCTTAAGTTTATGTCGTTGTTTACTTATGTGTCCGCAGTGGATCTTGAGCCTTGGCTCTGATACTACTTGTAGCACCCCGTACGAAACCAGGGTCTCGGCACGGTTCACCCACCGTACTCTACTACGAGTAGCACAAGGCGTCGAAACTATACATGCGCATGTGAACATGAATGATGAATCGATAAGCGGAAACATCATAATGTATACAAATCATCACCGACATGCGATACATTTCATCATTTAACCCATACAAGTCATAATATACATAGTACTGATTTCTTTTAAAACACATCATAAACCAGGGCCTCACATCTTCAAGCTAGTCTCTCGATACCTTTCTTTTCTACTAGTAGTCTATCTAGACTGTCTTCAACAAGATGTATAGTGGTACCTGTTATCTGTAAAGTAATAAGGCAAGTATGAGCAACAGCCAACTTTTAAACGCTCAGCAAGTAATCTTATTAGATACGTCATGTGGATCATACATATGAAGATGGGGTACAAAGTAATGATAACATGACAGTAAACAAAATAAAGCGCGTCTCCATTATAATCAAAAGAGGCATGATACGAATATAAAACAGAACATGAAAGTTTACATCGTGCCATAAAAATCATAATTGTCTACCTCAGTCCATTCCTACATACTTGTCCATACTTATGTTCTAATCCATACCATACTGAGGTCATATCTTATAACCGTTACCTCTTCATAAATAGGCTTTTTCAAATCAACTTAAGGACAATAAACCTACAGATATTCTAAACATATCCTAAGATCCGATTCGTAAATACTGGCATCAATCACATAATTTATCTTGTAGACAAGAATATGAAACTTCAAAAAGTTATAATGAACATCTACATAACCTTCTAAAGACGCGTCAATGTCTACGGCTTATTCTCTCGATTCTCATTCTATACTGCACATCAATCCTATCTCTAGTGTAAGGATGCAATGATAATTCGATTCTGATGCATAAATTTTAACTTGAAAAGAAAAACATATATGTAAACTATAGAATAAGTGATGGCCATCCTACGTAAGAAAAAAATATCAACGGTGACCGAAAAGATTCCCTAAATAGTCACATATACCTCTAATATACTCATCGTAGGTATATGTATTTAATGGTGACTCATACGGCTGGTGATCTCAGGAATGGCTCGCCTGATGAACATACGGCACATAACGTATACTATAAAATCGTCGAAATGGTGACTCGTATAGCCAGTGATCTCAAGAATCGCTCGCTAGATTAACATACGGCGTATAACGTATACTATAAAATCATCGAGGAGTCCAAGTCCACTAACGAGGTACTCACACGATCTCAAGAATCGCTCGCTAGATCCCGTTGGTAGTTTCTTAAAGAGGTGGCAGCAAAAGATGCTGTTCTATCTCACGGCGCTGGGATTGGCCAGAATGCTAAGCGAGGATCCACCCGTGGTTGAACCTGTGGAGGATCAACAACAGAATATGCAGAACACCTTGGGTGCTGAAGCTTGGGCGTATACAAATTTTTGTTGTTTAAATTTGATTCTGAGTTGCCTAGATAATACCATCTATGGCGTTTTTTGTACATATAAAACTGCAAAGGCTTTGTGGTCAGCTTTAGATAAAAAGTATTGCATAGAAGATGCTGGCACAAAAAAGTTAATCGTTGGGAAATTTCTCGACTATAAAATGCTAGATTCCAAAACTGTAATTTCGCAGGTTGAGGAAATACAGATGTTGGTATCTGAGATGGAAGAGGAGGGCATGACACTCAGTGAATCTTTCTAGGTTGCGCATGTGATTGAGAAGTTGCCTCCTTTGTTGAGGGAATTTAAGAGCTATCTCAAACACAAGTGAAAAAAAATGAAGATGGAGGATTTGATTGTCTGTCTTCGAATTGAAGAGGACAATCGTCATGCCGAAAGAAAGCCAACCACGTCGTCTAGTCAAGCCAAGGCTCATGTTGCTGAGGCAAAGAACAAAAAGAAAAATAACACTTTGGGCGTGAACGTCAAGGGCAAGGAAATTGCAAAGAAGTTCACAGGTAAGTGTTATAATTGTGGAAAACCAGGGCATCGAAGCAGTGACTGCCGAAAGCACAAAAAGAATCAGAATCAAAATAAAGCAAAAGCGAATCTGGTCGGCGCAATGGAAGACTTGAACCTCTGCGCAGTGGTGATCGAGTGCAACACAGTGGGAAACCCGCGTGAATGGTGGGTGGACATATGGGCCACTCGACATGTTTGTGCGAACAGGGAAATGTTCAGAGAATATGTACGCTCGACAAACAACGAACAACTTTTCATGGGAAACTCCGACAGCTCGAAGATCGAAGGATCGGGCAAGGTGATCCTGAAACTGACCTTAGGAAGGGAGTTGACCCTGCAGAATATGTTGCATGTTCCTGACATAAGGAAAAACCTGGTTTCTGGCGCGCTGCTAGTCACTCATGGATTTAATCTTGTTTTTGAGGGAAACAAATTTACACTTTCTAAGAATGACATGTATTTGGGAAAGGGGTACCTTACTGATAACATGTTTAACTTAAATGTTATGACGATTGTACCCAAGAAAGTTGCGCCCACTGAGGCTAATAAAATTGTTTCCTCTTCTGCTTACATGCTTGAGTCTTCTTGTTTATGGCATTTTTGTTTGGGACATGCTAATTACAAGTCAATACAACGAATGATTAATCTTGACTTATTGCCCAAACTGAACTTTAGTAATAAAGAAAAATGCCAAATATGTGTTGAAGCAAAATTGACAAAAGTGCCATTTCCTTCAACAGAACGAAACACTGAACCGTTGGATTTAATTCATACAGACTTGTGTGATTTAAAGTTTGTGCAAACAAGAGGAGGTAAAAAGTACTTTGTAACTTTTATCGACGATTGCACTAGATACTGCTATGTTTATTTGCTAAGTAGCAAAAATGATGCCATTGATGCTTTCAAAGATTATAAGAATGAAGTTGAGAATCAACTTAGCAAACGAATTAAAATAATTCGAAGTGATAGAGGCGGAGAGTATGATGCATCGTTTAATGAATTCTGTTCAGAACATGGCATTATTCACCAAACGACTGCACCATATTCAGCTCAATCGAATGGTATTGCAGAACGCAAAAACCATACTCTAAAGGAGATGATGAATGCTATGTTGATAAGTTCGGGTTTACCTCAGAACTTGTGGGGGGGAAGCAATTCTCTCAGCCAACATAATTTTAAATAGGATTCCGTCCAAGAAGACGGATAAAACCCCATATGAACTTTGGAAAGGCTATAAGCCTAGTTACAAATACTTGAAAGTGTGGGGGTGTCTGGCGAAGGTTGCTGTACCTAAACCAAGACAAGTGAGAATTGGGCCTAAAACAATTGATTGCATATTCATCGGCTATGCAACGAATAGTAGTGCATATCGTTTCTTAGTGCACAAATCAAACATTCCCGAGATACATGAAAATGTTGTCATAGAATCGCGAAATGCAGTGTTCTTTGAAAATGTCTTCCCAAAGAAAGACAAAGACAGTGAAGAAGCTAGCACTAGTAGCGAGTGCGTGAGACGACTCCTCAAGAGACTGAGGAACCTCGTCAAAGCAAACGAGCCAAAATACCGACATCGTTTGGACCGGACTTTCTAACCTATATGGTAGGAAATGAGCCAAGGAATTTTTCCGAGGCTATGTCAACTCTAGAAGCTCCATTCTGGAAAAAGGCGATTAACAGTGAGATAGACTCGATTCTTCAAAATCACACTTGGGAGTAGGTTGACCTTCCACCTGGAAGTAAACCACTTGGTTGCAAGTGGATTTTCAAGAAGAAACTTAAAGAGGATGGGTCTATTGGAAAATATAAAGCCAGGTTAGTAGCCAAGGGCTACAGACAGAAGGAAGGCTTTGACTTCTTTGACACCTACTAACCAGTGACTAGGATCACTTCTATAAGGATGCTAGTAGCCATTGCTGCAGTCTATGATTTAGAAATCCATCAAATGGATGTAAAGACTGCCTTTCTTAATGGTGAGTTAGAGGAAGAGATTTATATGGAACAACCCGAAGGGTTCGTCGTTCCAGCACAAGAAAGGAAAGTGTGTAGACTTGTTAAGTCTCTGTACGGACTTAAACAAGCACCCAAGCAATGGCATTTAAAGTTTGATCAGGTAATGATGTCAAACGACTTCAGGATCAATGAATGCGACAAGTGTGTGTACATCAAAAGCACACCAAGTGCCTATGCAATAGTATGTCTCTATGTAGACGACATGCTAATCATGGGCAGTACTCGTGACATCATCTTGAGTACAAAGAAGATGTTAACACGAAATTTTGATATGAAGGACATGGGGGTTGCCAATGTTATTCTAGGAATTAAAATTTCTCGGATGGCTGATGGTCTTGTTATATCACAAAATCACTATATTGAATCTGTTCTCAAACGATTCAATATGTTTGAAACAAAACCGATAAAGACCCCACTTGACTTACGTATACACTTAAGGAAGAATCGAGGCAAACTTGTAGCTCAATTAAAATACTCTCAGGTAATTGGAAGTCTGACGAATTGTACAAGACCAGACTTAACTTGTTCAGTAAACAAATTGAGCAGGTTTACCAGTAATCCAAGTGATGATCATTGGAAAGCTCTTAACAGAGTGATGAGGTATCTGAAATACACAATGAATCTTGGATTACATTACACGAGATATCCAGCAGTATTAGAAGGATATTGCGATTGAAATTGGATATCAGACAGTAAGGACTCGAAGTCCACCAGTGGATACTTGTTCATTGTTGGTGGTGCTGCTGTGTCGTGGAAATCCATGAAACAAACGTGCATAGCTCGGTCTACTATGGAAGCTGAGTTCATAGCGCTGGATAAAGCTGGGGAAGAGGCTGAGTGGCTTTGGAATTTCCTAGAAGATATTCCGTGCTGGCCTAAACCAATCGCTCCTATTAGCACACTGTGATAGTCAGTCAGCTATAGGACGTGCTCAAAGCAGCATCTACAATGGTAAGTCATGACACATACGTCGGAGACACAACACCATTAAACATTTGATCTCTAATGGCGTGATTTCCATTGATTATGTAAAATCAATGGAGAATCTTGCGAATCCGCTTACAAAAGGCTTGCCTAGAGATCAGATGTCAAGATTGACAAACGGAATGTGACTAAATCCTATAATGCAAGAATCTTTGTAATGGTAACCCAACCTTGTTTACTGGAGATCCCAGAATCTTGGTTCAATAGGACAATTAAGTTATGAAGCTTCAGTTAGCACTTAATCATTCCATCACATAAAAGTGCTGTCTGCAGAGAATATTTAGGGTAAGCTAAAGCTTTTAATGATGTCCTATATCTTGATACATCAAGTGGAGTATGTCAGAATACTCTTAATATGAATCACCTATGTAAGTGTGAAGTGGGGCCGCTTCTATGAGAAAGTGTAAAAGGCAAGATTTCTCTAAAAACACTTTCTGAAACCAGGTTGTTCATAGCCAAAACGAACACAACCATGAGAACTAAAAGGGTGTTAAAGAAAATGTTGTGTGAGTATCGTTGTCTAGGTTCACAACAAAGGCTGACTGGTTCAAGACATCAAGTCACTATTTAGCCGAGTGAATCCGGTGGTACATCACTAGGAAAGGTTCAAAGCTAGAAGCTACCTCTTCTGATGCAACATTTTCTTGTCTGACTTCTCGTTAGAGTTTGCATATGCATTTGCATTAATTTCCATTCATATGGGGGATTGTTGGAGAATTAAAGGTTTGGGCTTTGACCCGTTAAGAAAGGTTGCAAAACTTGGTTTAGCAATATATTTTGAGCTTAATTATGATTAGTTTCCGATAATGAAAATTAGAAACTAATGGGTCTTTAATTATCTACGTAATGAGTAGTTAATTTTAGGCTTTGATATCACTCAATTACGATATCGCGTGAATGAGAAATTAATGCTCAAAGTGAATGGAAAACGTTGTTAATGGGTGACGTGTCCTATTCTTAGGAAGCCACATCACCCTTATGGAGGAATACCACATTGGATGTGCCTTTGGGGGCGCGAGAAGTTTCTGACGTACATGGATCGATCACATCGATCGATCGATGTAATCAATCGAAGCTGGGCAGAAAACTTCAGATCATTCTGTCTTACAACGATCGATAACATCGATCGATCGATGTCACTTCGATCGATCGATGTAATCAATCGAAGCTGGATAGAAAGTTTCGAAATGATTCTGACGTACATCGATCGATCGATGTCACTTCGATCGATCGATGTCACTTCGATCGATCGATGTGATCGATTGAAGCTGGACAAGGGATAGAATTTTCAAACGAAATGAGATAAGATCAATCGGTTTTGATCTAATAGTGGCGGGAAAGGCATCTTTGATCTAACGACTGAGATTTAAAATGACCTAACCGCCCAACCGAATGTGGTTTCTATCTAACGTTCCAAGTTTAATCCTAAGAATCGGTTTTTCGATCTAAAGGATGAGATTTAAACCTCCCATAACCGCTTGGAGGTTTTAATCTAACGGCTATAATCGATCTACGGTTATGATCTGACGATCACGATTCCATCTGGAAAAACCAACTATTAACCGACTCCCCTACATAAACAAGGCAAGGGGTTGTGATCTAGACACACACACTTGCACTCTGCATTCAAGCATACAGCATTCTCAGCATTTGAGTATTTGCATCACGTTCAAAGAGAAGTCAGGACACTCGAAAGTTCGAAGCAGTTCAAGTTTAGCAGTGCCGCTGAACTATACAGGTACCCGTTGTATTCTAGGAGACGATTGCTAACGCCGGTTGGGCAAAGTATACCGGAGCAATACGTCTTAAGGACAGAGTCCTCGACTCGCCCCGGGTTTGGTTTATTTTATTTCGATATATACACACCGAACGACTGCGTCTTAGTACAGGATTGATTATATCCAACAAAATTATCGTATCGGGTATTTTCTATTTGGTTTAATTTATATTTACCGACTTATGTTGTTAACGACTAATTTATTTAAATTGTATCGTATATCTGAAATGTTCGTTATCTAGTCCCGTCAAGTCTCGCTATATCCATTCACTTATCTGTTTGGTTATCTTTCGAGCGTTTCTAACCCCGATATATAATGTCGATGCCTTTGTTAATCTTAAATAAAAATTTAAATTCTACCAAAATTTTATCGACATCGCATTTGCGTTCTATTTTTCATCATTTTATTTCATTTTCCACTGACTCGGAAATGCGGGTCGTAGCATTCTTTCCCCTTATAAAAATTTTCGTCCTCGAAACTTAGGGGTTGTATCGATTTTACCCTTAATGATTTAAATACTTAATTTCTAGCGTCATTTCTTAATCGCCTATGATTCAACTTAGTATTCACCGTCTTATGATAAAACTTTCCTTAATTTACTGTTTCCGTATACCTATTATTAATCCGCTTAGGTATTATACAACCTCATATTCCTGCGCGTTACAGTAACTTTACACATACCAATTTCAGTTGCTAGTCCTCATTCGATTAAATCTTATATCATATCAATTCCTACTTATTCATGCTTACCAGTATTCATCTTACCTCCACTAATTCCAACCAGATAATCTGATTTCCTTCAGAATACATAGTTAAATCTCGATATAACATGACTTACTATATTGTTATCTTTACTTATATAATCATACTCTTATCGCTATGAATTTACATTCCTAATGCGACTAGCATCATTGACCTACTCTGAAAATTTCTAAAGTCATCGTCTTAATCGTACTCGTACTATTTGTGCAACACATTTTATCAAACCTCTAATTGTCGTAATTCTTATAAATCACTACTTATAGTTCTACTATATATCATAGCTTAATTAGAATATGAAATTCCAACAATATCTCTAAATATTACTCCAAACAAAGCTGAACCTGAAACTGTCAAAAGAAGCTTCGTGTTCTGATGGCTAGGCATGGTTAAGGTACCCGGAGACAAAGTCAAACTGTCTACAAATCACTTTAAAGTGGACGTGAAAAGCACGGATATACAGTTCTTCTACTACAGTGTTTCATTCTAGGTTTTCATACAACACAGTGTGGGTTATCCCTGAACAATAATGCTTCTACAACCATGATAATCCATACAAGTCCCATGGTACACTTCTTCATCAGTAATCAGACAATTAAAGAACCATATTTGATTGACCGGCCATGTATAAATGTTGAAAAGCCTAAATGACCTACTTATATTCCTATTGAACTACACTCTCTGGTTTCTCATCAGCGATACTTCGAAGCTTTATCAACCTTCCAAAGGCCCTCCCTAGTGGAGAAATCACATAAAAACTACAAGAGGAAACATGTTCTTTGACCAATGAGCATTCTACTGTTTAAATCCTATCTCCTTATGTCATAATTCACATTTGCCTAATACCGTTCTGTTTTTCTTATACTAAGGCTGTTACTTTCATCTAAAGTCGTTTCTTACGTCTATGATCATTTCTTATATTCTAAGATCATTTCTTAAGTTCATGTCGTTGTTTACTTATGTGTCTGCAGTGGATCTGGAGCCTTGGCTCTGATACTACCTGTAGCACCCCGTACGAAACCAGGGTCTCGGCATGGTTCACCCACCGTACTCTACTACGAGTAGTACAAGGCGTCGAAACTATACATGCGCATGTCAACATGAATGATGAATCGATAAGCGGAAGCATCATAATATATACAAATCATCACCGACATGCGATACATTTCATCATTTATCCCATACAAGTCATAATATACATAGTATTGATTTCTTCGAAAACACATCATAAACCAGGGCCTCACATCTTCAAGCTAGTCTCTTGATACCTTTCTTTTTTACTAGTAGTCTATCTAGACTGTCTTCAACAAGATGTATAGTGGTACCTGTTATCTGTAAAGTAATAAGGCAAGTATGAGCAACAGCCAACTTTTAAACGCTCAGCAAGTAATCTTATTAGATACGTCATGTGGATCATACATAGAAAGATGGGGTACAAAGTAATGATAATTTGTATCTGATGCATAAATTTTAACTTGAAAAGAAAAATATATCTGTAAACTGTAAAATAAGTGATGGCCATCCTACGTAAGAAAAAAATATCAACAGTGACCGGAAAGATTCCCTAAATAGTCACATATACCTCTAATATACTCATCGTAGGTATATGTATTTAATGGTGACTCATACGGCCGGTGATCTCAGGAATCGCTCGCCTGATGAACATACGGCACATAACGTAGACTATAAAATCGTCGAAATGGTGACTTGTATAGCCGGTGATCTCAAGAATCGCTCGCTAGATTAACATACGGCGTATAACGTATACTATAAAATCATCGAGGAGTCCAAGTCGGCTAACGAGGTACTCACACGACTCATAATTATAAACATAAGCTGTCTCTTCGAATCTTCCGTCCCGTTGATACGTTTGTTACGTAAAATATATTCTTTCTGAAACATGTTGGAAAAATCACTTCAGAACATGAGATGTCATAAACTATCCGTATACAGTACTATTACTGAAACCATAAGCTGTCTGTACACAGCAAAATCATAATCATGTCGTAACTTTTAAACCTTTCATATAATGAAACATGTATGCACATGATTCTGTTTCCAATCTATATCACCTGTATAAATATTCCGATCGTACTCATATAATCATATTCCTAAAGTCACTTCATATCCACTTAATCTATAACTTAAATCAAGAACTTTCGCTCTTCCACTTAACGTACGAACTAAAATCTCTCATCTAACATACTTTACTAAGTAATCTTATATTTTATATATAACTTAAGCATATTTCTTATCACAATCTATTTTACATTTCTTTATAATCATAATTATGCACAAAGTGATTTATACATAACCATGTATTTATATATATTCTAACCGTATATACATATAAATACATATTTATAAGTGTCATATAAATTCTTTAACATCTCATTACTTATATATAGACTTTGGATTCATATTTATTTTCAATTTATGTACATTCATTCCATCAATATAATAACTTGTAAATGAGTATAAATGACATATCAAATCCAATAATGGATTTTATGCAAATAATGTAAATAGGGTATGTAAACCCTTTGTTGGCCGAAATTTGTATTTAATATACAGAATTATATCTACTCACTTGTAATAACCCTTTTTCATATCTTAACTTATGTAATATATATATAAATATATATATTTTTAAATGAAGCGAATTTATTATTTAAATTCCTCACTTATGGTGGAGGAAAACCATATCACATCAAAGCTAATGTCATCGTATGAAAATAACGAATGTAGCATAACTAGTATGCGCATCCGCCAATCATATACGATATGCCGCATTAAAACCTTGTCAAGTAAAACCACCCTTGTGGATAAAACCTTGACGAAGGAAAAAGCGTACATATTTATATGATTAATCGGTGAAAAACACAAAAAGTACAAATATGTCGAAATATACGAGCGTAAGCAATTACGAATTAGACCAAATTGACGCGTGGCGTTGAATAAACAGCTTGGCTGGAGGAGCATTGAAGTTGCCGGTGGCCAATGCCAGAGATGAAGACCTCGTGCAACATGCAAAAAACTTGCGTAAGGACAGCTCAGAGAAGATACCATAACAATAACATGATGAAGGAATGAAAGCCATACCCGCGTTGCCCATAGCTAGTCAACCACGGGCAACCACCAGATACACATGCCATATCGTCCATGCCGAAGCAAATCACATGGTTGTGGATGCCAGCCACCAAGTAACACATAAAAGCAGAAAACATCATCCAAAAGTACTATATAAGAATCTCGCAGATGTATAAAACAGCATAAGAAGTATAAAGTAACAAAGACATATCAAGGCTGCCTATGCCAAAGTAGGACATAGACAGCCCGTAATAGTGATGGCGTAATCATTGAAAGACCATAGCCGAAAAGCTGGAAGAGCGGCGTCCGTGGTAATGACTCCACGCACCTCGCTTGGCAGAGCAGAGGCTGATATGTATGTCTTCAATCCTGATATGCAGAGACCATAGCGTGCTAGGAAATGGGCTGCAGAATTTGCCTTGCATGGACAATAAAAGACAGTAGATGAATTGATACAAAGCAGCTCAATAGTTCGATGCACATCACTTAAGTAAGAACCATGATATTGTGAGGGATTCGCGAACATATGCAGTAGCATGCGGCAATCCGTTTCAACATGCAATGCATCATATGTCACAGCATAATAAAGAAGAGAGAAAAACAAGGCCAGCAGTTCCGGCCTAACGGGAGTAACATGTGGAAGAGCAAAACAAAGGGCAGATACAAATCTGCCAGTATCATCCCTAAGTACCGCACTACATATATATATATATATATATATATATATATATATATATATATATATATATATATATATATATATATCTACGTTACCATTTTGATATCCAGGCTCCTATTTACATAAGGTTATCAATCGCTCTCGATATTGCACTTCTCTGCTCCAACATATTGATGCCCGATTGAATGGACGGCACTCTCGGTTCCTTACCACCGCAGGACGTTTGGTATTACTTCGTTCTGTGATCTCGGCCTTACCATTACATGTTCTTGCAGCAGGGGGTTTGCCTAAATCCATCATCAAAACGATCAAAAGGAAAATGGCGGCTTTCTACTGGGGACATCGGCATCATTGGGTTGGCTGGTCTACTATTATGACTCCTTTGGAGGAAGGAGGCTTAGGCCTTCTTGATCTTACCCAGTTACAACAAGCATATCATTGTAGGATATGGTGGACATATCAGAAGTGCGACACGCTTTGGAGTCAATATATGCATCTAAAATACGGGCGTAGGGGAGACTATATGCCACGTTTACAGGATTCACCCGTATGGCGACTTATATGTCGAATTCATCCTACATGTTTACCTCATTCCGTAGGTCACGGATCTTTCTTCACTTGGACGCCGTCTACTTTGGGAGGGTTTTCCTTACGCACTGCTTATGACATATGCCGGACGCCAAGCCCAAAGATATTATCTGCTCAATTTATTTGGTACAAGCATCACACGCCAGCCACAAAGATACTGTTATGGCGTCTTTTCCATTCCGTTATGCCTTTTCAGGATTACATTGGCAAGTACTCAGCAGCTCGTCCAACAGTGTCCTTTTTGCAGACAAGCCTCTACCACTGTTGATCATGTCTTCTTATACTGCGTTACCATTCGATCTGTATGGGATTTTTTGCTTCGGAGCTCCACGGTTTAGCGCCCATATCATTGCATCTTCGACAATATCTGCTGTCATGGTGGTACAATCCTCATCCTCAACACTCTTTGGGGTCTTAAAAATTGTCATCCCTGGTATTGTCATATCTAACATCTGGCGCGCCTATGCCTCACTGATATATGGGGAGTCAACTTCTTTTGTTCCTTCCGCCTTTCGGGCCTCTATTCACTATGACATTGCTGTGTGGCTTAAAACACTGCATGGATCGAAGCTTGCAGCAGGACCACCACTACATCTTTCCTAGATCCCACCCATTCGCTCCCCACGTCCTCAAGTTGTTCGCTGGCGAACACCTCCTTCAGGCCGGTTGAAATTGAATGTGGATGCTGCTGTTGGTCGACATTATGCTTCAGGGGGGGCTATTTTACGAGACTCCTCAGGTAACTGTGTAGGAGCAGTCTCCTTTCGCTTGCCTATGAGTCCACCTCTTATTGCAGAGATACAAGCAACGTTGTTTGTCCTCCTATACTTTCTCCCACTGCATCGATCTATCATTTTAGAGACTTATTGTGAACAAATACTACAACGCCACCATCAACACCAGAGGGATTTTGGCAATTATCATTTCGGTCTTCTACAGAACCTCCTTCTTCGCCATCGCCTAGAGTTAATACATGTTTACAAAGAAGCAATCTTGGCGGCTCACTATCTTGTCCAACATGCAATGCTATTTCTGTAGACACAACATTACAATTCCCATAATCTTCCATCGCTAGTTCGTGCTGCGGTTGCTTTGGATCTCTCATCAGTGCACGTGCGCCTAGCTTAAGCAATTTCGGTCTTCCATATGGATTGGCATACATTTTTCTGTGCAGGATGCAGGCAGCTTTAGTACGCTATGCATTCCTTTGATCTTATTTCTTTTGTCTTGGCTAGACTATTGGTTTGCTTGCTCCTTTTCCTGCGCATGTACTGGGGCGATCATGAGCCTACATCACATTACCATCTTTATCGTGGAGTCCATTGGCAATCTCTGGAGAGTATTCACCAGACGACAATCTTTAAGGCTTGGAGATGCATGCCTCTTACAACTGCAGATACCTTTCGAGTATTTCGTCTTCCATATGGATTGGCATACAATTTTTCTTTCTGCCTGTATCCTGCGTGATATAGGCAACATCGGTACACTTTGTATTTCTTTGGAGTTTTTATTCTTCACAGACTATTGGTCTAATCTCACATTTACTTTCACATGTCCATGGCCGACCGGGAGTATTCATATCGCCAACATCTTCCACATCATAATGTTTTCCAGTCACAGAAGGATATGGCAACACCTGCACATGAGATATTTTTACACATGGCTACTAACTTTGTCGGCTGACATTCGTTCTCTTTTTCACTATCTAAACAATCAAGCTTGGGCTTATCTGGCCTTCCATATGGATTGGCATTCTTTCCATTTCTCTGTCTGTACCTTGGTGGTTACAGGGCCAGACTCGGTATGATTTGCATTCACTCGGTCTTCTGCCTTTTCTTATGTCTCATTTGCCTGATTGACCCAATATCTTATATCTTTTGTGCATGCATCACTGACGCTGGTGCATTTTTCTACGGAATGAGGCGGAACCATCAAGCTTGGGATTTTCTAAATTTGATATTTATGCAAACTTTATACACTTTTGTTTTCATCATCAAAATAGCTTATACGTTATCATAAATTACATATATACATATGAAATTTTGAACGCCATAAAATAAAGTAAGCATCTCCCAAAACTTTTCCTTGGCCGTATGTGTGTATATATATACACATTATATTTTCATCATTACTAAATAAACTATTTGTTATAAAAAGAACCTCTCTTGGATATATATATATATATATATATATATATATATATATATACATAATGTGTGTATATATATGTATGCATATAATTTTTCCCTTTATATTTCATTAATACTAAATAGCTAATTTTGTTATAAGAAATGCCTCTTGGCCGTGTATACCTATATATGTATGCGCATATATATATATATATATATATATATATATATATATATATATATATATATTCTTATATTATACATCAACATGTTCAACCTATATTATAAAATTATTTATGCTAACCAAAAATACCCTTGACCGTATATATATATATATATATATATATATATATATATATATATATATTTATGCATACACACTATTATATTTCATGAACTTGTATTTATATCACCCATATGTATGCATTTTATTTTAGTTGTACTTTTAGGTGCACTTTTCTTATACATATATATATTTGTATTTCTATACTTAATATATATATATATATATTTTAATATATATATATATATATAATATATATGCTCACAATTATTTTGTATGTGTTGAAGAAGCGCTGCCGCTGAATATGGCTCTGAAGATTTCGGAGCTCTGAAGCATGCCGCCGCCGTTGATCTTATTGCAACATTCTTCCTTTGTTCAACCAATTGTTGATCACGCGTTCCTTTCCACACCGTTTTTGCTTCAAAGCATTGATCTTTACGATTACCTGTGATGGCTTCGACACCACTGCCTTCCTTCGCTGCAGTGGTTGTAGGCAAAACCTCTTCTCAACGCATTTCTATATTGCCGAAAACAGTATCGCGATACAAGGGCATCCCAATGATTTCATTTCTTGATTCAGAAATTGATGCTCTTGCTGCTCCATTCAAACATTCATTAGTGGGCACTTTCTGGAATGGCCGACCTCCATTGAAGGTGATCCGTGATGTATTTGAAAAGATTGGATTTCATCATGATTTGCGCATCACACTTATAGATCAAACGCATATACTTTTGAATTTTCGGAATGAATCTGATTATTTAAGATGTTTTTATCGCCGTTCCTGGCACATATCGGGTTGTCACATGCGTATTACGAAATGGACTATTGATTTTGATCCTACTGCTGATGTTCCAATAGTACCGGCTTGGATTGCATTTACCGGCTTACCGATTCATCTTCACCACCGAGACTCGCTGTTTGAAATTGTTCGTACTATAGGCACACCGATCAAGCTTGATGTTGCGACGGCGGATGGATTAAGACCGTCCGTCGCACGTGTATGTGAGGAAGTGGATATCTCTCAAGAATTACCTTAGAAAATTTATTTGTAGGCAAAAAATCGAATGATCTTACAATCTGTGGTTTATGAAGATTTGCCTCAGTTTTGCACCTCATGCAGGAGGCTCGGCCATGCAGCTTCAGACTGTCGTCCCAAAGAGAAGGCACCTATACCGCCTCCACCGCCACCGCCACCGCCACGTCTGCGGGCACAACGCTGGACCCCTGTTAAACGGAAGGAAGGCAACACAGTCACAACAGCTGCACCTTTGCATAACATTTCTGACGATACTCAAACCCAGTCGACAGACAACCCAGCACACGATGCTCCAGTTATAGACCCGCCATCACATATGGGAGGTGACCTGCCATCGGCTAAGGACCAGACAGCACCCCAGAATACTGAAACTTTTGATATTGGTCACTCTTCTGACAATGAGTTGCCAGAGCATGATCAGCAACCGGAGATAGCTACTGTCTCTGCAGAAGTGGTTAGGCGTATGGAGATGATTCCTACATCGCCAGACGACGAGGTTTTAATATCTCGCCTGCAGGATTCTACAGATAATGCAGAGTTCATTCCTGTTGTTCCTCGTAGAAAGCGTGTGCAAGAAAGGATCTCCCACCTTTACCGCCCTCCATAATCTTAACTCGTAGTGCGTCACATGCAATCCAGGGAAGTGATACTACTATGTCTCAATGAATATATTATTTTGGAATATACGAGGCATGCATGCCTCTCTACCTAGGTTGCATAACTTGATACATGAACATCATTTAAATATTGTAGCAGTGATTGAGCCGAAGCACTCACCATCTCATATAGATCGTTTCGCTATGGATATTGGTTTTTCGAATCATTTCTTTTCTCAATCTGAGCGTATTTGGTTATTTTGGCGTGACATGGATTACCATTTGGTTCGCTCGCATGATCAAAATCAGGTGGTTCACTTTACTTTTTTATTTCGACAGCTTCAGCAGCATTTTATATTATCGGTGGTCTATGGAAATCATACAGTATCGCATCGTCGCTCTCTATGGCATTCACTATCTACCTTCTCTGAATCTAACGACATGCCATGGATTATTGGGGGCGATTTTAACACTTTCAGATCTCTGGAGGATCATGCAGGCCGTTCTCAACCATCTCTCTCATCCCTCAGGATTTTAATGATTGCATTGAATCATGTTCTCTAATGTCTCCACAGTATCATGGGCCGCGATATACTTGGACAGATGGTAGAGGACTGGGTCGAGTCCTGCGCAGGCTTGACTGGTTATTCTTTAACTCCTCTTTTCAAGATGTTTTTGAAGACACACGTCTTTCACATCTACCTTGAGTTCCTTCAGATCATACACCACTACTTTTTTCATGCCGATTGGGTAATACTGAGGGACGCAGATCTTTTCGTTTTTTAGACTCCTGGTTGCATCATCCAGACTTTCATAATTATATGAGAACTGCTTGGACATCCTATCCAACAACAGGGGGAATTTAAGGCTTTTATGCGAAGTTGCTCCGATTGAAGAAGGATGTGCAGAGATGGAACAAGGAAATATTTGGGAACATCTTTTCCAATGTTAAGAATGCGGAATCGGTGATAACACAGGCAGAGCATGCTTGGGACGCTGACTCTACAGAGGCGAACCGTGAGGTATACCATAAAGCAAAAGCAGAATATCTTCAAGCCCTATTATATGAGTTTCATTATTGGAAACAGAAGGCACGGGTTCGATGGTTACAAGATGGGGATGCCAATACCCGATATTTTCACTCTATCGTAAAAGGTCGGCGTACTCAGCTGCATATACAGCAAATCCGTACATCTGACGGCAGATTATGCTCTGATATTACATCTATTAAAGATGAAGCAGTATCTTTTTACACCTCCTTATTTACGCGGGAACACACGCACACTTATGAGACAGTGCTTAGCAACATACCATCCATAGTTACAGCGGAGGACAATTTGATGCTTACAAAGATGCCTACTAAAGAGGAAGACAAGACATCAGTCTGGCATTTAGACCCCCACAGTGCAGCAGGCTCTGATGGATTCAATGGTAACTTTTATCGTTCATGCTGGTCAATTATTTGTTCTGATGTGGTTAAGGCAGTCCAGGAGTTTTTCCTTGGAATCCCTCAGCCTACTGTCATGCAAGTGTTCTTATCACATTAATCCCTAAAAATCCGTCGCCAGACACATTTAGCGACTTTCGACCAATCTGTCTCACTAATTTCCTGAGTAAAGTCTGCACGAGAATCATTGCTACCAGACTTAATACCTTGCTCCCACGACTAATTTCGCCAGAGCAAACTGGCTTTCTTTCAGGCTCTGATATTTCCACGCAAGTACTGATGGCCAGAGAGATGATACATATGTTGGATAAAGGAGGTCCTCAGCTATGCTTGAAATTAGACATGATGAAGGCTTTTGACCGTGTAAGCTGGGAATATCTTGCGAGGTTACTTCGTACTTTTGGATTCTCTGAGTTTTTCATTCGCCTCGTTTTGAATCATTTGAGTGCCACCACATTATCAGTTCTAGTTAATGGCCAGCCTACAACATCATTTCGGCCATGCAGTGGAGTTAAGCAAGGGGATCCTTTATCCCCTCTGCTTTTTATTCTTTCTTCTGAATGCTTTAGCAGGGGGTTAAAATCATTAGTAGCATCAGGTGCTATCCAACCTTTCCGTCTGGGTAGGGCTCCTTTCAATGTCACCCACTTATCCTATGCAGATGATCTTTTGGTTTTCTTACGGGGAACTCAGCGTAATCTTCGCCGTTTTCATTCTTTCTTAGCACAGTATGAAAATGCATCTGGTCAAAAGATAAATTTTCAGAAAAGTAGCTTCATTCCATCTGCTGCAATTACGCCACAACAGCGACATACCTACGAGTCTATCACGGGCATGAGGGGTTCACATCTGCCATTTCGATATCTTGGTTCCTATTTACATAAGGGCATTAACAGATCCAGCTACTGTGTTTCATTATTGCAGCACATAGATGATCGTCTACATGGTTGGCACTCAAAATTATTATTTGTTGCTGGCCGACTAGTATTGTTGCGCTCAGTTGTATCTTCTCTGCCTTTACATATTCTCGCAGCAGGAGGACTACCCAAATTGGTAATTCACATCATACATCGCAACATGGCGACATTTTATTGGGGCAGTAGACATCATTGGGTATCCTGGTCAACTATTTCAACGCCCCGGGAGGAGGGCAGATTGGGAATTCGGAATCTATGCGTGTTACAAAAAGCGTATCAGTGTCGAATTTTGTGGTCATATCAACAAAAAAACACTTTGGAGTAACTATATGTATGCTAAATTTGGTCATCGCGGCGATTACCTGCCTCGACTACCAGACTCCCCGGTGTGGAAACTTATTTGCAGGATTCACCCTATCTGTTTGGCACAAACCGAAGGACAGGCGGCACATCTTACATAGACTCCAACACCAACTGGGGAATTCTCTTTGCGTAGTGCATATGACATATGTCGAACCTCTGGTCCATCACTCCTCTCGACAAAATTTATTTGGTTTAAACATCATTCGCCTACCACTCAGATATTCCTATGGCGAATTTTTCATTCGGCGTTACCTTTTGAAGAATATACTTGTAAGTTTTTTGTCGCACGCCCAACCCAATGCCTATTTTGCAAGCAGGAGTCTGCTACGGTGGATCATATAATCTTATATTCTTATACTGATATGGAGTTATTTTGCCAGCGAGTTACACTGCCCTATCCCAACATCCTTGAGGCTCCGACAATATTTACTCTCCTGGTGGTATCGTTCGAATTTTTCATCTTTCCTTGGTGTTTTGCGAGTCATCGTCCCAGCAATCATTGTTTATTCGGTATGGTGTGCCTATGCATCTCTGGTATATGGTGAGCCACACATTTTCTCACTTACATCCTTAAAGTTCACCATACAGTATGATATTTCAATGTGGTGTAAGTCAATCGTCGGATCCAAATTGCTGACTGGTCCGCGCCATCCCTTCGCTTGGCTTCCTACACTTCGGAACCCACATCCAATTTTGGTGCGATGGAGGTTACCACCATCTGGTCGGTTTAAATTAAATACGGATGCTGCAGTTGGAAGGCGCTATAGTGCAGGTGGTGCTATTTTGAGAGACCATGCTGGAGTTTGTGTAGGCGCAGTTTCATTTATATTACCACCAAGTTCACCTATTCATGCAGAGGTACAGGCGCCGTTATTTGGACTATTGTTTTTTCTGCCTTTATATCGGTCGATTATTCTAGAATCAGATTGTGCGATGCTTGTATCACGATTATCCCGCCCTTAGATGGTGTACGGCAACTATTATCTTCAATTACTCCACACGTTAGTGCGGCTACATCGATTGGACTATCATCACATTTACAGAGAGGCAAACATGGTGGCACACTATCTTGCGCAGAATGCTATGCTCAACCCCTGCACCCAAATCTACAATTCTCGCTCTCTTCCGCCATTAGTTCGTAGTTCCATCTCATTGGATCTTTCTTCAGTACATTTGAGAGTGCCTTGACCTATCTAAGTCTTCCATATGGATTGGCGTCATCTGAATTTTCTTGCCTGTGCCCTTCACGGTTCGGGCAGGTTTGGTATGATTTGTTACCCATTGGCTTTCATTATTCCTCACAGTTGGTTGTTTGCTAATAACGTTTCTTCATTATGTCTTTTTGTATGGCTTGGACATTGTCTTATCTCACTTGCGTGGCACCCGGCTGAGACGCTGCCCCCACGCCGGTTAGCTGCATTGGACCTCACCTTGATGAGACACACATTATACCATTTTAAGGTCTTCTGTATGGATTGGCACTTTCTCACTTTTTCTGCCTGTCCACTAGTTGGGGCAGGCAGACTTGATATGATTTTCTTTCTGGTTACCACTGCTCTTTCCTCATATACTATTTGTCTGCTTCACTCAGCGCATATTCTTTTTTCTGCATGGTATGTCTTGCTACAATTATTTGACGACCGAGTTGATGATGTGTATTTGCCTGCTGGGACGACGTACTTCTACATGCAAGCACGAGTTTCCGTAATTTGGCAAGTCTTCCATATGGATTGGCATTTCCATATTACATCTGCTGGTACCTCATTGTGTACCGGCAGACTTGGTATGTTCCCCATTCTATTTGTCTGGATCTTTTCAGTGTGTCGTCTATATTGCTTTCACTCAGCCGCGTATTTCTTTTGTGCATGGACGCAACGATTCTCCTTGGTCTGCTTTGTCGCTGGCGGCTCTGCTCTCTCTGACGGAACGAGGGCACATCAACTATGGACCTCTACATGGTTACCTTTCATTTTGCGACTCTTGTACTCATTTTGGCTTGTAAATTATTTCTTTTTTCACTGTAGCGCCTATCAACATTCCATTTATATAAATATGTACGCTTTTTCCTTCGCCAAGGTTTTATCCACAAGGGTGGTTTTTCTTGGCAAGGTTTTAATGCGGCATATCATATATATTTGGATGTTGATAATCATACACTGCTACTTTCGTCATGTTTTCAATTTGTAATAAGGTTTTCCTCCGCCAGAAGTGAGGGATATTTATAATAATAAAAATTCTCTTTAAAAAAAAAATATATATATATATATATGCTCACAATTTGAAAAAGTCCATAAATCCTCAAAACAATATTATGGCCGAAAATACACTAATATATATATATATATATATATATATATATATATATATATTTTTAAAGTAAAGGCGTGATTTTATTAATTAATAAGAACCTCTCTTATGGTGGAGGTAACCATATTACAACATTGTATATCGTACGAATTAAGGAAGTGTAAAGTAGCGAGAATGTGTAGTCTTCAATCATATATGATATGCCGCATGAAAACCTTGCCAAGTAAAACCACCCTTGTGGATAAAACCTTGGCGAAGGGAAAAACGTACATATGTATATCATTGGAGTGATGCTGCATAAGTACAATCGCTAGGTAAAGTAATGTGGAATACATCAAGTCTACGGTGGTATAGCTTATGGGCAGATGATCGCTGTGCAAAATGTTGTAAAGCCATCGAAGAGAGCTGTGTTTATTTGGGTAGTTTGAAGCATCAGCAAGCATTATCTGCCAGATTATGAAGCGCATAACCTTGTTCCGCCATTGTGAGTTGAATAGCAATGAGTATGATCCTCGCAAGAAAGTGACACAATATGCATTAGAGTCCATTGATATAATTTGGTGGGGGCAAATAATCTGATATGAATTCCAGCAACATACCAATGTTGCCTGTAGTCCAAAGACTACGGGCAACAAATTAAACAAATCGCTAATGCAAGACTCAAATAGTTGACAATAGTGAAGATGAGTGACAAAACGTACCAGGGTTGCCTGTAGCATACAGGCAACAAGACAGATTATCAGGCCGTAAAATTTATGTTCGCAGAGCATGTAGAACACCGTCGGTATAATAAAACCCACGTGCCGTGGGGGGCAGTTTACTTGCAGATGTAAAGATCTTTGTAGCTCGTGAAATACGTGCAAATTGACTCAAGTAGTGGGCAACCTGATCATCTTACACTTTTCGTCTTCCATTATCAAAGAGACATATCGACCTAACGTCACAAAACAACGAGTATATTCCGAGACAGTGATGCCGGGCTCCTGTCTTAGTGTGTCAAATTCCTCAATCCTCTTCCTGATCAGATCCGAAGAGAAGAAACACTCACAAAACTCTTCTAAGAACTTTGTCCAAGTTACCGGCCGAGGTAGTGGCTGGATACAAGTCCTCCACCAATGGCTGGCCTTACAGACTAGAAACGGCCGAACAATATGTGTCCTTATCTTATCAGGCACCTATATCAGTAAGAGGTTACTTTCAACTTCATTTAACCATTTTTCTGCTTCCTCAAAACTAGTTTCCCCTCCAAAACTTGGGATACAGGCCTTTACCAGTTGCCGATAGTAAAACCCACTGCTTCCAGGGGCCGACAATGATAATATCTGGTTACCGGACGACGATGTCATCTGCACTACGGAGCTTCATAATTTATTCAAGGTTGAAATTTCAAGATAAGTGATAGAAATTAATTCATAATCCAATAGAAACTTAAACGAATGTTCGAGAAGATAAATTCAAATTAAGTTCTATGGCATTCAGAATTTCATCGACTAGTGTTTAAGCATTATGATAAGGCCCTAATTCCAGTCTAAGTCATCTTGGTCTAAGGTCAACACTCTTCTAAAATCATTACTTAGGTCTAAGATCAAATTAGATTTCTATAATCATAACTTAGTTCTTCATTCTGCCCAAATCTAGAGCCTCAGCTCTAATACCACCTGTAGCGCCCCGCACCTGCTCGCCCGCGTACGGTGCGCCCGCCATACTTCACTACGGAGAGTACCAGGCGTCAGTTCATATCATATCGACATCCATAACGAAATATATGGACTTTTCTGTTTATACATCATCAAGTAAGCAAAATTGAGGCAGAATAAAAAAAACTAGAGATATCCAAAACCATCAAAAATCCATCTAGCATATCCCATCATAACAAAAGTCTTTCAGCTGTCCTCCTCTCGCACTCCTATGGATATGGAACCCTAGGTTTGTCATCGATCCACTCAACCCTGTTCTCTGCAGGTTCTGGGGGGAAAAATAATGGGTGAGTGACAATGTCACCAGCAAGTATACCATAAACAATCATGAATTAAATGGAAAGTATACACAAGAACCAAACCCCAAAAAGTTTGGATTCACAACATACCTGACCTTCAATACATTACCAGTAAGGAAATAAGATCATAACTTATAAGACAAGAAATCACATTAAGATCATAACTTAGGAGATATTAAATCATAACATCATAGCCTAAGTAACAGTACATAAATCATTCGACTGGCTGTGAAATGCAACATGTATGAGTATGCACATGTGATGCATCATGATAAAAATGAGGATAAGTTCTTTCGTTCTTTATTTCAAAAACATCATCGTCAATAAAACGAGAGAAATGAGTATTCATATCTATTATATCCAGATCTGAGGTGGTCATACCATTCCCTTCAGATCTATTATGTCCGGATCTGAAAACGGTCATACAACCAATCATCGTCATCAAGTCTATTCTCTCCGGACCTGTACAGTCATAAATCATCATAATCATGTCTATTCTCTCCGGGCCTGAATGGTCATAATCATCATAATCAGGTCTATTCTCTCCGGGCCTAAACTGTCATAATCATCATCAAATCAATTAACCCCAGATCTGGAGCGGGTTATGCTGGCCAGAATTAAATGGTACCGTAGGAGTCTTTCTTTCACAAACTAAAAACTACTTTTCAAAAAAGGCTCTTTCTCATTAATATTTGACATAAAAATCAATCTCATAAATTGTATGAACATGGACAATGCAATGCATGATATGCAACATGCAACTCGTGGACAAACACATCATAACAAGCCTACACGGACTTGTCTCTTAAGCTGGAAAACTGTCCAGCAATAACATTCTGTTCATACAGCATCATGCTCATCAATTCAGGGCTCATTTTCATAAACTCATGCCACACATATGCATAATGGAGTCTTAGACATTTGCAACAAAAATTTTGTATCATTCCAAAATGTCTAAAGTCCTCAAAACATCAAATTACCATCAAGGGGTACTGCTGAAATCAGCAGGGCAGTACCCATCTTACCTCAGTTTCATGGACCATAAAACCTTATTCAATTTGGGCCATCGCCTGGAAAACATAGCTGACATACCAAAGAACAATATTCATATGGCCAAACATCACATTCAAGCCTAAATGAACAAGATCAAAGCCTTACAACTCATGTCATTAAATTGTCTTGTTTTCCAGTTTTGTACCACTAACTTCAACTCAGTTATTAACCTTCAAAGTGGTGGTTTTAAGTTGATCTCTTTACATGGACATGTACATATATGTCTTAATTAAGTACTGTAAAAATTTCAAGGCAATCCAATACACTTAAGGGGGACATTTAATTATTTTCCAAAACTAGGTACATGCAGAATCTCAAATGACCAGTTTTAACTAAAAATTTCATTAAGGACAAGCCACGACTGCTTTTACTGAAATTCCACCTCTCAAATTTACTACACATACCAAGTTATCATCATACCAAAAATCAGCTCATTTGCACGCTCCTAAGGTTCTCTTTCAGGCCAAACAATCCTGTTCCAGTACCAGTTTTGTATCACGAACTTCAACTCAGTTGTTAACCATCAAAACAGTGGTTCCAAGCTAATTTCTTTGTATGAACATGTTCATCTATGTCTTAAGTAATTACCATAAAAATTCCAATGCAATCCCATAGGTTTAGAGGGGTCATCTAATTATTTTTCCAAAACTAGGTACATGCAGAATCTTAAATGACAAGTTTTATCAAAAAATTCATTATGACCAAACCACAAGTCGTTTTACCAAAATTCCAACTTGCAGATTTACTACACACATCTAAATATCATCATATCAAAAATCAGCTCATTTGGACATTCCTAAGGTTTGTTTTCGAGCCAAACAACTTGCTACTAAAAACTGTCCAGCTCCAGTAATTCCAGTATTTCATCACTTTGTATTGTTCAAGCAATTTCCAACCAACTTCATTCCTTAAAATAACTTACTAACCATCAAAGACACACTTTAAAATAATCATTCCAAGCCTTATAACATTTTTTAAATCATAGATAAACTGTACATGAGTCATGTCAAAACAGCCTTGCAAACACACATACATAGCGCACGCCTATATACATTTTACACTTCTTCAAATCTATTCTTAGCAAGACTAACTCAACTTTCAAATAATCACCAAAACAGCCTATTTTTATGGATATTAGATCTTATATCATATTCAAGTTTGAGCACATAATACATTCATATAGTAAGTCATTCAATCATCCCAATACTTTTCTTCATAACAACTAGGTTCTCATGTCTTGTACTTAGAATTTCCAACTAAGATTCATAACTTAAAAATGGCTAGTCATTCAAGCATACACTTCACAAATAAGTCAAGAGTGTCTAGAGTATACTTGCCTCTTCAAGCCAGAATCTTCCTTTAGCTTGACTCTTGGATAGAATGGCTTGAAGTTTCCCTCCACAAATGAGGCTTGGATGGAGTTCAGACCACCAAGGTGTTAACATCACTTAGTAGCTTGAGAAATCCTCACCTCAAGCTTTCTTGACTCAGCTTCAGCTTTTGCATTTTGTAGATTCACCCAAGCTTCAACCATTGCCTCTTCTCTCTGATACCTTAAGCAGCATTTAGTCTTCCCATCTTCCCAAACACAAGCTCTAGAATCAGAACCACTTTTGCATTCGTTATTCATTTCAAAATGCCTCAAGCTCTTAGAAATCTCCTCTTCCTCCTTGGCCCTTGAGCTCCATTTTGAGTTAATCGATTCGAAATTCGTGGTCCCAAGTTGCAGCTTAGCCAAATGGCATTCTTGAAGATGTGCAATGGTGCGAGTGCTATCAGAATCAGGTACTGCTAAGGGACCAGAACGCTCGATCAGAGTGTTGTGGCGTGCATGGGATGAATTCTTGAATGGTGTATGGCATCTTGAGGTAGTTGAGCTGCCTAGAGGAGTCATTTCTTTTCCCATGTCCCTGTGTGTAACTTCTTCATCCACTGCTCCTTTTGCTACATCATCCTCCTCACCCATGGATTTTTCTGTGATACCATTGCCAAATACAAATCCTTCCTTCATGGGTTCTGAACACTTGAAGTTGGGGAATAATGCATCTTTAGACACATTTGTAAACTTATCTTTAAGAAGGAAATCTGCTGAGGCAGAACCTTCAGTGTAATGATGGTCAACTGGTAAAATGCCTTCAAATCCCTCAACAAGTTTTGCACTAATCTTTTCATCCGCAAACCTGAATGTTTCAGGAAAGATCTCAGCTTCACATGGCCTAAACATATTATGCCGTTTGGTAGTCTTCTTACATCAATACTCCACTAACTTTGCACTACCACGTTGATGATGATGGGCATGAGAATCATTGCCACCACTCACAAGCCATTTCTCAGCGTTTTCCCACTTGGAAGGTAAAGCCTTTTTGGAGAAATTCTCAACACTAAAGCTGAAAACTGGTCTACCTGGCGTGGGAGGGGCTTCTACACTCCTCTTAATTGTGTCTGTGTTTGAACTCAAAATTTCTTTCCTTTGCGTTGACACCTCCAAGAATCCCCTGTTCTCGTTTCCAGAACTGATCATTGCAAATGACTTCACAAAATTGAGGTCTCTTTAAGATTAAGCTTGCAAAGACCGTCTTCATCAAGTGTACCAAGAATTGGGCTTTCTGTTGTTTTAGTATAAAATAAATTGTTCCCTCTTAATGCTTATTCCTAAGGAGATACAAAATCCTTGATATACATAATTGTAAACAAGCAAGTCTACTAGTGAAACGTGACTTGTGAGTTAATCATATTGCTGTAGAGAGATGACACTAGGAATCAAAATCATGAACATGAGAAAGTGACTGGACTTCAGACTTCAGAGGCAGAAAACAGAGGGTGGTGGTGAATGTAGCTGAAGGAGGAAAGAGTTTTTTTCCCCTCTAAGTTTAAACCTTCCTTGCCTTAGAAACACTTCACCTTCTTCTTCAATCCTTTTGTGACACGGTTTGAATAGAAACCATAAATGAGGAGGAGTTCTTAGTGGAGTTTGATTGAGAGAAAATCAACCAACTTGGAGGATCTTACCTTAGATTAAGTTCTTGCTATCGTGAGGGCCTTGAACTCTCTTCTCCTTCGCCTCTTGTCTTCTCGGGTTGCAGGTGATAAATTTGCTTCTCAATATTTCGTGTGCTTAATGGTGATAAATTTGCTTCTCAATATTCAAGGGATTAATGTGTAGTAACATGGCAACATTTGAAAGTCTTGAAATGATTTAGCACATGCTGAAAATTTCAGCATGTGTACAGATGAGATGGCCGAAAATTGGTCTTGAAATTTAACATATTTGATTCTTCATTTTCAAGGGATAAATCTAATACCAACATGGCAATAATTTGAATGTGTCTTGGACAGTGCACATGCTAAAAATTTCAGCATGTGAAGAAATCAAGGTGGCCGATTTTATGGATGTAAATGGAGATAATTTGTCTATCAAATTATGTGGGATTAATTGTGAGATAATTGGCAATGTTTTTATGACTAATTGGCACATGTTTTTAAGTGATATTTTCAGATTTATACAGTCATCAAATGATGACAACTCTTATCCAATCAATGAATGCCAAGTACGCAAAGCCAAGATGATCATCCAATGAAGTGTTGCCAAGTAAGCAAGTGAATGTCACAATGATGCAAGATATTCTTCCAAGGACTTAAAAGATAATTTCCAAGGGGAAGAATAAGGAAAAGGGGGCGGCCACATCTTGATAAAAAGAGGAGAAGGAGAGCAAACAAAAGACAAGACAAATCTCACAATCCTCTAGTGCAAAACGTGTTCATCATCTCCTTCTTCTACACTTCTTTCTTCTTCTCTCTCAAAGCCTATTATATTCATATTCATACATATGGTATAGGCTTCATATAAACCACTATACACGCTATGCTGTTGTAAAAGATTGATCAAGGTTTGATCAATCTTTCATCCGCTCGGTGGTGGTGTTCGTGATCATTGTGATTCTTTGTAAGGTGTGTAAAGGGTTGGAGTTGGTGTATAACTCCATCAACCCTGTGTGGTAAGGTGTTGTTTTTTGTTTAGTGATTAGTGATAACCGGAGAAGGTGTCCTTCGAAGACTGGAGTAGGTTGATTTAACCGAACCAGTATAAAATTTCTTGTGTTCTTTACTTTTCAGCACTTACTTTCAGTTTCCAGCACAGTGCATCATTTTCATCACGATATTAAAAACATCAAACGAATTTGAAAAATCACGAAACTTTCCAGAAACATAGCCATACGTTTTAAGTTTCATTTGGCGCAAGTTTAAATCCTTTTGGACAAGTATAAGTAATCCAAACGTCAAAAGTTCTGAGACTAGTGCAGTCTGATTTTTCAGGATTGCAAAGGTTGAGACTTTGAACGTATTCGACTAACTTCCCAAAAGAATTTTTCAAAACTGTTTCAACCCAATTAGATACATATATAAAGGGGTTTTTCATTAAATTTTCAGATCATTTAGAGCCACGGTTTAATCAGAATAAATTTTTCAAGTCAGACTACCATTTCTGACAGATTTGCGCAATCTGACCATCAACGATTGTTGAAAAGGTTAAAGGTTGAATTTTGATCTGAAATTTTTAGGAGATACTCAAAACATCTGAGACTAAGACCTCTCCTAATTTCATAATTTCTTAAGACCTATAACCTAGTTTTCAAAACGTTTCAAAACAGGTCCTGAAAACAGAAACTGTTATCAGAAGTTGGGTTTTTGGATTAAAACAATTTTAAAAACCAAATTTTTCGCACCTACTATACAACTCCCCCCTTCTAGTGGTGCCTTTCAGGTCCTGCAAGTGGTATCAGAGCCCAGGCACACTCACGACAAGGAGATCCAACGATCTTAGTGAGATGGGAACCACTAGCTATAAAACCGTGCAAGAAGGAATGTCAACCGTAAGGCCTCCTCTTTTTGATGGTGAGTCCTTTACTCAATGGAAGTTAAGAATAAAACTTTTTCTTATGACTATTGATATTGATCTATGGTCCATCATAGAAGACGGTCCATTTGTTCCTACTAATTATCTACTATAGATGGTGTCACACTAGAGGTTGTAAAACCAAAACAAAAATACACTAGTGATGATAAAAAGAGACTAAGTATTAATGCTAAAGCCATACAACTACTCTTAAGTGGTATAAGTAAAAGCGAGTCAAGTTACGTGTCTAATTGCTCTAGTGCTCAAGAGATGTGGAGAATTCTTGAAATGAAACATGAAGGGACTAGCAAGTAAAGGAGACCAAGATTAATATGCTTATGTCTGCACTTGAGTCTTTTAAATTGTTGCCAAATGAGTCTATTGTTGAGATGGATTTACGATTGACTAACATCTATAATTCTCTTGAGTCTCTTGGCAAAGCTTTCTCTACGCAAGAAAAGGCCCAAATGGTACTACGAAGTCTTCCATCCGAATGGGACCCTAAAGTCACAGCAATAGAGGAAAGTAAAGAAACCAAATCAATAAAAATGGAGGAACTAATCGGATCGTTAAAGGTATATGAAAACAAACTCACTTTAAGAAATTCCGAGTCTATTTCTAAAAATGATAAGGCTATAGCATTTAAATCAAATGAATACGTCGTAGATGATAGTGACACAGATTCCGATGACGAAGATTTAATCACAATGGCCAAAAGATTAAGAAAAATCTTGAGAAAATCAATTAAAAATAAACACAATCCTACTTCATCTAAGAACCATAGAAATAAAAATACTAAAGAAATAAAGTGTTATGAATATGGGAAACTTGGCCACTTGTCATATGATTGCCCTAACAAGGACAAACAAACGAGCAAACACCTTGACAAAGATCGGATCAAAACTAGACTCGTCTCAGAACCTAAACAAAGGAGAAGAGCCTTCAAAGCCTCCACTTGGAGTGACACATCTGACTATGAGACTGACAATACGGAAGGACAAAAGGCACAAGTATGCTTTACATCTAAGGCATCAAATGAGGTATCTTTCAACTCTGGTTCTGATTCTGAATGTTCTTACGATGATTTATTTAGTCAATATTTAGAGTTGCATAAGTTCTCAAAGACTCTTGCAAAAGAAAAGAAACGATTAATTGAAGACAAGAAGTTGTTAGAATCTTCTAACACGAACCTTGTTTCTCAATTAAACGATTCGAAAGAAGAGTCGTCATGCATCATCAATGCATTAAAATCAGAGATGTCATCATTAACTACACATAATAATGAAATGAAATCCGAGATTTCAAACTTGAAATCAAGGAATGCGGATTTAGAGAAAATGGTGAAACAATTCGACATGGGAACAAACATGCTAGATCACATCATTTCTTCAAAAAAGCATGATAGTGACAAAACTGGACTAGGATACGTTGAGAAAAATGAGTCACTAAAAAAACCAACCAAATTCATTCCATCTAAGAAAATAGATGCATCTAAGACATGTGTGACATCTAAGAACACGCCTAGACCTTCCCCTGTAACATCTCATCGTGCTTCATCTTCATATCATACAAGATATAATTTTGCGTCGTACAAATATGAAAAGAAACCATTAATGCATACACAGAATTCATTTACCAGAAATGAATCTAGATTACGCCCCGTGCATGCAAACAAAAATGTTTATCAAAAACAAACATCATACTATATGCATGATGGCATTCTTGGCCAAAAGCCAAACGGATTTGCACCGAACATCTATTATATTATATCTTCATCTCCTTTATCACCTTTTAGAAGACCTAGAAAGGTCACCCAAATTTGGGTACCAAAAGGGACATTTTCAAAGGGTTGAATATGTAACCCTTAAGAACGCACTTATTATTTGAAACACGTGATTTTTTTAAAACTTGTTATCTCCATACTTACATGCACTTTTGATTGTATTTCCAAAATAAAGGGGAGAGAATGCATGATTTAAGAGGGAAAGAGAGATTGATTGAACAAATCAAGGGGGAGAGAATTCAAAATTCAAAATTCAAAATTTGAATTTGTGCACGAGTGGAGGGGGAGCGACAAAATTTAAATCATGAACTTAGGTTATTTTGTAAATAATCAAAAGGGGGAGATTGTTGAGAAATCATGAACATTTTTTGTGTTTGAACTATTTTCAGGTGCCATCATTAATGAACTAAACTAGTTCATTAAGTGAAGTATTAGTTAAATGAACTAAGTAGTTCATTAAATGAATATATATTTGGAAAAGGCACAAAGGCAAAAAATTTAAGAATGGAAAGTCTCCTTCCTCCCTTAATCACACATTTTCAATATATATATATATATATATATATATATATATATATATATATATATTCAGATTGTTTTTAAAAGGTACTATACATATATATTCCAACGTACTACTGACACGTTATATATTTTACGAACGTATGTCAACGTCACACCACTATACTTACCTCATATGTATGAGTATATCCAAGTCTTATATCATGTGATATAAGTCATGGTGATGACAAAAATATTACGATGCGTTAAAAGGTAATAAATCAAAAATTGTCGTATCGGATGACAACCGAAACTTCGCCAACGTGTCACGTACTTGCCATATATAGATGGCCAACCCCTACACTTCAAAAATGGCCACAAATTTCGTGTCTTACATGGGATATTCATCCATAAAATCATTCCATGTTGGCACACACAAATCACCCTCAATTAAGGCCAAATTGTTGAGATTTCAAATTCAACATTTTAGCACATGGGGCGCCACTTACACTCAGCCTTTAGAGCTGAATATTCAAGTTATTCTATGTATATTATGTGTGACATAATATATATAACATGTGCAAAAAGTTTGAATTCAATCGGAGAAAAATCGCGTAATCGACAAAAGTCGAAAATTCGGTTTTCTACGAACACGACTGTGGTACCCTGCCCAAAAATTAGTATGGCATCTAGGGTTGGGGTGAAGCAAGGCAAGTGAATGATACCTCCAAAGGGAGATATCCTCGGCTTACCTACGATTATTTAAGGTTAAAGGGAATTAGCATACCCCAAAGCATAAAACGTAAAGCAAGCGAGCCGCTGGAAGTTTAGGTAAGAATATTAAATTTATTGACCTGGGAATGGAGAACAATTAGAAGAAGTATTTTTTTAGGCAACTTTAAATGAGAAGTCGGACTATGTGACACGCCCATATACATATGGTATTGGCATACGTCTGGATATACATATATACCACAGGATGGACTATCATATGATAAGGGGTTTAATGGATTATGGTCCATAGGAAATATACGTAAGGGGCAGCCCCTAGTAATACACAAACACGTGTATATATATAATATATAAAGAAAGGGAAATGGGAGCATGAGTAAGATTCAATTGAATTACATACACCAACATATGTTTTCGGTTAAGGGGTTTTAAGGAGTAACTAAGTGAGATAGGGTTCCTTATACAAACTCCAAAAGATGGGCCTAATTAAGCCCTTAAGAAATTGAGAACTCTCTTTATCCATCCCCAATATGGCCAGTGGGTATCATTTTGAGGTAAGACCCAAGGGACTTTAGCCATTAATTATAGAAATTCTAAAGATCTAGGCATATACATGGCAATAAAATGATTCTCGGAGAAGTATGTTATATATATATATATATACATACATATATATTTTTTTTTGCAGTAAAAGAGATATTTTATTAAACCTCACTTATGGCGGAGGAAAACCATATTACAAAATTGAGCAAATGAATGATAATAGTACAATGCACAGATAATGTCTAATCTCCAATCAGATATTTTATTAAACCTCACTTGTGGATAAAACCTTGGCGAAGGAAAAAGCGTACATATTTATATGATAGGAGTGAATTGTTGAGTAGACGAAGTGTGTATGTGGGATGCTTGCTGAAATCCGCAAACGAATGGTGGGCATTGCAAGTTGATTCGCCATGATGGTATATCTCCGCCAGCATTGTTGCACCAATAAGGCCATGCATAGAAACAGAAGGCAGTTAGTATACATATTAATATGGAGTAGAGCAGTTGGTGGACAATCACTTAAGCTGTAGTACGAGTTTAACACATTACCCAAGTTACCCATATCAAGGGATATGGATAACTGGAAATTTGAAAATGATAAGTGCAAATCCATGAAAAGAGACAGCATAATGCAGAAGACAATGCGTACCCATGTTGCCCATATCTTGGGATATGGGCAACTAACTGAAATGTTAGCTATGTTCATTTCGAAGATGTGGCGTGCCCTCCGTCAAGTAACAAGCCCGAACCATTGATAGTAAAGATGCAACCGTGGGGAAAACAGTAAGCTGTTGATGACATTGTCCATATTGAGCTAGATTTGCTTCTCGAGGAGTGTATGTAACTGCAGCCATTGATGACCTGAGTAATGCGCCGAACATCGTCCCAAAACTGCCAATATTTTGTTGTATTGCGGAAACTACCCCGTATGCATCCACCTCAACATCAATGGGTCCCCATTGGATTGCAAAATATAAATAGCTAATATAGGCTGCTTGAAATTCAGCTGCAGCAGGTGTAGAGATTGGTAAGTGAAAAGAGATCGCCCTAATGAATGTACCAGAACTGTCTCTCAAAATGGCTCCCGCAGCTGCGGAAAATCTCCCATGAGCTGCATCTGTGTTTAACTTCAACCTGCCCGGCGGAGGATGGATCCATCTGACAATAATGCAACGAGAAGGACGGAGCTTTGGTGACAAGCCAAGAGTAATTAAGGACTGGTCTGAGATTGCAAACTTCTTTCCACTTTGTGCTGATGCCCAATCATACAAATGACGTCGAATATTCTCAACCACTGTTGATTTTTGCCATTTTCCTTCACCATAGATTATGGATGTGTATGTCTTCCATACCTCCCATACAATGATAGCTGGAGCCACAATACGAAACATGCCTTTAAGTGTCTTGCCTTTCGTTGAGAACCACCATTGCAATAATTTTTGTTGGATACTTGTAACATTGGTTGATGGACCATCCAAATGTAACGCATACATTGTCCATATCCCAGCTATTTCCGGGCAATTTAAGAATATATGATGAATTGTTATTTGTGATTTTAGACAGAAAGGGCATTGCGAGGGGTGAATATACACAAACTTCTGCAAGTTTTCCGGGACAACAATTGCTCCTTGAGATAGGCGCCATAAAAACAAACGAACTTGAGGAGGAATGTGCTTATGCCATATGAAACTGTATGATACGCGGGAGTTCCTTGTGTTTCTAACCTGATCATACGCAGCCCGAATGGTTCGATTTTCCTGGTCAAGATACTCATGACAAAATGTGTGAATGCGACAAATACGCTTCCATACCGGAGAATCTGTAATACGTATGTCATAAGAATTACGATGAGCATATCGTGCATGTAAAAAGTTGCTCCATAAAGAATTGTTCTCTTGATATCGCCACCATATTCTGCAGGAGTACACTTTTTGCAGATCGCTTAGAGATCTCAGTCCTAGTCCACCCTCAGATGTTGGCCCGAAAAGCTGAGCACTTGAAATCCATGAATATCCTTTCCTTGTATCCGTGCACCCCCAGAAAAATTTAATCATTGCTCGCGTTAGTGCACGTATAATACTTTGCGGCAGCTGACATGCCGATAGTATGTGTAATGGTATAGCTGCTAGAACATGTTTGATCAAGATCAATCTGCCTGCTTGGTCTAAGAACTTGTTTTGCCACATTGCTAGCTTGGTCTGAATTGCAGTGAGTAGACCCGCAAAATGTGCAGCTCGGTCTTTGCCACAATGCAACTGTACTCCTAAGTATTTGATTAGCAGGCTGACTGCTGTCATGTGTAAAGCATGCTCCATACGATTAACTTGCGTGCTAGAAAGGAAGTCTGGCGATAAAAAATGGCTTTTATGAAAATTTACTGCCTGACCCGAAGACGTTTGGTACAATTCTAAGAATTTTTTGAATTTGCCCAGATTTCTCAGGCCACCATTAAGAAACACCAATAGATCATCAGCAAAGGCTAGATGAGTTACTGGTTTTGTCCTGCCTGCTGAAAAGGGAATGATTCTTCCTTGATCCACCATGCTGTTTATGCCCCTTGAAAATGCCTCAGATGCAAGAATGAATAGAATGGGTGACAAAGGGTCCCCTTGCTTAACACCCCTTGTTGGTTGGAAAAAGCCTGATGGTGTGCCGTTGATTAATACGGAAATGTACGTGCCTTTTAAATGATTGAAGATAAGCTGTATGAATCTTGCCGCAAAGCCAAACTTATGCAACAGTTTGAATAGAAATGTCCAATTAACCCTGTCAAACGCCTTCATCATGTCAAGTTTTATGATAACATTGGAACCTCTAGATTTCATAGGCAGTAAATGTATCATCTCACGGGCCAGCAGTATCTGATCTGAGATGTCCCTACCCTTGACGAAACCCGCCTGCTCAACAGTAAAAAAATTTTGAAGAAGAGGTTGTATGCGCGTTGCAATGATACGAGTTGATACCTTGGATATGAAGTTTGCTAGGCTTATTGGCCTGTATTCCGAAAATGAACGAGGGGATTGTGTCTTTGGTAATAAGATAATTAAGGTACTCCCCATTGCCTTTGGGATAGGAATGCCCAGGAAAAATTCTTGCATTGCTTTGTGTACATCATCTTGGATTATATCCCAACAACTGCGGAAGAATGCGCCATTATATCCATCTGGACCAGGTGCGCTGTTTGGGTCAAGAGACCAAACTACTTCTTTCACCTCAGATTGTGTTGGTAATGCAATGAGCATTCGATTGTCACAGGAAGATATTAGATGAGGTATATGCTCAAGAATAGAAGTGTCATCCGATATTGGCTCTGCTGTGAATAGTTTGCTATAATATTCAACGGTAGCATTTTGTATTCCAGCTTGTGTGTCAATGACCAGCCCTTCCTCATCACATATTTGGTGAATTGTCTGTCGTGAGTGTCTGTCCTTCACAATATTATGAAAGAAGGCCGTGTTAGCATCCCCTTCAGATATCCATTTCTGCCGCGCCTTTTGAGCCCAATACTGTAGTTGTTTACGGGCTGCGATCTTGTATTGTGCCTGAGTTTCGTGATACTGCATGCGCGTTTCTGGAGTTGGATTCAAATCATAAGCATTTTCACTCCGAGCTAATTGCTGTTCCAAATGTGACATTTGGTCAAATATATTCCCGAATACATTCCTGTTCCATGTTTGAAGATCTTTCTTCAAACACTGCAATTTGTTGTATAATCCGCGCATGCCGCCTATTGTGGGATAAGACTCCCAAGACGATTTGACAAATAGATAAAAACCTTTATGCTCTATCCACATGTTTTGAAATCTGAAATACTTAGGACCACTGAATGATGTCCTTATTGAACGAAGAAGCAGTGGTGCATGATCTGATGTTAGTCTTGCAAGATGCTTCACCCGAAGATTTGGAAACAATGCATTGTAAGATTCTTAACATAACATGCGATCTAATCTTCTCCGAACCGTTCCTAATCCTCGGCCACTTGACCAAGTATACGGTGAGCCCTCATATGGCAAATCTATTAATTGACAATAAGAAACGCAGTCATTAAATTCTTCCAATGAGGAAAGCGAAGGTGTTGATAACCCATCATGCTCCGACACAGTAAGAAATGTGTTGAAATCCCCGCCAATTAACCATGGATCCAAATAATTCTCATGATGGAGTTGTAATGCAGCCCATAATCTCCGGCGATCTGTGATAGAATGCAACCCATATACTGAGGTGTACCAAAATGTAATGTTTGTGTCCACGATATGAAATTTGAAATGAGAGCATTGTTCACCATACACTGTATCAAGAAGTTGGAGATAATTACTTGCCCATAAAACCCATATTTTATTTCTACATACTGAAGCCGCATGTGTAAATTTTAAACGACGTTGCATTTGAGGCAAATGTAGAGCATCTCTCTTTGGTTCAATGATCACTAATAAATGAAGCTTGTGAGTCTTTACTAGTTTGCGAATGCGGACCATAGAGGCTGCAATTCCCCGTACATTCCAAACTAGACAATTCATTGAGAAGATGATGAGGATAAGTGTGAAGAACGGGTCAACCTGTCTGTAGGATGTGCATATGACGCTACCATTTCCTGTTTGGTACGACGTCTTCTTGTGATTGGATTAGGATCCTCTAACTCTTGCAGCAGTTGATCTGTAGATTTTGGAAACGAGGCCTCTGCTTGTGAATCACAGCCTTCATGTATGACCCGTACAAGTTGTTGATCCTCCAGTGGGACAGGTGCTGAGAGTGGATTTTGGGGAGGATGCGTATCCGAAGGCCCTTTGTCATGTGGAAATAATTCTGAATCCGACCTTGTGGCATCTAATACATCATCATTCTCCTCTATGACTTGTACCAGTGATACTCCAGTTTTTGAAAGATCTTGTTTTTCGAAAAGTGATTTGTAATATAGTATTGGCTTCTAAATTATCTACTGCGTCCTACACCCCTTCCTCATGACCGCCATCATCTTGATGGTTAGCATCTGGGGAAACATCATCATCAGTCTCATCTTCAACTGTCACAGGCTGTTTAGATGTGGTTTTCTTCGGAGTCCATCTCTTAGCCTTTTCTTTTGGTTTTGCAGGGTTTTGAGGTAGGACGTGAGGCTGTGCTTCTTGACCCTCCTTAGTTTGGTTGCAGCCTTTGTCATCATGTCCCAATATACGGCAAGCAGTGCAGAAAAGAGGGACATTCTCATATTCTACTGTTGGATAAATTTCATGATCACCCCCTTGAATATGCAGATGTGTGGGTAAGGGCTTAGAGATGTCTACTTCAATGCATAGGCGTACCACCGATGGCCTCACACCATTAGATGTCGCAGAATCCATTTTCAAGGGCAGTCCTATCATGTGAGCAATCTCCCACAGGGCAGATTTATTTTGCAAATATAGGGGTACCCCAACAGAGACCCATATTGGAACAATTGGTTTATCAATCTTAGGATCGAAATCAGGCGTCCACTTCGTTACCCTCATAATATAGCCATTCACAGACCAAGAACGACGTAAAAAGCATCTATGATAATCTTCGGGCTGCTGAAATGTCAGTATAATATGCTGATCATCTAAGAGTCCTAACTTAGGGGTTGTTTTAAAGCCAATTCTTTCCATGCACGCAGATAATTGTTTCACGCTTGGCCTTCCATGCCAAAAAGAACCCACCAACGTATATTTATATGGCAAGGAATAGCGATCAACTTCCTCCTTGGTGAATGAAATAGATGGCATACCTTTATACCGAGATATTGATCTGACTGATGAAGCCGGCTCCAGAGTAGTAGGAGCAACCGCCGCTGCAAAAGTTTTCGTGAAAATTGGCTGATCCGACATTATCGGATGAACGAAAAAACGCTGAATGAGATATTGTGGATCGCAGATTCCCGTAGAACAGCCAATGAAGGTGCAAAGAAATCCGAGAACGCAGAAAATTGAGAAAAAAGACGGGGTCTTTTGCCATTCAGCCGTCGACAGCGAATTCCCCGGAGCCGCCGCAAGCCATCATATATATTACATACATATATTTTTATATATATATTACATACATACATATATATATATATATATATTTTTATGGAAAGGATATTTTATTAACGTAAACCCTCACTTATGGCGGAGGAAAACCTTATTACATCAAAAGAAAATATGACGATAGTAGCAGTATATGATTATCAACATCCATATTATATATGATATGCTGCATTAAAACCTTGCCAAGTAAAACCACCCTTGTGGATAAAACCTTGACATATATATATATATATATATATATATATATATATATATATATATATATTTTAATAAAAATTTTATTTGAGTAAAATGAAAGCCTCACTTATGGCGGAGGAAAACCATATTACATCAGTTCAAAGTAAACGAACAAATGAAATAACGAACTAAGAATGACATATCTCCAGTCATATACGATATGCCGCATTAAAACCTTGCTAGGAAAAACCACCATTGTGGAGAAAACCCTAGCGAAGGAAAAAGCGTACATATTTATATGACCATCATCGAAATGTATAAAATGATAATCTGTGTACAAATATTGATATGCTTGTAGTTGTCGTAAATATTGACAGAATGCTGAAGCATGAGTCCACCATGGTGTCTCCCGTAGATCCAGAGGGTCAGACCAAATGTTGCCTTTGTCGATGAGCGTGGGGTTCGCCAAAGAGAATAAAGCCTCAGTTGGCGGCGGCAGGTATATGCCAAGACATGAAAGAGCAGGCGCCAAACCGAAGTTATGATACAGTGGGGAAAAATATAAACTACATAGTAATAGATGAGTAGACATACCGAACCTGCCTGAATCCCTTAGGAAACAGGCAGGATGTGTCAGAAAACGCCAATCCCAGTGGAAGACATAAGGAGCTAGCCAACTCCAATGTCCACTCGCCAAGTGCGTGCCCATGAAAGCATAGGTAATTGCGTGAGATGAGTATACAGCCCGATTGAAACTCCCGAAGATATCAAGCATCCATGATTGCCGGCACAGAAAAATACATGCAGCAACCAAATCAAAGTATACATCACATATGCATCGCCAAACCAGCCCAAGAAAATAAGCATAAAAGATATGAAACCCACCAAGGCTGCCTGCCTTGAGACAAGCACAGGCAGCAACAGTACACCATTGCCAATGAATCCAAACATCCATGTGATTACCGTCCAAAGCATATACCTTGCCTGCCTGCGCCCCAACGAGCACAGGCAGAAAAACTCTGAGTGTGCCAATCCATATGGAAGACTTTATGTTGACTGCCTACGCATAGCAGTTGACGTGAGATCTAACAAGGCTGCAGCACGAACCATTGATGGCAGGCTTGACTGCGTAAAGAAAGAAGTGCATGGCGATAGCATCGCATGTTGTGCAAAATAATGCGCTGGCATATTTGCCTCTCTGAATACGTGCTGAATTGCCAAATTATGACGAGTGATCAATAGCTGTAGGAATTTGAGATGAAAATTGCCAAACACGGGTTGCTGTTGGCGCAGCCGTTGAAGTAGTTGTGCACAGTCAGTCTCTATAATCAGGGACCTATATAATGGCAAAAAGTATAGCAAGCCAAACAGCGCTGCCTGAATTTCCGCCTGCAACGGTGTACAAGGTGGGAGTCGAAATGTTACAGCACGCACACATGCGCCATTTGAGTCACGTAAAATGATACCTCCTGCCGCATGATACCGTCCAACCGCGGCATCCACATTAAGTTTAAATCTGCCTGATGGGGGAGTAAGCCACTTGATCACTTGTAGACGCGGTGGGCGAGGCATTGGAAGCCATGACAGCGGCATCATGGGGGTGGCTGCTATTTTAGTACCCTGGATGGAAAGCACCCACATATGAAGCTCAAAGTGGATCGTATTTCGAAGTGCAAATATAGAAAAAGTTGTCTGTTCACCATAGACCATAGTGGCATAGCAGCGCCATATATTATAGACTATGATACCAGGGACCACGATCTTGAGCACCCCCTCAAATGAAGAAGGAGATGAGCGATACCACCAAGCTAATAACAATTGCCGAAGAGATAACGTAGATGGAGGCACGCCCTGTAATTCTGTTGCAAAGAACCTCCACAGGGACTGGATTGCCGAACAATACAAGAATACATGATCAACTGTAGAAGAATGTTGTTTACAAAATGGGCACTGCGTAGGACGTGCAGTCAAATAAGATCCTATAAAGTCTTCAAAAGGTAAAGCCGCATGAAACAAACGCCATAGGAATAATCTGATGGAAGGTGAATGGTGTTTGAACCAAATGAATTTTGCTGAGATCAATGTGGGCCTTGCTAGGCGACATATATTGTAAGCAGATTTGAGTGCAAATTCCCCTGATGGCGAGGGCTGCCAAGTGAGAAAAGTATTCGTCCCTGTTGTATGCATTACACAAACATGATGGATGCGACAAATAAGCTTCCAAACTGGCGAATCCGGCAGCCGTGGCCGGAAGTCTCCCCTCCTTCCATATTTGGCGTATATATATATATATATATATATATATATATATATATATATATATATATATGCCCATGGAAAAAAAAACGGCGGATGACTCTCTCTGGCGTTGACTATCGCCGGCGGCGCTAGCCGCCGCTTTCGCTGTACCGCGTCCACCAACTGTTCGCACTGCTCGTTACTCTCATCATCCGTCATCTCCCTCTATCCTTTAATTTCCATTCAAAGTTCCGGTTTTTTCTGTTTCCGATTTGCAATGTCGTCTCATGGCTGCCGCACCATCCTTTGCTGCGGTGGTCAGCGGCTCCAGTACTATCTCCGATATTTCAATCGCGCCGAAATCAGTTTCCTGGTATAAAGACATCCCTATGATCGCTTTTCTTGATGCTGAGATTGATGCCCTCGCAGAACCTTACAGGTATTCTTTGGTTGGAACTTTTTGGTATGGTCGTCCGCCCTTGAAAATAATACGTGAAGTCTTTGAGAAAATTGGGTTTCATCAAGATTTACGCATTACCCTGATTGATCAATCCCATAGCCTTTTAAATTTTCGCAATGAAGCGGATTACTTGCGGTTTTTCTATCGTCGTTCATGGCATATCTCTGGGTGTCATATGCGAATCACCAAGTGGACAGTGGATTTTGATCCGTCGGCAAACGTCCCCATTGTCCCGGTTTGGATTGCCTTGCCATCCCTGCCGATTCATCTGCACCATCGTGCAGCTCTTTTTGAGGTGGTCAAGCCGATTGGGACTCCATTGAAATTAGATGTTGCAACTGCGGACGGTTTAAGACCGTCAGTGGCTCGTGTTTGTGTTGAGGTTGACGTTTCTCAAGATTTGACACAGAAGATATATTTGCAGGCAAAGGGTAGGATGATCTTACAATCCATAGTTTATGAAGACCTACCATTATTCTGCACTGCCTGCCGTCGTCTTGGTCATTCAACGAGTGCATGCCCTCCGAAGGACAGCAGCACCGCTCATTGTCCCCCGCCGCCGCCTCCTCCTCGAACACAACCCACCCGGCAGCGCTGGACCCAAGTCAAGCAGAAGCCGTCATAATCTGCTCTACCAACCTCAGCTGTAGTTGTTTCAAATAGGGATCAAATAAGCCAGCCGGAAACTGGGGATATCCCTCCGGCAGACACAACCACACATCATGAGACCACTGCCTCTTTGGAGGAGGAATTTTGTGATGCTGCTGATCAGCATCTATCCACTGACCTAAACCCCATAGAAATGGGTCACTCTTCAGATACCGATTTGCCCACTGATACTCATGTTGATGATATCCCTACGGTCCCGGAAGATGTCGCACGTCACATGCAATTCATTCCGACATCGCCTGATGAGGAGATATTAATATCGCGATTAGAGGAACAGGCAGCTGAGGCTGAATTCATCCCAGTTGTCCCACGTCGTAAGAGAAGAGCGCGAAAAGATTTGCCTCCCCTTCCGCCATCCACAATCTTAACTCGTAGTGGATCGCACGCCATACAGGGAAGTTCCTTCTCTCCTTCTCAATGAATGCCATTATATGGAACATCAGGGGCATGCGTGCCTCGTTACCTAGATTAAAACAAATGATTCTTGAACGTCGTTTACACTTACTTGCTCTGCTTGAACCCAAACATATTCCCTCCCGTATACATGCATATGCGTTACAGCTTGGGTTTTCACATTATTATGTTTCCCAATCGGAACGTATTTGGTTTTTCTGGCGTGATACTGAGTTTCGTTTACTGGCTACTCAGGACCAGGAACAAGTGGTACATTTCACTATTCGATCGGTTTCATTGCAATGGACCTTTGTCCTATCGGTTGTCTATGCAAAACATACGCCACTCCAACGACGACCTCTTTGGCATTCTTTATGTGACTATGTTGACTCATGTCAGCTGCCCTGGTTGGTAGGTGGTGATTTTAACACTTTTCGTACAATCGAGGATCATAGCGGCCGTTCTGTTCTGTCTTTATCAGTATTACAAGACTTTAATGACTGTATTGAGTACTGCTCCCTCATGGCGCCCCCGCACCAAGGTTCTAGATTCACTTGGGCAGATGGCAGAGGTCTTGGTCGTATCCGTCGTAGATTGGATTGGCTTTTTCTTAATTCTGCCTTTCAGGATGGTTTTGCAGATATACAGTTGTCGCATCTGCCGAGGGTTACCTCCGATCACATGCCACTACTTCTCATATGTCGACACAGTGTGTCATCTAGCAAACGTGTATTTCGATTTCTGGAAGCGAGAGAGGCATACAATAGATCCAAGGCTGAGTATCTTCACGCTTCCAATTCAGAATTGCAATTTTGGAAGCAAAAAGCTCGGGTTAAATGGCTCAAGGATGGTGATGCGAATACACAATACTTTCATTCTATTGTCAAAGGGAAGCGAGCTCACTTGCGCATTCAACACATCCGCGATGTTGATGGCCAGCTTTTAACAAATCCGAGTGACATCATGACTGCAGCAGTCAATTTCTATACAGATTTATTTGCCCAGGCGCCAACACATAATCATTCTGCTATACTTTCATACATTCCTCGGCTGGTAACTGATGCGGATAATATTCTCTTAACACAGCTACCTACTGAGACTGAAGTTAAGGAGGCAGTGTGGCATTTGGATCCGCATAGCGCTGCCGATCCAGATGGGTTCCATGGTATGTTTTATCGTTCATGCTGGTCTATCATACATTCTGATGTGGTTAAGGCAGTGCAGGAGTTTTTTCTGGGTATTCCACAGCCGCCGGTTATGGCTAGTGCATTAATTACTCTGATTCCTAAGACACAATCCCCACAGACGTTTGGTGATTTTCGACCTATCTGTCTAACGAATTTTCTGAGTAAGGTCTGCACCCGTATTATAGCCACACGTTTGGGAAAACTGCTACCGAAATTGATTTCCCCAGAGCAAACAGGTTTCCTACCAGGTCATGATATTTCTACTCAGGTTTTATTGGCAAGAGAAATGGTCCATATGTTGGACAGTGGTGCGTCACATTTATGCCTGAAATTGGATATGATGAAGGCCTTTGATAGGGTAAGTTGGGACTATTTAGAGCGTCTTTTGCTGCAGTTTGGATTTTCTGGTTTTTTCTCTCGGCTTATCCTAAACCATCTGCGCTCTACTACTTTATCGGTTTTGATCAATGGAGAGCCATCGCCTAATTTCCACCCATATCGAGGTGTCAAATAGGGAGATCCTCTATCTCCTATGCTTTTCATTCTGGCATCGGAAGGTTTTAGAAGAGGGCAAACCTCATTAGTGGCAGCGGGCTATATAAAACCATTTCGTTTTGGCCGTATTCCTTTCGCAATAACACATTTGGCTTATGCGGATGATCTCCTGATTTTCCTGCAAGGTACACAGCGAAACCTGCGTCATTTTCATAAATTCTTAACGGAGTATGAAACTGCTTCGGGGCAAAAGGTTAACTTTCAAAAGAGTAGTGTCATACCTTCGGCGCGTATTCCCCCCCGTCGAGTGTGCATCTTACAAGAGATATTGGGCATGCGACTCTCTTTCTTACCGTTTAAATATCTTGGTTCATATCTTCACAAGGGAATAAATCGGTCACGTTTTTGTGCTACACTACTACAGCATTTTGATGATCGATTAAATGGTTGGCACTCCCGCCTCCTTTCGTCAGCGGGTCGTTTAGTTTTATTGCGTTCAGTACTTTCTTCGCTCCCTCTCCATGTCATGGCTGCAGGAGGATTGCCAAAATCGGTCATTAAAATGATACACAGGAAGATGGCCACTTTTTACTAGGGCAAACGACATCATTGGGTGGCTTGGTCAAAGATCACCTTGCCTGTTGAGGAGGGAGGCTTGGGACTACGGGATCTTCACATGCTGCAGCAGGCTTATCGCTGCAGAATATGGTGGCTTTATCAGAAACATGACACTTTGTGGAGTCGGTATATGCATGCTAAATATGGCCGTCGAGGGGATTTTCGGCCACGTCTACCGGATTCACCGGTTTGGAAGCTAATTTGTCGTATTCATGATGTATGTACTTCGCAAACAGTAGGTGTGAGCAATCATCTTACATGGCGACCAACAACTTTGGGTGACTTTACGTTCAAATCAGCCTATGATATTTGTCGACCATCTGGGCCAACGTTACTCTCCGCTAGGTTCATCTAGTTCAAGCACCATTCGCCCACCAGTAAAATTCTGCTTTGGCGTTTATTTCACTCAGCGCTGCCATTTGAAGATTACATTGGCCATTATTCTATTGCTCGTCCAACGCAGTGCCCTTTCTGTAAGCAACACTCTGCCACAGTAGATCATGTTTTCCTTTATTGTCAGCCAATGAGGCTATTATGGACTTTCTTCGTGACGGAGTTGCATGGCGTCTACCTAACTACTATGACTCTACGTCAATATCTATTATCTTGGTGGTATCGCTCCTCATATTCTTCCATCCTTGGGGTTCTTAAAATTATTGTTCCGGGCATCCTCGTGCATAATATATGGCGCTGCTATGCTAGTTTAGTGTATGGGAACACTACATCATTTTCTTTATCGGCACTCTGGAACAATATTCACTTTGACATTGATATGTGGATTCACACGCTCCATGGTTCCAAACTTGCAGCAGGACCAAATGTATCTTTGTCTTGGATTCCAAAGATTCGATCTTCACGCCACAAGGTAATCAGATGGCATACTCCACCTTCAGGCCGATTTAAAATTAATGTTGATGCAGTCGTTGGATGGCAATATGCCGTGGGTGGAGTCATACTGCGTGATCACCACGGCGTCTGTGTGCGCGCTCTGTCTTTTCGCTTACCCCCATGCACGCCGCTAATGGCTGAAATTTAGGCTACCCTATTTGGTTTGCTATATTTTCTTCCTTTATATCGGGCACTTATCATCGAGACAGATTGTGCGCAAATGCTGCTGCGCTTACAACAGCAACGACCTATTTTTGGCAACTATCATCTTCTGCTCTTACACACATTGATTAATGTTGATGCAGTCTTCGCCAATCTATCGCGAAGCCAACATGCCGGCACATTATCTTGCTCAACACGCCATGACATCCCCTATCACATGCTTTTTCACTAGCAACAGTCTACCACCCATGGTTCGTGCCTCTGTTGCTTTGGATCTCACGTCAGCTACATTACGCATTCACTGATGTCTACGTCTTTCATATGGATTGGCGCACAACCCTCTCTTCTGCCTGTGCTCATGTGAGTACAGGCAGACTCGGTATGTTTCTCCCGCTTCTTCATGACATCTCCTATCGATTGCCATCTATTGCTGCATCCTTTGTTTTATTTACTTCATGGAATGTAATTTGTTATGGCTGGATGATTTTCATTGCCGCTGGTTAGTGTCTACACTATCAAGTCTTCCAGATGGATTGGCATACAATTGCATTGGCTGCCTGTGCTTTTCTAAGCGCAGGCAGTTTCGGTGAGATTCACATCTTATTGATTTATCATACTCTTATACATTTTCTGCTTCTGCTTCATGCCCTTTTCTGTATTTTTGATGCATGGCCGTATACACATCTTCAAACTGGTCCCGCTGCTGCTGCACTGGTCTTCCATATGGATTGGCGCTCTCTTCATTCCTCTGCCTGTACTTCTGACAGTACAGGCAGGCATGGTATGCGTTGTTTTCATTGGCTTGGCTGCATTTACTTTTGCATTGTTTGGCTGTATCACATCTTCTCCTTTTTTTCGATGCATGGACGTCCTCAAAATTACACTTGGCTAATCATGCGCATGAGGCTGCTGAAAGTTCTGCGGATGGTGATCGGATGATCATTAGGCAACACTATCTCCTGTTTCAAGTGTCTCACATAAGCATTAATGTTTTTTCATTATTCTCTTGTAAAGCGTCTCAACATTCCAAGAATATAAATATGTACGCTTTTTCCTTCGCCAAGGTTTTATCCACAAGGGTGGTTTTACTTGGCAAGGTTTTAATGCGGCATATCATATATCTCTTGGCTGTTGAAACTTCAACTTTCTACTTTCCGTTATACTTTCTTCGTGTAATAAGGTTTTCCTCCGCCAGAAGTGAGGCATAATTAATAAATCATTTGTTTTAATATATATATATATATATATACGGTTAAATATATATAAATATACACACATCCACTTAGCATTTTCGGCTATAATGTGTACTTCTTTTAAGGTTTAGGACTTATTTTAAATTGTAAGAATGTATAGGTGTATATGCATATAAATGCCGATATATATATAGCTATACACATGGGAGTAAGAATTATGAAGATCATTAAGGAACCTTAAATAAATGGTGTGGTTGAGTGTAAAAGAAGTCTTCATTTAAAAGAAGCATTTCCCTCTCCCTAGGAAGGGAGCCGCCGGTTGCTTAACCAAGGAAGAATAAATCCCCACTTTTATTTGTTGCAAGAAACCCTTACTTCTACCTAATTACTTATGGGACATCCCAAGAGGCTACTTCTTAAAACAAAGAGAAATTCTTCCTCTTCTCTCCAAGGAGCCGGCGGGAAAAAGGAGCCAAGGAAAGCCCAAGAACCCTCCAACCTCAAGAATTGTTTAGGTAAGACCACTCTCCATAACCTTCAATAAGCTACACCTTAAAGGATGAGGCTCATATGGCATCTCCTTCTTTGATAAAACCATGAATATCACGGCACTAGGTGAAGGCTTCAAGACACAAACCGAGAGGGTGTGTCTTAGCAAGAGTGGATTCCCCTCAATCCATCCAAGATGCAAATGGTAAGACCTTCTATCCCTTAACTTAGTTGTATTATGAAAATTTAGAAGAGGCTAACCACTACCCCATAAACCATATGCAATAGGACAAGGCGAGAGGGAGTACTCCTCATGCCAACAACTTCAAACAAGATCCAAGGACTATGAAGGCAAGTACACTATACTCTTTGTGGCTTGAATGTGAAAGTGCTTGCATGAATGGCTAGATAACCTTAAGATTCAATCTTAGTTGTGATATGCTAAGCCTTGAAGCATAAACTTTTGGCCTAGGGGCTAAGTGGTGTATATGTGTGAGTTCTTTGTTAAAGGTGGAATCTTTATTGGTTTTAAGCACTATTATGTGATAACCTAAGATGAACATGCTAAAGATCCCTTCTTTTCAATGGGTGGGGCATACGGTGGAAGGCGTTAAAGAAATAAGGGTGGTTTTGCATGAAATGATAAACTATGGGGTAAAGAGGTGACAAGATTATGTTTTTGTGTGTTAAGCTTAACATGTTTCTTGTGGATATATTATTTTGTCTTGCATGTACCTAAATGGGCTGTTGGTGACTAGAGTGCGTATACACCAAAAATGTTGCTAATGTTGATTTAGTGGGAATGTGGTATGCTTAGCCAAAGGATGATGTATGTGGCGTACCAACTGTTTTGTAAGAGATTGCATATGATGTTAGTAGCGTGTTGAATCTGTAAATTTTCCATGAAAAGGGTAATTTTGATGTTTAATAAAGTGTTTATGACAAACAATGCAATTTAGGGCCATTTATGAAGGAAAGGTGTCAAACTAAGGAATTTACTGGAGCAGGGCAGATTTTAGGCAGTTTTGTAGGCCCCAAAAAGAGACCTTAGGGACCTTCAATTTAATTGATTTTTGGTATGACACTAGCCTTATGTGTATATTAGATTCAAGAGTTGGAATTCCGTTAAAAGGAGTTACGGATTATTTTTAGCGAAATTTCTACTAAAACTGGTCATGCTGGAAATTTTACTGGGTTAGACAGATTTTATGTGACAAAATGAACAACCAGGGAATGGACTTTAGGAATATGCAATTGGGCTAATTTTTGGTAGGATCCTAGCCTGTGGTGTCTACTAAGCTTGAGGGTTGGAATTTCTGAAAAAGGAGTTACGGTGTGGTCACACTAAAACTTATAGTAAAATCAGTCAATCCAGAAATCTGCACGTAACGGTTTTAGGAAAAAGAATAAATGATACCTTTAACGATATTATAAATCCGCGAAATTTATTTACCAACTACTTAAGACATAGGTGAACCCATATATATAAGCCACTTATTTTTAGAATGACTAATTGAAGGGTAAACACCATAAATAAGTGGGCGTCACTAATCTGAGATTTTTGGGCAGAATTGAGGAACTTATTATGTGGCCTTAATCAAATGGAATTAGGCTAGTTATACGACATGGGCTTACAATCACCAATTAATAGAATGTTTAATGGGATTACATGAAGGACCAATGAAAGGGGCGCTGAATTGCCGAAATTCAGCAGCCTTGTTTCGTGATTAATTAAACTAAGTGTCTTACGCATTTGGTATTATCACGGGAATTTTATTATGAACAAATAGGGCATTTTTATGCATACGCATGACAAGCATTATTGTTAGTGGGCCTAACCTCAAGGGATTAAGGCCGAGTAAAGGGAGTGATCATGCTGGAAATTTTTTTCCAGCATAGCGACGAGTTGTACATATATGTATATATGACGCATTATGTCATGGTTTGCATAATACATGTCATGCATTGCATCATCGTCATTTACATGATTTATGGAATTAGTTTTATGAAAGAAAGATGAAAAGCGTTTTTAAAGAAAAGATTCTGTTTTGAAAAGAACGTTTTCCACAGGTACCGTGTGTGTATGTTCCTGGCCAGTAAGGACCCGCCCAGATCTGAGGTTAATTGATCTGATGATATGGACCGTTTAGGCCCAGAGAGAATAGACATGATATGGACCATTCAGGCCCGGAGAGAATAAACCTGATATGGACCGTTCGGGCCCGGAGAGAATAGACCCGATAAGTGATGACGTTACCGTTCCGAATCCAGGAATAATAGATTCGAAGGGGAGACGTGACCGCCTCAGATCCGGGAAGATAGATCTGAACACTCTATTTTTTTCTGACGATGATGATTTGAAAGAAAAGCATGAAAGATCATATTCTCATTTTATCATGATGCATCACACGTTCATATGTATGCATGTCACATTTATTGAGTCATTATGCAGTGACACATGATACTTAGACTAAGTTGTTATAACTTGGTAGCTCCTAAATATGTTCTCATTTAATAATGATCCTTGACATGTTACGAATTTATGCAAGTTTCGGCCTTTTATGTTCTTTATTAAGTATCGATCTTGCTTAAGTTATGATCTTGAAGCATTAAGTGTTGATCACTATCGGGTATTGGATGGAGGACAGGTATGTTTCTAAACCGAAAGTTTTCGGGTTCGCTTCTTGTATGTACTTTCCATTTAATCCTCGATTATTATAGTATACTTGCTGGTGACTTTGTCACTCACCCCTATTTTTCCTCCCAGAGACTGCAGGGAACAAGGTAGAATGGATTGAGGACGAACCTGGGGTCCCATACCCGTGAGTGCAGCGACGGATGGATGGATTAGGAGACTTGACTTGACGATTATGACTGATGACTGGTTATGTACTTATGACAGGAAACATCTACTTTTCATAAGTTCGATACTTTTGATTTGGGTTGTAAAACTAAAAATGATCTCGTGGATGTTTTTAAATTAAAGTTTTTATTCTACCACGGTTTCGCTTACTTGATGACGTATAAGCGCGAAAATCCATGCATTTTATCATAGATTATGATACGTTATGGATTGACGCCTGGTACTCTCCTTAGTGAAGTACGGCGGGTGCATCGATTCTGGCTAGGACAGGGTGCGGGGCGCCACAGGTGGTATCAGACCGAAGGCTCCATATCCGGATAGAATATAGAATTAAGTTATGATCGTAGACAATTAAGCTTGATCTTAGACCTAAGTCATGATCCTAGATGAGAGTTGACCTTAGACTAGGATGACTTCGACTAGAAAAGTTAGGGTTTCGGTTGATGACAAACCCTTGATTACGGTCTTTCATTAAATTCGGACCATACCGTATCTATTTATATGTCACTGAGAACTTTCATTATAAGTTAATTAGCGTCACTCATTCTGGTATGACACGAATAAACCGACGTTATGTGGTGCAGATGTCCTCACAAACCAGTACATGGACATTGTCACTGTCACCTTCGGGAAGTATTGGATTTTATTACCGACAGTTGGCAAAAGAACAGATTACAAGATTTGGTGGGGAGTCCGAAACAGAAGAAGCTGAAAAATGGTTAGACGAGGTTGAGAACCACCTTATGAGAGTTAGGGTACCATAGGAGATGAGAGCACTAATCGTTCGGCCATTCCTGATTGGTAAAGCCAGTCAATGGTGGAGAAAGAGTGTCCAGTCACTGTCTCGACCTATTACCTTGGCGAGATTCATGGAAGAATTTTGTGGAGCTTACCTCTCACTGGAATTGGTGGTTGAGAGAATTGAAGAATTCGATACACTAAGGCCAGAACCGGGCACCCCAGTATCAGGATATGTCCGTCAGTTTACTATATTAGGACGGTATGCTCCTTTGATCATGGAGGATGAACAATGGAAGATAAAAAAATTTGTACGTGGTCTGGATCCTTGGATTAAAGCTAGACTAGGAAAAGTATACCCAAGTACTTTCGAGGGACTGTTAAAGGACTGCTATAAAGCGGAGCACAATATTAGGATGATGGAGGAGCAAAGGAGACTGAATAAGCGTATGAAGAGAGAGAGAGTAGAAGGTGGCAGCTGTATCCTTATAGAGCCACGGACAAAGTGATCAGAGGCGCTAACCTGGATCGAAAGAATGATGCATCCAAGGATCTCGGAACATCCAAACTACTGACAGGTACATTGGATTCTCCAAACTAAAGTACCCACGTTTTTTCTTACTTATTCTAAATTGAGGTTAGTCATAAAGGAATATGATAGGGAACCTTGAAGGAAGATTCTACATAGGCAGTGATGAATGGACAAGGTAAACAACTAAAAGTTGTATAAGGGCCAGGGAAACATGGATGCGTAGACCCTGCTATCCCAAGTTTCGAGGACGAAACTTATTTTAAGGGGGGAGAATGTTGTACCCCGCCCAAAAATTAGTATGTCATCTAGGGTTGGGGTGAAGCAAGGCAAGTGAATGATACCTCGAAAGGGAGATATCCTCGGCTTACCTACGATTATTTAAGGTTAAAAGGGAATTATCATACCCCAAAGCATAAAACGTAAAGCAAGCGAGAGCCGCTGGAAGTTTAGGTAAGAATACTAAATTGATTGACCTGGGAATGGAGAACAATTAGAAGAAGTATTTTTTAGGCAACTTTAAATGAGAAGTCGGACTATGTGACATGCCCATATACATATGGTATGGGCATACGTCTGGATATACATATATACCACAGGATGGACTATCATATGATAAGGGGTTTAATGGATTATGGTCCATAGGAAATATACGTAAGGGGCATCCCCTAGTAATACACAAAAAGAAAGGGAAATATGTCATTATTACTTCGTTATTTCATTTATTCGTGTACTTTGATTGTTGTAATACGGTTTCCCTCCACCATAAGTGAGGCTACTCATTAATAAAATTTGTCTTTCATTCAAAAAAAAAAAAAAAGGGAAATGGGAGCATGGATAAGATTCAATTGAATTACATACACCCACAAATGTTTTCGGCTAAGGGGTTTTAAGGAGTAATTAATTGAGATAGGGTTCCTTATACAAACTCCAAAAGATGGGCCTAATTAAACCCTTAAGAAATTGAGAACTCTCTTCATCCATCCCCAATATGGCCGTTGGGTATCATTTTGAGGTAAGACCCAAGGGACTTTAGCCATTAATTATAGAAATTCTTAAGATCTAGGCATATATATGGCAATATAATGATTCTCGGAGAAGTATGTTATATATATATATATATACCTATACGGTTAAAGATATATAAATATACACACATCCACTTAGCATTTTCGGCTATAATGTGTACTACTCTTAAGGTTTAGGACTTATTTTAAAATGTAAGATAGTACAAATATGTATAGGTGTATATTAGCTACCCAACTGAACTCTTTGCTACCGCAAATCATATCTTCAGAGCAAATTGGATTTTTAAAAGGGCATGACATAAGTGAGCATGTCATCATGGCCAATGAGATGACACATCTACTAGATAAAAAAGTTCGTCATGGTCACGTAATGATAAAGCTTGACATGGCCAAAGCCTTTGATGGCGTCAACTAGTCATACTTAGAGGCCATTATGCTTAAGTTTGGATTTGACTCTCGACTAATACGTATCATCCTTAATAACATGCGTCTTTCCAAGCTTTCCATTGCTGTTAATGGGACAAATCATGTTTTCTTCTCCCCTTCCTGCGGAGTCAAACAAGGTGATCCGTTATCGCCGCTGTTATTTATTCTTTGCTCAGAAGGCTTTAGTCGCGGTTTAAACAGATTAATTCTGTCTCAGCACATTAAAGGTTTTGCAACGGGTAGAGTTGCACCAGTCTCCCACTTAGCCTATGCAGATGATTTATTGATTTTTCTCAATGCATCCGCACAAAATTTGACAAGGTTTCAGTCTTTTTTGCAAGACTATCAAAGTGCCTCGGGCCAACTTATAAATTACTCCAAAAGTCAATTTGTACTGAGCACTTTTGCAACACCAAGCCAACTGCAGCATGTTGTTCAAGTTTTGGCAATGCAGCCGTCTTTGCTACCAATCAAGTACTTGGGCTCCTACCTCTACCAAGGGATTAATAGAGCCTCTTATTGCACCTCGCTCTTGTAGCATTTTGATTCAAAATTAACGGGCTGGGATAGTCGCCTCTTATCACCAGGCAGTCGTCTAACTTTGCTCAAGTCGGTTCTAACATCTATTCCACTTCACCTCTTAGCCGCATCTCGTCTCCCCAAGAGTGTCATTCACGCGCTCAACAGGAAAATCTCATTCTTTCTATGGGGAGGACAGCACCACTGGGCTACCCTAGATAATTTATGCTACCCGGAGATAGAAGGGGGATGGGGAGTCAGAAATCTTTTATACTTACAGCGTGCTTATGACTGTAAGCTTTGGTGGACTTATCACTCAAGTAACTCATTATGGGCAATATATATGCGTGCATGATACGGTCAAAGAATGGATTTATTGCCGCGCATCTATGACTCCCCTAGTTGGAAAAGGATATGTTCTATACACACTCTCTGCCTGCAGCTTACGTCAAGCCACCCCACTCCAATATGGTCATCAAGCCCTGCAGGTCAGTTTTCACTCAAGCATGCGTACGAAGATATCAGGCCACATCGTGCTCATCTCCTCTCACACAAATTCATATGGTGGAAAGGTGTTCAAACATCTGTTAGCATGTTTATATGGAGGCTATTACATTCAGCATTACCAATGGAGGATAACATAAAAGTCTTTTCTTGCATTTGTCCAACAATATGTCCATTTTGTCGCAATGCCTCAGCTTCTCTGGCTCATGTGTTTCTGCTTTGTCCGTGTGTCAAGTCTGCATCGATACAACTTTCAACAGTACTTGACGGTCTGTTGCCTCAGATTGAAAACATACGACAATATCTACTCCAGTGGTTTATAAATTCTTCTGTCAAATCTCTAAAAGGGAATTTCAAAATCATTGGACCCATTATGCTATGCTGGGCTATTTGGAGAGTTTACACAAGTCATCACTTTGGTGATGCAGATTTGTCTGTAACTAGCATCTTTCACTTAGCTATACAGTCCTGTTTTGATTGGGCTACAACTCTTTCAGGGACGTCATTGGCACAATACATTCCCTCCCTCGTCGAGAGTGGCTTTTTCCCTCGTCTTAGACCAAAACGCATAGCCCCATTGAAGTGGACTCTCCCTCCGACAGTTAAATCAAAACTCAACGTGGATGCCTCGGCTGGACGCTCACATGACTCTGCCGGAGCAATTCTACGAGACTCCAACGGAAGGATGGTTGCAGGGCTATCTTTTCAGCTGCCTGTTGTGTCTCCTCTTCGAGCAGAATTGCAAGCTGTTGTTTTTAGTCTACTGTTCTTTGGCCTGCTTCATCGAGATATCATCATTGAGACTGACTGTAAGCAGCTTACACAGTTGTCTGACACCACTCTTAACGCACTGCCAGAAATCACCAGGCTCACTCAACTCTTGAATCTCACTGGAAGTACATTACATCATATTCCTAGAGAGATTAATATGGTGGCACACCACCTATGCCAACATGCTCGGTTGCACCCTGTTACTTGTTTGTTTACATCGGCAAGCCAATTACCACACTCGGCTCGTGGTTACTATCACACATACGGACTCATCCATGCGATCAGAATGTAATACACAAGGCTGGCTACGTAATATGGTTGCATGCATTCTTTGCATGCAGGCAACGCGGGTATGCCTTCTATCCTTCCACTCATATAGCAGATGGTTTCATTTCATTCTGTTGCCCGCAGTCTATGGACTTCGGGCAACATCGGTATGCTTTTGGAGTTACATTGTGCTCATATCGATCCTTGTATCGTTTACTGAGACTAATTCAAAGTTTTCTTTTTTCTGTCGAGGGACGTCACCTACGATACATGGTTTCACAATGCCATATGCTCGTGCCCTTAATCACAGCTTACACCTCTGGTGTCACAAGAAGGACTTCATCAAATGCCACTGCAAGCAGTCAACTCATCCGTTTGAGGACACCTTCAAGCAACACATCATTTGTTTATGGGCGTCATACAATACTGTGCCTGTCGTTACATGCTTTCCCTCCAATCAAATAAATATGTACGCTTTTTCCTTCACCAAGGTTTTATCCACAAGGGTGGTTTTACTTGGCAAGGTTTTAATGCGGCATATCATATTTGACTGGAGATTACACATCATCGCAGCTTTACATTATTGGCTTTCGTATGATCTTCACTGCTGTACTAATGTTTCCTCCACCATAACGGAGGCATTTATTCTTTAATAAAATTGCGCTTTTATTTTAAAATATATATATATATATATATATATATATATATTTAAAAGATAATTTTATTATAAATATCCCTCACTTATGGCGGAGGAAAACCTTATTACAAAAGGAAAAGCATGATGATAGAAGCAGTGTATGATTATCAAACATCCAAATATATATGATATGCCGCATTAAAACCTTGCCAAGAAAAAAAACCACCCTTGTGGATAAAACCTTGGCGAAGGAAAAAGCGTACATATTTATATAGATGGAATGTTGATAGACGCTACAGTGAAAAATGAAATAGTGTACAAGGGAAAAAGAGTACAAGAGCCGCAAAATAAAAAGAAGACATATAGAGGTCCGTAATTGGTGTGCCCTCGGTCCATCAGGGAGAGCCAAGCCGCCAGCGATAAAGCAGTCCAATGAGAATCGTTGCGTCCATGCATAAGTGAAAAGTGTGAGTGAGCGAAAGCAATATAGACGCCACACTGAAAAGATCCAGTCAAAATGAATGGGGAACATACCAAGGCTGCCGGTATGCAATGAGCTACCGGCAGATGTAATAAAGAAGAGCCAATCCATATGGAAGACTTGCAGCATGATAAAACCACGGGTGTGCAACATCAACTCAGACGGCAAAGAGTGGTCGCAAGACATACACGCAGAAAAGATATTAATATCTGAGTGAAGCAGACATCTAAGAGCTAAGTAAAGGGCAGTGGCAACCAGAAAGAAAATCATACCCAGTCTGCCTGCCCCAACGAGTGAACAGCCAGAAAAAGTGAAAAAGTGCCAATCCATATGGAAGACCTGAGAATGGCATAATGTTCGTCTCATCAAGGTGCGGTCCGAGGCAGCTAACCAGCGAGAGGTCAGCGTCGCAGCAAAATCCCACTCAAGCGCGAGAAGTAAGTGTCCAAGGCATACACAAAGACATAAAGATGCAGCGTTATCAACAAATAACCAACCATAAGAAAGATAGAAAGCCAAGAGGTAACAATTCATACCAAGCCTGCCTGAACCCCGAAGGGCACAGGCAGGAAATAGCAGGTGATGCCAATCCATTTGGAAGACTTAGATAGGTTAAGGAATACGCAAATGTACTGAAGCAAGATCCAATGAGATGGAACTACGAACTAATGGTGGAAGGGAGCGAGAGTTGTAAACTTGAGTGCAGGGGTTGAGCATAGCATTCTGCGCAAGATAGTGTGCTGCCATATTCGCCTCTCTGTAAATGTGATGATAGTCCAAACGATGTAGCCGCACCAACGTGTGGAGTAACTGGAGATGATAGTTACCAAAAACCATTTGAGGACGGGATAATCGTGAGACGAGCATTGCACAATCTGATTCTAGAATAATCGACCGATATAAAGGAAGAAAATACAATAGCCCAAATAACGCCGCCTGTATCTCTGCATGAATAGGGGTACTTGCTGGTAATCTAAATTATATTGCACCAATGCAGTCTTCAGCATGGTCTCTCAAAATGGCACCACCCGTACTATAGTGCCTGCCAACTGCAGCGTCCGTATTTAATTTAAATCTTCCTGATGGTGGCAACCTCCATCGCACCAATATAGGCCGTGGGTTCCGAAGTGGAGGAAGCCAAGCAAAGAGATTGCGCGAACCAGTCAGCAATTTGGATCCCGTTGTTGACTTACACCACATTGAAATATCATACTGGATGGTGAACTTTAATGATGTAACGGAGAAATTGTGTTGGTCACCATATATCAGAGACGCATAGGCACGCCACACCGAATAAACGATGATTGCCGGGACAATGACTCGCAAAACACCAAGAAGAGATGGAAAATTTGAACGATACGTAGAGAAAAAGGGGTTTGAGTGATTTTCAAATGCATGATTTAAATGTGCACAAAAACGAGCATAAGATATAAACGTGCATAAGTGTACATGTGTGCATGATAACTTGCCATTACTTGCCTTATGTTGCCGTACTAACGAGCCATGAAGCATTAAAGCTTACATCATATGGCGAACATTTGTTGAGTTTATACTATTTTCAGGTGCCACCATTAATGAACTAAAGTAGTTCATTAAGTGAAGTACTTAGTTTAATAAACTAAGTAGTTCATTAAAGGAAGATTCATTTGGAAAAGGCACAAAGGCAACAAGGCCAAGGAAGGAAAGTTCTCTCCTCCTCCCCATCTTATTAAACACGCCACATATACATAATATATATATATATATATATATATATTCAGATTTTTTGAAAAAAGGCACGTACACATATATTCCAACGTACTACCGACACGTTATATATCTTACGTACGTACGTTAACGTCACACCACTATACTTAACTCATATTTATGAGTATATTCAGGTCCTATATCATATGATATAAGATATGGTGATGACAAATTAAATACGACACGATAAAAGGTTCTAAACCGAAATTTGTCGTATCGGGCGAATACCGAAACTTCGCCAACGTGTCACGTACTTGCCATAAATAAATGGCCAGCCCATATACATCAAAAATTGATGATAATTTCGTGATATACATGATATATTCAGCCAAAAATACTTTCCATGTTGGCACACACAAATTACTCCACATTTAGGCCAAAATGTGAAGATTCCAATTTTAATTTTGTCACATGTTAAAGGTACCACTTTAAACCAGCCAAGTGCTGAGATTTAAAGTATATATTATATATATTATGTATAACATAATATATATAACATGTGCAAAAGTTGGAATTTAAATTAGAGAAAAATCGGGTAATCGATAAATATCGAAAATTCGGTTTTCTACGCACATAACATGGAACGTTTTTCTTGAACATCATGTGACACGTATCTAGACACTTTTTACATATAATATACATCTTAAAGTGTTCTAGAAAATTAAATTAAGGGCTGATTGGAATATTACATGTGTGTATTATTAAATGTGCACTATTTTACAAAGTTAGCAAAAATAAATTTCAGCACATGTACAAACATACTCAACGCCACCTACAGCTGAGATGAAGCACATGTGGAGCCTTGTTGGCATATTGATTGGTCAAGGATCAATCATACAATGTTGATGAATCAAAGAGAGAAGCTACAAAAGGTAAGTATTCAACATATACCTCTCTTATGTCACATGCTGAAAATTTCAGCATACTACACACATGTGGCCGATTTCTTCATGGTTAAGATAACATATTTTGTCAATTTTTATTAAAGGATTAATTGAAGATGTTATGGAAATGATTTGAATATTATGTAAGGTAATTAAGTGTGATATTTTACATATCACACATGCTGAAATTTTTCAGCATGTGTGAAGGTGTGCTGGCCGAATTTTACCCTCCTTTTGTGTCCAAGTTCATTCATCATTTGTTAGCAAGACTTACCATATATGATTGATTCATTTTTATGATAAAAATTCAAAGAAAAATGGTAAATAATCTGAATTTTATTCTCATAATGCACATGCTGAAAAATTCAGCATGGCAAGCTACTTATGGCCGATTTTATGCTTTGAAAAAGGAGAGATTTCTTGTCTTGCAATTTATGATGGAATTTGTGACTTATGGTATGATTTTATGATTGATATTGGCACATGTTTAAAGTGTTAATCTCAGATTTTTTCCATGTCATCTTGATGACAACATTGAGCCAATAAGGAGGTGCCAAGTAAGCGAAGACTAAATGATGATCCAATAGGAAGATGCCAAGTAAGCAAGGCATTGTCACAATGATGTCTTACACTCTCTCAAGGACTTAAAAGACAATTTTCAAGAGGGGAGAAACCCTAGGGGGGACGGCTGCACATTAAAATGGAGAGAAGAAGAGCAAAACAAGAACAAGAACAAGAGTTGCAAAATCAAAGATCAAAAGTGTTCTAGCCTTCTTCTCCTACATCTTCTTTCTTTCTCTTTTCTTGTAAAAAGCCTATTGTACTTTACATCTTTCAATCTTGAATAGGCTTCATATAAACCACCATTCATACATCTTTGTAAAAGATTGATCAAGGTGTGATCAATCTTCATTCTAGCGAGGTGGTGGTGTTCGTGCAAATTGTACTTGTCATACAAGGTTTGTAAAGGGTTGGAGTTAGGTGTAACTCTATCAACTCTGCGGTAAGGTGTACTGCGTGTGTGTGATTAGTGTGAACCAAGGAAGGTGTTCCTTGAAGACTGGAGTAGGTTGTTTATAACCGAACCAGTATAAAATTCTTGGTGCAATTTACTTTCAGCATTTACTTTTCAGTTTCTGCACTGGTTACTCATTTTGTTCACGTTCGTAAAAATAGTTAACGATTTTCAAAAATTGTAAAAATTTCCAGAAACATACATAAACGTTCTAGGGTTAATTTGGCATAAGTTTCAACCCTTTTGGACAAGTATAGGTCAGTCAAACATCAAAAGTTCTGAGACTAGTGCAGTCTGATTTTCAGACTTGCAAAGGTTGAGACTTTGGTTGTGTTTGACCTACTTCCCAAAAGAATTTTCAAAAACTGTTTCAACCTATTTAAATATAGTGTGTGAGGAGTTATTCGTCAAATTTTCAGATCATTTGGACATTCACACAAATAGGAATTAATTTTTCAAAACCATCTACTGTTTCTGGCAGATTTGCACAATCTGAGTGCCAACGGTTTTTGAAGGGGTTAAAGGTTGAATTTTGATTTGAAATTTTTAGGGGACCCTCATAACATCTGAGGCTAAGTTCTCTCAAAATTTCATAATTTTTGGAGACCTCTAACCTAGTTTTAAAAACGTTTTAAAACTGTTCCTGAAAACAGAATCTGTTTTCAGAACTTGAATTGGTTAGGTTTAAAGAAATTTTAAAAACCATATTTTCCGCACCATCTATTCAACCCCCCCCCCCCTTCTAGTGGTGCCTTGCAGATCCTACAAGTGGTATCAGAGAGCAGGAACACTCACTACAAAGGATACAACGATTCAGTGAGATGGCATCCACTAGTCATAGCACCGTGCAAGAAGGAATGTCAACCATAAGGCCTCCTCTGTTTGACGGTGAGTCCTTCGTTCAATGGAAGGTAAGAATGAAACTTTTCTTTATGGAAATAGATATTGATCTTTGGTCGATTATAGAAGATGGTCCTTTTGTTCCATCTAAGTCATCCACCGTAGACGGAGTCACATTAGAAGTCGTTAAAACTAGACAAGAATATACAAGTGATGATAAAAAGAAACTTAGCATGAATGCTAAAGCCATGCAACTATTATTAAATGGCCTGAGTAAAAGTGAGGCTAGTTACGTGTCAAATTATTCTAGTGCTCAAGAGATGTGGCATATTCTTGAAATGAAACATGAAGGGACTAGCCAAGTAAAGGAGTCCAAAATTAACATGCTCATGTCCACACTTGAGTCTTTTAAATTATTGCCCAATGAGTCTATTGTAGATATGGATCTTCGTTTGACTAACATCTACAACTCTCTTGAGTCTCTTGGTAAGGCTTTTACTACGCAGGAAAAGGTGCAGAAAGTTCTACGAACCCTTCCTTCTGAATGGGACCCTAAAGTAACGGCCATAGAAGAAAGCAAAGAGACCAAATCAATTAAAATGGAAGAACTAATCGGATCACTTAAGGTATATGAAAACAAACTCTCTTTAAGACATTCTGAGTCCATTTCTAATAATGATAGGGCTATAGCATTTAAATCAAATGAATACGTCGTAGATGATAGTGACACAGATTCCGATGATGAGGACTTAATCACAATGGCTAAAAGATTAAGAAAAATATTGAGAAAATCGATTAAACATAAGTCTACCTCATCTAAGGATCATAAAAATAAAAATAAGGAAATAAAGTGCTATGAATGCGGCAAACATGGACATCTATCATATGACTGCCCTAATAAAGAGAAACAAACAAACAAATACCCTGACAAGGATCGGAACAAGAATAGACTCGTCTCAGAACCTAAGCAAAGGAGAAGAGCATTCAAAGCCTCCACTTGGAGTGACACATCCGACTCTGAGACTGATGATACGGAAGAACACAAGGCACAAGTATGCTTTACATCTAAAGCATCAAATGAGGTATCTTCTGACTCTGATTCCGATTCTGAATGTTCATATGATGATTTATTTAGTCAATATTTAGAATTACATAAATTTTCAAAGACTCTTGCAAAAGAAAAGAAACGATTAATTGAAGACAAGAAATTGTTAGAATCTTCTAACGAAAATCTTGTCGCTCAATTAAACGATTCTAAAGAAGAGTCATCATGCATCATCAATGCATTAAAATCTGAAATTTCATCATTGACATCCGAGAACGTTGAATTGAAATCCGAGATTTCAAAATTAAAATCAAGGAATGCCGATGTAGAGAAAAAGGTGAAACAGTTTGATACAGGATTCAACATGCTGCATCGCATTATATCATCACAAAAGCATGACAGTGATAAAACGGGGTTGGGATACGTTGATACAAATGAAGTATCAACCAAACCAACAAAGTTTGTTATGTCTAAGAAAATAGACACCCCAAAGCCTCAAGTGGCGTCTAAGATGACGCGAAAATTGCATATTCCCTCATCACGCCCCACTTCTTCATCATATCATGCGAAATACAATGTTGTACCATATAGATATGAAAAGAAAAGAGTGATGCATACACGGCATTCAATCCATCCAAGCACTACGCATACAAACACAAGGACATATCCAAAACGTCCTACATATAATGCGTATAAAGGAGTTCTTGGCCAAAGGCCAGATACAGTCGCACCAAAAGTTTATTATGTTGCGTTCTCATCACCTTTCTCACCTTTTGGAAGACCTAGAAAGGTCACCCAAATTTGGGTACCAAAAGGGACATTTTCAAAGGGTTGAATAAATAACCGTTAAGAACGCACGTAATATGAAATGCATAATTTTTTTTCAGGCATCTTTTGATTTACTTCTCAAAATAAAGGGGGAGAAAAAGCATGATTTAAGGGGGAGAGAGAAAGACTAATTGCATAAATTAAGGGGGAGAGAGAAAGACTAATTGCATAATTGAAGGGGGAGCGATAGGATTTAAATCATGTGCATAAGTTATTTTGAAAATCATCAAAAGGGGGAGATTGTAGAGAAAAAGGGGTTTGAGTGATTTTCAAATGCATGATTTAAATGTGCACAAAAACGAGCATAAGATATAAACGTGCATAAGTGTACATGTGTGCATGACAACTTGCCATTACTTGCCTTATGTTGCCGTACTAACGAGCCATGAAGCATTAAATCTTACATCATATGGCGAACATTTGTTGAGTTTATACTATTTTCAGGTGCCACCATTAATGAACTAAAGTAGTTCATTAAGTGAAGTACTTAGTTTAATAAACTAAGTAGTTCATTAAAGGAAGATTCATTTGGAAAAGGCACAAAGGCAACAAGGCCAAGGAAGGAAAGTTCTCTCCTCCTCCCCATCTTATTAAACACACCACATATACATAATATATATATATTTTCAGATTTTTTGAAAAAGGCACGTACACATATATTCCAACGTACTACCGACACGTTATATATCTTACGTACGTACGTTAACGTCACACCACTATACTTAACTCATATTTATGAGTATATTCAGGTCCTATATCATATGATATAAGATATGGTGATGACAAATTAAATACGACACGATAAAAGGTTCTAAACCGAAACTTGTCGTATCGGGCGAATACCGAAACTTCGCCAACGTGTCACGTACTTGCCATAAATAAATGGCCAGCCCATATACATCAAAAATTGATGATAATTTCGTGATATACATGATATATTCAGCCAAAAATACTTTCCATGTTGGCACACACAAATTACTCCACATTTAGGCCAAAATGTGAAGATTCCAATTTTAATTTTGTCACATGTTAAAGGTACCACTTTAAACCAGCCAAGTGCTGAGATTTAAAGTATATATTATATATATTATGTATAACATAATATATATAACATGTGCAAAAGTTGGAATTTAAATTAGAGAAAAATCGGGTAATCGATAAATATCGAAAATTCGGTTTTCTACGCACATAACATGGAACGTTTTTCTTGAACATCATGTGACACGTATCTAGACACTTTTTACATATAATATACATCTTAAAGTGTTCTAGAAAATTAAATTAAGGGCTGATTGGAATATTACATGTGTGTATTATTAAATGTGCACTATTTTACAAAGTTAGCAAAAATAAATTTCAGCACATGTACAAACATACTCAACGCCACCTACAGCTGAGATGAAGCACATGTGGAGCCTTGTTGGCATATTGATTGGTCAAGGATCAATCATACAATGTTGATGAATCAAAGAGAGAAGCTACAAAAGGTAAGTATTCAACATATACCTCTCTTATGTCACATGCTGAAAATTTCAGCATACTACACACATGTGGCCGATTTCTTCATGGTTAAGATAACATATTTTGTCAATTTTTATTCAAGGATTAATTGAAGATGTTATGGAAATGATTTGAATATTATGTAAGGTAATTAAGTGTGATATGCCGAATTTTACCCTCCTTTTGTGTCCAAGTTCATTCATCATTTGTTAGCAAGACTTACCATATATGATTGATTCATTTTTATGATAAAAATTCAAATAAAAATGGTAAATAATCTGAATTTTATTCTCATAATGCACATGCTGAAAAATTCAGCATGGCAAGCTACTTATGGCCGATTTTATGCTTTGAAAAAGGAGAGATTTCTTGTCTTGCAATTTATGATGGAATTTGTGACTTATGGTATGATTTTATGATTGATATTGGCACATGTTTAAAGTGTTAATCTCAGATTTTTTCCATGTCATCTTGATGACAACATTGAGCCAATAAGGAGGTGACAAGTAAGCGAAGACTAAATGATGATCCAATAGGAAGATGCCAAGTAAGCAAGGCATTGTCACAATGATGTCTTACACTCTCTCAAGGACTTAAAAGACAATTTTCAAGAGGGGAGAAACCCTAGGGGGGACGGCTGCACATTAAAATGGAGAGAAGAAGAGCAAAACAAGAACAAGAACAAGAGTTGCAAAATCAAAGATCAAAAGTGTTCTAGCCTTCTTCTCCTACATCTTCTTTCTTTCTCTTTTCTTGTAAAAAGCCTATTGTACTTTACATCTTTCAATCTTGAATAGGCTTCATATAAACCACCATTCATACATCTTTGTAAAAGATTGATCAAGGTGTGATCAATCTTCATTCTAGCGAGGTGGTGGTGTTTGTGCAAATTGTACTTGTCATACAAGGTTTGTAAAGGGTTGGAGTTAGGTGTAACTCTATCAACCCTGCGGTAAGGTGTACTACGTGTGTGTGATTAGTGTGAACCAAGGAAGGTGTTCCTTGAAGACTGGAGTAGGTTGTTTATAACCGAACCAGTATAAAATTCTTGGTGCAATTTACTTTCAGCATTTACTTTTCAGTTTCTGCACTGGTTACTCATTTTGTTCACGTTCGTAAAAATAGTTAACGATTTTCAAAAATTGTAAAAATTTCCAGAAACATACATAAACGTTCTAGGGTTAATTTGACACAAGTTTCAACCCTTTTGGACAAGTATAGGTCAGTCAAACATCAAAAGTTCTGAGACTAGTGCAGTCTGATTTTCAGACTTGCAAAGGTTGAGACTTTGGTTGTGTTTGACCTACTTCCCAAAAGAATTTTCAAAAACTGTTTCAACCTATTTAAATATAGTGTGTGAGGAGTTATTGGTCAAATTTTCAGATCATTTGGACATTCACACAAATAGGAATTAATTTTTCAAAACCATCTACCGTTTCTGGCAGATTTGCACAATCTGAGTGCCAACGGTTTTTGAAGGGGTTAAAGGTTGAATTTTGATTTGAAATTTTTAGGGGACCCTCATAACATCTGAGGCTAAGTTCTCTCAAAATTTCATAATTTTTGGAGACCTCTAACCTAGTTTTAAGAACGTTTTAAAACTGTTCCTGAAAACAGAATCTGTTTTCAGAACTTGAATTGGTTAGGTTTAAAGAAATTTTAAAAACCATATTTTCCGCACCATCTATTCAACCCCCCCCCCCCTTCTAGTGGTGCCTTGCAGATCCTACACGATACCACCAAGAGAATAAATATTGTCGAAGCCTTAAGGAGGTCGGGAGTGGGCATTGTAACTCGCAGGCAAAATAACTCCATATCGATCGAATGCCCAGACAGTATAAGAATACATGATCCACCGTACCAGACTCCTGCTTGCAAAACGGGCATTGGGTTGGACGTGCAACAAAAAACATACATGTATATTCTTCAAAAGGTAATGCCGAATGAAATATTCGCCATAGAAAAATCTGAGAGGTGGGCGAATGATGCTTAAACCAAATAAATTTTGTGGATAGAAGCGATGGACCAGGGGCGCGACATATGTCATATGCACTACGTAGAGAGAATTCCCCCGTTGGCGTTGAGGTCCATGTAAGATGTGTCGCCTGCCCTTCGGATTGTGCCAAACAGATAGGGTGAATTCTGCAAATGAGTTTGCACATCGGGGAGTCTTGTAAACGGGGGCAGATAATCACCGCGATGACCATATTTAGCATACATGTAGTTACTCCAAAGTGTTTTTTGTTGGTGATATGACCACCAAATGCGACATTGATACGCCTTTTGTAACTCGCATAGATTCCGAATTCCCAATCCGCCCTCCTCCCGGGGCGTTGTAATAGTTGTCCAGGATACCCAATGATGTCTACTGCCCAAATAAAATGTCGCCATTTTGCGATTAATGATGTGAATTACTGATTTGGGTAGACCCCTTGCTGCGAGAATATGCAAAGGTAGAGAAGATATAACTGAACGCAACAAGATTAGTCGGCCTGCAGCAGATAATAATTTAGAGTGCCAACCATGGAGACGATCATATATGTGCTGCAATAAAGAAACACAATATCTGGATCTGTTAATCCCCTTATGTAAATAGGAACCAAGGTATCTAAATGGTAGATGTGATCCCCTCATGCCCGTAATAGACTCGAAGTTTTGTCTCTGCTGTGGCGTAATAGCAGCAGATGGAACGAAGCTACTTTTCTGGAAGTTTATTTTTTGACCAGAGGCATTTTCATACTGTGTTAGGAAAGAATGAAAACGGTGAAGATTACGCGGAGTTCCCCGCAAGAAAACCAAAAGGTCATCTGCATAAGCTAAATGGGTGATAGAAAAAGGAACCCTACCCAGACGGAAAGGTTGTATAGCACCCGATGCTACTAGTTATTTTAACCCTCTGCTAAAGCCTTCAGATGAAAGAATAAAAAGAACAGGGGATAAAGGATCCCCTTGCTTAACTCCCCTGCCTGGTCGAAAAGATGTTGTGGGCTGGCCATTAACTAGAACTGATAAGGTGGTGGAACTCAAATGATTCAAAACAAAACGAATGAAAAACTCAGAGAAACCAAAAGTACGGAGTAACCTCTCAAGATATTCCCAGCTTACTCGGTCAAAAGCCTTCATCATGTCTAACTTTAAGCATAGCTGAGATCCCCCTTTATCCAACAAATGTATCATTTCTCTGGCCATCAGTACTTGCGTGGAAATATCAGAGCCTGGAAGAAAGCCAGTTTGCTCTGGCGAATTTAAGCGTGGAAGCAAGGTATTAAGTCTGGTAGCAATGATTCTCGTGCAGACCTTACTCAGAAAATTAGTGAGACAGATTAGCGTTCTTGATTGTCACTTGTTTCAATCGACAATCAATATTGGCGTGATGCTTGGCCATCCAGTCCATTCCCAATATAACGTCAAAGTCGTACATCTGAATAGGGATCAGTGTGGCGGAGAACGTTTGTCCTTCAAACTCTAATTCACAGTCCCGATACTGATGGTACGAACCATAATTTGATCTCCGGCCGCTTGAACACGATACGGAGTTTCTAACCACTCAGACAAACTACCAAGGTGTTTAGTGAATCTCTTTGCTATGAAGGAGTGGCTTGCGCCGCTATCAAAGAGCACGTTGGCAGGTACCTTATTTACTAAAATCGCACCTAAAGCCATATCAAGTTATACACGAAAGATTAAGCACGTAAATACTTAATTCAATAAGGATTTAATCTTAGTTTAAATGGTACCTGCTACTACGTCGGTAGCCTCCTGCACATCCATGTCCGTCATGAGATGTACACGGCATTTGCTCTAGGCTTCGCTCTCGGCTGCTGAGCCGCCTCTCCAGGATTATTTTTCTTCATCTCCGGGCAGTCCCTAATCATGTGACCCACTTGACTGCATCAGAAACATGCTCCAGCCACTTTCCTACACTCTCCAACGTGGTTCTTGTTGCAATGAGGGCAAACTCCTATACCCTACTAAACTACTGGATTCTGAAGTGGAAGTCTCTGAAAATTTCCAACTGGTCCTCTCTTCGGAATCTTGACCCAACGTCCGGGTCTTCCACCAACTCTCACATCATCTCTTGGCCTCTTGCCTCTATCAGACCCTCTAGCACTAGCCGCTCTTGCCGCTGCTCTGCGGAAATCCCTCTTAACCCGAAAACATGCATCCAACATGTCCTCGTAAGTTTTCATTCCTACGTTCACTATTGCCGACTGTATCCTCGAGTCCAAACCCCTCTCGAACTTTGTCATCTTAAGGCGATTATCAGACATAATCGTCGGGGCAAACTTTCCCAAAGCGTGGAAACGATCAGCATATTCTGATACGGTCATCCGACCCTGCTCAAGTCGGTCGAATGCCCTAATCTTGTCCAGTATAGCCATCTCTGGCACATAATACTTCAGGAACACACCACAGAACTGCGTCCACGAGATAGGTGGGGTCATTGTCAACACCATTCCGTCCCACCATTCACCAGCCTTGCCACTTAGAAGGGGTGTGGCCACATCAACCTTTATCTCCTCCGGTACTTGCACTAGCCGAAAACATTTCTCCACCTCAGCCAACCAGTGCTGAGCATCCTCAGGATCAGTACATCCTCCAAACTCCGGCACCCTCATCTTTTGCATCTCTCCATAAAAGAACCTGATGTTATGCTGGGGCGGTGGAGGAGGTGGAGGCTGATGCTGTTGAGCAAACCCTTGTGCATTCACCGTTAGCGCGTCAGTGAGTACCTGGGATAAAACAACCTGTGGTGGCTGGTTCTCCTGTCCATTACCAGAGTTTCCTGTGTTCTCTTCTTGGAGGCATTTTTCTCTGAAAGGTTAACGTTCCATTAGCATTCAGTAGATACAAGATGTTACTGAAAGCTTGAATGAGTAAGGACGGGTAGGGTATGTAATACAACTATTAATTCGAAATTATATGCTAAACGCGCTCGCACACACCCAACCCAGATCATACTTAGACTCTAGAAAAAATCATCACTTATACCTAAGGATCAAACTTAAGGAAAAATCACATCTTAATTTGCTATAAGATCATGAACCTAAGTTTCCGAGATAGATCTGAAGCCTAGTCTCTGATACCACCTGTAGCGCGCCGGCCCGACACTGTCATCGGAACCAGTGCACCCGCTGTAGCCTACTATGAGAACTACAAAGCGTCAAAGCAGATCAAGCGTACATCATTCATGACGTAAGATAAATCAGCGGAAACTTCATAAAATCTAAACCTTCATCGTCAATAATACAACCAGAAAATGCAGCGGAAATAAAAGGTGTTTGTTCATCTAGCTAACATAAGTTCCAGAACAACATAATAACATTGAGTTTCCAAAACTTAAAGAAAGTAGTCCAGCATCTATCTATTCCCATTTCCGTCATCCCATTGAGCCCACTCGCCATCGTCTTCGATAAATATCATCTCATATTCCGGCTCACCTGAAAAGGAATAGAGTATCTGTTCTTAGCAAAATTATCGCCAGCAAGTAACCTGTCTATACACCTTACGGGATCACACACGACGAGTGACCATTGTACAAGTCATTGCCCAAAATAAGGTGCTCGGGTTAGCAAATATCATTTTTATAAGAATTCCTCAAAACAGATAAATCACATAAATGACATGTGGATACGAGAGCAAACATGTATTAAAACAACATATCACATAAATAAAACATAAACTAATCACATTTCTTGCATGTCAAGTCTTATGCTTCGTGTATCATGATGCATGTACTTCTTTCAAACCACACACAACACACATGCATATGTCTTCTTTCATAAACATGTCATGCGTGTCATTTCACAAAACTTTTCATAACTCTTCTTATCATATTCTTCGCGTAGCAGAACTTTATACCCTGTGGGTGATCAGTCCACGGCAAACAGAACTTTATACCATGTGCTGAAAGGTCCACGGCCCCATAACATATAACTTTATACCCCGTGCTGAAAGGTCCACGGCCCCATTACATATATCATATATCCGTGCTGATAGGTCCACGGCCCCATAAAATACTTTATTTTCCATGCTAATAGGTCCACGGCCCCATAACATATTTTATACCCTGCTGTTGATTCACATGTCACGCTTTTATACCCTGCTTTCGCAGGCGTGATTTTTATACCCTGCGATCAACCAGCAGCCATTTTGTCTTTCGAAAACTTTAAACTTTTCTTGTAAACACATGTTCTTTCGCGAAGCAATTCTCAAATCAAATGCAAGTGCCCATGTCATGATGCAGGATGCACATGTAACTTCGTATCAAGCACGTAACACACACACACACACATCTTACATATCAAGTATGCAATCTTGCACCTCAAACACTCCATGTTCGTATCTTTCCAAGTCCGTTCGTCTCACTAATTCACTTGGGATTCAATCTTATTCTTACTTGATCAAACTTACCATCCACACCTCAATTACACCTCAAATACCCTTGCATTTTATGTTCAAAAGAAGTGTATAAAGTTACTACACATACATAGGGCGCCTAAAGGGTCAAAAAGACTTCCAGTATACTTCGAACGCTACATGGAGCGCCTAATGTGGACATGGAGCGCCTATACTAGGCGTTCGAAGTGTTCGGGGATGTGTCGTATACATCGAACGCCTACATGAAGCGCCTAATGTGACATAGAGCGCCTAATGTAGGTGTTCGAAGTGTTCGAGGATGCTCTGGGACACATTGAACGCCTACATTAGACGCCTAATGTGACTTCAAGCGCCTAATGTAGGTGTTCGAAGTGTTCTGACGGTTCTAAACTGCAGTTTTTCTGCAGTAACTTCCTCCCATCTCCTTCCTCCTTCAACCATTTCATATTAAACCTCTCAAGATCCATCTTACCATCTAGATTCATCATACTTAACACACATCTAACATGAATTGATGCTTAGTTATGTCTAATGATATCCACTCTTAACCTTCTATCATTCACAACCTTCAAAAGATACCCTCAACATTCCCAACACAACAAGTCTATAACAATGCCATCATTCATCCTTCAATTCCCTGCACTTACTCTCAAACATCTAGGTGTAGACAACCAACACAAGAATGGAACAAGACAATAAACACATCAAGAATACACTTTCATGGGCATGCTTGACAAACAACAAAGCACCACATAACTATTTTCAGAAATATGGCCCAAAGAACAAAACTTTATGCAACTAGCAACAAAAATTACATATAGTAAAGCATTTAACATAGACAAGTCAAGATTACTAATGTGTGATCCAAGTTTTCTCTTTGTAGGAACATAGGGCCTAAAGTATCAAAATTTGCGTAAAGCTTATAGAAAGATTACTTGCCTTGGTTTCTAGTTAATCTTACGGATTTACTGCATAATTTCGGTAAGGATTGCACCTAGTTTGACCGCAATTCTTCCTCCTCTTCTTCTTCCTTTCTCTCTTTCTCTTTTCTCTCTTTTTCCTCTTCCCTTCCTTCTCTTTTTCCTGCAGCCGGTTTCCCCTCTCCTTTTTGGTGTTATAACCGTCCCCCTTAAAGCTAATGGGGAGTTATATCAAAGTGTGGTGTAACTCCCCTATCTTTAGTAGGGGCCTTTTATGTAATTACCCTTAATTACCTTTCATTCTACTTCTAACCCCTTTTCCTATGTTTCTTATATTTTAAGTAACTAATTAACACATCCTACATCATTAATTAAATTGCATTTAAGGTTGACCTAACGTATTGAAAGTCGTGCTTAAATGTTACGGGGTATGACAGCACCCCAAGGTGAAACACTGGGGCGAATAAGTTTCCTTTCTAACAGTTCATGTAACTGTTCCTTTAGCTCCTTCAGTTCCGCAGGTGCCATGCGATAAGGGGCTTTAGATATGGGTTCAGCTCCTGGAACAAGGTTTATTTCGAAAGCAATCTCGCGATCAGGAGGTAGTCCAGGCAGATCATCAGGAAATACATCAGGGTATTCATTAACAACTGGAACTTGTGAAAGGGTAGGGCTTTCTTGTTCAGCACTTAGAACATAAACCAAGAATCCTTCATGACCTTTCTTTAATGCTTGGCTGGCACGAGCTGCGTTAACAAAAACTTTCTTGGGTGGTTTCTTTAACTTAGTTCCTCCTTGGAATGACATCTCATCTCGAGCTGGGTTCTTAATGATAACTCGCCTGCTTCGGCAGTCAATGTGGGCATGATTCTTTGAGAGCCAATCCATTCCGAGAATCACGTCAAAATCACTCATAGATATGGGAATCAAATTGGCCTCAAACATCTGGTCATTAAACTCAAGGGCACAATTTCTGAGTACGTGATGGGAAACAAGCACCTGGTCGCCAGCTGCTTGTACTCTATAAGGTGAACTCAAGGGCACAATTTCTGAGTACTCGATCCATTCTATCTTGGCATTATCTGGCTCTAGGGAAAAATAAAGTGTGAGTGATAAAAATCACCCAGCAAGAATACAATAAACTACCATGAAATACGTAAAGAATCATAACATGAATGTATTTCCCCGAAAACCTCAAATAATCATAATTCATACCTGATCTTAAATCCCGAGCTTGCTTGACGTTCGGCTTAAGCATGTTTTTAGGTAATGCTATACCAATAATAACTTATAACCTTTAACTGTAACATGCAACATGTCCTCATGATCGTGAGTTATGCAAGATGCAATGCATGATGTCATGTCATGTCAAAACATCATTTTTGGTCCCATAAAGTAACATGTCGTAAAACGAAGTGTCACATCAATTAACCCCGGATCTGAGCGGGTCCAGAACATATCATCAAACCAATTAACCCCGGGTCTGGGACGGGTCCAGAACAGATATCAGACCAATTAACCCCGGATCTGAACGGGTCCAGAACAGATATCAGATCAATTAACCCCGGATCTGAACGGGTCCAGAATAGATATCAGATCAATTAACCCCAGATATGAACGGGTCCAGAGCAGATATCAGATCAATTAACCCCAGATCTGAACGGGTCCAGAACAGATATCAGATCAATTAACCCCGGATCTGAACGGGTCCAGAACATATCATGTCATCAGACCAATTAACCCCGGGTCTTGAGTCGGGTTAGTCGCATGCTTGGACGGCAAAGGAATCATGAAGCTTTCTTTAAAAACATGGGACCGTAAAAACTTTTCACGCATAACGAAAAACTTAGTCGCTTATAAAACTTGCTTGCATAAGTAAAATCCATAAAACCAGTTTCATGATCATGCGTGATACATGTAGTGATATGCAATGCAAGTCATGACATGAATAAGCGTATGCATTCCTCATAACATGCATGGTTTCGGAACCGAATATTTCCAGACTTTTACTTCATATTCATGGGGCGGTTAAGCTAACCAAATAGGTCCATTTCCATAATATTTTGTCACAAATACATTTGGTGGAATCTTAGATACATGTCGTAAAAATTTCAGATTATTTCAATAACCATAAGGGGCTCATCTAATTAATTTCCGAAATGGGTTAGGTGCTGAAACTGAACTGACCTATTTTACCAACAATTCAATTGCGGAAAATCCGTGATTCTATTTTTAGAAATTCTAACTCGCACAAATCACAAACATGTGGAACTAGTATTCTACCGAAATTTAGCCTATTTTCATATCTCTAAGTCCCCTTTCTAAGTCCGGAAAGTCGTTACTAAATTTCAGGCTGGTTCCAGTAATTTCAGTTGGGTAGTTTGACTAACTAATTCATTAAAAATAATCCAGAACTTTTTTTACCAATATTCCAGCTGACGTGTTCACTTCACTCATAGTATTATTACCATACCAAAAATCAGCAGTATTGGTCATCTACAAGGTCTCTTTTTTAAGCCATTCAAAATGTTGCACCATTCTGTCATGTTCCAGAATTTACAGCCTGAGCAGTCTCACCAATTATTTTATTAAAAATTAACCATAACTTATTTTACCAAAATTCCAACTCTCATATCTGCTATACTCATGGGACTAGATCTGTGCCACCAGATTATTGAAGGTCCAAAAGGTCCTCTTTTAATTCGTTGAAACCAGTGATCAACTCTGCCCAGCTCCAGAATTTTCTACTGGAGCAGTTTTACCGTATAATTTCTCAAAAATAATCCTTAGCTTATTTTAACGAAATTCTAACTCTCACGTGGGCTACACTCATAAGGATAACTTTGTACCAAAAATTAGCTTCATTGAAGGTTTGTAAGGTCAGTCCTTAAGCCGTTTAAAATGTCATTACATTCTGCCTTATTCCAGTAGTTTGCTAATTTGTCATCTATACAAGCCAAATGTCCAAGTTCACCTTCTATTCAATCCTTTAAGCCGAAACTTGTGTGGTGACTTAACCTATTTTACAACATATTTTTAAGCATAAAACCACATTCAAGTGTCATCTTAGTCCAACCTTACAAACAACTTCATAAAACTCCTGTCTTTCACATGCATACTTTTCCTAGGACCTTTCGTGTTACATTCACAAGTTAATCTTGTCTAGACCTACTTAGGTGAACCTTATTTTACTCTAGATCAGCCTCATTCCATAATGCATATAGGAAAAGACTCCATCTTTGAAGGAATAAATCACATGCAAGGCATTGTTCTTAGGGAATCACTAAGATATAGTCTTAAACTTAAGATATTCAACTAAAGATCAAATCTTAAGGACCTCTAAGCATTCAAGTCACTAACTCTTTAAATAAATCATGAGAGATAATTGTATACTTGCCTCTTCAAGCTAAAGCTCTTGTCTTTACTTAGTTATGGAGTGAGTTGAGTTAAAATCCTTCTCCTTCTTCACCTTGAGCATGCGGTTTTAAGGGAAATGGAAGGAAAAGATTAGTCTTTAGTCAATAGAGGAAATAGGATATGTTTGAGGGCTAGAGCATCTTACCAAAATGAGCTTGGAATGGAGATGCAAGCACTCCAAGGTATCACCTCCTAAGAAAGTTGATGGCTTTCACCTATTCGGACCTTGAATGTCACGGTTTTGATGTGAATGGAAGGATTCATGTTAGCTTCATCCTTCAAAATAAAAATTCACTTAAGGAAGCTTGGAACAAGACTTACCTAGATGTTTCTTGAGTCTTGAAGTTGAAGCTTGAATTGTTTTCTTTGTTCTAAGGGGTGGCCGAAATGTTTGTGGTGATGGGAGGATGAAATTTTTTGCTATGTGTTGCTTGGCTTGCTTGATGGTAGGTTCTAGATAAATGAAAGATGTTGTCTTGCAAAATTTAAAAATCTAGGGGATGAGGGAGGGCATGGCCGATTTTTGGAAGGAGAAAATGGGGGTTAGGGCTTTGATGAGTGCTAATCAAGGTTAGGTTGGTAATAACCTTGGTTACTTTATTTCAACTATGGTTACCTTGGTGCTAACCCAAGTTTCTTTATCAAATCATGGTTATCTTAACCTTGGTTTAAGGAAAAAAGTAACCATGGTAGGATTACAAAAATCCTTCATGGTCTAGACATTATGGGCGATTGGGTTGAGGTCTTTAATGACCTCAACCACACTTCCTCCTCCTTTTAATGAGTGGTTTTATTCATTCTTTAAAAGCTAACTTCTTGTCTTAATTGTGTAGTAGAATTTAAGTAATAATTTTAACTAATAAAATTAGCTAGATAATTCTAGAATCTATTCCATGTCTAGGCCGAAATTTCAGGGCCTTTAGGCATTTTGGTATTTTCCATGTTTATCCTATCTCACACTTTTATAATTTGTGATATTACTTATTTCATCTAATTATGATTTTAATCTTGCTTGGTGAGGATCATTTACGATTGCCTCCTTATGAATTATAATTGTCTTATGGGTGATAAAGGCCTCTTGGCCGAATTTCATAAGGTATCACAATACCTAGTGACATTCCACCTACTTAATTATTCAGTGTCCAATTCAAAAGTACTTAAGTAAAGTGGTGCAACTTGACCTAAGTAACAAGTAATTGATAGAATCATCATTTTCATTACACCACTTAGTCACAGTTTCAAGTACATGGTCGTTGGGGTACAACATTTATAACTGAACCAGTATAAAATTCTTGTTGTCATTTACTTTCAGCACTTATATTCTATTTCAGCACTGTTTATCCTTTTTGATTACGTTCGTAAAAATAGTAAACATCTTTCAAAAATTACGAAACTTTCCAGAATCATAGCCACACGTCTTAGGGTTAATTTGGAACAAGTTTCAACCATTTTGGACAAGTATTAGTCAATCAAACGTCCAAAGTTCTGAGACTGGTGCAGTCTGATTTTCAGGCTTGCAAAGGTTTAGACTTTGATAGTATTTGACTAACTTCCCAAAAGAATTTTTTAAAAATGTTTCAAGCAATTTAAATATAACATATAAGGGGTTAGTGGTTAAAATTTCAGAGCATTTGGATTTAAGTACAAATAGGAATAAATTTTTCAAAACAGTCTACCGTTTCTGGCAGATTCGCGCAATCTGGCCACTAACGATTGTTTAAGGGGTTAGAGGTTGAATTTAAATCTGAAATTTTTAGGAGACACTCATAACATCTGATGCTCAATTCTCTCAAAATTTCAGAATTTTTGAAAACCTACAACCTAGTTTTAAAAAGTTTTAAAACTGGTCCTGAAAACAGAAACTGTTTTCAGAAGTTGAGTTCTTGAGTCAAAAAATTTTAAAAACCACACTTTCCACACCAACTATTCAATCCCCCCTTCTAGTGGTGCCTTGCAGATCCCACAAGTGGTATCAGAGCGCAGGAACACTCACTTCAAAGGATCCAACGATTCAGTGAGATGGCAACCACAAATCTCAAAACCGAACAAGAAGGTATGTCGAGCCAAAGGCCTCCTCTCTTTGACAGCGAGTCTTTCATTCAATGGAAATTAAGAATGAAGCTTTTTCTTATGGCAATAGATATTGATCTTTGGTCAATCATAGAAGATGGTCCTTTTGTTCCATCTAAGTTATCCACCGTAGATGGAGTCACAGTAGAAGTTGTTAAACCTAGACAAGAATATACAAGGGAGGATAAAAAGAGACTTAGCATGAACGCTAGGGCTATGCAATTACTTTTAAATGGATTAAGTAAGAGTGAGTCTAGTTATGTCTCAAACTGTTCTAGTGCACAAGAAATGTGGAGAATACTCGAAATGAAACACGAAGGCACTAGTCAAGTAAAAGAGTCCAAGATAAACATGCTTATGTCCACACTCGAGTCGTTTAAATTATTGACTAATGAATCTATTGTTGATATGGATCTTCGCTTGACTAACATCTATAATTCTCTTGAGTCTCTTGGCAAAGCCTTTACCATGCAGAAAAAGGTACATAAAGTCTTGCGAAGCCTTCCCTCCGAGTGGGATCCTAAAGTGACCGCAATAGAAGAAAGCAAAGAAACAAAACTCAATAAAGATGGAGGAATTAATTGGATCACTTAAGGTTTATGAGAATAAACTCATCATACGGAAATCAGAATCATTTAAACAAGGTAAAGCTATTGCTTTTAAATCAAATGAATACATCTCTACGTCTTCCGATCACGTAGATGATAGTGATTCTGAATCAGATAACGATGACTTAATTCTATTGGCTAAAGGTTTAAGAAAATTTATGAGAAAGTCATTTAGAAACAAAAATAAAGGCACCTCGACTAAAAGAAATAAGAACAAGACAAATGATAAGGATGTTAAATGTTATGAATGCGGCAAACTTGGACATTTATCATATGACTGCCCTAATAAGGAAAAGCAAATAAATAAATACCGTGACAAGGAACGGAGCAAGAATAGACTCGTCTCAGAACCTAAGCAAAGGAAACAAGCTCTCAAAGCCTCCACTTGGAGTGATACATCGGATTCCGAGACTGAAACCGAAGAGGAGACTGCACAAGTATGCTTTGTGTCCAAAGCATCGAATGAGGTATCATCTGACTCTGATTCTGACTCTAAGGCTTCTTATGATGATCTTTTTAGTCAGTACTTAGAACTGCATAAATTCACGAAGACTCTCGCTAAAGAGAAGAAGCGATTAATTGAAGACAAGAAGATGTTAGAATCTTCTAATGAAAATCTTGTCGCTCAATTAAACAATTCTAAAGAAGAGTCATCATGCATCATCAATGCATTAAAGACAGATATTTCATCATTGACCACGAAAAATAATGAAATGAAATCCGAGATTTCAAGTTTGAAATCAAGGAATACAGACTTAGAGAAAATGATGAAACAGTTTGATACGGAATCTAACATGCTGCATCGTATTATCTTATCACAAAAGCATGACGGTGATAAAACGGGTTTGGGATAAGTTGAAACAAATGAAGTATCCATCAAACCAACTAAGTTCGTAGTGTCTAAGAAAGTAGACACCCCAAAACCAAAAACGGTGTCTAAGATGACGCAAAGATCCTCTCTCCCCTCCTCACGCCCCAACTCTTCCTCATATCATTCGAAATACAATTTTGTGACATATAGATATGAGAAGAAACATGTAATGCATACACATCATCCATTTCATTCATCTAGATCACGCACTACGCACACAAACACAAGGACATATCAAAAACGTCCTACATACAATGAGTATAAAGGAGTTCTCGGCCAAAGGCCCAAAGTGCATTCACCACATGTTTATTACATTGCACCTTCATCTACATTCTTGCCATTTGCTAGACCGAGAAGGATCACCCAAGTATGGGTACCGAAAGGTACTTTTACCAAGAGGTGATTAACTGACTCGCAAGGACCCAAAGTTAAAAGGGTACCTAAATCATTTTTGCACATTGCAGGGAGCCCACACATCAAAAGATACATCTATAAAGTGGTTCCTTGACAGTGGCTGCTCGAGGCACATGACGGGTGACCCGAGCTTGTTCACGAAATTAAAGAAGATCATAAAAGGCGGATCCGTGACCTTTGGAGACAACAATGAAGGCAAGATAATCGGAAAAGGTACAATTGGTAACCCAAGCGCTCTTCAAATCTCCAACGTCTTTTTGGTAAGCAACTTATCCTATGATCTTCTAAGCATTTCTCAATTTATTGACAATGGCTTCGATGTGTGTTTCACTCACTCTTATTGCAATATAATAAATAAAAATGGAGAAACAGTTTTAAAAGGAAAACGAGAAGGAAACATCTTTACGCTTTCGATGGATGATATGGTAGACGCTAAAGTTAAGTGTTTTATGTCAAACGAACCTAATGTAAATTTGTGGCATAGACGTTTAGGACACATTGGCATTTCCACACTAGAAAAACTCCAACGAAAGAACCTAGTACGAGGATTGCCTACACTTGATTTAGACAACTTTCAGTTGTGTGAATCTTGCATAAAAGGCAAACAAACACGCGAGTCACTTAAGCCTAAGAATGAAATAAGCAGGACTAGAGTCTTAGAACTATTACACATTGATTTGTTTGGTCCTAGTCGCACTACAAGTCTTGGCGGGCGCCACTATGCTTACATGATTGTTGATGATTTTTCTCGTTATACTTGGACTTTATTTCTTGCACATAAGGATGATAGTGCCATTGAAATTGCAAAGCTAATAAAACAACTTGAAAATCAATATGGTTTCAATGTGAAAAAGATAAGAAGCGATAGAGGCGGTGAATTTAAAAACAAGGATATGCTTTCATTTTGCGAAGACAAAGGAATCAAGCATGAATTTTCACCACCTAGAACTCCACAATTAAATGGAGTAGTAGAAAGAAAGAATAGAACATTACAAGAAATCGCTAGGACTATGTTATGCGAAAATAAATTGCCTAGATTTCTGTGGGCGGAAGCCGTAAACTGTGCATGCTACATAGTGAATCGCTTATCCATTAGAAAGAAAATAAACAAGACGCCTTATGAGATATTAAATGATCGCATGCCTAAGATTGACTATTTTCGTGTGTTTGGATGCAAATGTTTTGTTTTAAATACAAAAGAAATTTTAGATAAATTTGAATCTAAATCAATTGAATGCATCTTTGTTGGATATTATGTAAATTCAAAAGCATATAGATGTTACGATCCTCTCACTAGACAAATCATAGAATCTATTCATGTGAAGTTTAATGAATATGGTGAGATTGATAAAGATAAAGAATATGATGATGACTTTGAATTGAAACCCGTGTTGAATGAAGATGATGGTACGTTTGATATGCATGATATGCATGATACACTAGAAATGCATGATCACTTAGAAATGCATGATAACATAGAAAATAATCAACCAAGATGGCATATAGATCACCCACATGATCTCATTATAGGCGACATCACTCACGGTGTGCGACCACGTAGAAGAATAACTTCGGATGAAATAAATCAATTTCATGCTATGATTTCCGAAATTGAACCCAAAAATGTGCATGATGCTTTGAGTGATTCTTCTTGGATTGATGCTATGCATGATGAGCTTAATCAATTTGTTAGAAATGATGTATGGGATTTAGTGCCACGACCACAAGATAAGACCATAATAGGCACAAAGTGGGTGTTTAGAAATAAAATAAATGAAGAAGGAAAGGTCGTTAGAAATAAAGCTAGACTTGTAGCACAAGGCTATAATCAAGAGGAAGGAATTGACTATGATGAAACATTTGCACTCGTAGCACGTTTAGAAGCTATACGACTTTTACTTGCCATTGCTTGCATGAAAGATTTCAAACTGTATCAAATGGACGTAAAAAGTGCATTCCTAAATGGATTTATACAAGAAGAGGTATACGTGAAGCAACCACCCGGTTTTGAACATTCGAAACATCCCGATCACGTGTACAAACTAAAGAAGGCACTATATGGAATAAAGCAAGCAGCTAGAGCATGGTATGATCGTTTTGCTACTTTCCTTTTAGAAAATGGTTTTAAACGAGGTACTATAGATAGTACATTTTTTTTGAAACAAGATAAATTTGATTTACTTATTATTCAAATCTACGTTGATGACATTATTTTCGGTTCTACCTCACATAAACTTGTTGAAGATTTTGAAAATTGCATGAAATCCGAATTTGAAATGTCTATGGTTGGTGAACTTAACTATTTTCTTGCCTTGAAGATTAAGCAAACGAGTAAAGGCATTCACATAAGTCAAGCTAAATATGTAAATGACATGATTAAAAAGTTCAACTTTGAAAATTTAAAACCATCCCCCACCCCTATGAGTGTCACTACTAGATTGGATAAAGATGAACATGGTAAAGATTTTGATAATGCCTTATATAGATCTATGATTGGTTCTTTGCTATATCTTACTGCTAGTAGGCCTGATATCATGTTTAGTGTATGCATGTGTGCACGCTTTCAAAGTCAACCTAAGATGTCTCACTATAATGCAGTAAAAAGAATATTCTGTTATATTAAGCACACGCCCACCTTAGGCATTTGGTACGATAAAGATTCCGAATTTAATTTACATGTTTATACTGATGCAGATTACAGTGGCTATAAAATAGATAGGAAGAGCACGAGTGGCACTTGCCAATTTATAGGAAACTCACTCATTTCATGGTTTTCCAAAAAGCAAGCAAGCGTTGCTTTGTCCACTACTGAGGCTGAGTACATGGCACTTTGCCCTTGCTGCACACAGTTGTTATTGATAAAACAACAACTCTCGGACTTTGGAATTACCGTAAATAAAATTACTATATATTGTGATAGTATGAGTGCAATTAACCTGTCTAAAAACCCCGTGTTACACTCTAAGGCCAAGCATATAGAAGTACGCTACCACTTTCTTCGTGATCACGTAAATAATGGTAATATTGTCATAGATCACGTACGCACAGAGGAACAAGTAGCAGATATTTTCACGAAAGCCTTAAATCAAGCCACGTACGAATCTCTTCGTTCTAAATTAGGCATGATTTCTGCTGATGTGATTTGATTTGATTATCTTTCCTTATTTACAGGCATATTTTGATTGACTTTCCGAAATAAAGGGGGAGAGAAAGCATGATTTAAGGGGGAGAGAGATACGGATTAGAGATACTGATTGCATAAATCAAGTGGGAGCGGATTTGAAATTTAAAATTCAAATTTTGAATTTATGCATGATTGAAGGGGGAGCGATAGGATTTAAATCATGAGTATAGGTTATTTTGAAAATCATCAAAAAGGGGAGATTGTAGAGAAAAAGGGTTTTGAGTGATTTCAAAATGTATGATTTAAATATGCTTAAAAACGTGCATGACATATTGCATATAACTTTCCTTATATAGTTCATATATAATGTTGCCGTACTAACGAGCGATGAAGCTTTAAAGATTACATCAAATGGCAAACATTTGTTGTGTTTGTACTATTTTCAGGTGCCACCATTAATGAACTAAACTAGTTCATTAAGTGAAGTACTTAGTTAATTAAACTAAGTAGTTTATTAAAGGAAGCAACATTTGGACAAGGCACAAAGGCAACAAGATCAAGAAAGGAAAGTCTCCTCCTCCTCCTACATCATAAATATACACGCCTATATATATTTGTATATATATTTTTTCAATTTTTTTTTAAAAAGGCACGCACACAATTTATTCCAACGTACTACCGACACGTTATATATTTTACGTACGTACGTTAACGTCACACCACCATACTTAACTCATATTTATGAGTATATTCAGGTCTTATATCATATGATATAAGTCATGGTGATGACAAATTAAATACGATACGTTAAAAGGTTCTAAACCAAAAATTGTCGTATCGGGCGAATACCGAAACTTTACCAACGTGTCACGTACTTTCCATAAATAGATGGCCAGTCCATACACTTCAAAAATACTCAAACATTTCGTGGGTATGATGTTATGTGCAGCCATAAAATCATTCCATGTTGGCACACACAAATCACCCCACATTAAGGCCAAATTGTGGAGATTCCAATTTTAATTGTTGTACCCCGCTCCAAACTAACATAGCAACTAAGAAAGGAAGAGAAGTACGATAGAATAAGGAGACCTTAAAAAGAAGACATCACCGGCTTATCTAGGATCTAAGGAGATTAGCATGCCCCCACGTGCAAAACCTGAAGCAAAAAGGGCTGATGGATTATGGGCCATAGGGAATGTGAGCAAGGAAACCCTAAGAATAAGATCCGTTTACAAACTCCAGAGGGTGAGTCTAAGTAAGCCTTAACAAAATTGAGAACTCTCTTCTTCCATCCCCAATATGACCATTGAAATATCGTCTGGAGGTAAGACCCAAAGAACTTTGGCCATCAATTTTATAAATATGGAAGGTCTAGTAGATATAACTCGGCAGAGAATAAGTGGCGCTACACACTTGTGTAAGCCTGGGATATGTATATATATACATGTGCATAGATAAGTGCGAATATGTGTATGGGAACCACATAAAGGGAAAGCTAGCATGTAAATTCATGAGTTTCAGAGACCTAAACATAGCTAAGGAATAACAACAAGATCTAAGAAATGGATAGATTATGACTAATATGCGGGTATACACATTGATATACGGGTACATATACACGGATCTAGACGTATATATATAAGACAATAAAGTAATCTTCGGAGAAGCATGTTACATATATACACACCTATACGGTTAAAGATATATGTATATAAATGAACACAAACTCACTTAGCATTTTTAATTATCATGTGTACTTCTTTTAAGGATTGAGACTTATTTCAGAAGAAATAAAGACGTATATATATATATATATATGTGCGTGTATATATACGAATATATATATATAGCCATGCACATGAGGGCAAGAATTATGAAAATTACACTTGAATGATTGGGATATGAGATAAATATATATAATATATATATAAATATATACACCTGTATATGCATTTCTAAGGGAATATATATATACATGGAATATGCATGCATAAATCGGCCAAAAGGCCTTATGAAATAAGCTACAACAAGCAAGATTATTATGCAGCCTTAATTAAATAAGGTAGTTGAATAAAAAGCAAGCCTTTCCCTCTTCCTATGTGGAGCCGCCGGTTAACTCCCCAAGAGGAGTTAATCTCTCCTCTTTTGACACAAAAGAACCTCCCTAAATTGAAATCTCTTGAGAAGTCTTGATCCAAAGAAAACTTCAAAATATTCCCTCCCTCCTTTTCATAAGCAACCGGGCAAAATATTGAACAAAGAAGGAAGTCCAAGAACCACACCATTTCAAGGCTATCTAGGTAAGACCCCTCCATAAATCCTAGTGAGTTACATACTAAGAGAAGAGAAGTTTATATAGTCTCCTTCTTTGACAAAGCCGTAGGTATCACGATTCTAGGCGATGATTTTTCCTAAACTTCAAACAAAGAAGAAGACTTTAGCAAGAGTGGATCGTTCTCCATCCATCCAAGGTACAAATGGTAAGACCCTCCATTTTCTCCTCTAAGTTGTATTATATAATCTAAAGGATGGCTAACAAATACTCCAAACCGTGCGTAATAGGGAAAGAGAAGGGGGAATTCTTCATGTATCAACCAACCCGAGCAACATCCATTGGCTTCAAAGGCAAGTACACTATACACTTTATGGTTTATATGTGAAAGTGTGTGCATGAATTGCTAGATATACCTAAGATCTAATCTTAGTTGTGAAATGGTAAGTTGCAAGCCCAAAACTTTCGGCCTAGGACATTTAAATGTGTAGGAGTGGAACTTTGCTCCAAAGATGTGTTCTTTGAGGGTTATATGCATATTTATGTGCTAATCTAGGCTTGGATGTGTTAAAGAGCCTTTCTTTCATGATGAAAGGCTCACGGTGGAAGGGTTGAGGGAGGTTGGGTGATTTTACATGAAAAATGCAAATATAGCAAGGAAGTAGGGACAAGTTTTGATTTTGTTGTGTGTTAGGTTTAATATACTCTTGGTGATACCATTTTCTTGCATGCACCAAAGAATGAGGCTGTTAGTGAAGGGTGAGTGTGTTCATCTCAAAATTGTTGCTAAGTGTTGGTGACAAAAATATGAGCTAAGGACATTTAGGAAGAATATATTATCACTGGAAAATTCTGGAGCTGGACCGAAATTTAGACTGTTTTGTGAAGCCAGAAAAGGGACCTTAGAAATCTTCAATTCCACTTATTTTTGGTGTGCTATTAGTTTTATGTGGTTTTTAGATGTGAGAGTTGGAATCACCTTAAAAAGAGCCACGGTTTATTTTTAATGAATTTTCTACTGAGGTTGGTCCTGCTGGAAAAAGTTGTACTGGACAGAATGTAAGTAACGTGTTTGGTAGTCTAAAAATGAACCTTAGGGATGTGCAAATCCACTAATTTTCGGCATGGTACTAACCTCATGAATAAAGAAGAGGTGGAAGTTGGAATTTTGTCAAAATAAGCTGTGGTTTATTTTTAATAAATTTTCTAGTAAAACGGGTCAAACTAGAATATGCTGGATAGACAGAATTTTTGTCACAATTTGTATGACCTGGAAAAGGTCCTTAGGAAATTGAAAATGGGCTAAAATTGACAGGATGCTAGCCCAATGAGTTTATTAAGTTGGAGAGTTAGAATTTCCAAAAAATGATTAAAGGATTGGCCACAATAAATTTTATAGTAAAATATGGTCATTTCAGAATTCAGGTTACATCATCTTATGAAAAAGAGCAAACGAGTCCCTTATCGACATCGTAATTCCACAGTGCATGCATGGCATTCACTTATGACATTTACGGAGAAGAACATGTGATCAAATGGGTCTAAAACGTGCATGTCAGTAGGAAATTCCTAAGGAGAAGTAGACACTACTAAGCTGGAAATTTCCAGCATGACAACGAAACGTGTCTATTCGTTTACATCATGCATCATGCCGTCATTTGCACGTCACATGTCATTGCATTGCATTATCATCACGAACATGATTTACAACATGTCTTTTTATGAGAAGGAAAGATGAAAAGCGTTTTCAAATGATAATTTCGTTTTGAATGATTCCCCACCGGTACCGTGTGTGAGTATGAACTTGGCCAGTATGAACCCGATCAGATCCGGGTTAAGCGATCTGACAAAATGACCGTGCAGGCCCGGAAAATAATAGGCCTGATGATGAGAATGATGATGATGACCGTGCGGGCCCAGAAAAGAATAGACCCGGCAGGTATGATGATGTTACCGATCTGAATCCGGGAATAATAGATTCGAAGGGAAGAAGTTACCGCCTCAGATCCGGGAAGATACATCTGAACACTCTATTGTTTTACGATGATGATGATTTTAAAGAAAGCATGAAAGATCATATTTCATTTTATCTCGATGCATTTACACGTACACATGCATGCTTATTACCTTCATGTAGCAACTCGTGAGATTCAAGTTGTGACGACTCTGTAGACCCTAAGTGATGATTCTTTGTGGGTTATTCAATACAAGTTATGGTCTCTAAATATTATATTCTATTTCGAATGGTGATTTTTACTTAAGTTATGATCTTGTTACATTAAGCGATGATCTTTATCGAATATTGGTCAAAGGACAGGTATGCTTCTAAACCAAACTCTTTTGGGATTCGGTTCTTGTTCGCACTTTCCATTTAACTCATGATTATTATAGTATACTTGCTGGTGACATTGTCACTCACCCTATTTTTCTCTCCAGAGGTGGCAGGAGACAAAGTAGAGTGGATTGATGACGAACCTAGGGTTCCCTACCCATGATTGCACTGGAGGATGGCCAGGATTAGAAGACCGAACTTGCCAGCTTTAAGGAGATGACTGAGTGGTGTAAAGGAGTTGGAAAACAATTTACTTTTGTCGCTTTCTGCTACATTGATGTGGGTTGTAAACTTTAAGTAGTTGTGATGACGTTTTAATTTGAAGTTTTAAATTCTGCCACGGTTTTGCCTATTTGTTGCACGTAAGCACGAAAATCCATGCATTGCTATCATGGATCACGACGTGTATGGACGACGCCTAGTACTCTCCTTAGTGAAGTACGGCGGGTGCACCGACTTCGGCAGGGCCGGGGTGCGGGGCACCACAGGTGGTATCAGAGCAAAGGCTCCAGATCCGGGCAGAATATAGAACTAAGTTATGATTATAGTCGACTAAGTTTGATCTTAGATCTAAGAATTGATCTTAGATGAGTGACATTAGAACCGAACGACTTCGACCAACAATTTAGGGCACGGCCCAGTGATATGCCCCAACTAATGACCTGTCGTAAATTTGAATAATAATGTATATACGCATATGTCCTTCTGATATGCCAAATTAAATTCTGTTACTAGTTGTGACGTTCCTGTACTGAATAAAGTCGACACTGCATGCTGCAGACGGTACGACCCAGAGAGAAACCTCCTTACATCCAATGTGTTATGTGACACCTAGAGCTTTTGTTACATACAAGTTGAGTAGAGTCCTTTATTATGACCCCAAATAAACGGACGCTATGTGGTGTAGATTACCCCACAAACTGGTGCGAGGACATCATTGTTGTCACCCCCTGGAAGCATGGGCTTCTATTTCCGGAAGTTGACAAGGGAGCAGGTTCCAAGGTTTGGCGGGGAGACTGAACCCGAGGAGGCCAAAAAGTAGTTAAACGAGGTCGAGGACCAGCTTGTCTGAGCCTGGGTACACGAGGAAACGAGGGCTTTAATTATCCGCCCCTTCCTGAATAGCAAAGCCAGTCAATGGTGGAGAGAAAGAGTCCAATCCGTACCTCGACCCATAGCTTGGGCTAGAGTCTTGGAAGAATTCTGTGGGACTTACCTCTCCAAGGAGCTAGTGATTGAAAGGATGGAAAAATTCGATGCACTAAGGCAAGGATCAGACACCCCGGTCTCATAATATGTCCGCCAATTCACCACATTAGGGCGGTATGTACCCTTGATCATGGAGGATGAACAGTGGAAGATAACAAGGTTCATGCGAGGACTGAACCCCCGAATTAAAGAAAGATTGGACAAAGCACACCCAAGCACGTTCGATGAGCTGGTAAAAGGCTGCTATGAGGTTGAGCGCGATATTCAGATGATGAAAGTACGAAGGAGGCTGAAAAGACAAATGAGAAGAGAAAGTGGGAGGTGGCCGCGGTACCCTCGTGGAACCACGCATAGAGTGACCAGAGACGATAATCGAAGAGCGAGGCCCCAAGGACCCCGAGGCACCCAAGCTACTGACAGGTACAGTGAAATTCCCAAACTAAAGTACTTATGCTTTGTCTATTTATTCTAAAGGAAAATGAATCCTAAAGGAATGTCTTAGGGGACCACGAAGATCATCTTCAGTCAGTGATAAATGGATAGGGTAATAACCAAGAGTTGATAAGGGACCTAAGGGAAGCATGGGGACTTAGGCACACACCCTCCAGTTTCGAGGACGAAACTTATTTTAAGGGGGGAGACTGTTGTACCCCGCTCCAAACTAACATAGCAACTAAGAAAGGAAGAGAAGTACGATAGAATAAGGAGACCTTAAAAAGAAGACATCACCGGCTTATCTAGGATATAAGGAGATTAGCATACCCCCACGTGCAAAACCTGAAGCAAAATGGGCTGATGGATTATGGGCCATAGGGAATGTGAGAAAGGAAACCCTAAGAATAAGATCCGTTTACAAACTCTAGAGGGTGAGTCTAAGTAAGCCTTAACAAAATTGAGAACTCTCTTCTTCCATCCCCAATATAACCATTGAAATATCGTCTGGAGGTAAGACCCAAAGAACTTTGGCCATCAATTTTATAAATATGTAAGGTCTAGTAGATTTAACTCGGCAGAGAATAAGTGGCGCTACACACTTGTGTAAGCCTGGGATATGTATATATATACATGTGCATAGATAAGTGCGAATATGTGTATAGGAACCACATAAAGGGAAAGCTAGCATGTAAATTCATGAGTTCCAGAGACCTAAACATAGCTAAGGAATAACAACAAGATCTAAGAAATGGATAGATTATGACTAATATGCGGGTATACACATTGATATACGGGTACATATACACGGATCTAGACGTATATACATATATATGACAATAAAGTAATCTTCGGAGAAGCATGTTACATATATACACACCTATACGGTTAAAGAGATATGTATATAAATGAACACAAACTCACTTAGCATTTTTAATTATCATGTGTACTTCTTTTAAGGATTGAGACTTATTTCCGAAGAAATAAAGATGTATATATATATATATATATGCGTTTATATATACGAATATATATATATATAGCCATGCACATGAGGGCAAGAATTATGAAAATTACACTTGAATGATTGGGATATGAGATAAATATATATAATATATATATATATACACCTGTATATGCATTGCTAAGGGAATATATATATACATGGAATATGCATGCATAATTCGGCCATAAGGCCTTATGAAATAAGCTACAACAAGCAAGATTATTATGCAGCCTTAATTAAATAAGGTAGTTGAATAAAAAGCAAGCCTTTCCCTCTTCCTATGTGGAGCCGCCGGTTAACTCCCCAAGAGGAGTTAATCTCTCCTCTTTTGACACAAAAGAGCCTCCCTAAATTGAAATCTCTTGAGAAGTCTTGATCCAAAGAAAACTTCAAAATATTCCTTCCCTCCTTTTCATAAGCAACCGGGCAAAATATTGAACAAAGAAGGAAGTCCAAGAACCACAACATTTCAAGGCTATCTAGGTAAGACCCCTCCATAAATCCTAGTGAGTTACATACTAAGAGAAGAGAAGTTTATATAGTCTCCTTCTTTGACAAAGCCGTAGGTATCACGATTCTAGGCGAAGATTTTTCCTAAACTTCAAACAAAGAAGAAGACTTTAGCAAGAGTGGATCGTTCTCCATCCATCCAAGGTACAAATGGTAAGACCCTCCATTTCCTCCTCTAAGTTGTATTATATAATCTAAAGGATGGCTAACAAATACCCCAAACCGTGCGTAATAGAGAAAGAGAAGGGGCAATGCTTCATGTATCAACCAACCCGAGCAACATCCATTGGCTTCAAAGGCAAGTACACTATACTCTTTATGGTTTAGATGTGAAAGTGTGTGCATGAATGGCTAGATATACCTAAGATCTAATCTTAGTTGTAAAATGGTAAGTTGCAAGCCCAAACTTTCGGCCTAGGACATTTAAATGTGTAGGAGTGGAACTTTGCTCCAAAGATGTGTTCTTTGAGGGTTATATGCATATTTATGTGCTAATATAGGCTTGGATGTGTTAAAGATCCTTTCTTTCATGATGAAAGGCTCACGGTGGAAGGGTTGAGGGAGGTTGGGTGATTTTACATGAAAAATGCAAATATAGCAAGGAAGTGGGGACAAGTTTTGATTTTGTTGTGTGTTAGGTTTAATATACTCTTGGTTATACCATTTTCTTGCATGCACCAAAGAATGAGGCTATTAGTGAAGGGTGCATGTGTTCATCTCAAAATTTTTGCTAAGTGTTGGTGACAAAAATGTGAGCTAAGGACATTTAGGAAGAATATATGATCATTGGAAAATTCTGGAGCTGGACCGAAATTTAGACTGTTTTGTGAAGCCAGAAAAGGGACCTTAGGAACTTTCAATTCCACTTATTTTTGGTGTGCTATTATTTTTATGTGTTTGTTAGATGTGAGAGTTGGAATCACCTTAAAAAGAGCCACGGTTTATTTTTAATGAATTTTCTACTGAGGTTGGTCCGGCTGGAAAAAGTTGTACTGGACAGAATGTAAGTAACGTGTTTGGTAGTCTAAAAATGAACCTTAGGGGTGTGCAAATCCACTAATTTTCGGCATGGTACTAACCTCATGAATAAAGAAGAGGTGGCAGTTGAAATTTTGTCAAAATAATCTGTGGTTTATTTTTAATAAATTTTCTAGTAAAATGGGTCAAACTAGAATATGCTGGACAGACAGAATTTGTGTCACAATTTGTATGACCTGGAAAAGGGCCTTAGGAAATTGAAAATGGGCTAAAAATTGACAGGATGCTAGCCCAATGAGTTTATTAAGTTGGAGAGTTAGAATTTCCAAAAAATGATTAAAGGATTGGCCACAATAAATTTTATAGTAAAATATGGTCATTTCAGAATTCAGGTTACATCATCTTATGAAAAAGAGCAAACGAGTCCCTTATCGACATTGTAATTCCACAGTGCATGCATGGAATTCACTTATGACATTAACGGAGAAGAACATGTGATCAAATGGGTCTAAAACGTGCATGTCAGTAGGAAATTCCTAAGGAGAAGTAGACACTACTAAGCTGGAAATTTCCAGCATGACGACGAAACGTGTCTATTCGTTTACGTCATGCATCATGCTGTCATTTGCACGTCACATGTCATTGCATTGCATTATCATCACGGACATGATTTACAGCATGTCTTTTTATGAGAAGGAAAGATGAAAAGCGTTTTCAAATGATAATTTCGTTTTGAATGATTCCCCACCGGTACCGTGTGTAGTATGAACTTGGTCAGTATGAACCCGATCAGATCCGGGTTAAGCGATATGACAAAATGACCGTGCAGGCCCGGAAAATAATAGGCCTGATGATGAGAATGATGATGATGACCGTGCGGGCCCAGAAAAGAATAGACCCGGCAGGTATGATGATGTTACCGATCCGAATCCGGGAATAATAGATTCGAAGGGAAGAAGTTACCGCCTCAGATCCGGGAAGATAGATCTGAACACTCTATTGTTTTACGATGATGATGATTTTAAAGAAAGCATGAAAGATCATATTTCATTTTATCTCAATGCATTTACACGTACACATGCATGCTTATTACCTTCATGTAGCAACTCGTGAGATTCAAGTTGTGACGACTCTGTAGACCCTAAGTGATGATTCTTTGTGGGTTATTCAATATAAGTTACGGTCTCTTAATATTATATTATGTTTCGAATGGTGATTTTTACTTAAGTTATGATCTTGTTACATTAAGAGATGATCTTTATCGAATATTGGTCAAAGGACAGGTATGCTTCTAAACCAAACTCTTTTGGGATTCGGTTCTTGTTCGCACTTTCCATTTAACTCATGATTATTATAGTATACTTGCTGGTGACATTGTCACTCACCCTATTTTTCTCTCCAGAGGTGGCAGGAGACAAAGTAGAGTGGATTGGTGACGAACCTAGGGTTCCCTACCTATGGGTGCACTGGAGGATGGCCAGGATTAGAAGACCGAACTTGCCAGCTTTAAGGAGATGACTGAGTGGTGTAAAGGAGTTGGAAAACAATTTACTTTTGTCGCTTTCTGCTACATTGATGTGGGTTGTAAACTTTAAGTAGTTGTGATGACGTTTTAATTTGAAGTTTTAAATTCTGCCACGGTTTCGCCTATTAGTTGCGCGTAAGCACGAAAATCCATGCATTGCTATCATGGATCACGACGCGTATGGACGACGCCTAGTACTCTTCTTAGTGAAGTACGGCGGGTGCACCGACTTCGGTGGGGCCGGGGTGCGGGGCACCACAGGTGGTATCAGAGCAAAGGCTCCAGATCCGGGCAGAATATAGAACTAAGTTATGACTATAGTCGACTAAGTTTGATCTTAGATCTAAGAATTGATCTTAGATGAGTGACATTAGAACAGAACGACTTCGACCAACAACTTAGGGCACGACCCAGTGGTAGGCCCCAACTAATGACCTGTCGTAAATTTGAATAATAATGTATATACACATATGTTCTTCCGATATGCCAAATTAAATTCTGTTACTAGTTATGACGTTCCTGTACTGAATAAAGTCGACACTGCATGCTGCAGACGGTGCGACCCAGAGAGAAACCTCCTTACATCCAATGTGTTATGTGACACCTAGAGCTTTTGTTACATACAAGTTGAGTAGAGTCCTTTATTATGACACCAAATAAACGGACGCTATGTGGTGCAGATTACCCCACAAACTGGTGTGGGGACATCATTGTTGTCACCCCCTGGAAGCATGGGCTTCTATTTCCGGAAGTTGACAAGGGAGCAGGTTCCAAGGTTTGGCAAGGAGACTGAACCCGAGGAGGCCGAAAAGTGGTTAAACGAGGTCGAGGACCAGCTTGTCTGAGCCTGGGTACCAGAGGAAATGAGGGCTTTAATTATCCGCCCCTTCCTGAATGGCAAAGCCAGTCAATGGTGGAGAGAAAGAGTCCAATCCCTACCTCGACCCATAGCTTGGGCTAGAGTCTTGGAAGAATTCTGTGGGACTTACCTCTCCAAGGAGCTAGTGATTGAAAGGATGGAAAAATTCGATGCACTAAGGCAAGGATCAGACACCCCGGTCTCATAATATGTCTGCCAATTCACCACATTAGGGTGGTATGTACCCTTGATCATGGAGGATTAACAGTGGAAGATAACAAGGTTCATGCGAGGACTGAACCCCCGAATTAAAGAAAGATTGGACAAAGCACACCCAAGCACGTTCGATGAGCTGGTAAAAGGCTGCTATGAAGTTGAGCGCGATATTCAGATGATGAAAGTACGAAGGAGGCTGAAAAGACAAATGAGAAGAGAAAGTGGGAGGTGGCCGCGGTACCCTCGTGGAACCACACATAGAGTGACCAGAGACGATAATCGAAGAGCGAGGCCCCAAGGACCCCGAGGCACCCAAGCTACTGACAGGTACAGTGAAATTCCCAAACTAAAGTACTTATGCTTTGTCTATTTATTCTAAAGGAAAATGAATCCTAAAGGAATGTCTTAGGGGACCACGAAGATCATCTTCAGACAGTGATAAATGGATAGGGTAATAACCAAGAGTTGATAAGGGACCTACGGGAAGCATGGGACTTAGGCACACACCCTCCAGTTTCGAGGACGAAACTTATTTTAAGGGGGGGGAGACTGTTGTACCCCGCTCCAAACTAACATAGCAACTAAGAAAGGAAGAGAAGTACGATAGAATAAGGAGACCTTAAAAAGAAGATATCACCGGCTTATCTAGGATATAAGGAGATTAGCATACCCCCACGTGCAAAACCTGAAGCAAAAAGGGCTGATGGATTATGGGCCATAGGGAATGTGAGAAAGGAAACCCTAAGAATAAGATCCGTTTACAAACTCCAGAGGGTGAGTCTAAGTAAGCCTTAACAAAATTGAGAACTCTCTTCTTCCATCCCCAATATAACCATTGAAATATCGTCTGGAGGTAAGACCCAAAGAACTTTGGCCATCAATTTTATAAATCTGGAAGGTCTAGTAGATTTAACTTGGCAGAGAATAAGTGGCGCTACACACTTGTGTAAGCCTGGGATATGTATATATATACATGTGCATAGATAAGTGCGAATATGTGTATGGGAACCACATAAAGGGAAAGCTAGCATGTAAATTCATGAGTTCCAGAGACCTAAACATAGCTAAGGAATAACAACAAGATCTAAGAAATGGATAGATTATGACTAATATGCGGGTATACACATTGATATACAGGTACATATACACGGATCTAGACGTATATATATATGACAATAAAGTAATCTTCGGAGAAACATGTTACATATATACACACCTATACGGTTAAAGATATATGTATATAAATGAACACAAACTCACTTAGCATTTTTAATTATCATGTGTACTTCTTTTAAGGATTGAGACTTATTTCCGAAGAAATAAAGATGTATATATATATGCGTGTATATATACGAATATATATATATATAGCCATGCACATGAGGGCAAGAATTATGAAAATTACACTTGAATGATTGGGATATGAGATAAATATATATAATATATATATACACCTGTATATGCATTGCTAAGGGAATATATATATACATGGAATATGCATGCATAATCGGCCATAAGGCCTTATGAAATAAGCTACAACAAGCAAGATTATTATGCAGCCTTAATTAAATAAGGTAGTTGAATAAAAAGAAAGCCTTTCCCTCTTCCTATGTGGAGCCGCCGGTTAACTCCCCAAGAGGAGTTAATCTCTCCTCTTTTGACACAAAAGAGCCTCCATAAATTGAAATCTCTTGAGAAGTCTTGATCCAAAGAAAACTTCAAAATATTCCCTCCCTCCTTTTCATAAGCAACCGGGCAAAATATTGAACAAAGAAGGAAGTCCAAGAACCACACCATTTCAAGGCTATCTAGGTAAGACCCCTCCATAAATCCTAGTGAGTTACATACTAAGAGAAGAGAAGTTTATATAGTCTCCTTCTTTGACAAAGCCGTAGGTATCACGGTTCTAGGCGAAGATTTTTCCTAAACTTCAAACAAAGAAGAAGACTTTAGCAAGAGTGGATCGTTCTCCATCCATCCAAGGTACAAATGGTAAGACCCTCCATTTCCTCCTCTAAGTTGTATTATATAATCTAAAGGATGGCTAACAAATACCCCAAACCGTGAGTAATAGGGAAAGAGAAGGGGGAATGCTTCATGTATCAACCAACCCGAGCAACATCCATTGGCTTCAAAGGCAAGTACACTATACTCTTTATGGTTTAGATGTGAAAGTGTGTGCATGAATGGCTAGATATACCTAAGATCTAATCTTAGTTGTAAAATGGTAAGTTGCAAGCCTAAAACTTTCGGCCTAGGACATTTAAATGTGTAGGAGTGGAACTTTGCTCCAAAGATGTGTTCTTTGAGGGTTATATGCATATTTATGTGCTAATCTAGGCTTGGATGTGTTAAAGATCCTTTCTTTCATGATGAAAGGCTCACGGTGGAAGGGTTGAGGGAGGTTGGGTGATTTTACATGAAAAATGCAAATATAGCAAGGAAGTGGGGACAAGTTTTGATTTTGTTGTGTGTTAGGTTTAATATACTCTTGGTTATACCATTTTCTTGCATGCACCAAAGAATGAGGCTATTAGTGAAGGGTGCATGTGTTCATCTCAAAATTTTTGCTAAGTGTTGGTGACAAAAATGTGAGCTAAGGACATTTAGGAAGAATATATGATCATTGGAAAATTCTGGAGCTGGACCGAAATTTAGACTGTTTTGTGAAGCCAGAAAAGGGACCTTAGGAACTTTCAATTCCACTTATTTTTGGTGTGCTATTATTTTTATGTGTTTGTTAGATGTGAGAGTTGGAATCACCTTAAAAAGAGCCACGGTTTATTTTTAATGAATTTTCTACTGAGGTTGGTCCGGCTGGAAAAAGTTGTACTGGACAGAATGTAAGTAACGTGTTTGGTAGTCTAAAAATGAACCTTAGGGGTGTGAAAATCCACTAATTTTCGGCATGGTACTAACCTCATGAATAAGGAAGACGTGGCAGTTGGAATTTTGTCAAAATAAGCTGCGGTTTATTTTTAATAAATTTTCTAGTAAAACGGGTCAAACTAGAATATGCTGGATAGACAGAATTTTTGTCACAATTTGTATGACCTGGAAAAGGTCCTTAGGAAATTGAAAATGGGCTAAAATTGACAGGATGCTAGCCCAATGAGTTTATTAAGTTGGAGAGTTAGAATTTCCAAAAAATGATTAAAGGATTGGCCACAATAAATTTTATAGTAAAATATGGTCATTTCAGAATTCAGGTTACATCATCTTATGAAAAAGAGCAAACGAGTCCCTTATCGACATCGTAATTCCACAGTGCATGCATGGCATTCACTTATGACATTTACGGAGAAGAACATGTGATCAAATGGGTCTAAAACGTGCATGTCAGTAGGAAATTCATAAGGAGAAGTAGACACTACTAAGCTGGAAATTTCCAGCATGACAACGAAACGTGTCTATTCGTTTACGTCATGCATCATGCCGTCATTTGCACGTCACATGTCATTGCATTGCATTATCATCACGAACATGATTTACAGCATGTCTTTTTATGAGAAGGAAAGATGAGAAGCGTTTTCAAATGATAATTTCGTTTTGAATGATTCCCCACCGGTACCGTGTGTGAGTATGAACTTGGCCAGTATGAACCCGATCAGATCCGGGTTAAGCGATCTGACAAAATGACTGTGCAGGCCCGGAAAATAATAGGCCTGATGATGAGAATGCTGATGATGACCGTGCGGGCCCAGAAAAGAATAGACCCAGCAGGTATGATGATGTTACCGATCCGAATCCGGGAATAATAGATTCGAAGGGAAGAAGTTACCGCCTCAGATCCGGGAAGATAGATCTGAACACTCTATTGTTTTACGATGATGATGATTTTAAAGAAAGCATGAAAGATCATATTTCATTTTATCTCGATGCATTTACACGTACACATGCATGCTTATTACCTTCATGTAGCAACTCGTGAGATTCAAGTTGTGACGACTCTGTAGACCCTAAGTGATGATTCTTTGTGGGTTACTCAATACAAGTTACGGTCTCTTAATATTATATTCTGTTTCGAATGGTGATTTTTACTTAAGTTATGATCTTGTTACATTAAGCGATGATCTTTATCAAATATTGGTCAAATGACAGGTATGCTTCTAAACCAAACTCTTTTGGGATTCAGTTCTTGTTCGCACTTTCCATTTAACTCATGATTATTATAGTATACTTGCTGGTGACATTGTCACTCACCCTATTTTTCTCTCCAGAGGTGGCAGGAGACAAAGTAGAGTGGATTGATGACGAACCTAGGGTTCCCTACCTATGAGTGCACTGGAGGATGGCCAGGATTAGAAGACCGAACTTGCCAGCGTTAAGGAGATGACTGAGTGGTGTAAAGGAGTTGGAAAACAATTTACTTTTGTCGCTTTCTGCTACATTGATGTGGGTTGTAAACTTTAAGTAGTTGTGATGACGTTTTAATTTGAAGTTTTAAATTCTACCACGGTTTCGCCTATTTGTTGCGCGTAAGAAAGAAAATCCATGCATTGCTATCATGGATCACGACGCATATGGACGACGCCTAGTACTCTCCTTAGTGAAGTACGACGGGGCCGGGGTGCGGGGTGCCACATTAATTTTGTCACATGTAAATGGCGCCACTTTAAGACCAGCCAAGTGCTGAATATTAAAGATTATATTATATATATTATGTGTAACATAATATATATAACATGTGCAAAAAGTTGGAATTTAATTCAAGAAAAAATCGGGTAATCGATAAACATCGAAAATTCGGTTTTTTACGTACACAACACATGGAACTTTTTTGGCACATCATACGACATGTATCTAGACACTTTTTACATATGTCATACATCTTAAAGTGTTATAGAAAATTAAATTAAGGTCTGATTGGAATATACCATGTGTGTATTATTAAATGTGCACTATTTTACAAAGTTTGCAAAAATAAAATTCAGCACATGTATATACATGTGATACACGCCTATACCAGATTGATGTAGCCTATGAGGAGCCTTGTTGGCATTTTGATTGGTCAAGAATCAAGCATACAATGTAGATTACTTAAGGAAAGAATCTACAAAAGGTAATGTTTCAAATTTTATCTCATTTGTAACACATGCTGAAAATTTCAGCATGTGCATTATAGGGTGGCCGAATTTCATCCATTATGAGGCCATAATTTGTGTCTTGAAATATGTGAGTAATTGGAAGACAAATTGGAATTAATTTGAATAAGATATGAAAGTGAAAGTGTGATATTTTGAATATCACACATGCTGAAAAATTTCAGCATGTGTGTGAATGTACCTAGGCGATTTTTTGGCCTATGTGATGTCTAATTTTATTCCCAAAATTGATTAGAATATTGTCTACTAATTGGTGATTTATTTTTATGAGATAAATCAAGAAAACTTGGTAATAATTTGAAATGAAGACCCATGTATCACATGCTGATATTTCAGCATGTCAAGTCTCATTATGGCCGATTTTAGCACCATTTTTGTGAGGAAATTATCTTGCTTAATTTATGTGATGATCTTGAAAGTTATGGTAATTGTTTTATGGTTATTTTGGCACATGTTTTTAGTGGAATTCTCAGATTTTCCTAGTCATCAAATGATGACAACATTCAACCAATCAATGAGTGTCAGTTAAGCAAGAGTTAAATGATCATCCAATGAGGAGGTGCCAAGTAAGCAAGATCATGTCACAATGATGCCACATATTCTGCCAAGAACTTAGACGATAATTTTCAAGAGGAGAAGGACTAAAGGGGGGCGGCCAAAAAATGTTAAAAGGGAAGGAAGAAGAACAAAACAAGAACAAGAACAAGTCTTGCAATTCAAGAGATCAAAAACGCCTAGCTCTTCTTCTTCTACACTCTCTTTCTTTCTTCTTCCTAAAAGCCTATTGTAATTACGTTCATATACTTGAATAGGCTTATCTTAGACCACCACACATTCTTTATCTTTGTAAAAAATTGATCAAGGTGTGATCAATCTTCAATCTGGCAAGGTGGTGGTGTTCTTGTGCATTGTATTCATCATACAAGGTTTGTAAAGGGTTGGTGTTGGTGTGTAACTCCATCAACCCTGTGGTAAGGTGTATTTGTGTTGTGTGATTAGTGTGAACCAAGGAAGGTGTTCCTCGAAGACTGGAGTAGATTGTTTATAACCGAACCAGTATAAAATTCTTGGTGTCATTTACTTTCAGCACTTATATTCTGTTTCAGCACTATTTATCCTTTTTGATTACGTTTTTAAAAATAGTAAATGTCTTTAAATAATTAAGAAACTTTCAATAATCATAGCCACAGGTCTTAGGGTTAATTTGTCACAAGTTTCAACCCTTTTGGACAAGTATTAGTCAATCAAACGTCCGAAATTCTGAGACTAGTGCAGTCTGATTTTCAGGCTTGCAAAGGTTGAGACTTTGATAATATTTGACTAACTTCCCAAAAGAATTTTTCAAAACTGTTTCAACCCATTTCAATATAACATATAAGGGGTTAGTGATTAAAATTTCAGAGCATTTGGAGTTACGTACAAATAGGAATGAATTTTTCAAAACAGTCTACCGTTTCTGGCAGATTCGCGCAATCTGACCACTAACGATTTTTGAAAGGGTTAGAGGTTGAATTTAAATCTGAAATGTTTAGGAGACACTCATAAAATCTGAGGCTAAATTCTGTGAAAATGTCAGAATTTTTGAAGACCTACAACCTAGTTTTAAAAACGTTTTAAAACTGGTCCTGAAAACAGAAACTGTTTTCAGAAGTTGAGTTCTTGAGTCAAAACAATTTTAAAAACCACACTTTCCACACCAATTATTCAACCCCTCCTTCTAGTGGTGCCTTGCAGATCCTACACGATATTCATATCATACAAATGCATCTAGATCACGAACCATACACAACAAACAGAAAGGAATATCAAAAACAAAGATCATACTATGTCCACGATGGGATTCTCGGCCAAAGGCAAAACACATACCCACATAACGTCTATTATGTTGTGTCTTTATCTCTTTTCTCACCTTTTGGGAGACCTAGAAAAATCACCCAAATTTGGGTACCAAAAGGAACATTTGCAAAGGGTTCAATAAATAACCCTTAAGAACACACTTTTGATATGATTGCATAATACGTTTGAAATGCATGATTTTTGTTGTTATACTAATTGCTATTTTTTCTTACATGCACTTTTGATTTTATTTTCAAAATAAAGGAGGAGAGAGAGTGCATCATTTAAGGGGGAGCGAGAGTGATTGATTGCACAAATCAAGGAGGAGAGAATTCCAAATTCAAGATTTGAATTTGTGCACGATTGGAGGGGGAGCGGTTAAATTTAAATAATGAACTAAGGTTATTTTGTAAGTCATCAAAAGGGGGAGATTGTTGAGAAAAAGGGGTTTGAGTGATTACAAAACACATGAATTAAATAACGTGTACTAGAGAAATGCATGACACGTTTTTGCATGAAACCTGCCTTATATAGTTTATATATAATGTTGCCGTACTAAAAAGCCATGAAGTTTTAAAGCTTACATCAAATGGCAAACATTTGTTGTATTTGAAGTATTTTCAGATGCCACCATTAATGAAATAAACTAGTTCGTTAAGTCAAGTACTTAGTTAAATGAACTATGTAGTTCATTAAATAGAGATATATTTGGAAAAGCCATGATGACAATAAATTGAAGAATGGAAAGTCTTCTTACTCATCCATATCACACGCCATTTATATACCTTATATATATTTATATTTTTGATAAAAAGGCACAATACACATATATTCTGACATACTACCGACACGCTACATATATTACGAACGTACGTCAACATCACACCATTATACTTACCTAAAATTTATGAGTATATTCAGATCTTATATCAAATTATATAAGTCATGGTGATGACAAAATTATTACGACACGTTACAAGGTTCTAAACCAAAAATTGTCGTATCGGGTGACAACCGAAACTTCGCCAACGTGTCACGTACTTGCCATATATAGATGTCCAGCCCCTACACTTAAAAAATAGCCACAAATTTTGTGTCTTAAATGGTACACTCAGCCATAAAAGCATTCCATGTTGGCACACACAAATCACCCCCAATTAAGGCCAAAATGTGCAGATTCCAAATTTACTTTTTAAGCGCATGTTGGCGCCACTTTAGTCATCCATTAGATCTGAATATTTAAGTTATTTTATATATATTATGTGTGACGTAATATATATAACATGTACAAAATTTTGAATTTAATCGAAGAAAAATCGCATAATCGACAAAAGTCGAAAATTCGGTTTTCTACGAACATAACACATGAAACGTTTTTGGCATGACATGTAACATGTATCTAGACAATTTTTACATATTAAAGTGTTATAGAATATTCAAATTAGGGCTGATTGGAATTTACCATATATGTGTAATTATTGTGCATTATTTGACAAAGCTTACTAAAGCAAAATTTCAGCACATGCACATTGGTTCTACACATAATTCTCAGCTATGATGGAGACTAGATGGAGCTTATTTGGTACTTATTTGGCACTTTAAATGGTGGAAAATAAGCCACACATGATTGGTGACATTGAAGAAGGCAACACACAAGGAAACAATTCAAAATAAAACACATGCTCAAATTTTAGCACATGTTGCTTTTTTTGGCCGAATTTCAGCATTATTTTGTCTTCAATTTGAGTCAAAAATTGAAGGGATTGAATGGTGATTGTTTGGTAATATTTTGAATACTTTTTGGCACATGTTTTGTAAGTTTATTTCAGATTTTATAGCTCATTAAAAGATGCCATGTTGGACCAATCATCGAGTGGCAAGTAAGCAAAGCTAAGTCATCCATCCAATCATGTTGTGCCAAGTGAGCAAGATGGTGTCATATCTACACAAGGAAATCTTCCAAGGGAATTGAAGAGAATTCTCAAGGATGGAAGAGCCCTAAGGGGGGAGGGGCGTGAGGTGATTAAAAAGAAGAGAAAAGAGCAAACAAAGTCAAGACAACTCTCATAATCTCTCAAGTGAAAAAATGGTCTTCTACTCTCTTCTTCTACATTTCTTTCTTCTTCTTCTTCTTCTCTCAAGCCTATCATTCTTATATTAAATATATTTCATAGCCTTTGATTAGACCACCATACACGTTTCATTTGCTTTAAAAGGTTGATCAAGGTGTGATCAAACCTTCATTCATTCGGTGGTGGTGTTCGTGATCAGTGTGATTGATTGCATTATGTGTAAAAGGTTAGATTTGGTGTGTAACTGTTGCAACCATCGTGAAACTATTATGTACTCCCCGACTTATATGAAGTAGCTTAATAAAATCCTATTTCCCCAACTGCAATTTTATATTGCAATTATTTTCTTTCTATAGGTCCCCTTAAGATAAATAATATCCTATAAGTAAATATATAAATTATAAGTATGGATAATGCTTCATGGTAAAATACCATTTATACCCTCCCAACCTTTCAAAAAAAAATTGGCACAAGGGATCTAGAACCATCTTCCCTTAATAAACTAACTAACCACCTAACTCTCAAAAGTCCAAATACTATTAAGTAGCCAACACTCATTATTCTCCCACCGTGATTATGTCCCAAAGACAATTAAAGAACCTTCTCCCTCCCCCCATTAACACCGGCCGATTACTCTCTTGGAGACTCCATGGATTCTCCTTCAACTTCATGACAAGAAACATCCATTCTATCCACTTAACACCTCTCAAGACAATATCCAAATACTTCAAGAGATTAAAACACTCAAGAAGCCTCTTGGCCGAATGTGTTCATAGAGGTACTCCATTGGTTCTCACCAAGACCATCTCATTCAAATCTCAAGCCTCAAGCTAGGTAAGCAAGCCTCTTAACATCTCTTTTAATCCTAAATTATCAACTTGTGAAGCTCACCTTGTTCTCCATTCCTCCCCAAAAACCGTGGCATTGTATGTACCTCTAGATGAGGAATCTTCAAGCTCCTTAGCGGAAGAGTCCTTCAAGTGAACAATTCCAACACAAGTTCCATATTGGTAAGGATTCTAGACCTTTATATGTCCATTCTAACTCCCCATGAAGCCTAAATCCGGATGTTCCTCTAACCCCTATAAACCGTGAGCCTTAGGAAATACAAAAAAGGTGATATCTTAAGCTCTCAAGAAGTGGTGATAGTGTGGTGGCTAGGTTGCAACACTAAGCTATTTTGGTAAGAAAGTATATCTTGGATATAGTTCATTTACCTTTGCATTTATGGCTAACGCTAACCCCCATCTTTGACCCCCAAACCCGTGTACACCATGGTGAAGTAAGAGGAGATTTCAAGCTATTTGGTCCACCCTAAGCTAAGAAGAATTTTGGACTCAACAAGAGGCAAGTATACTGTAGACTTTCATGATTTATTTAAGGAGTTAATGACTTGAATGTTTAGTTATAATAAGGAATGATTTATAGATGACATGATAAGCATGAAATAGTAAAGTTTATGAACCTCGATGAATTATTGGTATGAAAGTTTCCCTTTTCGCTTGTGTTACTTGATGGATATGTTAAGACCCCTCTTTCTAGTATGTGGTACATTTCATAATTCTTATAATTGGGCTGCCATGGTAACATAACAAATAATGGTATGAATCTTGTATGTTATGTGCTCTATGATGCTTGAAATAGCCAAAATGTCAAGTCAACTGAACTGTTTTTGGATCCTTTGAAAATCAGCCTTAGAAGACATTTGAAGATAATAATGTGTGTTAAAATAAGGTACTATGGTCCATGAGAATGTTGGTCTAATCACACTCGATGAACTTTGTTGAGAATAGTGTTAAATCATGAGTTGTGGATGAGTATGATTGTGTGTGCAAGTTTGGCCTTAAGAGGGTCTCATAGGAAATGGATGGTGTTTATTTTCCTTATTTAGGAGCATGTTTAGGACCTATTCTCATAATGATTTATGGCTGGAAAATTTGGATACCAAGTGCTAAGTGAAGTCTATGTGTTCCAAGTTGTGCTATAAATATTAAAAATGAAACTAGTCATGGTGTTGTACTTGTCGGGTCACTTGGTTTCGTCACTGCATGTATCTATTATAGTGACCTTATAATCTGAGAATAAATGCATTGGCTATGTGATTATGTGGTTAATAATCTGGATTAAAGGATGAAGGGGTAAATGATGCATGTGATAAGAGATAAAGGGTGATTTAAGAAAAATTTCCAGAAACAGAACTGTTTTGAGTGTCATAATGTTTTGCCTTGAAATGAACCTTGTCATTGTGCAAATGACCTCAAATTTTGTGTTCTGGTATGCCATTATGTATATTAAGTATGTGTGGTGGTAGATCGATAAAAAGATTAGTTTTATAACCTTAAATGAATCTTAAGGTGAGCTTGTGCAAAACAGAATTCTGGGCATATATGTTCTGGGAAAATGATTGTTTAACCACTTTAAATGTCTCGGATTGCCTCAAACATTTTATGGGAGTTACTTAAGGCATTGGGTCAGACGTCTATGTAAAGAAATTGGCTAAAAGCATTCATTTGAGGGGTTAACAACTGAAGTAAAGATTGATGAACGATTCTGAAAATCTGGACAGAATGTTGGGTTATAATGTTTGGACTTGTCCTTAATTGTTTGGGCATGAAGGTGATGTTTGGGCTTAAGAAAATTGTTCCCCAGTATTTTAGATTTGTTTTCCAGGTGGTATATTTGAATGATTGATGATTTAAGGACCATGAAAATGGAATGGAGCAGGTACCACACAACAGAAAGTTCTGTTGTGTCATGTTTTGGTGGAACCAGAATTTGAACCCCTTATGCCTATTGGATTGTCACGAAATTTTTATGGTCGGTACCTAGGATCCTAATGTGCATGCCGATGTAAAAGGGTTCAGGGAATAAGTTGTTTTGGTTGCATTTTGAGCCAAGGAAAATGAGTACAATCTGCTGGAAAAGTTTTCAGCCTATGAGATTGTGCCTACGTCATGTCCTAAGGGATTTTTAAGATGATTCATGCCATGACTCTCATTGCATTTCCCTTGTATCATGCATGACCATGTGCATTATGAATCCGATTTTGCTTAAGCTTTCCTTATTGAAGCAAGTTCCTTTCAAGAAATCAAGTTTTCTTTATGCAAGTAAGTTATTTATGGTCCCATGATTTTCAAAATAAATGCTCTATGATTTCCTTGCCGGCTAAGCATGCTCATAACCCGAGCCAGACCTTGGGTTAATAGGTCTGATGACATGTTATGTTCTGGACCCAACCCAGACCCGGGGTTAATTGGCCTGATAACATGTTCTGGACCCGTCCTTGACCCTAGGTTAATCGGTCTGATGACATGTTCTGGACCCGTCCCAGACCTAGGGTTAATTGGTCTGATTACATGTTCTAGACCTGCTCAGATCCAGGGTTAATTGATCTGACACTCTGTTTTTTTATGCTTGCTTTATGGGACCAAATGATGATTTTGCCATGACATGACATCATGCATTGCATCTTGCATTTTTCATGTACACTTTGCATGTTAGTATGGGTAAGTTAGGAAGTGATATGATAATGGCAGAATTGTATTACTTAAGTTATGATTAGGTTATATCTTCTGCGGATCAAGGATTAAAGGTTAGGCATGAAGTAATGTTTGAAGTTCTTGGGGTTTTGCAATCATGTTGTGATTCTTTATTTATTTCATATTGTTTATTGTATGCTTGCTGGGTGATTTTATCACTCATCTCTTATTTTTCCCTCCAGTGCCCGAGTCAGCCAATGTTGAGTGGATCAATGATGAACCAAGAGTTCCATACCCGTGGTCAAGAATCTAAGAGAAGACGATGTTTAAGGACTTTTGTACCGACATGGTATTTGTACGATGGACTATGTTCGGGACTTTAGGGATTTCGGTTTTACCCCGTTTTGTTGGACCGATGTTTTGGACCTAATATTTTCGGTAAGCATGTTTATTTCGAAGTTTTAGTTCTGCCTAAATTTTGCTACTCTGTTAAATGTTAACATTGTAGTCCATGACTTAGTTAAGGATTTTTACATGTTATGCATGACGCCTTGTACTTTTCGTAGTGTGGTACGGTGGGTGCACCGCATTCGGACGAGGTCCGGTGTGGGGCGCTACAGGTGGTATCAGAGCCCAGGCTCTAGATTTTGGGCAGAACGTAGAATTAAGTTATGATCTTAGAAATCCAAGTTTAATCTTAGATCTAAGTCATGATTCTACGTGAGTGATGACCTTAGATTAAGACAACGTAAATCGGATTTAGGATTTAATCCAATGATTAATCCTGACCCATAAAAAAATTCGGATCTCTATACTAAGATGTGTCTTTCCTTTTCCTTATTTGAAGTTTCTTTGATAATTATGATCTTTTGCCAAATTAATCTGGTTTTATCCCTACATTTGTATAAATGTTGACACTCCGTAATGCAGATGGCTCAACCTCATGTTAGACCTCCTAGGGCTCGACCAGATGCACAGGAGCCAGTCCCTCCTCAGCCACAAGGCCCTGTTCCTCCTCCACCTGCTCAAGTCCCTCCGCCACCACCACAGGATCAGAATCCTCCTGTTCAGAATATTCCACCTCTACCACCGTAAGCACCTATTCCTCCGGTGATTCCTGATGTTAACGCTAGGTTAAGGCCTAATCCATCAGAATGCTCTGCCCCAGCCACGTGAGCGAGTGAGAGATGCTCAGTATTATTTCGAGAAGCTGAAAAGGGCTAATGTACCACCAATCAAGGGAAAGCCAGATCCGAACATGGCTAATAAGTGGTTAGATAAGGTCAAGAATTTTTTTGAATTAATCCAAGCCCCTGATGAGATGAAAGCTCAGGCCGTGAGGCCCTTTCTGTTAAGTGAAGCGAATAAATGGTGGAAGACTAACCTGCACCCCCTGCCAAGACCAATTGCCTGGGAAAGATTCTTGCTAGAATCCCATAAGTTCTACATTCCTCCGTCGGTGAAGTTGCAGAAGAGGCATGTGTTTGAGTCATTGAAGCAAGAGCCCGGCATGACTATTGCAGATTATGCTAATAAGTTCATTGCATTGGGAAGATTTCAACCATCCACTATGAATGAAGAAGAGACGAAAATGTTGAAATTTGAAAGAGGGTTGAACCCACATGGTTGGTAAATGCAAATCCTGTAAACTTTGGAGCTCTTTTGGATGCCTGTTATAGGATCGAGAGAGATATCATCCGTCAAGAATATGTGGGACAAAAAAGGGAAAGGAAAGTAACTGGAAATGAGAAGTTCAGGAAGGTAGCCAAGAAGAACATCAGAGGATCCGTTCGTCAAGGGCATCACAAGGTCAGAATCAGCACCAACCGTAGCGCCGCCAGTAGCATCAAATTAATCAGCAAAGGAATCAAATTCCACCCCAGCAGCCAGCTATACAAGTGTGCCCTCAGTGCCAGAAGAGACATGTGGGCGAGTGTCGGTGGAAGACTGGACTGTGTTTTGGATGCGGCAAGGATGGCCATCTGGTTAGAGATTCCCCAGACAGAGGAGCCCAACAGCAGCCGCAGCAGACAAGGAGCCAGCGACCGCGTGCAAATGCAAGGGTGCACGTCATGACGGATGCAGATGTTGAGGAGACGGTAGATGTAGTGACTGGTATGATTTAAAGTTTATGCCTTAAATATGTTGTATTTACTCAGGCCTATGCTGTTGCTTAGTTAAATATACATGATTCAGGAGCTATCCTAGTATGTAGCATACCCGCGAATGTATTGTTCGACAGTGGCGCTAGCCACTCATTTGTCTCCAGAAAGTTTGCTAAGAATATTGATCATAACCCAGTCCGGTTAGAATCACCCTATAGATTACAAGCAGCCAGCGTTTAGGTGCTTGTCTCTCATCATATCTTCAGGAATTGCGTGCTTGAGTTTGATGATCGGTGGTTTGAAGCCGATTTAATCTCCATATCTATGAGTGATTTCGATATAATTCTTGGGATGGATTGGCTCTCGAAGAACCATGCCCACATTAGTTGCCGAAATAGGCAAGTTATAATCAAGGACCCAGCTCGAGATGAAATATCATTCCAAGGAGGAGCCAAGTTGAAGAAACCACCCAAGAATGTCTATGTTAATGCGGCTCGTGCCATATGAACATTGAAGAAATGCCATGAAGGATTCTTAGTTTATATTCTAAGTGCTGAACAAGTGAGTCCCACCCTTGCTCAAGTCCCTGTTGTTAATCAATACCCTGATGTCTTCCCAGATGAATTACCTAGGTTGCCTCCCGACCGCGAAATTTCTTTCAAAATAAATCTTGTTTCAGCAGCAGAACCCATATCAAAAGCACCTTATCGGATGGCACTTAAGGAGCTGAAAGAACTGAAGGAGCAGTTGTATGAGTTATTAGGGAAAAAGCTTATTCGCCCCAGCGCTTCACCTTGGGGTGCCCCTGTGCTATTTGTAAAGAAGAAAGATGGAGGCATGCGTTTATGCATCGATTACCGGGAACTTAACAAAATCACCATAAAGAATAAGTACCCACTGCCCCGGATCGACAATCTATTCGATCAGCTCAGGGGATCTTGGGTTTTCAGTAAGATAGACCTGTAGTCTGGGTATTTCCAATTGAAGATTAAGGCTGAGGATATTCCTAAGACTGCTTTCAGAACACGCTATGGACACTACGAATTCCTTGTCATTCCATTCGGTTTGACCAACACTCCTGCCGTTTTGGACCTCATGAATCGAGTCTTTTAGGATCAGTTATACAAGTTCATAGTGGTCTTCATAGATGACATCTTGATCTATTCACCGGATGAAGAAACCTATGCAGCCCATTCGAGGACGGTTTTGAATATTTTAAGGGAAAGACGCTTGTATGCAATTTCTTGGCCATATCATATCAGAAGATGGGATTTCTGTAGATCCCAAGAAAATTGAAGCCATTACAGAGTGGCCCAGACCAACTAATGTTACAGAAGTAAGAAGTTTCCTTGGTCTGGCAGGATATTATCGAATGTTTGTTGAAGGATTCTCAAGGATAGTTGTTCCTCTCACCAGGTTTGCATAGAAGAAAACAAAGTTTGAGTGAAACGCTGATTGTGAAAGGAGCTTTTTAGAGAAAGCAAAGTTCACATCCGCCCCTGTTTTGGCTCAGCCCATTCCTGACAAAAAATATGTTGTGTATAGTGATGCATCAAAGAACGGTCTTGGATGTGTTCTTATGCAGAAGGATAGAGTAATAGCCTATGCATCCTGACAGTTGAAGCCATTTGAACAAAACTACCCCATTCATGATCTTGAGCTTGCAGCAGTGGTATTTGCTTTAAAGATATGGAGGCATTACTTGTATGGGGAGAAATGTGAGATCTTTATAGATCACAAAAGCCTAAAGTATCTCTTTACCCAGAAAGAACTAAATATGCGGCAGCGCAGATGGCTTGAGTTGATTAAAGATTATGACCTCTCAATTCAATATCACCCTGGGAAGGCTAATAAAGTTGTTGATGTGTTGAGTCGGAAGACAAGCCACCCACGTCAACCACTTCTTCAGCGGGACATGGAAGAATTTGGCCTTGAAGAAGTTGATTCCATGGATGAAGTTCTCGCCAAATTGGTTCTCATACCTTCATTGATTGACACGATCAAGGAAGCTCAAGGAAATGATGAAGCATTGAGGAAGATCAAGGATAGGATGAAAGATAAGCCATTGAATGATTTCGAAGTTCGCAGTGATGGCAGTTTATGGTTTAGAGGACGATTATGTGTACTTGAGGATAATAAGATTAGGGATGAAGTCTTGATGGAAGCTCATATCTTGCGCTTATCTATTCACCCTGGAGCTAATAAGATGTATCAGGACCTCAAGTAAAAGTTTTGGTGGAACGGCATGAAGAACCGAATAGCTGAATTTGTTGAGCGATGCCTTGTTTGTCAAAGGATAAAAGCTGAGCACCAAAGACCCGCCGGGTTATTACAACCTCTAGAAGTTCCTGAATGGAAGTGGGATCACGTCACCATCGACTTTGTAACTGATCTACCTAGAACAAAGTATGGAAATGATGCTATATGGGTCGTTGTGGACCGTCTGACCAAGTCAGCTCATTTCATGGCCATGTCGATTAAAGCATCTATGGAGAAGTTAGCTTCTAAGTATATTGGTCAGATTGTATGCTTACATGGTGTGCCCATAAGCATTGTTTTTGATCGTGACCCTCGTTTTACCTCTAGATTTTGGACAGCCTTTCAAAAGGCGATGGGCACTGAGATTAGGATGAGTTCTGCTTTTCATCCTCAAACTGATGGTCAATCGGAAAGGACGATCCAAATGCTTGAAGACATGCTTCATGCTTGCATTCTTGATTTTGGAGTAAGCTGGGATAAGAGTCTTAAGCTGGTTGAGTTTTCCTACAATAACAGTTTCCACAGATCTATTGGGATGGCACCCTATGAAGCTTTTATGGGAGGAAATTTCGGTCCCCGCTCTATTGGGACGAAATTGGAAACAAGATATATACGGGACCCGACCTTGTAGAGCAAACTCGCGAAAAGGTAGAGATTGTCAAGCAAAGATTGAAGACGACACAAGATAGTAGTAAGACTTGGGCTGATGAAAGACGTAGACCCTTAGAATTTCAAGAAGGAGAAAAAGTTCTCTTAAAGGTCTCTCCATCTAAGGGAGTTAAGAGATTTGGCATAAAAGGGAAGTTGAGCCCATGATTCATTGGAACATATGAAATTTTGGATAGAGTTGGTGAGGTTTCGTATCGATTGGCGTTGCCCCATCACTGCCCTAGTTGCATGATGCATTCCACGTCTCCCAACTTCGTCAGTATGTTTATAATCCAAGCCACATTCTTGAAGATCAGCAGCTGAAGATTGAAGAGGATACGTCTTATGCAGAGGAGCCCTTAAAGATCATTGATTGGAAAGATAAAAAGTTGAGGAAGAGATCCATACTTATGGTGAAAGTCCAGTGGAAACACCATTCTGGAGATGAAGCCACTTGGGAGACTGAGGAAGGCATGAGGAATCAATACCCACATCTTTTTGGCTAGTTCTCTTAAGTTTCAAGGACGAAACTTATTTTAAGGGGGGGAGGATGTTGTACCCATCGTGAAACTATTATGTACTCCCAGACTTATATGAAGTAGCTTAATAAAATCCTATTTCCCCAAGTGCAATTTTATATTCCAATTATTTTCTTTCTATAGGTCCCCTTAAGATAAATAATATCTTATAAGTAAATATCTAAATTATAAGTATGGATAATGCTTCATGGTAAAATACCATTTACCTCCCAACCTTTCAAAAAAAAAAAGAGATCGGCACAAGGGATCTAGAACCATCTTCCCTTAATAACCCAACTAACCACCTAAAAAGGTTTTTCATTAACTAAGTATCAAAAGTCTAAAGACTATTAAGTAGCCAACACTCATTATTCTCCCACCATGATTATGTCCCAAAGACAATTAAAGAACCTTCTCCTTCCTCCCCTTTAACACCACGCAATTACTCCCTTGGAGTCTCCATGGATTCTACTTCAACTTCATAACAAAAAACATCCATTCCATCCACTTAACACCTCTCAAGACAATATCAAAATACTTCAAGAGATTCAAACACTCAAGAAGCCTCTTGGCCGATTGTGTTCATAGAGGTACTCCATTGGTTCTCTCAAGACCATCTCATTCAAATCTCAAGCTTCAAGCTAGGTAAGCAAGCCTCTTAACATCTCCTTTAATCCTAAATTATCAACTTGTGAAGCTCACCTTGTTCCCCATTCCTCCCCAAAAATGTGGCATTGTATGTACCTCTAGGTGAGGAATCTTCAAGCTCCTTGACGGAAGAGTCCTTCAAGTGAACAATTCCAACACAAGTTCCATATTGGTAAGGATTCTAGAACTTTATATGTCCATTCTAACTCCCCATGAAGCCTGAATCTGGATGTTCCTCTAACCCCTATAAACCGTGAGCCTTAGGAAATAAAAAAGAGGTGATATCTTAAGCTCTCAAGAAGCGGTGATAGTGTGGTGGCTAGGTTGCAACACCAAGCTCTTTTAGTAAGAAAGTCTATATTGGATATAGTTCATTTACCTTTGCATTTATGGCTAATGCTAACCCCCCATCTTTGACCCCAAACTCGTGTACACCATGGTGAAGTAGGAGGAGATTTCAAGCTATTTGGTCCACCCTATGCTAAGAAGAATTTTGGACTCAACAAGAGGCAAGTATACTCTAGACTTTCATGATTTATTTAAGGAGTTAATGACTTGAATGTTTAGTTATAATAAGGAATGATTTATAGATGACATGATAAGCATGAAATAGTAAAGTTTATGAACCTCGATGAATTATTGGTATGAAAGTTTCCCCTTTGGTTTGTGTTACTTGATGGATATGTTTACTCCCCTATTTTTAGTATGTGTTACGTTTCATAATTCTTATAATTGGGCTGCCATGGTAACATAACAAAGAATGGTATGAATCTTGTATGTTATGTGCTCTATGATGCTTGAAATAGACAAAATGTCAAGTCAAGTGGACTGTTTTGGGATCCTTTGAAAATCAGCCTTAGAAGACATTTGAAGATAATAATGTGTGTTAAAGTAAGGTACTATGGTCCATGAGAATGTTGTTCCAATCACCCTCGATGAACTATGTTGAGAATAGTGTTAAATTATAAGTTGTGGATGAGTATGATTGTGTGTGCAAGTTCGGCCTTATGATTGTCCCATAGGAAATGGATGGTTTTTATTTTCCTTTTTTAGGAGCATGTTTAGGACCTATTCTCATAATAATTTATGGCTGGAAAATTTGGATACCAAGTTCTAAGTGAAGTTTATGTGTTCCAAGTTGTGCTATAATGGTTAGAAATGAAACTAGTCATGGTGTTGGTATTTGTGGGGTCGCTTGGTTTCGTCACTTTGTGTATCTATAATAGTAACCTTATAATCTAAGAATAAATGCTTTGGCTATGTGATTATGTGGTTAATAAGCTGGATTAAAGGATGAAGGGGTAAATGATGCATGTGATAAGAGATAAGGGGTGATTTAAAAAAATTTGTAGAAACAGAATTGTTTTCAGTGTTATAATGTTTGGCCTTGAAATGAACCTTGTGACTGTGCAAATGACCTCAAATTTTGTGTTCTGGCAGGCCATTATGTATATTAAGTATGTGTGGTGGTAGATCAATAAAAAGATTAGTTTTATAACCTTAAATGAATCTTAAAGTGAGCTTCTGCAAAAAAGAATTCTGGGCGTATATGTTCTAGGAAAATGATTATTTAACAACTTTAAATGTCTCGGATTGCCTCAAAAATTTTATGGCAGTCACTTAAAGCATTGGGTCAGACGTCTATGTAAAGAAATTGGCTAAAATCATTCATTTGAGGGATTAACAACTGAAGTAAAGACAGATGAACGGTTCTGGAAATCTAGACAGAATGTTGGGTTATAATGTTTGGACTTGTCCTTAATTGTTTGGGCATGAAGGTGATGTTTAGGATTAAGAAAATTGTTCCCCAGTATGTTAGCTTTGTTTTCTTGGTGGTATATGTGAATTATTGCTGATTTAAGGACCATGAAAATTGAATGGAGCAGGTACTACACAGCAGAAAGTTCTGATGTGCCATGTTTTGGTGGAATCTGAATTTGAACCCCTTATGCTTATTGGATTGTCACGAAATTTTTATGGTTGATAGCTAGGATCCTAATGTGCATGCCCATGTAAAAAGGTTCAGGGAATAAGTTTTTTTTGTTGCATTTTGAGCCAAGGAAAATGAGTGCAATCTGCTGGAAAATATTTCAGCCTATGAGATTGTGCATGTGTCATGTCCTAAGGGATTTTTAAGGTTACTCATGCCATGACTCTCATTGAATTTCATCCCTCGTATCATGTATGACCATGTACATTATGAATCTGATTTTCTTTAAGCTTTTCTTATGCAAGCTAGTTCCTTTCAAGCAAGCAAGTTTTATTTATGCAAGTAATTTATTTATGGTCCCATGATTTTCAAAGGAAATGCTCTATGATTTCCTTGCCGGCTAAGCATGCTCATAACCCGAGCCAGACCCGGGGTTAATAGGTCTAATGACATGGTATGTTCTGGACCCGACCCAGGCCCGGGGTTAATTGGCCTGATGACATGTTCTAGACCCGTCCCAGACCCAGGGTTAATCGGTCTGATGACATGTTCTAGACGCGTCCTAGACCCGGGGTTACTTTGTCTGACGACATGTTCTAGACCCACTCAGATCCGGGGTTAACTGATCTGACACTGTTTTTTTATGCTTTCTTTATGGGACCAAATGATGAGTTTTTCATGACATGACATCATGCATTGCATCTTGCGTTTTTCATGTACACTTCGCATGTTAGTGTGGGTAAGTTAGGAAGTGACATGATAATGGCAGAATGGTATTACTTAAGTTATGATTAGGTTATATCTTCTACGGATCAAGGATTAAAGGCCAGGTATGAAGTAATGTTTGAGGTTCTTGGGGTTTTGCATTCATGTTGTGATTCTTTATTTATTTCATGATTGTTTATTGTATGCTTGCTAGGTGATTTTATCACTCATCCCTTATTTTTCCCTCCAGAGCCCGATGTTGAGTGGATCAATGATGAACCAAGAGTTCCATACTCGTAGTCAAGAAGCCGATAGAAGACGATGCTTAAGGACTTTTGTGCCGACATGATATTTGTACGATGGACTATGTTCGGGACTTTAGGGAATTCGGTTTTACCCCGTTTTGTTGGACCGATGTTTTGGACCTAATATTTTCGGCAAGCATGTTTTTTTCGAAGTTTTAGTTCTGCCTAAATTTTGCTACTCTGTTAAATCTTAACATTGTAGTCCATGACTTAGTTATGGACTTTTACATGTTATGTATGACGCCTTGTACTTTCCGTATTGAGGTACGGCGGGTGCACCGCATTCGGACGAGGTCCGGTGTGGGGCGCTACAGTAACTCCATCAACCCTTGTGATAAGGTGTTTTTTATGATTAGTGATAACCGAGAAAGGTGTCCTCGAAGACTGAAGTAGGTTGTGTTAACCGAACCAGCATAAAATTCTTGGTGTTATTACTTTCAGCACTTTACTTTCAGTTTCCAGTACTTTGCGTCGTCTTCATTGCAATAGTAAAACTATCAAACGAATTTCAAAAATTGTAAAATTTTCCAGAAACATAGCACACCTGTTAAGTTTCGTTTGGCGCTAGTTTCAACCCATTTGGATAAGTATAAGTAAATCAAATGTTAATAGTTCGGAGACTAGTGCAGTCTGATTTTCAGACTTGCAAAGGTTGAGAACATCAACGTATTTGATATACTTCCCAAAAGAATTTTTCAAAATTGTTTAGACCCATTAAGATACATATCTTAAGGGGTTTGTCATTAAATTTTCAGACTATTTTGAGTTACGGATTATTTGGAATAAATTTTTTCAAATCAGACTACTTTTTTTGGCAGATTTGTGCAATCTGACCACAAACGATTTTTCAAGGGGTTAGAGGTTGGGTTTTAATCTGAAATTTTTAGCGGATACTCAAAACATCTAAGAGTAGAATCTCTCCAAATTTCCGAATTTTTGAAGTCCTGTAACCTGGTCTTTCAAACGTTTCAAAATAGGATCTGAAAACAGAAACTGTTTTCAGAAGTTGGGTTTTTGAGTCAAAATATTTTAAAAACCAAATTTTCTGTACCCACTATTCAACCCTCCCCCCTTCTAGTGGTGCTTTACAGGTCCTACAAAGAATGATTCACACATGAAGTGCGGTCAATCCGAGAAGAGGGGAAGGTAACCTATCTTTTTCAGGCGAATTTCCTACGCAACTTTCTTCTCCCTCCTATGGCTGGCCGAATTCTTCTAAAGGGAGTGAGGATGGTTGATTTCCATGTGTGTATAGTGGTGTGATGTAGATTTAGGGTGTGTGTATATATGTGTGTATATAATATATATATAATTGGGATTTTATGTTGAAGAAGAAAATCTTCTTCTTTCTCCATAATATTGGCCGTTGCTTGTAGGTTGGGGGAGGAAGAACTTGCCGTTTGTTTGGGGAAGGGAATAGTAAAGTTTGATTTTTGATTTAGGGAGGTATATTTATAGATATGTATTTATATTTTCTAATAGGTTTAGGAATCTTTATAAGGTAAATCCTTAATAATTTAGTTCTTATCCTATTCCAATATTAAGGCTTAAGATAACTATTGCCTATAATTATTATTTTCCTTTTATTTTATATATCATTTTTTTGCACCCCAAAATGTCGGGGTGTACCAGAACATCTATTATATTGCTTCTTAATCTCTTCTCTTCATCTCTATTATATTGCTTCTTCATCTTTTTTCTTACCTTTCGGGGTGTACCAAAGCATCTATTAAGGTTAACGAGGTATAGGTCATATATAGGGACACCTTAGAGTATATTTAGGGACATAGATAGGCGTAGACACTACCTGCGCTTAGTTCACTTTGCACTTGTTTGTTTATGTTTTACTGTATTTTGCATTACATGTACATCTACACGTTACGTGTATTTTAATATCGAAAACCTCTTCTTTGAATTTTTTGAATTCCCTCACTAACACACTAGCACATCATATCTATATTATTATGTCATTTATGCAGGTACATATAGAGTCGGGGGTCTCACTGGAAGCTCACTTTCTATCCCTTGGGACAGATGTATTGCTTGCCTAGCACATACACTTCCCAGACCCTAGCGATAGCTTTTGCTGCCTTTAGGATATACTGGGTACGGATGATGATGATGATGATGATGATGATGATGGAAGACCGTGAAAGGTCACCCAAGTTTGGGTACCAAAAGGTAAATTTGTAAATTTGGTGGCACGCTGGTTACATGTTAGATTTGGCACGGGTGTTGCGTAGTTCTGCTGCGAGTACTACGGCTTCAACACTAGACGGAATCTTCTCCCACAAGCTATCTTATATTTCTAGATTGTTCCTTAGACTAGTATAAATACGTATGTTGTTTGTAATGTAGGATGAGATAAACATTTTCATAAAATTTCGGTTTGTTTTTCATCTTCTTCCTCCTCAAGCTGAGGCTATCAAAATTTTGGCGCCATAGAGCGTTTTTGTTCTTTTCTTCGAATTGATCATATACATTGACACATTTAGCCGTTAGTTTCCAAATTTCGTATGAATTTTGACTTGGTATCAGAGCCATGACAATTTGCTGATTGATTCATAGTTTGATCCTTGTTGAATTCTCCATCACCTCTGCGTTTCCTTTCGCAAATCATTCTAACTGAAGTGTAAATATGGAAAATGCAAGTGCTGCTTCATCTAGCTCTCGAAGTAATCATGTGAACAATGAGAATCCGACAAGTAGTCCTTACTACTTGCATCCGAATGACAGTCCAGCTATAGTTCTAGTTCAACCTCCGCTCAATCCGCACAATTTTCACTCGTGGAGCAGGACTTTTCAAATGGCATTGCTGGTAAAGAACAAGAGCTGTTTCATTGATGGATCCATGACCAAACCTGCTCAGAATGATCCTCAATTTCAGCAATGGAGGCAGGTAAACACCATGATCCAGTCTTGGATCATGAACTGCGTTTCTCCTTCAATTGCGCAAAGTATAATGTGGTATGATAATGCTTTGGATGTGTGGAACGATCTAGTTATGAGATATGGAAGTGGTGATCCATTCAGATTGTCAGATTTATTGTGTGAATTTTATGCGGTAAAGCAGGATAACCTCAGTGTGAATGATTATTTTACAAAACTGAAAGTGTTGTGGGAAGAGCTAGCTTCCCTAAGATCCATACCGAAGTGTGATTGTCTTCGATGTGTGTGTGACATAACTAGGAAGATAAATCAATTCATTGAAAGTGATTACGTTATAAAATTCGTTAAAGGATTAAATGAGGAGTTTGATCCGGTGAGATCACAAGTGTTTGTGACGACTCCATTGCCGGATATTAAAACTGTGTTTGCAATGGCATTGAAATTTGAAAGAAAAATCACCAGTAATGCTGCCTCAACTGGTTTTAGCAATGCACCTACGGCCTTGGTTGCTAATGGTGATGATCAGGAAGGTTTTGTGGCAAATGCGTATGCCAATAGGAGGCAAGGACAGTCATACAGAAGAGGAAATGGAAGGTTTCATCAGGAGGGAAATAAGAGATTGCAGTGCAATCATTGTGGTATGATTGGACATACAAGTGATAGATGTTATAGAAAACACAGTTTTCCCCCCGGATTTAAGTTCAAAAATCAAGTTAATGCTGCAGAGGTAGTTGAAGAGAGTTATCAGAACTGTGACGCTGAGTCACCTGCGTCTGTTTCATTTCCCCAGTCTGCTCAATCTCTCACTCAGAAACAGTTTAACAAACTTTTGAAATTATTGGATATTGATGATAATGTTGCAGGAGGCAATGGAATCAAGGAGGTGCAAGGAGCAGTTTTGACTGCGCAGACTGGTATGTCAACAGGTAAACAATCTATAAGTTCTGAGAGTGTGTGGATTTTGGATTCAGGAGCCACTGATCACATTTCATGCTCCTTGTCACTGTTCCAATCCTATGATTCTGTTGATCATGTCTCTATTAAACTCCCTAACAATATCACAGTTGAATCCACTCACAAAGGAGTTGTTGTTTTGCATAGTGGTCTGGTATTGAAGGATGTGTTGTACGTTCCTTCGTTTTCTTTCAATCTTGTTTCTCTCAGCAAGCTTACTGATTCTCCACATTTGCTTGTTTCATTTCATGACTCTGGTTGCTTGATTCAGGATCAGTTGTCCAGGAGGATGATTGGTTCAGCTAGGAAACATCATGGACTTTACTACTTACATGATTCCAGTATAGCCTTGCAGTGTGAAGTGTCCAGTAAATGTTTTTGTCCTTCTGTTATGTCTTCTGCTAATCTTGACTCTGATGCATATCTTTGGCATGCCAGGCTTGGGCATGCCTCACCAGCTAGAATACAAGAATTGCATAAGTTGTATCCAGACATACCTTCTTTTAATAAAGATAATGCTTGTACGGTGTGTCCTTTAGCTAAACTGAAAAGATCACCATTTCCTAGTTCTGTCATGATTTCTAAGCTTCCCTTTGATCTCATTCATGTTGATATTTGGGGCCCTTATAGGCACCCTACAATGTACAATCAAAGATATTTTTTGACTCTAGTTGATGATTGTTCGAGGTATACTTGGATTTATCTGCTTAAAGCAAAGTCTGAGGTTAGGCAGATTCTGCAAAGTTTCTTTCGTTATGTGGTTACTCAGTTTGGTGCTCATATTAAGGTTGTCAGGAGTGATAATGGGTTGGAGTTCAAGATGTCTGAATTCTATATGCAGCATGGAGTTGTCCATCAAACAACTTGTAATCATACTCCCCAGCAGAATGGGGTGGTTGAAAGAAAGCATCAGCATCTGTTGGTCGTGGCTAGAGCCCTCAGGTTTCATGCTTCACTGCCTATTGAATATTGGGGGTTCTGCCTTCAGCATGCCACCTATTTGATTAATCTGATGCCTTCACCTATACTTCAGAATAGGACTCCCTATGGGATTTTACATCAGAGTCAGTCCGTCTACACTCATCTTAGGGTATTTGGGTGTTTAGCGTTTGCTTGTGATACTACTCCTCATAAGGCAAAATTTGAGCCCAGGTCTGTACCTTGTGTTTTTCTTGGGTTTCCTATGAATACAAAGGGGTATATTCTCCAAAGGTTGGAAGACAAGTCTATCATCGTGTCAAGAGATGTTCTGTTTCATGAGAATTCTTTTCCATTCTCCAATGTGTCTTCTGTGCCAGCAATGTCAACCTCAATGCCTCATACTGTAGGGGATGTTCCTTTGACATCATGTTCAGCTCCAACTCAGTTGCATCCCTTACACGAATTGTCATCATGTCCTAGTACTCCTCATTCAAATGAGGTTGTGTCTCCCACAAGGTCACCTTTGCCTTCGGTATCTTCTTCTCCTACCTCTCAGAAATCAGGAACCCCCTCAAATGACCAGATACCTGAGACTCAGCTGGAAGTTTGTTTGCCTCCAATTTCAGGTTCTGATCACAGATGTGCTAGACCAAGGCAGGCACCATCCTACTTACAGGATTATTATTGCAATCTTAGTCAATCCTCTGACACTGTACAATATCCCATACAAGCTTATCATTCACTTGAGGCCCTGGCTCCAGAATATAGATCATACATCCTTAGTATCAGCACTGAACAGGAACCTGCGACGTATCAGCAGGCTGCTGGATCAGCACATTGGCAACAGGCTATGCAGATGGAGTTGGCTGCCTTAGAAGCTACACATACATGGGACATTGTTCCCTTGCCACTGGGTAAGCAGCCTATTGGCTGTAAATGGGTATACAAGGTCAAACGCAAGGCAGATGGCTCCATTGATAGATACAAAGCTAGGCTTGTGGCTAAGGGGTATACTCAGCAACCAGGTATAGATTATGTTGATACTTTTTCTCCTGTGGCCAAAATGACTTCTGTGCATTTGCTTTTGGCCTTGGCATCTGTGAATCATTGGCATGTGCATCAATTAGATATCAATAATGCCTTTCTTCATGGTGATCTATATCAGGAGATTTATATGGAGTTGCCTCAAGGTGTTCAGTCCTCAGTTCCTAATGCAGTTTGCAAGCTTCAGAAATCCCTTTACGGGCTTAAACAAGCTAGTAGACAATGGAATGAAAAGCTTACTTTGTATTTGTTGTCTCAGGGGTATAAGCAGTCTAGACATGATTACACCTTGTTTACTAAAAGAACTTCAGACTCTTTTGTAGCTTTACTCATTTATGTTGATGACATCATTGTAGCTAGTGATTCTTTGTCTCACATTCAGCATCTGAAGGATCATTTGCATTCTACATTTCAAATCAAAGATTTAGGTGTTCTCCGATATTTTTTGGGGCTTGAAGTGGCAAGGTCTCAGGGGGGATTATGGTATGTCAGAGAAAATATACATTGGAATTATTGGAGGAGACAAGTTTTCTGGCAGCCAAACCTGTTCTGACACCTATGGAACAAAATTTAAAACTAGAGCATAATGATTCACCTTTATTTTCTGATGTGTCTTGTTACAGGAGGATTATTGGTAAGTTACTGTATCTTACCATTACAAGGCCTGATATTTCTTATGCTGTTCAACAGTTAAGTCAGTTTTTAGACTGTCCTACAGAAATGCATATGAAGGCAGTTCATAGGTTGCTTAGGTATTTGAAAGGTAATCCTGGACAGGGGTTGTTGTTTCCTAGCACAGGTTCGAAATTGCTTAAGGCATACTCAGACTCAGACTGGGCTGGTTGCACTGAAACCAGAAGATCTGTTACAGGATATTGTATGTTCTTTGGTGATGCACTGGTATCTTGGAAAGCAAAGAAACAGACCACAGTGTCTAGATCTTCTTCAGAGGCTGAGTATAGGTCGCTGGCTGCACCTACCTGTGAAATACAGTGGTTGCTATATCTGTTAAAAGACTTGGGGGTAGAGCAGAAGGAACCTGTGGAACTGTTCTGTGATAATAAGAGTGCTGTGTATATAGTTGAAAATCCGGTGTTTCATGAAAGGACAAAGCATATAGAGGTGGATTGTCATGTGGTTAGAGATAAGTATCAAGAAGGAGTGATTAAGCCAATGCCAGTGAAGACTGAGTTTCAAGTAGCTGATTTGTTTACCAAGGCATTGAATTCACAAAGGTTACAATTTCTGACTTCTGCTTTAGGGGTCTGCAATATTTTTAAGAAGTCAGAATTGAGGGGGGGTGTTAAAGATATAGTTGAAGATAAGAAGAAGAAAAGGCCTATGTTATAATTTTGTCTTGGCATGGTCATGACTTGGATGGCATGGTAAGGATGGTGCGTGAGTCCTGGCACGCATTGGCATGGTTGGCATATGATGGTGCATGTTGGCTTGGCATGCTTGGGATGATTAGCGTGGTTGGCACGATGGCACGTTTGGCACGGTGGCACGCTTGGCACGATGGCACGCTTGGCATGGTGGCACGCTGGTTACATGTTAGATTTGGCACGGGTGTTGCGTAGTTCTGCTGCGAGTACTACGGCTTCAACACTAGACGGAATCTTCTCCCACAAGCTATCTTATATTTCTAGATTGTTCCTTAGACTAGTATAAATACGTATGTTGTTTGTAATGTAGGATGAGATAAACATTTTCATAAAATTTCGGTTTGTTTTTCATCTTCTTCCTCCTCAAGCTGAGGCTATCAAAATTTTGGCGCCATAGAGCGTTTTTGTTCTTTTCTTCGAATTGATCATATACATTGACACATTTAGCCGTTAGTTTCCAAATTTCGTATGAATTTTGACTCTCGGCAGTAACAAAACAACCCCGACAAAGCATGCACACATGTATACTCGTTCAAACTTACTTTTGAAAATCATAACGGAATACAACGTTTATAATTTACAAAACATATATTTTGTACAATTGTCGGCATATAGATATACACATATATATTCGGCTATATACGAGCATGTATATACATTCATCTAAGCATTTAAATTTACTTATGCATGATCCGGTTTTGATACGAATATACAGCCATAAGATTTGTAAAAACATAGCAAATATAGTAAGGATATTTGCCTTTAGCACGATTATACGATACCATACGAAGAATCAGGGTTGCAAATGAACAAGAATTAGCCTCTTTGCTTTCTTGAGAATGGCGGCCATGCTTGGAGGGGAGATAAGCTTCCTGGCTGCCAAGATTCAAATGGAATTGAGAAAGAAGATGGGAAGGGCTGCGTGGTTGTGGTGGGGAGGGGAAAAAGAAGGCAGCTTTGATGGGAAAGCCTGCCGAGGGATTAAGGGCGGGGGCTGCCGAAGGATTTATGAAGAATGGGGAAGAATTTGTGTTGCGTAGATGTATAGTTATAGACTAGGGTTAGGTATAAATTCTAAGATTTTTAGGTTATCTTCTTCAATTTATATTTGTAATTTAACTTAAGATTTATCTACTATATCTTTCCTAATCATATTAGGATCCTAAGTTCTAAACATATCTAATTTTCTTTTTTTTTTTATACCCCGGTCGTGGGGATAACAATATATGTATGCATGCATAAAGGTGCGTATGTGTACAGTCAGACATAATAGGTCTCCTGGTGGACCGATCCAATTTACTTACTAAACGTGATGATAGTTCATTCCTTTATATTTCAGTATGCAGTCTTTGGTTTGAACAAGCAAACAAGGCTCACGATAATATTTACTGTATTATTCTTTTGATGTATGAGTTAGTTTTTGTTTATAAATGAATGTACATGTGTATGATTTATATCAAAGTAGATAGACATTATATAGAATATCTACAGAAATGAGTAAAAGGAGAGTCAAACTCAAGGATCGAGATAGTCAACTAATTAACGATCAGAGAAGGAAATGAGCAAGACATCCCAATCACAGAAATAGTCACGGATTTGAATCTAATAAAAACTCGGGTGATGAGATATAACTATCTAAAACACATACATAGTGTGGAAAAATTTAAAATCGGGCACTGTCCGCGCATTGCGCAGACTCACCCACTAGTATATAGATATACATGTAAAGCTATCTTTCTCCCCCGTCTTTTTATTTCCTTTTTTTTCCCGTTCGATTGAAAGATTCCGCTTTCGCACATAAAAATTGAGCTAAGTCCAAACTCATGAACAACCAAATACTATATCGACCTTCAAATTACGTTTAGTTACTAAAAAAATTATGCTTTGCCGTAGAGTTCCATGGCACCTTGGTAATTTACAAATTCTATTGATCTTCACTGAAAAGTGTGGCGTTTAAAATGTTAACAAAAAACGAGTCTCATTGAATCATAGGGAGGAAGATTGTGCTGCTTAAATAATACATTAAGGATACAATCAAGGGGATTTGGAGATAACTACGTCTTAATGACCGTATCAATCAAAGATATAACAAGATTGCTATACTAATGTTCTTTCCTTTTTGCTATATTCTGACACTCCCATCAAGTTAAGTCACCGGACCTTCGATGCTTAACTTGCTCAAAGTATCCCAAAATCTACCAGTGAAGACAGCGTTTGTGAGTATATCGGCCAGTTGATCTTCAGATCAAACAAAAGGAAGACAAATTAGCCGTTCTTCAAGTTTCTCCTTTATAAAATGTCATCTACCTCGACGTGTTTTATTCGATCATCTTGCACAAGATTTTCTAAAATTCTTATCGCAACTTTGTGGTCACACATAATTCTTGGCACCGCCTCTGGTGGGTACTCCATTTCGGTCAACACCTTCCTGATCCACAGGACCTTAGCCAGTCCTCCAGCAATCCCACGGAATTTTGCCTCTGCACTAGACAAAGCTACCACTTTCTGTTTCTTGCTTTTCCATATGACCAGGTTCCTTCCAACTAAGGTGAAATAACTAGATGTCGACCTTCTATCGTTTGAGTTTCCTGTCCATACGGCATCTGTGTAGGTTTGTATTTCGAGATGACCATGTTTTTAGAAGACTATTCCCTTCCCAGGAGCCCATTTTAACTATCTTACCACCCTTAATGATGCTTCTATATGCTCCTTTTGTGGTTGATGCATGAATTGGCTTAGTACCCCAATAGAGTATGCAATGTCAGGTCTTAATGTGAAAGATATATTAATTTTCCTGCTAGCTGATATCGCATCTTGTCTGCTGGTTCCGCTCCTTGTACTATCTAGATGCCATGATGGCTTACCACTGGTGTTTTAGCCGGTTTACAATTCACTAGCCATATTTCTGCCAAGAGATCTAGTACATATTTTCTCTGTGATATGAATATCCCCTTTTTCGACCTTAGGACCTCGATTCCCAAGGCGTACTTTAACATTTACAATCCTTTCATCTTGAATTCTCAAAACAATCGATGTTTCAATGCTACGATTTCCTCATCATCGTTTCCAGTGATAATCATACCGTCAACATAGATGACTAGACAAGTGATGAGATTATCTCTGTACTTTAGGAATAGGGTGTGATGTATATTACTCTAGCGATATACGTATTTTTTCATAACCATAGTGAGTTGCCAAACCAAGCTCGGGAGGATTGTTCCAGGCCGTACAATGCTTTTCTCAGTCTGGATACTTCTCCTAGTCTGAACTCCTCAGTAAATCCTCGTGGGGGTTTCATATACACTTCTTCTTGTAGATCTCCGTGCAAAAATACATTCTTCACATCTAACTGATAAATAGGCCAATCGAGATTTGCTGAGACTGAGAACAATATTCTGATTGTGTCTGTTTTTGCCATATGAGAGAATGTTTCTGAATAATCTATGACATAAGTCTGTGTGTTCCCTTTTGCAACCAACCTTACTTTTTATCTTTCAATTGTTCCATCTGCCCAGTGCTTTACTATAAAGATCCACCTACATCTAACCGGTTTTCTACTCGGACTTACTTCGATCTTTTCCCATGTTCCATTCTTGATAAGGGCTTCCATCTCAGCTTGCATTGCTTTTCTTCATTCTAGATACCTTTTGTCTTGTTCCACTGTACTGGGAATTTGTCCTGTGTATAAAGACATGTCGAAAGCAGTAGCTATGTCGGATAGGCTCCCCCAGACGGGTTTCTCCATCAGATATCTTGTATTTTATGGTCTATATTCCAGCTCATATGGGGATGGAGGAACTCCTCTGCTTCTCTTTGGTGTTAGTGTGTACCTGGTTTCTGTAACCTTCGTCTGTTCCTACTTTGTGTTAGATAACTCGAGGGAATTCTTTATAGGAGAGATGGATTCAACAAACTTACTTACCATATGAGATTCATCTGGGATTGATATAGGGTCTTGGTTAGGTGTGCTAGACTCATATTTGTTTCGAAAGTTGGTCCGATGGTTTGGTCTACTCCTTCTGTTGGGACACTTTCAAAAAGGACGGGTTTGTATAGCCAACCTGTGCATGCTCCCCCTGAGAACGAAGTTGGGCATGGAAAAAATATTTTGTCTTCAAGAAATCACAATCCATGGTAGTATACATCCGGCGGTTATGAGGATCAAAGCATCTCTATCCTTTTTTATTGACTCCATATCTGACAAACTCACAATTGATTGCACAGGGGTCGAATTTAGACCGTTGTCCTTAGAAATATGGACATAGATGGTGCAACTAAAGACTTGTGGGGAAATAGTGAGATAGAGGGGAACTAGATGAAACTGTGCTAGTAGGTCAAGGGGTGATTGGTATTTGTGTAGATGGTTGACCAGATAATTTGCAGCCGGAATGGCCTCAGGCCGGTACTAAAAGGGTACATTAGACTCAAGCATGAGTGAGCGAGTGATTTTGAGGAGAATTCAGTTTTTTCATTTAGCTACGCCTTTTTGTTGTGGGTATTGGGACATGTGGTTTGATGTACTAGTCCTCGTTTACGAAAGGTGTCATTGAACGATTTATTCACATATTTTCTGCCATTATCTGTACGTAGAATTTGTATGCTTGTGTGATATTGTGCAGTAATCATTTGTTAAAAAAGAACATATTTATCAATAACATCGGACTTATGCTTAAGAAAGTAGACCCAGGTGATCCAAGTGCATTAATCAACAAACAACATAAAATAAGAGAACCCATTCGGCCTTGGAGTCGGTGATGGGCCCGAAACATCAGAATGAACGAGTGAAAATGGACGTATGGTTCTGGTATTATTTGGAGGATATGAATGTTTATGGCTTTTAGAAATCGTACATGTCTCGCAAGGCAAAAAAGGAATACTGATAAAATACCCCAACGACGGATGACCCAAGCGGCGGTGTCACAGCCAAGCCTGTCGGTCTACCGTCCCATGAGTGATTGCTACCGCACCTAATTGGTCTACTTCATCAATTCTTTGGTAAGGTGACTGATAAATAATAATTTATGAGATAAAGTAAAGACATAAAGACAGTTTTTCAGAATAACGGATGGCGTTAGATGAATACTTCCGGCCCCTTCGACAGAAGAAAAACCACTCTTGGTAGTTCAGATAACAACTTTGGTCAGATGAGAATACTGGTGGAAGTCATTGATATCATATGACATCGTGTCGGTAGAGACACAGTAAAATAGCTACGAAGGAGTTTTTTCGGTATTACGGTTGAAACATGGACTATTCAAGGTATTACATTAACTAGGGGGGACTAAAGTTGTTCAAGGGGAAATAGAAGGGCCTGGGTGCAATTTTGCTCCAAGCCCCTTACTTTTAAAAAGGGCTTTTTCTTCTGAAACCCTTAGAGGGTTGTGGCCGCCTCTATCTGCTTCTTGAATTTTTGGCAGAAGATCATGCCGAAGTCTAATGGCTCTTCCTTATCATTGGTGGCCTACGGGTTACCCAGGGCTGAGCATGTGGTGCCTCCTTTCTTGACTCTCTTGCGCGTATCCGGCCACCACTCTGGATACCTAATCCGTTGAAAGTAGCCTTCTGTGGGATAATGATGCGGGTGGAGCAACTCTCCCCTGTTCTGATCATCCCCTCCTTTCTGTCCTGGTTAGGAAGTCTCCTCTCACATGAGCTACTCGTTCTGTTCGTGAGGCAAGGCCACTGTCAATATCTCTGGCACTGTTTTTTGTCAGTGAGTCTCTTCCTCCTTTCATAATTTCTTAGCGAGGAGCTTCTCTTCTGGTTTGAGAGTACGCTTCCTCTACCGATGGTAGAGGGTCTATTTTGACTATGTCTCTTTTCTCAGTGTCGTATTCACCACTGATGGCTTGAAGAAATGGATACAACAAATTTTGTTGCTGGAGTTGGTTGTACAGATTCATGTCCTTCGAACAGTGTATGGGATTTGATAGTCTGTTATTGATTTCTTTCCAAATAGACTGAAGTTGGTCGTAGATGCGCTGTAATGGCTGAGATCATTGCTTCAAACAATGGGTTTAACAGTCAAGTCATAGACTGGAGCGGATCATTGCCGCTGCTGTAGGTAGACTCTATGCCTTTCCACAAATCCCTTGAGGTGGGATTGTCTATGTTCTTCAGTATTAAGGTGAGAACGATAGAGTCAGTCTGCCTTCATTGCTTGTAACTTGGGTCCTCTTTCCAAGGAGGGGGCAGTGATGTGTCTGAGCCTCCCTCTCCCGTCAATAGCCAGGCTAATGCTTTGTGCCCAGATTGCATAATTGTGGTCATTTAGCTTGTCTGTCAGGTTTATTTGTGCGTTGGATGAATTTTCTACTGGATTTTGTCTAGGTACCCATTTTTGCAGTAATTCCAACACTTAGGACATGTTCATAGGTTCATTCATTGGGTTGGTTGCCCACCCAAACTGTGATGTACTTGAATGTGGTGATTGGTCGCCCATGGGAACGGTTTATAGGTAAGTTTTAGGTAAGTGATGAGCTTTTGCATTTCATCATTTTTCCAAAGATGGAATGCTAGCTCTGGTACCATGTTAACAAAAAACGATTTTCATTGATTCATACGAAGGTAAATTTTACTGCTTAAATAATACATTGAGGATACAATCCAGAAAATTTGGGGATAGCAGTGTCTTAATGACCGTATCGATCAAAGATATAACAATATTGTTATACTAATATTTTTTCCTTTTTTTAACTATATTCTGACATAAAACCTCTAGACTTTTAAGTTGTGGACAAATCTTAACAATTGTTCCTCTTTCTGTTTATGTAGGCATAAATATGCACCATTTTCTTCACTGTTATTGTGAGCAGAAGATATAAAATCTGGACTACATTAACTTTTTTCTTTCCTTTTTTTTCTACTTTTTTTTTTGTATTCAGGTGGAGGTTGCGATGCATCCTTATGGTCATGGATAGTAACCTCCGCCAGGAATTGAAGAACGCCTTTATCATAAATCTTAAAAACTTAGGTGCAATTTCATGAGAGTGTTAATTTTCAAATCGCTTTTGGAAATGATAAGTATCTTGTGAAGAAACAATGTTCTCACAAGTTTCTTTTGCTCAAAAGTGTCATACTTAGTTGCACAAAATAATTTAACTAGAGGTTAGATTACTGGAAAATATTGGTTACTAAGTGTCGCGCCCAGCCCGAAACTAGGGTTTTGGTCCGGTACACATGCCGTATTCTGCTACAAAAAATACAAGGCGTCGATACTATACATGTACATGTCGATATGAATAATAAATCGATAAGCGGAACCAACATAAGATAAACAAAATACAATCAACATGCAATTACTTTACATTACAATTCTGTACAACTCAGACGATATTAAATCCCTGGAATCCTCCTCTGAATACTAGATAATCATCTTCAAGGATAAGCTCTCAGCAAACTTCGTCTATCTCTGTACACTATCTGTACTCATCTTCATAGACCTGTAAGATGGTTCATGTTCTCTGCAGATAATCATAAGACATGTATTATTGAGAAAAAGTGTTTGAATGATTTACAAATGCATGATTTAAACAGTACGAGTTTACGAAATGCATGACAAAATTATTACTTGACACATTTATGTGATATATATGCTTCATATGCTTTATATATATTGTTGCCGCTCTAACAAGCCATGAAGCGTTAAAGCTTACATCATATGGTAAACATTTGTTGTCTTTGAACTATTTCCAGGTGCCACAATTAATAAACTAAACTAGTTCACTGAATGAAGTACTTAAGTTAATGAACTAACTAGTTCATTAAATGAAGACATATTTGGAGAAAGCTTGATGGCAACAAATTGAAAATTGAAAGTCTCCTTAATCTTTCAACATACACGCCTAATATATATTATATATATATATATATATATATTCATATTTTTTTATAAAGGCACAATACATATATATTCCGACGTACTACCGGCACGTTACATATATTACAAACGTACGTCAATGTCACACCACTATATATACCACTATATACACCGATATTGTCGTATTAGGTGACTACCGAAACTTCACCGTCATGTCACGTACTTGCCATATAAAGATGGCCAGCCCATATACTTCAAAAATTACCAAAAATTTTGTGGCTCACTTGTTCAAATCAGCCACTAAAGCATTCTATGTTGGCACAAACAAATCACCCACAAATTAGGCCAAATTTGTGAAGATTTCAAATTCAATTTTTTAGCACATGGGAGCGCCTCTAAATCAGCCATTACAGCTGAATATCTCCTTAATTTTATGTACATTATGTGTGACATAATATATATGACATGTACAAAATGCTTGAATTTAATCGGATAAAAATCGCGTAATCAACAAAAGTCGAAAATTCGGTTTTCTACGAACACAACACATGGAACATTTTTTTGGCATGCGTTGTAACATATATCAAGACACTTTTTACACATTCAAGACATGTTAAAGTGTTCTAGAAAATTCAAATTAGGGCTGATTGGAATTTACCATATATGTGTAATTATTGTGCATTATTTGATAAAGCTTACTAAAGTAAAATTTCAGCACATGCCTAGCCATTCTACACGCCATTTGCAGCCACATTGGAGCCTAGGTAGAGCTTAGTTGGCATCTCAATTGGTGGAGAATATGTCACACAAAGTTAGTGACATAAAAGAGGAAACTACACATGGTAACGATTCAAAAGAGTTCAAATTAGACACATGCTGAAAATTTCAGCATGTGCTACTATAGGGTGACTGATTTTCTTGAGTTAATGGTGCTTAATTTGCTTCCCAAAGTTGAAGGGATTGAATGGTGATTGTTTGGTAACATTTTGATTACTTTTTTGCACATGTTTTATGAGTTTTATTCAGATTTTACGGCTCATTAAAATGATGACAAGGTGGACCAATCATCAAGTGCCAAGAAAGCAAGGTCAAGTCATCCTTCCACTCATAGTGTGTCAAGCAAGCTAGATGTTATCATATCTAACAAGACAATCTTCCAAGGGCATTAAATAAAATTCTCAAGAATGGAAGAGCCCTAAGGGGGGCGGCTATTTAGGATTAAAAAGAAGAGAAGTAGAGCAAACAAGGCTAAGACAACTCTCAGATTTCTCCCAAGTGCAAAAGGATCTTCTACACTCTTCTTCTACCTTTCTTTCTTCCTCTTCTTCTCTCAAGCCTACTGCTCATATAATCTTGATAATATATAGGCTCTGAATATACCACCATACACGTTTCAATTGTTGTACAAAGTTGATCAAGGTGTGATTGACATATTTCCCAAAAGAATTTTCAAAAATTGTTTCATCCTATTGAAATACATATATTGATGGCCTCGTTATTAAATTTTCAGATCATTAGAAGTTACCAATTAATCAGAATAAATTATTCAAGTCGGAGTACGGTTTCTGCAGATTCGCGCAATTTGACCAAAAACAGATTTCAAGGGGTTAGGAGTAAAATTTTAACTTTACATTTTTAAGGTATACTCGAAACATCTGAGAGTAGATTCTCACCAAATGTCATAATTTTTGGAGGTCTTTAACTAGGTCGTTTAATTATTTCAAATAAAGATCTGAAAACATTAACTGTTTTCAAAAGTGAGGTATTTGGTTCAAAAGTTTTCAAAAGCCAAATTTTCTGCACCCACTATTCAACCCCCCTCTAGTGTTTCTATACAGGTCCTACATGTATGAGGGATAAAACATAATAACCCAGTAAGTAGTCCTACTAGATACGTCATACAGATCATACATGCGGAGACGGGGTAACAAAGTAATGATAATCATATCAATGAACATAATAAAGCGTGTCTCCATTTACAAATAAAGTGCATAACAAAAGATAATTAAAGAACATGTAACACGACATCTCTATCAAGGTAGCATACTATACGATCATCTCTCTAGAAAACATCTCTATCAAATACATCAACACTTAGATTCTCAATCCAAGTCTACGATGTCATTATACTTAGTCTCTTCATCTAAATACATCAAGTCCTTGTAAAAGTCATATAAATGCGATAATACAACAATGCGATGTATGTTAAAACTATTTCATAAAAATTCGATAATGATGAACGATACATCACTGATGTCATAAACTGTCCGTACACAATAAAATCACACTGATGCCATGAACTGTTCGTACACAGTAAAATCACACTGATGCCATGAACTGTTCGTACATAGTAATATCACAGCAATGACATGAACTGTCCGTACACAGTAGAAAAATCAAACCGATGTCATAAATTGTCCGTACACAGTAATACCACACCGATGCCATGAATTGTTAAAACATTTTATGTAATGCAACATGTATGTAAATGCCTCCATTTCTATTCCATATAACCAATATAAATACTCCAATAATTCTCATATCATCATATCCTTAAACCAACCTACATATGTACCTAATACAAAAATTAAGTCATGATAATCACTATCTCATCCCTCCCTTCTAATTGCGACCAAACAGCCTCCTTTTTGGCATAATTTAACCATCAGCATTTTCTTAAAATATCCAACTTATACTTAGTATAAATGGCGAAAATCCTAATTTAATATACATTCCCATATACTTTCATATTTCATATGATATACATAAAGTAACCATATTATCTATCATACTTTATTTTATATCTATAATTATGTACAAAGTGATTTCTTCATAGCCTAAATATACACTATGTAGAATTATATATTGACCAATAATACCCTTTTTATCCATAGTATGTGTGTGTGTGTGTATATATATATATATACTATTAAACACTTCTTCATGAAATATTCTTCTTTATCCCATAATTTTGTATTATGACTGTATTTTTACATAACTTACATTTTTATATTTGTAATATATCATAAATTTTATTCTTTCTCCTCTTTTTATCAATTGGCCGAATATAGACATACTTATACTTACCTTTTTTATATAGCACATTTCCTTATTCAATATTTTACTATTATCTCCATTTCTTCAACTATAGACCATAAATCGATGTCTATAGCCATTAAGAATAGCCTCATTCTAAGTTTATAATGAACAAAATTATTACCATCGAATAGAGGAGGATGTTGTGTGGACATACCTTCCAACTCACCTTTGTGTGAAACTATGGCCATTGTATGTATCTTTGTTTTGAGATTAGCAGGCTACTTTGAAATATTGTTTCTTGGCCTTTTCTTGTTTGTACGGTGTTGAATCTTGCTTCTTTGAATGGTGTAAACCTCGCTCTGATGCCAATTTTTGGACCGTGCACCTTCAATAAACACCACTAGAGGTAGGTGAATAGTGGTTGGCGGAAATTACACTACTATCCTTTGTAAGAATCTCTTTTGAAAACAGAATCTGAGACTATCTCAGATTCAAAAACCGTTTTTGAAAATTCAAAACTCCTTGTACACAACTCCAAAAATTGTGAAAATTTTCAGAACTTAACTTCAATGTGTTGACAAGATTCTGTCCAAAAGTCGGACAAAAATAAGATCGTTTGGCCCTTCAAACAAATAAAAAGATTCAGATTGTCAGTCTGGACAGAATTGGACAGAATGTTGCTGAAATTGAAAAATGTATTTCTCTTTGAATACTTAACCAAAAAGGTTAAACTTTATGTCAAAGCACTCCTCAGGATGTCTAGTTTATGATTCTAAAAGATCCTGAACTTGAACAATTCTTGATTAATACAGAATTCAAGATTTCTCAAAACTGATGAGATTGCAGCAATATTGGAGCAGTTATCTTGCAAAGACTGACAGACTAACTTTCCCTCGCTCAAATCAAGTGATTCTTATTTCAAATGAAAGCTAACAGTCTGAAGTATAACGCCACCAAAAATCACGAATTTGGAAAGTTTTTAGCTATTTTTGTAAAACATGATAATTTATGTAAAAACTACAATAAAAATGAGCAGAAAACAGAAAGGTAGAAACAAGACAAGAACACCAAGCATTTATCCTGCTTTGGTAAATGTGACCTACTCCAGTCCCAAGAAAAAACTTTTCTTGGATTTCACTATGGTATGAATCAACTTACAACAAGAACCAAGCTTGATCCTTAGGCCGGATGAACACCTTCTATACAACACTTAGTTGCAACACCTCTACCACCTATTGATGTAGCCTTATAGAGTTGGCAAATCAATCTTACAAATGAAGCTCAAGAGGCTTGTAGCTCAAAAAATACAACAAGAACACCTTTGCTACAAAGAATGAAACAAGAATAACAAGAAGAAGATGATATCTAGACAAATCAACAAATGCTTTCAAGTGAGCTTCAAGTGTGTTTCATCTTCTTCACCATTGCCTCCTATTTATAGTGTGAAGTGAGCCTTGGAGATAAGAATGCACATGTGTCACCATCTTCATCATCAAGCTTAAGTGTCTTCACATCATTGGTTGGTCTTGTACATATGGCAAAATGAAGCAACATAATTGGTCCACTTTGTTTATTAATTTGACTGATTTTTCCACTTCATTTTGTCTTGCAAGTATTGAAGATAATGTAGTGGGATAACAACTCCACAATCCTCTCAGCTTTTTACCAAAAGAATAGGCATGTGAGGCTTAAAAAATTTGACCAAATCAGCTTTTTTACCTTGTAGTAGTTTGCTACATTTCAAATGTGTCCTAGTTGCCAACTAGCTTCTTTTTGGTTGGTCCACTTGTCACCAAGCCATAAAATAAGTACACCATTATTTCCACCTGTTAATACACGTTTGGAGGCTTGCATATATGTATATCCACTCAGATTTTTGAAGAAGAAATCAACAAATAATAGTTGACACGATTATGCCAACATGTAACATGAAAATTCCAACTATTTCTTCTTGTATGTTATGATCATCTCCACAACTCTAGCATCTTTACAATCTCTGAAATATGTAACATATAAAATAAGGTCTTCAAGAAAAAGATAGAATGTGACATCACAACCCATCACATATCCCGCTGCAGTCAATAATATCATCATTTGAGAGAATAAGATAAAGAACCACGAAATAATCTTCAAGATAATAATAACTCAACTCCAGAATGAAGATAATAATATGCTCAAGAGATTCCTTGAGTGAAAATACCAAAAATACCCTCAGGGTTAAAATGACCAAAATGCCCCTAGTGAGAGAAAACTCCAGAAAGGACCCCGATGGTCAGAAATAAATATTATAACACCTTTGTCATAATGAGTAAGATAAGAATATGTCCTTGAACTATTTCCATTATACCATGTTCCTACAAAACTCAAAATACCAATTTTGTCCTTTTTGGTAAGTTGTAGAAACTTCCAAGGCACATTAGTCACAATGCATTTATAATTATCAAAAACACATAATATCCACATAATGAACATGTATAAATCATGTACAAATGTAAACAACCACTTTATCACATTTTACAAAAATATTCATAAAAACCCTAGACATCGATCGATCGAAGTACCTCAGCTTCAGAGATCGATGTCTCACAGTGAGTGTCAGAATTTGTCTCTGACCTACATCGATCGATCGATCGATGTGTTTCAGGTTTAGAGATCGATGTCTCACAGTAAGGTCTTGAACTTTCACTTGCTTACATAAGCCGATCGATGTGAGGGATCGAAGTATATAGATCGATCAATCAATGTGCAACAACTTGAGAGATCGATGTCAACTTTTTCAACTTTTAACCATATATAACACTATGTGTGACATTTTTATGCATCCACCACTTAAAATCATGACTTTGAAAATTATACAAACATATTTCTCAATATTCATCATGAAAATTTGAAGGATGCGGAGAGGATTTGATGGTTGCTCCGCTTGAGAGTGTAAGAAAATAGAGTATAGGGGATGAAATGAGTTGAAAATAAAAATGCAGAGGATGGAGATGGAGGGGGACGGTTTTGGGGAACGAAGGTTCTTGAAGACTTTGTTCTGGTTTGAGAAAGGAAGGAAACGTAGGAAGAAAATTGCTAAGTGTAAGAGATGTAATGGATTAAAGATGAAAAATGAGAGAGAAGAAGAGGGGGCTGTTTTGGCAATTTGGGAAGGGAAGGAGTGCTTCATTATTGTCTTGGAAAGTTGATGGAAGAATGTGGAAAAAGTGGGTAATAGTCTTGCAATAAATGGAGTTATGAAATGGTTAAAGGAGAAGAAAATATCCCCTTTTGTCTTGTAGGGGGCGGTCCAATTGGTCAAAGGAAAAGCGGATGAAGACTATTATGAGTCTTGGAAAGAAGATTGGATATTTGGAGGATATTGGAAGGAAGAATGATGGTGATTGAAGGTGTAAGAGGGTGGAGTAAAAAGTGAGGTTTTCTTCCCTCTTTGACTAAGGAGGCCGGCCATGTGGGTGTAAGAGAGAGTAGTTGGGTTGGTTGAAATGTGTAAGAAGAGTGTAAGAAATGTGTGGAGAAAATGTAAGAAGTGGGAGGCTTTTTTGTGGGATAAATAATGGTTTCTTGTGGTTGAAATTATACAAAATACCTCCTTCCTTTCCTTATGATTTGGCCAGGAACAAAGGGGTTGGGGAGTGGTTGGGGATTTGTTGGGTGCATAAAAGAAGGGTGTAACAAGTGTGTAAGGTGGTGTAAGTTTTTTTTGGTAGAAGAAAATGATGTATAATTGGTTAAAGAAGACAAAAATTTGTCTTCTATCCAAACGGATATAATGGCCGAAAATTCTGAGAAGTGAGAGTGGTTAGAGTAGGACAAAATACTATTATAGGATTGCTACACAATTTGGTACACTTGGTATTTTGGTATTTTTAGGGTTTAGGAACGAATTTGTATCGGAGGTGATTTTAACGGACATATTGGAAAGAATAGCGATGGTTTTCAGTCGATACATGGCGGGTTTGGTTATGGAGATAGAAACAAACAGGGTAGAGATCTGCTAGACCTAGCAGTAGCCCATGACCTAAGCATTATAAACTATTTCTTCTCGTATGTTATGATCATCTCCACAACTCTAGCACCTTTACAATCTCCGAAATATGATGAATAATATCCTCCGATAACATATAAAATAAGGTCTTCAAGAAAAAGATAGAATGTGACATCACAAACCGTCACATATCCCGCTGTGGTCAATAATATCATCATTTGAGAGAATAAGATAAAGAACCACGAAATAATCTTCAAGATAATAATAAATCAACTCCGGAATTAAGATAATAATATGCTCAAGAGATTCCTTGAGTGAAAATACCAAAAATACCTTCAGGGGTAAAATGACCAAAATGCCCCTAGTGAGAGAAAACTCCAAAAATGACCACGATGATAAGAAATAAATATTATAACACCTTTGTCATGATGAATAAGATAAGAATATGTCCTTGTACTATTTCCACCATACCATGTTCCTACAAAACTCAAAATACCAATTTTGTCCTTTTTGGTAAGTTGTAGAAACTTCCAAGGCACATTAGTCACAATGCATTTATAATTATCAAAAACACATAATATCCACATAATGAACATGTATAAATCATGTACAAATGTAAACAACCACTTTATCACATTTTAAAAAAAATATTCATAAAAACCCTAGACATCGATCGATCGAAGTACCTCAGCTTCAGAGATCGATGTCTCACAGTGAGTGTCAGAATTTGTCTCTGACCTACATCGATCGGTCGATCGATGTGTTTCAGGTTTAGAGATCGATGTCTCACAGTAAGGTCTTGAACTTTCACTTGCTTACATAGGCCGATCGATGTGAGGGATCGAAGTATATAGATCGATCAATCAATGTGCAACAACCTGAGAGATCGATGTCAACTTTTTCAAAATTTTCAATTGTTAACCATATATAACATTATGTGTGACATTTTTATGCATTCACCACTTAAAATCATGACTTTGAAAATTATCCAAACATATTTCTCAACATTCATCATGAAAACTTGAAGGATCCGGAGAGGATTTGATGGTTGCTTCGCTGAGAGTGTAAGAAAATAGAGTATAGGGGATGAAATGAGTTCAAGAATAAAAATGCGGAGGATGGAGATGGAGGGGGACTGTTTTGGTGAGGGAACGAAGGTGCTTGAAGACTTTGTTCTGGTTTGAGAAAGGAAGGAAACGTAGGAAGAAAATTGCTAAGTGTAAGACATGTAATGGATTAAAGAAGAAAAATGAGAGAGAAGAAGAGGGGGGCTGTTTTTGCAATTTGGGAAGGGAAGGAATGTTTCATTATTGTCTTGGAAAGTTGATGGAAGAAGGTGGAAAAAGTGGGTAATAGTCTTGCAATAAATGGAGTGATGAAATGGTTAAAGGAGAAGAAAATATCCCCTTTTGTCTTGTAGGGGGCAGTCCAATTGGACAAAGGAAAAGCGGGTGAAGACTATTGTGAGTCTTGGAAAGAAGATTGGATATTTGGAGGATATTAGAAGGAAGAATGATGGTGATTGAAGGTGTAAGAGGGTGGAGTAAAAAGTGAGGTTTTCTTCCCTCTTTGACTAGGGAGGCCGGCCATGTGGGTGTAAGAGAGAGTAGTTGGGTTGGTTGAAATATGTAAGAAGAGTGTAAGAAATGTGTGGTGAAAATGTAAGAAGTGGGAGGCTTTTTGGTGGGATAAATAATGGTTTTTGTGGTTGAAATTATACAAAATACCTCCTTCCTTTCCTTATGATTTGGCCAGGTACAAAGGGGTTGGGAAGTGGTTGGGGATTTATTGGGTGTGTAAAAGAAGGGTGTAACAAGTGTTTAAGGTGGTGTAATTTTTTTTTGGTAGAAGAAAATGATGTATAATTGGTTAAAGAAGACAAAAATTTGTCTTCTATTCAAACGGATATAATGGCCGAAAATTCTTAGAAGTGAGAGTGGTTAGAGTAGGACAAAATACTATTATATGATTGCTACACAATTTGGTACACTTGGTATTTTGGTATTTTTAGGGTTCAGGAACGAATTTGTATCGGATGTGATTTTAACGGACATATTAGAAAGAATATCGATGGTTTTCAGTCGGTACATGGCGGGTTTGGTTATGGAGATAGAAACGAACAGGGTAGACATCTGCTAGACCTAGCATTAGTCCATGACCTAGGCATTATAAACTCGTTTTTTAAGAAAAAAGAATCGTATTTGATCACGTTTAGCAGCGGAGGACGTAACACGCAGATCGACTATTTTCTGATGAGGCGTGAAGACCGACGGTTGTGGAAGGACTGCAAGGTTATACCAGGAGAGATAACGGTGATGCAGCACTGTTTGTTAGTGATAGTTATAGCATTGAGCCAAAAGCTGAGTAAGGGGGTTGGAAAATTCCCACCAAGGATTCGATGGGGAAGTTTGAAAGACGAAAAAGTTAATATATTTAGAAACAAGGTCATCTCTGCAAAACTAGATCATCTGGGGGATGATACAAATCAGATTTGGGAGGCTATATCGACTACTATTACTCAAGCGGCGAGAGAAACGCTCGGGGTAACAACAGGAAAGATGTCCGTGCATAAAGAGACGCGTTAGTGGAACGAGGATGTGCAACAAAAAATAAAAGACAAACAAAAGATTTTTAGAGAGCTGTTAATTTACACAAATGGGGAAGAGAAAGTGAGATTGAAGGAGAATTACAAAATTGCCAGGAAGGAGGCGAAGAAGGCGGGAAGTTTATAAAAGGAGAAGATGGACATGTGTTAGTCAAAGCACAAGACATCAAGTTGAAATGGCAAACATACATTCACAGTCTTTTCAACGGTAGTAGTGCCGACTACGAATAATGAGAAAACACCACTAACCAACAACGGCAACATAATAACCCCGACTGTCAGAACATCACACAAGGAGAGGTGATGAGAGCACTGAAGAAGATGTGAAGAGCTAAAGCGGTCGGTCTAGATAACATACCCATTGAGGCGTGGAAGTATTTAGGAGAGGAAGAGGTCCAATGGCTAAGTACTCTGTTCAACCGTATTTACAAAACATGAAAGATGTCAGATGAGCGGAGAAAGAGTGTCGTGGTCCCCCTATATAAGAACAAAGGAGAGGCACAGTGTTGTGGGGACTATAGAGGGATTAAGTTGCTAAGCCATACCATGAAGTTATTGGAGAGAGTAATAGACAATCGAATTAGGAGAGAAACTCAAGTTACGTGAACTAATTTGGTTTTAGGCCAGGATAGTCCACTACGGAAGCAATACACATTCTCAGTAGATTAATGGAGAAGTATAGGGAGAAGAAGCGCGATTTACATATGGTTTTCATCGATCTTGAAAAAGCATATGATAGTGTGCCACGTAGCCTGATATGGTATAGTCTTGATGCAAGAGGGATCCCTATAAAGTATATAGACATAATTAGAGATACGTATGCTAGGACAAAAACAACCGTTCGTACGCCTGTGGGGAATACAGACTTCTTTCCAGTGGAGGTCGGTCTCCATCAAGGGTCTGTGTTGAGTCCATTTCTTTTTGCAGTTTTCCTTGACAAGTTGTCAAAGCCGATACATGAGGCAATTCTGTGGTGTATGCTTTTTGTTGACGATATTGTATTAGTCGCAGAAAGTAGACATACCCTAAGTATGAGACTAGAGCAATGGAGAGGTGTTTTAAAGAGAAAAGGCTTAAAAATTAGGCATTCTAAGAACGAGTATCTACACTGCGACTTCAGCAGTGTAGCAGACAGTGAGGATAGCCAGCTCACCATCTATGGTCAAGTGGTATCACATGTAAGTAAGTTTAAGTACCTAGGATCATTTGTGCAACAAAATGGCGACATAGATAGTGATGTAGCACACCGAGTTCATGCAGGCTGGTGTAGTTGGAGGGCTGTCTCAGGGGTGCTGTGTGACAAAAATTTCCCAACTAAATTAAAGGGAAAATTTTATAGGGTGGCAGTGCGACCGGCAATGCTATATGAGACAGACTGCTGGGTCATTAAGAGGTCACAATTACAAAAGATGGAAGTTGCAGAGATGAAGGTGTTGAGGTAGATGTGTGGGCATACAAGGCTAGACCGGATCAGAAACGAGGTGTTTCGAGAAAGGTTAGGCATGTCTAGTATAGCAGATAAGATAAGGGAGGGAAGAATGAGATGGTCTAGTCATGTCAAGGGGAGACAGACAACGGCGTCGGTCAGAGTAATTGAAAGCCTCATTGTAGAGGGGAACAGGAGTAAAGGCAAGCCCAATCTGACTTGGGATGAGCAGATTAGGCACGACTAGATTTGCATCTCTCTGAGGATATGGTCAAGGATAAGAGTTCATGGAGACATAAGATTAAGGTTAACGAGGTATAGGTCATATATAGGGACACTTTACAGTATATTTAGGGACATAGATAGTGGTAGACACTATCTACGCTTTCCACTTGGTTGCGTATATTATATCGTTGTTTTATATTACATGTACATATACATGTGATGTGTATTTTAATATCGAAAGTCTTTTCTTTGTATTTCTTGAATTTCCTCACTAACACATTAGCACAGCATATTTCTTGTTATTATGTCATTTATGCAGGTACATATAGAGCCGGGGGTCTCACTGGAAGCAGACTCTCTATCCCTTGGGATAGAGGCATTGTCTGCCTACCACTTACCATCCCCAGACCCTAACGATAGCTTTTGCTGCCATTGGGATATACTGGGTCTGGATGATGATGATGATGATGATGATGATGGTATTTTGGTATTTTTCTAACCATAGTTTCTTATACCTTCGCGTACCCTAAATGGCGTCATATGCGATGAATGTGTATATATATACATACACACACATTTATATATATTCATTTTCCTTTTTCTTCTTTTCCAAATTATGTTATTATGTCCTAGTTTCTTTTTCTTTAACTTAAGTGGCTCTAATTTCTTGTGTTATGCCTTTTATTGTAAATTGCTACCAACTAGTTTATTCAAACCCTATCGTATGTTCGAAAATAGTCCTTACCTAGTTTTGTCGTATATCAATATATTTGTCGCCTTATCATTCGATTATTTTTCAGAGCATTTCTAACCTCGATATTTACTACCGATATCCTTTTAAACTTCAATTCAAAATTCTACTTCCATCGACATTTTATCGGCATCGCACTCTCGTTCTATTTTCCATTATCTTATTTACTTTTCCACTGACCCAGAGATGCAGGTCGTAACACTAAGAATTTGAAAATTGTCTAAAGAACTAATATCAAAGGACTACCGATACTTGATTTCAAAAATTATAGTGTGACATTTCTCAATTTCCAAGCTAGTAAGTCAAGCTTACAATTGATACACAATGATTTTCATAGGGACATTAGTATGCCCTTGTGCTAGTATATAATTATACTACATTTGGTTGGGCAATGTTTCTTTCTACTAAAAGCTATGCATTCTTAGAATTGCCTAAGTTGTGCAAAGACTGAGATTGAGAAGGAGGACAAAATGAAATTATTAAGACTGATAGAGACGTTTGGTTTTATCACCGGCTACACGATTTTTAAAATTATGTTTTTGAAACAGCATGATGAATATATTTATATTTTTTAGGTGAAGGACGAGCGGTACCGTTCGAGGATTTTATCAATATATACCCTCACTTGTGGTAGAGGAATACCGTGGTTACATTTCAGTTATACCTAGGGGAGGAGACTCTCCCAAACTAACTAAAGTAATTGACGAAAAACATATAAAAATCTCAAAATACAATGTAAATTTGAAATACAGTAAAAACAAGAAAGCATGCGATAAGTTTGAGCCGGAAGAAAAAGCAATCGCGAGGATGTAACAGTTGTTCCATTTGCTTCAGCCTCCCAACGCTTGACCTCTTGTCAACACCAATATATGTACCTCAGAATAACAACCAAAACAGCAGTCATACATATTTTTATCCATAAATAGTCATGGCAAATACTAAACCGGAGACATGAGTAGAAGGATGTACCCAGGCTTTTCGACACCATAACTGGCTCGGGCAACAATGGTATCATACAAGCCCACTGACAATCAACAGCGTGATGTTTTTGCACGAGCAAGTGTCTGTACCTCAGCAAAATAACGCAGGCCATTAGTCATGTAAGAAATACATATGAATAATAAGAGACGTAAAAAGCACCAACTCACCCAACCGCCCACATCAAATATGTGTAGGTGGGCAAACTGGAGGACGCTATTAGTGTCGTATAGTAGCTGTATGAACATTAGTCTGCATACTGCCTCTAGCTATCGGCGGCAGCTCCCAAATACGCGTATAGACACATGTTTGCCGCTGTCCAAGTCCATGGTGAGCCAGGAAATGTGCAACGGAGTTACACTCACGTGGAATGTATGAAACCGTTGCTCCTATAGAAGAGAGCAGACTACGCAATCGCGCATAGTCACTGCCCAATCGAGCAGTGAAGACTGCATTACCTCCAATAAGCTGCTGCAACTGCAAACAATTAGTTTCCACCTCCAATAAGATATGACCCGCTGTGGCAAAGAAAAGAAGAGGAAAAAAGAGAGCTTGTAATTCAACATGCAACGGTGACAACAACGGCAAGGAAAAGGAGAGCGCCTAAACTAAGCTCCCAGTCTCATCTCGTAAAACCGCTCCACCAGCCGCATTTCGACGGCCAGCTACCGCATCAACATTAAGCTTCAATTTTCCAGTGGGCGGCAATTTCCAACGTAGAACTCAAATCCTTTTATGACGCATAGGTGGTGAATATGATGCATCAATTAAGGACTAAATTGGTGAGGCAAATTGAAAACCAACCACTGAGGTGCACCATACATAGATATCATGTCGAATACGCTCGCGCAGAGATAAAAAAGAGAAAGAGAGATCCTCAAATTGGATCGCTGCATATTCTTTCCAGATTTCCCACGTGACCACAAGTGGAAGCACTACAGCTAGCTGACTAGCAATAGTTATTTTGCATGCTTTACCCCACCAATCACGTAAATAATGTCGCAAAGTGGAAGAGGCGGGCAGCGGCCCATAAAAAATCACAACCATATGGTTCCACACGTTCTTAATTATCGGAAACTGATAAAACATGTGATCAAGTGTAATCGAAGCATGGCGACAGAAGAAACAACATGACAGCAAAACTACTGTCCACCTCCGGATATTTTCTTAAATAGGCAGAGAATTATACCATAGGCGCCAAAGAAAAATCTTTGCAGAAGGTGATGCGCTTGGCCACCAAATGTATCGAGTGAAAGGGGAAACATTCATATTAGGTTAACATACCTCATAAGCGCTCCGCAAAGAAAACTGACTATTCGCATCCGACGTCGATTCTAATGCCTCAGCCGAAGGAATAGCATGTATGGCACAGAAAAAACAACATTACACAATCTCTTCTAGTCCGCAGAGTCATACACATTCGCCAACATACTACCCCTAGATGCATACTTGTGGCGCATGAAAGTGGCCCATAAGGAATCCAATGTATGCAGAGTCCACCATAGCTTACATTCAAAGGCCTTTTGCAGCGACTCAAGGTTGCGAACACCCAATCCCCCCTCAACTTTTGGATAACAAATCGATGTCCAAGACCTCCAGTGATGGTGTTGTTTCCACAAAAATATGGACATTTTCCTATTTAACTCATATATTGCACACTTATGGAGTCTTGCAGCGGCCATAATATGCAATGGCAAGGAAGATAATACCGACTGTATGAGGGTCAACCTACCTGCCATACTCAACATTCGCTGCGACCAGCCGGTTAAACGAGAATCAAAATGAGCAAGTAATGATGTACCATACTGTGGCCGGTTGATACCTTTAAAAGATATGAGCCTAAATATTTGAAAGGCAAAGACGTGGGATGCATGTTCAATACGGAAGTGATACGCTGTACAATAATCCTTGCACTTGCGACAACTTGACTCTTGTGATAGTTAACCAACTGACCGGATGCTCGCTGATAAGCTTCAAGAAAGTTTTAAAAGTCCGCAAATTTCCCGCGCCACCATTTAGAAAAATCAACAAATCATCCGCAAAATCCAAATGTGAGACTGTAGGCGTCCGTCCACTACTGAATCCCTTGATCTCGCCCATTTGCATGCGCGCCTTAAGACGTCGAGAAGACCCTTCAGATGCAATAATGAATAATAGTGGCGACAAAAGATCTCTTTGCTTTACCCCTCTGGATGGCCTAAAAAATCCATTGGCTTCCCATTTATCAATATGGAGCAGTGTGTGAAGGATAAATTATCCATAATAATACGCACAAACCGAGGCATAAAACTAAATTTCAAAAGCAACTTTTCCTAGTACTTCCAGGAGACCCAATCAAAAGCTTTAGCCATGTCTAATTTAATCATCACCTGACCACCACGACATTTGCGATCGAGTATATGAACCATCTCCTTTTCTAACAAAATTTGTTTTGAAATACCACGTCCCTGCAAAAAACCTGCCTACTCAGGGGAGATTAGCCGAGGCAACAGGACATTCAGCCGAGTAGATATAATGCGTGTCATCACTTTAGACATGAAATTTGTTAGACAAATGGGGCGAAATGTATGTGGATTGTGAATCTTATGAATAAAACAGATAAACAAAGATGCCATTTTAGTAGGCATAGGAAAACCCAAGAAGAACTCTTGGACAGCTAATAACACGTCATGTCTAATGTCATCCCAAAAACGACAATGAAAAGAACATGGATAACCATCAGGTCCCGGAGCACTAGACGAGCTAAGCTACCGAACCGCCTGATGCACCTCATCAATGTTAGACAACGATAACAACTTATTGTTATCTTGTGTCGTTAAAATCGTAGGTATGTGCTGCAATAGTATGTCATGGTTCACCGTGGGCTCTTCAGAAAACAATTCGTTATAGAAACGGACTGCCTCAATTTTGATATCAATCTCGGACTCACAGATTCTACCATCCGGCTTGTGCATAATAGAAACAGTCTTCCTCTGTTGCCGCATTTTTACAACACTATGAAAATGCGATGTATTAGCATCACCCTTCTTTAACCATTTAATATTCGCTTTTTGCTTCCAAAAGAGACAGGCACGAGATTGCTGCTGCAACAGCCGTGCTTTAGCATGATGATACGACTGGGGATTTTGGTCTGTTTGATCCGCATCATATAAAATTTCTGCCTGGCTCGTTTCCTCTTCGTCTGCCATCAAACCCGTAAATATGTTTCCAAACACCGTGCAATTCCATCGTCTCAAGTCAACCTTCAGTCGATGTAGCATATCATAGAGGCAATACATTCCTCCCATGGTAGGATAAGAACGCCAATGAGCATGAACAAAAGCATCAAAATCCACATGCGTAGTCCACGCCTCAAGATATTTAAAAGATTTTGATCCCGATGATGATGCCATCTGACACAGTTATAGTAATGGGGAATGATTAGATGTTGCCCTATGTAAATGCTGCACCCTAAGGACTTCAAATAAATCTGCGAAACCTGCAGAGCTCAAAAAATCAATCCAACCTTCGCCAGACCTTACCCAATCCTCTACCATCAGACCTTGTAAATTTGGATCCCTGAAAAGGCAAATCCATCAACTCACAGTGTTCCATCCATTGCTTAAAATCAGTGAGCGTGCGCAGCAATGGAGACACAACTCCTTTATGTTCATCTAATGATAAGAAAGTATTGAAATCTCCGCCCACAAGCCATGGCTAGCAACCGAAGAGTGGAACCGCATCAAATCATCCCATAGTGGCTTTCTGTCTGCCACTGTGTGTCTAGCATATACCGTCGTAAACCAAAAATTTGTACTAGCGGATAACCATCGGAAATTAATCGACATATTCTGCACTCCCATCTGCGTCTCTAGGGCCTCCAGAGACGTATCTCGCCAAAAAAAAACAAATATTTGCATCAGCGGAATATGCAGCATTTGAAAAACCCAGATATAAATGAAAAAACTCTAAACGAGCATATTGGATCTTAGGCTCAATAATTACTAAAAAATGAATATCATGTTGACACGTAAGCGTAAGTAAACGTGTAATGGAGGTGTTAATACCTCTCACATTCCAAAGAAGGATCTTCATTGAGTTGAATCAAGGGAAGTAGTGTCTGGACGGTTCATGGCGCCCCGAATAACAATAGAAGACAGCGACACCGATGGCATATCGCACTTCTTCCGTCTTCGCCGCCTTGTACGAACCTGTATTAATTGATCCACTGCATTAGTTACGTCTGGGTGTGTCACGTCGGGTCCGCCATCTGCCATCGGTGGCGTATTCGATAACACTCTTGCCACCACTAAAACCGTTGTACGAAGCTCGGAGGCAGCTACCACTGTCACATCATGTAATTCTGTGTCAGATGCGTGCTGCATGACCAGATCAATATCTTCTGTTATTGTCAAATTAAGGGGCGCAGCAGAGCAGTGTAGCCTAGTCAGATCATGTTCATACGACACCTCAGGCAACTGCTCCTTCGAAGGCACATCAACACTAGCTACCCGGGGCGTGGAAGGAGTCTGATCCTCGTCTGATTCAATTTCCCCTTGGGCTGATACTTTTCGTTGTTCAACTTGCAGCATGGTATTATATTCTGCTGACTCTACCAAAATCTTTTTCGGAGTCCAAATTTGAGGCGGCTTTGAGACCGGCTTGGTCGACACAGTTGGAGCAGCTATTTCTGCTGGTCCAGACTCTGGTCGCGTCCCCTTTTCGCATGCAGACATGGAGTGGCCCAGTAAACGGTACCAAGAACAATATGCGGGAAAATTCTCATATTCAACCTCTTGGAAAAAATGATAATCTACACTTTGAATATATAATTGTGGCGGCAGTTCTTGTGAAACATCAAGTTCTATGCATACTCTAGCCAACGACGGTCGTAGGAAATTAGTGGTAGCGGAATCTGCCTTCAATGTTGTTCCTATCATACGTGCTATTTCAAACAAAGCCTCTTGTTTGTGAAGATAAATAGGCAGCCCAGGAAGCAAAAACCAAACCGGAACAATAGGCATGTCAATCCTTGGATCAAAATCATACATCCATTTAGTCACTCACATATGATATCCTAACACCGTCTATGTACGGCGAGAAAAACACCGATAGCAGTCTAACTCTACATCAAATTTCATCAAGATATGCGTGGAATCAAGCAGCGTAATTTTGATGGCAGCCGAAAATCCAATGCGCTCAAAGCATTTGCGAATTGCGTCCAATCATAGGATGCCCATATCAAAACGTGCTTACCGAACAACGTTTAAAAGAATCCGATAATGCTGTTACCTCCTCGCGTGAAAATTTGATAACAGGAACCCTTTTAAATTTAGTGATTTCACAAAGAGGGATGATCGTAGATGACGGCTTCAACAAGGATGCGTAAGAATGCTGCGACCATTGCCGCTGAAAAGATCGCTGCAGAGAGCAGCCGCCAAGGGGCAATTGACAATCTCCAAAAGAACCAAACCATATCGCTGTGAGAGAGAATCTGAGAACCGGAAATAGAAAATGACAAACAAAAATTGATCGTTGACAATGGCGTAGAAGCTTCGGCATGACGCCGCCGCCTTCAAAGGGATCGCCAGAGCGCAGGCATTGTTTTTGCCGAATACACACACACACACACACACATATATACATATTTATAATTCCCTTTTCTTATATTACACTTTTTTATTCCATATTTTTACATTATGACAATTTTTTTCATGACCAATATATTTATATTTATAACAAGTCACAAAGTTTATTCTCTCTCTCATTTTTACTCGCTTGGTCGAAATACATATATATTTTTTATATGTCACAAAAATTTTTTATCACGTCTTTTATTTATATCTTTGTTTTGATATTTATTCCAACTATATGCAAGTTTGTTCCATCAACATAATGTCTTGTAAAGCATCATAAAATACATAAACATATCAAATGAGGGAACTTATGAAAATGAAGTAAATAGGCTATAAAAACCTTATTTTTCACCGTGGGTGAAAGGCATACATATACATATGAAGATCATCAAGAAATATCTTGTGTGAACTAGAATTTTAGACATGGATATGATTGCTTCATAGAATTCTAAATCAAGAATACAAAAGTTTATGAAAACCAAAATCATAAATAAATACATAAATGATGATCTTCATGAAAACATATGAACACATGCACAAATATGTCCTCTTATTACACTTTTCCTAACATATCATGTATCTTCATTTTCCTTCTTTAGCTTTTATATACATCACATAAGAGTGATCATTTCATATTATATGAACATATAGTCCATTTTGTTCATGCTTGGCCGTGTGAAATATAACCACGTTTGAACATATTTACATCACTTCTGATCATAGCATTTGCATATTTTTTATACAAAAACATTGAACATATATCATGAATGATCCAACTTTGTATGAACATATATACATAGATCTCTAAAAGTCCATGAAGGATCTAGTACTTGCCTTTATCACTTAACCTTAGTATGAAAGTGAAGATTTCTTCACTTGGCTTGAAGAAAACCTTCTCCTCCTTCCTTGCTACACCTTGGTTCTCAACCCCTAAAAACTCGGCCATGGTGCTAGGAATGAAAGGAGATATTGTAGTTATTGTTTAGAATGAATATATGAGATGAAGAGAAAAGAATCGCTTCTTGTCCTAGCCTTGGAAACTTTTGGCCATGGTGGAAAAATGGAGGTTGGAAGACTTCGTTTTCTTGCTTGGGAAAGAAAAGGGAGTATTTTGGGGAAGATGAAAGTGTTAGACTATGGAATAAATTAGAAAATCTTCCCCTTTACTTCTTTGTTAATCTCGGTCAAAAAAAATAGAGATGGAAGACTTGTTCTTTCTTGAGAAGAAAAGAGGGTGTAAGAAGATAAAGTCTAGGGGATTAAATGAGTTGAAGAATGAAATTGAGAGGGAGAGGGGGAGGGGATGGTGTTGGAAATTTGGGGAGGTAAAGAATACTTCATCATTGTCTTCGAAAGTTGATAGAAAAAGGTGAAAACTGGGTAATGGTCCTGTAAGAAATGGAATGAAGAAATGGTTAAAGGAGAAGAAAATGTATCCTTTTGACTTGTAGGGGGCAGACAAAATGAAGAAATAGGCAATGGATGAAGACAATGTTGAAGACTTGAAGGTTAAGAAGAAAGTATGATGAAAATTGTCTTGAAAGTGGAAGAAGGTGTTGGAAGAAAATCTGTTCTTCTTTCAATGGAGGAGGGGACGAAAATTTTGAGAATGAGGGAAATGGGAAGATGAAATCATGAAATTGGAAAATGATTGAAGAAGATGGGAGAATGTGGATTGGTTGTTATGTTGTATGATAATAGAGTGAAGGAAGAGATAAAGAATGAAGAAAATTTTTCCCCTCTTTGGCTTGTAGTTTGCCAGCCATGTGAAGGAAAAGAGGGAGCAGTTTGGGTTATTGAAATGTGTAAGAAAGTGTAAGAAAAGATGTAAGAAATTGGTACACTTTTGGTGGTATGAATAATAGTTTCTTGTGGCGAAAAACAAAAGGGGAACTATCTTCCTCTTTGGCATGGTGGCGGTTACAATGGGATGGGAAAGGAGTTGGTTGTGTCAGTTGAGTGTGTAAGAGGTATGTAGGAAGATCGTAAGAAAAGGTGTAAATTGTTTGTGTAAGAGTTGTTAGGATTTTGGTATATTTAATGATGGCTTAAAGCAAGACAAAAATGTCTTCTTTCTTACTTAAGGGGTGCGGCCAAAAAGGTGAGTGAGAGTAGTTAGAATGAGACAAAATACTATCATTTGATTTCTACACAATTTTATACCCTTGGTATGTTGTTGGGATATTTTTCTAACCACAATTTCTTTTTTCTTTTCTAACCCTAATTGGCGCCAATATAAGTGTATTTATATGTATATTCATTTTCCTTGTGCTGCAATAAAAGGCTGAAAATTTTATATATTCAATCCCTCATCTAATCTCGTGGCATTTCTCTCCACCATTACGCATGCGGCGGCTCAGGGTGATAAGGTTGGAGCTTCCACCAATAAGTAAGTTTAAGTTAAATGTGGACGCAGCATCAGGACGTTTTAAGGCGGCGGCTGGAGCTATTTTGCGGGATGCACAAGGGAGAGTTATATCAGCAATCACTTTTCCTTTAACTGCAATGACCCTGTTACAGGCAGAATTGCTAGCTTTGACATATGCCTTATACATATGCCTTAATCTATTACGCTAGGGAGTATGATCGACTCATCCTTCAGACAGATTGCAGGCTATCGCTTCAATATCTGGCTTCTCCGCATCGATATACTGGCTCATTACATAGAGACCTCCTACGACCTACATCCTTTTTGTGTATTAATGATTCTTTGATACGATATTTTGCTCGTGAATCAAATAATGCGGCCCAAACATTGTCTCGGCATGGTTATTCTTCGGCGTTTGTATCTCTCTACACCACTTTCTCTGCTCTACCATGCGAAGTCCGTGGCGCAATTGAGATGGATGTTTCTCTCCCCAATCTGTCCTTCTGAGGACTTATGTCTCTCAATGGGTTGGCTTCATCATCTATCGGTTGCATGTGCCATTGGAGGGTGCAGATGTTACTCTCTTTTACCATTACATGTTTACATCTATCACTATTGCAATCTTTTGCTCATTTTATGCTGGCATTTGGTACTCTTCGCGGTATATTCCTACTGTTGCCTATGTTCTGTTTGAATACACGCAACATCCCTATGTTATGCGCCCATGGTTTCCCGATTATACAGATTATGTTTTCTCACTTTTAACCATGGTTTTTGTGTGGCATTTATGAGCGGCAATTGGTGGTCAACTTATGATATCTTTTCTGCAATTGCTGCGATACACTCATTCATGGGGATCGGCTGGCATTTTAGCCCTTTAGTTGCCTGTATGTTGTTGGAATACATTCGACCTTGGTATGTTTCTGGTTACTGTTTTCATTATTTTAATATTTTCATATTTTACAAGTTCGACTATTACTTTGTGTGTCATTCATGGGTGTTCGATGACTCATTTGGCACATACGATGATTGATCTACGCTGGAGAGCCCGGCAACATGGCAATGTGGAGTCTATGACAATTTACATTAGTTTAGGTTGCTGTATATTTACATACAATATTTCCCTTAGCGTTATCTTTTCATTTCATTTATCCTGCAGGTTTATGTATTCATCTCTTGTATTTTAGTGGGAGAGTCTTTCACAATAAATGTAACAACGGTATTCCTCTGCCACAAGTGAGGGTATCCATTAATAAAATCTAGACGGTACCGTCCGTCCTTATATAAAAAAATTATGCATTCCTTTTTCTTTTTCTTCATTTCTAAGCTATGTATTATGTCCTACTTTCTTTTTATTTTATCTAGGTGAAACTAATTTCTTATGTCATGTCTTTTTATTTAATTTAATCTAATGGTTTAGTTGTTACCGACTAATATATTTCAATCCTATCGTACGTTCGAAATCGTTCGTTACCTAGTTTTGTCGTATATTGATATATCGGTTACCTTATCATTTGGTTATATTTCCGAGAGTTTCTAACCCCGATATATGCTACTAATGTCCTATTGTATCCGCATTCAAAATTTTAATTCCACCGAAATTTTACCAACATCGCACTTTCACTTTATTTTCTATTATCTTGTTTCTTTTTCTACCGATCCAAAAATATGGATCGTAACATCAAGTGTTTTTTTTGCAAATGAAAGCTAACAGTCGCATGCAGGTTGACACCAGAAAATCATAATTTTTGAATTCATTTTTCTATTTTTTCCGGATTTTAGAATTTAGTGCAGAAACTAGAAAAATCACACAGAAAGGTAAAGAAGACAAGAACACAAGAATTTATCCTATTTCGATCAATTTGACCTACTCCAGTCCCAAGGAACATCTTTCTCAGATTTTCACTACGAAATGATCACCTTACACCTTATGAAGTACTTGATCCTGGGGTTATACACCAACCATAATCAAGACTTGATTTCAGCACCTTACAAAACAAGAATGAATACACCTCACCACCTATTGATGTAGCCTTATAGAATGATTGATCAATTGCAACTTTTATGAGTACTAGAGGTGTGAATGCTGCCAATAACAACTTTAGATAATATACCTCTAGCTGCAAATATGAAGAATAAGAAAGGAGAAGAAGAAGAAGAAGCAAGAAAGAAGAAAGCTCCATGTATTGTGTTCTTCCTTCTTCAACTCCACTGTTATTTATAGATGTGAGTAGCCCCTTGTGCATTAGGATGTCACATGTCTCTTCAATGTCATCAATCGAACTTTTCTTCACTTGATTGGATGACCGCCTCACCACCTTTGTAGCGCCCGCCTGAAACCAGGGTTCCGGCTTAGTGCAACTGTCGTACTCTACTCCAAAGAGTACAAGGCGTCGATACTATACATGTGCATGTCGACATGAATAATGAATTGATAAGCGAAAGCAACATAAGATAATTAAATCATAATCGACATGCAATGCACTGCATCATAATCCGTACAAGTCACAGTATACATAATACTTAAATCTTCTGAAGTACATCATAAACCAAGACCTAAGGCCTTCGAAGCAAATCTCTCGGTATGTTTCTTCGTTATCAATAGTCTATCTAGCCTGTCCTCAACAAGCCTGTATAGTGACACCTGTTGTCTGGAAAATAATAAATAAGGCAACTACGAGCGATAGCCAACTTTTAATCGCTCAGCAAGTAGTCCTACTAGATACGACATATGGATCAAACATGGGGAGACGGGGTTACAAATCATAATAACCATAAATTTTGAATATAATAAGAACGCCTGCATTTTAACAAGTATCATAGCACATCTATAAACTGAAAGCAGGTAAATAAGGAAAATTTCACAACATAAGATAGCAGCATCTCATTCTGCTTAATCTGTAACATCATACAATACCCATACTTAACTTCTAATCAATAACTTATATTATTCTCGCTTATCTTACATGTACTACCTTCTCATGCGTAACACTACATTAACCACTGTAGTGCTATCATAGACTTAAGAAATTCTTAATCATAACCCTAAGGTGACATGATCATGACATGATGCATAAAACATGGATTTTCATAACATGACTTTTCATAACGTGACATGATTTTCATAACTTGCATAACATGAAGACCTAAGGTTTTGATAATTGGCTATAGCACTTTTCACAAGAATAATAACGTACGATGAACTGATTGATTCCCCATATAGTACATGTACGACACAGAACATCATAAACATATGTACATGTACTAGCAGTGATGCATTATGATGGAGACCCCGAATCCCGGACCCGGTGTTACACTCGGCCATAACGTAAACATATGCCCTTGATATCTACCACCCCGGTACCGATGTCACTCTGGCGAACATAACACGATCGTAATCATGAACATAACATAACATAACATAACATATCGTGTGTCCATGGAATCAATCATCTCGCATTTATTATTCACATGCATCAGAACTTTTTAAACATGTAATGCGATAAAATCACTTTTCAAACTTTCATTTCATGAAAAATGAGACTCGGTCAAATGAGGGTATCATGGTCATACTATCACTAGTAACATCACTTACTTACTTACAGTCTACTTATCATAACTTAAATAAATACCATAACCATACTTCCTTAGTATCAAATCTACACGTGTACTTCATAATTTATAACTTAAGTACATAAAACTTATACTTCCTATTTCCTTTGACATACCATATAGGAATTTCATAACTTATACCTTGACTTGTACATAATCATCTATAACACATATGAATACAAATACATGAAATAAAATCCTTTACATTATGACATCGTGTTTGAACGTGTATATATATATCTTATCATTTGTAATACATTATATAATATCCAAAACTCATTCATTTTCATATCTTAACATATAAATTATACATACATACATATGTATACTACATAATGAAATTATTTTATCATAAAAGGCCTAATGGCCGAAATATGTATGTCATATATACATGTATAACATCATTTTTTGATACTTTATATAACATCCAAAACTTATCTATTTTCATATCGTAATATATATATTATACTTATACACCCATATATATAATATAAATAAGCCATTTCATTTCAAATGGCCACATGGCCGAATAATATGGTGGGTATATATATATATATATATATATATATATATATATATATATATATATATATATATATATATATATATATATACAGCGGCTGTTGGCTGATGTAACGCTGGCGGAGGTGCAATAGTTCGGGATTCCACTGGAGCATTCATTCATGCATTCTCTCTTCCACTAAGGCATGATTATCCCCTAAGAGTAGAGGCACAAGCATTATTTCTTGCGCTATTGTATTATATTCCAAGATTTGGGCATCTTGAGCTTTAAGTTGATTGTCAACCATTAGTTAACATAATGGATTCCACAGCCCCGCTGGCTCCTAATTTGATTCGGCTTAAGGCCATTCTATGCGATTCAAATACACAGCTACATTATGCGCCTAGGGAAGTTAATCAGGCAGCTCATTTTCTTGCGCAGGCAGCGATGGTACATTCAATGGCGACATATTTCCCACGGTTATCGACATTTCCGCAGCATATTCATGGAATCGTTTCGACAGACGTCATGCTACCTTCATTTCGACTAGTAACAGATGCAGCATCCCAGAATACTACATTCATCTAATCTTCTCTGTCGACTGCTATCATATGAAGGCATACTTCATAAGGCAGCCTGTTTTCTTCTTCAATTGTTATATCGCATTGTGCAGGATTGTAGGTTGCATGACTGGCTTCTAGATTGTATTGTACAGTGTTTTGGGTCCAATAGCATAAATATGCACGCTTTTTCCTTCGCCAAGGTTTTATCCACAAGGATGGTTTTACTTGGCAAGGTTTTAATGCGACATATCATATGTTATTGGTATGTCACACACATCATGTACCTTTATTGTTTGTTCTCTTATGATGATTTGATGCACATTTTGTAATATGGTTTCTCTCCGCCATAAGAGAGGCTTCTTTAATAACTTAATCTTTTCTGATTAAAATACATATATATATATATATATATACAATCCTTTGCATAATACGTTTGTGTATATATATTTAAAACTTATTCATTTTCCTATATTAGTATATATAAGTGTATATAATTATTTTAAAATCATTTTAGCCCTAAGTGGCCGAAAATATCAACAAGAATAGACACAAAACACAACAATAAACAAGAATAAACACACAACACAACAATAAACAAGAATAAACACACAACAATAAACAAGAATAAACACACAACAATAAGCCTTATCATACTAAAGAATTTATTCAGGGTCTTAGGAATAACTTTGCATAAATCAAGTCTGGATACAGAACAACAATAAACAAGAATAAACACACAACAATAACCCTTATCATACTAAAGAAATTATTCAGGGTCTTAGGAATAACTTTACAAATCAAGTCTGGATATGAAGTTTATTATAGATTCTCAGTACGCAGTCTCGCCCTTAACACGCCTTCATTCAATCGGCTAAAACGGGCTCCCGCAAATTCAAGAAATCATAATAAACACAACCTGACTTTCTCTATAACCTTCCCCTTTCAGAACAAACTCTTTAGTATTCTAAAGATCGTTTCATTTTTTTTTATTTTTACCGATCAATCATCCATCATGGAACTAACCAAACCAGACATCCCGGAAGGGATTAAGGGTGTGAACCCCCTGGCATGCTCATGATGTTCATGATCGTTGATCATAACCATGTTAAACAAACTAAACATATAGCATAGTTTAACACAAAAGATTCTTAGATTTCCATTAAGATAAGCATAAACTAAAATACAAATTTTTAAAGTGAAAACGGAAAAGAATCAGACCTTAAACTGAGTGCTCCCAACTGCAAACTTGAGCAAACACTTGCGCAAACTTCTGGGATCTTTATTATACAAAGATATTTTTACAAGAAAGAGAGGGTATTTTTCTGAGCTTGCCTCTCAATGGGAGAGGAAGCCTCCTTTTATAGGCATCCTTCTGGATTTCAAATCTATTCTAAACCAAATTATAAATTGAAATGAAATACAAATTCAAATGAAATTTACATGAAATGAAAATTTACAATAATGGTCAATATAATACCAAAAGAAATCTCCTTTTCCCCAAAAGTCTTTATAGTGGACCAATATGTCTCCATGATTTTCCATCAGTTTATTCTATCCGATTTCTCTATCAATTTATTGTTGAATATTATTCACCATTGTCTCTACCATTCTTTGAACTTGGTCTTCATCTAGATCATCTGGATCCTGAGATTCTCCGGCTAATATGTCCTTTCCAGTCATGGATATATCTGAACTGGAATCATTCATTTCATCTTTTTGAAGATTTCTTATAAGATCTTTTTTAATTTCTTCAAAATATGAAGATATCATTTCTTCTTTTGATAAGACTCCTTTAACCATCTTCATTTTTTGCATTATTTGCTGAAATGGGCTTGTATGATATATGTGTTCCTACATTTGAACATTATATTTAATCAAAACTTCTTGAATATGATCAAGTGTCTGTTGTCCTTCCACAACTCCTTCGTTTTTCTGAGTCATTTTCTTCCAGAATTCGGTATAAAAAATTCTTTTGAATGCTGGAATATTTTGTGGAGTATAACCCACTTTGACTTCCCATTTCTAAATCCATGGAATTCCAAATTCCATAAAGAAGTGCAAAGTATTCATGTTTGTAATTAGGCTTCTATTGTTCTGAGCTTCTATAAGAGCTGGCGAAACTTCAATCCATTGAGCATATAAACTCTTATATGGTTCTGGTAAAATATTAATCGATGGACCATATGATGCCCACCATTGATATAACCAATTTGGTATTTCTTGTTTATAGACTGCAGGACATATCATGAAAAACCAAGAATGTTTCTTCTTTGGGTTTTCATATAAGAAAGCCCTATAAAATGCATCAACATAATCCCAGTAATTATATTTGACTGGAATTTTTGTTTCAGGGTACATAAACTCCTTTTCTTTTAGAGTAGATATTCCCCAAGATTCAGCAGTTATAACTTGCTTAACTATCACTTTACTGAAATTGTACACAGTAGAATTCCCTGTTGTAAAATGGGTAATTTCAAAGGATTCTGTGACTTTGAGTATAGACTCATAATAATTTCTGTTCTTATAAGAAGTTCCAGTGTATGACACTGTACACAAATACCTCTGTAATATAATCCAGGGCTGATCTTTCCATTTGAGATCTTTTTGTTCTAAAGGTAATATATTTTCAGAATATGAACTCTGATCATATACTTTGTCATTTTCTTCTGTTACAATTGTAACATAAGAAGGTTTATGATCCTCATTTTTCTGAGAAGCTTTATAAGATAAGAACTCTTTATATAATTTGTCATCCATATGAGTATTACTCGAGGATGAAGATGCAATATTTACAGCTACCAATCTTTGGTGACCCGTTTGGCCAAGAATTTCACCACCTCTTCTTCCTTTATTAGAGAAGGTTCCTCTTCCTCTCCTATTAGAGAGATTGCCTCTGCCCCATTGGGACATATCTGCAAAATGGAAAATATTAGTCATTTATTCATTAATATATTCTCTTGTAAGAAAATCAGGAAGACTATTATCTGACCCTTTCTTATATTGAATTTCAAAATCAAATGGTGCCATATGAGCTTGTCATCTTGCAAACATTTTCTTAGAAACATCATGTTTAAAATCTTTATTAAACATATATTTCGTAGCTTGACAATCAGTTCGTATTATAAACTTCTGATGTAGCGCCCCGCACCCGGACCTCGTCCGAATACGGTGCACCCACCATACTTCACTAACGAGTGTACAAAGCGTCATGTAAAACATGCGAAAATCCATAACACAAGCCATGGACTCCCATGCTAACATTTAACATGGTAGTAAAATTTAGGCAGAATAAAAACTTTTCAAAATAAACATGCATTACGAAAATACTAGGTTCCCAAAAGTAGCAGTCCCAAAAAATGACATAACCGAAATTCAAAGAGTTCAAACATTGTTCATAATACAAACATCTTGGCTGCACAAAAGTCCTTAAGCTTTGCTTCCTTCAGATTTCCTCACCTACAGATATGGTACCCTCGGCTCATCCTCGATCCACTCAATCTTAGCATTAGCTGGCTCTGGGAAAAAATAAAAGTGTGAGTGATAAAAATCACCCAGCAAGAATACAATAAACTACCGTGAAATACATAAAGAATTATAACATGAATGTAATACCCCAGGAACCTCAAATAACAATTCATACCTGACCTTTAGTCCCACACTTGCTTGACGATATAGCCTAAGCATAACTCTACGTAAAGTTATATCAATAATATCTTATTAATCATTAACTGTAACATATCACATGTCAGCATGCTCGTGAGTTATGCAAAATGCAATGCATGATGTCATGTCGTGTCAAAAGTTCATTTTGGTCCTATAAAATAACATGTCGGAAAAACGGAGTGTCAAATCAATTAACCCCAGATCTGAGCGGGTCCATAACATATCAACAAACCAATTAACCCCGGGTCTGGGACGGGTCCAGAACATGTATCAGATCAATTAACCCCGGATCTGAACGGGTCCAGAACATATCATGTCAATAGACCAATTAACCCCGGGTCTGAAGTCGGGTTAGACGCATGCTTGGCCGGCAAGAAATCATGAAGCTTTCTTTAAAACATAGACCATAAAAACTTTTATGCATACCGAAAACATAATTACTTGTAAGACTTGCTTGCATAAGTAAAATTCATAAAATCAGGTTCATATGGCATATGATCATGCATGATACATGAAGTGATATGCAATGCAAGTCATGACGTGAATAATCGTATGCATTCCTTATAACATGTCAATATGCATGGTTTTGGAACTAGGAATTCCCAAATTCCGATCTTATGTTCATAGGCGGCTAAATTAACCTTTTTAAATCTTAAAGCCATAATTATTTGGACCACAACTTGGAATATATAATAAACTCCCTAAGGCTTAGGCCCCATAAGCCCAAACCGTATATATATATATCCCAATCCTTCAAAATTGGGCCTTTTTAAATTAATCCCCTATTCAGCTCAATTTCTAGTTTTAGTACATCAACTTCATGTCTATATTTACCCACCAAAACGTTAAGACCAACTTGATTAATTTACATGGTCTTGCTACCTTATGTCTTAGGTGATTCACATAAAATTTCCAGATCAATCCAGTAACCTTAAAGGGATCATTTAATTAATTTTCTGAAATGGGTCATGTGATTTAGCTGGAACAGTTTTACCAAATAATTTCTTAAAAATAATTCATAACTCTTTTTACCAAAATTCCAACTTTCATATGTACTACACATCTAAAGTTGTCACCATACCAAAAATCAGATTTATTGGACATCTACAAGATCCATTTTTAAGCCACTCAAAACGTTATACCATTCTGCCAAGTTCCAGAATTTCCAATATGAGAAGTTCCACCAAATATTTTATTAAAAATCATCCGTAGCTTATTGTATCAAAATTCCAACTCTCATATTTTCTACACCCATAAGGCTAACTTGTTACCAAAAATCAGCTTTATTGAAGGTCTACAAGATCCATTTTTAAGCTATTAAAAACGTTACTCAATTCTGCCCAGTTCTAGTGGTTTGATATTTTGTCATTCATTCAAGTCAAATGTCCACTATTTCCCTTGTTCTTATGAAATAGCTTATTGGTTAACACATACACCCCCTTGTATCATGAATATCTAGATACCATGCTTTTTATAAAGTCACTCTTTGCATCATACAAAATAGTTTGTAGATTGTACACAAGCAATTATCATATATGCTCAAAACAAATGTTCTTCCTTGGAGTCAAGGCTCACCCTTCTTTTCATCCTTTAGGCCGAAACATATATGGTACCTTAAACACATTCTAAAACATATATTTAAACAAGTAACACAGTCAAGAGTGATTTTAGCCCAATCTTACAAACAACCTCATAAAAACTCACATCCATTACATGCATGCTTTCCTGGGACCACTCAAGATTCAACCAAGAATTAATCTTGACTAAACTCACTTAGGTGCACCTTAATCCATCCTAAAACAGCCTCATACCATGTTGCATGTAAGAAAAGATTCCGTCTTTGAGAGAATAAACCACATGCAAGGCATTTTCCTTAGGAAATCACTAAGATACAATCTTGAACTTAAGATATTCAACTAAAGATCATATCTTAGGAACTTCTAACCATTCAAGCTACTAATTCTTTAAGTAAATCATGAGAGATTAGTGTATACTTGCCTCTTCAAGCTAAAGCTTTTGTCTTAGCTTGGATTTTGGATGGAATGAGTTGAAATCTTTCTCCTCCACTTCATGAGCACACGGTTTTGAAGAAGAGGAAGGAAGAAGGTTAGTGTTCATTCAATAGTGAAAATAGAATTTATTTGAGGCTAGAACATCTTACCAAAGTGGTCTTTGAATGGAGCTTCAAGTATCACAGGATAGCACCACCTAAGAGAGTTTGAAGGCGTTGCACCTATTGAACATGAAGGCCACGGTTTTGGAGGGTATGAGAAGGAATCATGTGAGCTTCATTACTTAACATAGAAAATTTACCTAAGATGCTTGGAAGGAGACTTACCTAAATGCTTCTTTGAGCTTGAAGATGATGGTTGAAGTGAACCTTCTAGCTTAAATGTGTTGGTCGAAAGTTTTGTGGTGGAGGGAGATGGAACTTTGTTTAAGTGTTTGGTAGAAGGCTTCTTAGGAAAATGTTCAAGATGGGATGGAATGATGTTTGTCTTGCAATTTTAAAAAAATTTAATGGTGTAAGGGGGAAAAATCGCTGGAGCATGGGGGGAGGGAAAAAGAGAACCTAGCCTTTGCTTTTTCTTACATACTAGGCCCTCTTTTCTTATTTTAATCTTTCTTTTGCATGCAATTTGATTTTTTTGTATTTTAATTATTATATAATTTAATGTTTAAGAATTATTTAGAAGGATGTAGAGAATTAGTTAGATATCCAAGGCCTTGGCCGAAATTAGGAGGGTTTTAGGGGGTATGTTTGTCCTTTCACATTTATCAATTCCCATATTTATATAATTTATAATGTTTATTCATTTTATCAAATTATGATTTTAATCTTGCTTTTGTGAGAATCAATTAGGCTTGCATTCTTATAAACGAAATTGTTCTATGGTTGATCAAGGCATCTTGGCCGAAATTCACAAGGTATTACATTACCTTGTGACATCCCCATATATAATTATTTAGTATTCATCTCAAAAGTATTTAAGTAAAGTAGTGCTAAGTTGAGTAACATGCACTTGAAGGAATCATTGTTTTCATTACGTCACTTAGTCATAGTTTCGAGTACATTGTCGTTGGGGTACAACATCCTTCCCCCCTTATCATAAGTTTCGTCCTCGAAATTTCAGAAGCTAGTCAAAAAGGTGGGGATATCTACTCCTCATGTCTTCCTCCGTTTCCCATGTTGCTTCTGCTTCCGAATGATGCTTCCATTGTACCTTCACCATGGGTATGGTTCTCTTTCTTAATGCTTTCTCTTTCCGATCAACGATCCTTAGGGGCTCCTCTTCATAAGATACATCTTCTTCAACCTTCAACTGTTGATCTTCAAGGATGTGGATAGGATCATATACATATCGGCAAAGTTAGGAAACATGGAATACATTATGCAACTGAGAAAGAGATGGTGGTAACGCCAATCGATACGCAACTTCGCCCACTCTCTTAAGTACCTCATAAGGTCCAACGAATATTGGGCTCAACTTTCCTTTGATGCCAAATCTTTTGACTCATTTGGTAGGAGAGACCTTTAGAAAGACTTTCTCTCCTTCTTGAAACTCTAATGGTCTCCTTCTTTGATCTGCCCATATCTTAGTCCTATCTTGTGCTGCTTTTAGTCTTTGCTGGACCAACTTCACCTTTTCTCGTGTTTGCTCAACAATGTCGGGTCCCGTATAGATCTTATCTTCAATTTCGTCCCAATAGAGTGGGGACTGACATTTTTGACCATACAACGCTTCATATGGTGCCATCCCGATGGATCTGTGGAAGCTGTTATTGTAAGAAAACTCAACAAGCTTAAGGTTTCTATCCCAGCTTCCTCCAAAATCAAGAACGTAAGCGCGAAGCATGTCCTCAAGGGTTTGAATTGTTCTTTCTGATTGGCCATCTATTTGAGGATGAAACGCGGAACTCAGTCTGATCTCGGTGCCCATTACCTTTTTAAAGGATGTCCAGAATCTCGAGGTAAAACGGGGATCACGGTCGCATACAATACTTATGGGCACCCCATGCAAACAAACAATCTGGTCAATATACATAGAGGCCAACTTCTCCATAGATGCCTTAATCATCATAGCCAAAAAGTGGACGGACTTAGTCAATCTATCCACAACGACCCATATAGCATCATTTACATACTTAGTCTTGGGTAGGTCGGTCACGAAATCCATTGTGACGTGGTCCCACTTCAATTTCGGCACTTCTAAAGGTTTTAATAATCCAGCAGGTCTTTGGTGTTCGGCTTTTACTCTTTGACAGATCAAACATGCTCAACAAATTCTGCTATTTGATTCTTCATTCCGTGCCACCAAAACTTTTGCTTGAGGTCTTGATACATTTTATTAGCTCCGGGATGTATAGATAAGCGGGAATTATGAGCTTCCATCAAAACTTCATCTTTAATTTCTTTGTTCTCCGGTACACATAATCGTCCTCGGTACCATAAACTGACGTCATTGCGAACTTCAAAATCATCTCGTGGCTTATCTTTCATTCTTTCCTTGATTTTTCTTAAAGCTTCATCATTCCCTTGTGCCTCTTTGATCCTATCAATCAATGAAGGAATAAGAACTAACTTGGCGAGAACTTCATCCACCGAATCTACTTCTTCTAAGCCAAACTCTTCTATGTCTCGCTGAATAGGAGGTTGCCGTGGGTGGCTGGCCTTCCAACTCAATGCATCAGCAACCTTATTAGCTTTCCCAGGGTGATATTGAATTGAGAGATCATAATCTTTAATTAACTCCATCCATCTACGCTGCCGCATATTGACCTCTTTCTGGGTAAAGAGATGCTTTAAGCTTTTGTGGTCTGTGTAGATATCACACTTCTCGCCATACAGGTAATGTCTCCATATCTTTAATGCGAAGACCACTGCGGCGAGCTCAAGATCATGGACAGGGTAATTTTGCTCAAATGGCTTCAACTGCCGGGATGCATAAGCTATTACTTTGTCTTTCTGCATAAGAACACATCCGAGACCATTCTTCGAAGCATGAGTGTACACCACGTACTTATCACCAGGAGTGGGCTGAGCTAGGATAGGAGCGGACGTCAACTTCGCTTTTAGCTCCGAGAAACTCTTTTCACAGTCGGCACTCCACTCAAACTTAGTCTTCTTTTGGGTCAATCTGGTGAGGGGGACAGCTATCCTCGAGAATCCTTCAACAAACTTTCGGTAGTACCCGGCTAGTCGAAGGAAACTTCTCACTTCCGTAACATTTATTGGTCTGGGTCATTCCGTGATAGCTTCAATTTTCTTGCGATCCACTGAAATCCCATCTTCCGAAATAACATGGCCTAGAAAGGATACACTTTGCAGCCAAAACTCACATTTGCTAAACTTGGCATACAACTGTCTTGCTCTTAGAATATTCAAGACTGTCCTCAGATGGGCTGCATGAGTCTCTTCGTCGGGTAAATAATTCAAGATGTCGCCAATGAAGACCACTACGAACTTGTCTAACTGGCCTTGAAAGATTCGATTCATGAGATCCATAAAGGCGGCAGGGGCATTGGTCAAACCAAAGGGGATGACCAAGAATTCATAGTGTCCATAGCGGGTTCTGAAAGCAGTCTTAGGGACATCTTCTGCCTTAATCTTCAGTTGAAAGTATTCAGATCGCAGGTCAATCTTACTAAAGATTCGGGATCCTTGCATTAAGATAGTTTAGATACGGTTTTGAAAAGATTTAAATCTTAATCAAACTAAAGCTTATTAGTTACATACCCTGAGCTGGTCGAATGAGTCGTCAATCCGAGACAATGGGTACTTGTTCTTTATGGTATTTTTGTTGAGCTCCCGGTAGTCGATGCATAAACGCATACTTCCATCTTTCTTCTTCACGAATAGCACTAGAGCACCCCAAGGTGAAACACTGGGGCGAATGAGTTTCTTTTCTAATAGTTCGTGTAACTGCTCCTTTAGCTCCTTCAGTTCTGCAGGTGCCATTCGATAAGGGGCTTTCGATATGGGTTCAGCTCCTGGAACAAGGTTTATTTCGAAAGCAATCTCGCGATCAAGAGGTAGTCCAGGTAAATCATTAGTCTGACTGAATTATAATCGATATTCTTAGCAAACTTTCTTGAGATAAATGAATGTCTAGCGCCACTGTCGAACAACACATTTGCGGGTATGCTACACACTAAGATAGTTCCTGAACCATGCACATTTTACTAAGCAATATAATAGGCATGTATAGATAAAACGTATTGAAGACATAAAACTTTTAAATCTTACCAGTCACTACGTCAGCAGTCTCTTCAACATCAGCATCCGTCATGGCATGCACCCTCGCATTTGCACATGGCCGTTGGTTCTTGGGCTGCTGTTGTTGTTGCTGCGCTCCTCTTTCTGGGCAATCTTTAATCAGATGACCATCTTTGCCGCATCCAAAGCATTTACCCGTCTTCCATCTACACTCACCCATATGCCTCTTCTGGCACTGAGGGCATACTGGTATTGCTGGCTGCTGAGATGGAGTCTGATTCTTCTGCTGATTATTCTGGTATTGCTGGCGGCACTGATTCTGCCCTTGGGATTGTCCCTGTCGAACTGACCCTTTGAAATTCTTCTTAGCTACTTTTCTGTACTTCTCATTTCCAGTCCCTTGTCTTTCTCGCTTTTGTCCCACATCATCTCGTCGTATAATGTCTCTCTCAATCCGGTAGCATGCGTATAAGAGTGCTCCAAAATTGGTATGGTTTGCATTCACTAACCATGTCCTAATTCTTGGATTCAGACCTCTTTCAAACTTCAGCATTTTTGTTTCTCCGTCATTCATGTTAACAGGCTGAAATCTCCCTAGTGCGATGAACTTATTTGCGTACTCAGCTACCGTCATGCCCGGCTCTTGCTTCAGGGATTCAAACTCATGCCTCTTTTGTAACTTGACCGACGGAGGAATATAGGACTTGTGAAACTCTTGCAAAAATCTCTCCCAGGCAATCGGTCTGGGCAAAGGTTGCATATTTGTCTTCCACCATTGATTCGCTTCACTGATCAGAAAAGGTCTGATAGCTTGGGCTTTCAGCTCGTCTGGGGCTTGAATTAACTCAAAACAATTTTCGACTTCATCCAACCACTTTTCTGCTATATCAGAATCTGGTTTTCCCTCAAACGGCGGTACATTTGCTCTCTTTAACTTCTCAAAGTAGTACTGAGCATCTCTCGCAGGCTGGTGTGGATGAGGTGGAGCATTCTGATGAATTAGGCCTTGCCCTATCTAAGTGACAACTTGGCAAAAGGCCTGAAAGGCATTCATGTCAGGGATGACCGGTGGAACAGGTGCGTGCGGCGCTGGTGGGGGATTATTCTGAACTGGAGGATTCTGGTCCGGCTGTGGTGGCAGGACCTGAAGTGGTGGTGGAGGAATGGCTCCTGAGCAGCTGGTCGTGCTCTCGGAGGTCTGCCACGTGGTCTCATCATCTGCACTATAGGGTTTAACATTTACTTAGAATATCGGAATAAAACCAATTTATTTTGACTAAGGACCATAATTTGAAATTTTTAAATAAGAGAACGGCATGTCTTTTGTTATAGACCTGGCTTTCATAAATCAAGATTAATTGTTAAGTTGCATCCTAAACCTAGTCTAAGTGGTCCTAGTCTAATGTCATCACTCATCTAAGATCATGACTTAGGTCTAAGATCAAACTTAGGTTGCTAAGATCATAACTTAGTTCTACGTTCTACCCGAAATATAGAGCCTGGGCTCTGATACCACCTGTAGTGCCCTGCACCCGGACCTCGTCCCATACGGTGCACCCGCCATACTTCACTAAGGAGAGTACAAAGCGTCATGCATAACATACGAAAATCCATAACATAAGCCATGGACTCCCATGCTAACATTTAACATGGTAGTAAAATTTTGGCAGAATTAAAACTTTTCAAAATAAACATACATTACGAAAATACTAGGTTCCCAAAAGTAGCAGTCCCACAAAATGACATAACCAAAATTAAATGAGTTCAAACATTGTTCATAATACAAACATCTTGGCTGCACAAAAGTCCTTAAGCTTTGCTTCCTTCAAATTTCCTCGCCTACGGATATGGTACCCTCGGCTCATCCTCGATCCACTCAATTAGCTGGCTCTGGAAAAAAATAAAAGTGTGAGTCAGAAAAATCACTCAGCAAGAATACAATAAACTACCATGAAATACATAAAGAATTATAACATGATGTAATACCCCAGGAACCTCAAATAACAATTCATACCTGACCTTTAGTCCTGAACTTGCTTGACGATATAGCCTAAGCATAACTCTATGTAAAGCTATATGAATAATATCTCATTAATCATTAACTGTAACATATCACATGTCAGCATGCTCGTGTGTTATGCAAATTGCAATGCATGATGTCATGTCGTGTCAAAACATCATTTTGGTCCCATAAAATAACATGTCAGAAAAACAGAGTGTCAGATCAATTAACCCGGATATGAGCGAGTCCAAAACATATCAACAGACCAATTAACCCCGGGTCTAGGACGGGTCCAAAACATATATCAGATCAATTAACTCCAGATCTGAACGGGTCTAGAACATGTATCAGATCAATTAACCCCGGATCTGAACAGGTCCAGAACATGTATAAGATCAATTAACCCTGGATCTGAACGGGTCCAGAACATATCATGTCAATAGACCAATTAACCCCGGGTTTGGAGTCGGGTTAGTCCCATGCTTGGCCGGCAAAAAATCATGAAGTTTTCTTTAAAACATGAGACCATAAAAACTTTTATGCATATACCGAAAACATAGTTACTTGTAAGACTTGCTTGCATAAGTAAAATTCATAAAATCAGGTTCATGTGGCATATGATCATGCATGATACATGAAGTGATATGCAATGCAAGTCATGACGTGAATAATTGTATGCATTCCTTATAACATGTCAATATGCATGGTTTCGGAACTAAGAATTCCCAAATTCCTACGTTATGTTCATAGGCGGCTAAATTAACCTTTTTAAATCTTAAAGCAATAATTATTTGGACCACAACTTGGAATATATAATAAACTCCCTAAGGCTTAGCCCCCATAAGCCCAAACCGTATATATATATCCAATCCTTCAAAATTGGGCCTTTTTAAATTAATCCTCTGTTCAGCTCAATTTCCAGTTTTAGTACATCAACTTCATGTCCATATTTACCCACCAAAACGTTAAGACCAACTTGATTAATTTACATGGTCTTGCTCTCTTATGTCTTAGGTGATTCACGTAAAATTTCCAGATCACTTCAGTAACCTTAAAGGGCTCATTTAATTAATTTTCTGAAATGGGTCATATGCTGAAACTGGACTGACCCATTTTACTAAAAATTCAATTGTGGCAAAACCATGATTTCTTTTTCCGAAATTCCAATTCACACATGTCATAAACATGTGAAAATGGCATCCTACCAAAAATTAGCCCATTTTCATGTTCCTAAGGTCCATTTTTGAGCCAAACAACACGTTAGCCCGTTCCTGCCCTGTTCCAGTGATTTCAGCCGGAACAGTTTTACCAAATAATTTCTTAAAAATAATTCATAACTATTTTTACAAAATTCCAACTTCTATATCTACTACACATCTAAGGTTGTAACCATACCAAAAATCAGCTTTATTGGACATTTACAAGATCCATTTTTAATCCACTCAAAACGTTATACCATTTTGCCAAGTTTCAGAATTTCCAATCTGAGTAGTTCAACCAAATATTTTATTAAAAATCATCCGTATCTTATTTTATCTAAATTGCAACTCTCATATTTGCTACACCCATAAGACTAACTTTGTACCAAAAATCAGCTTTATTGAAGGTCTACAAGATCCATTTTTAAGCTATTAAACACGTTAGTCAATTCTGCCCAGTTCCAGTGGTTTGATGTTTTGTCATTCATTCAGGTCAAATGTCCACTATTTTCCTTGTTCTTATGAAATAGCTTATTGGTTAACACATACACCCCCTTGTATCATGAATATCCAGATCCCATGCTTTTTATAAAGTCACTCTTTGTATCATACCAAAAAGTTTGTAGATTGTACACAAGCAAGTATCATATATGCTCAAAACAAATGTTCTTCCTTGGAGTCAAGGCTCACCCTCCTTTTCATCCTTTAGGACGAAACATATATGGTACCTTAAACACATTCTACAACATATACTTAAACATGCAACACATTCAAGAGTCATTTTAGCCCAATCTTACAAGCAACCTCATAAAAACTCACATCTATTACATGCATGCTTTCCTAGGACCACTCAAGATTCAACCAAGAATTAATCTTGACTAAACTCACTTAGATGCACCTTAATCCATCCTAAAACAGCCTCATACCACGTTGCATGTAAGAAAAGATTCCATCTTTGAGAGAATAAACCACATGCACGGCATTTTCCTTAGGAAATCACTAAGATACAATCTTGAACTTAAGATATTCAACTAAAGATCATATCTTAGGAATTTCTAACCATTCAAGCTACTAATTCATTAAATAAATCATGAGAGATTAGTGTATACTGGCCTCTTCAAGCTAAAGCTTTTGTCTTAGCTTGGATTTTGGATGGAATGAATTGAAATCTTTCTCCTCCACTTCTTGAGCACACGGTTTTGAAGAAGAGGAAGGAAGAAGGTTAGTCTTCATTCAATAGTGAAAATAGAATTTATTTGAGGCTAGAACATCTTACCAAAGTGGGCTTTGAATGGAGCTTCAAGTATCACAAGGTAGCACCACCTAAGAGAGTTTGAAGGCTTTGCACCTATTGAACATGAAGGCCACGGTTTTGGTGGGTATGAGAAGGAATCATGTGAGCTTCATTACTTGACATAGAAAATTTACCTAAGATGCTTGGAAGGAGACTTACCTAGATGCTCCTTTGAGCTTGAAGATGATGGTTGAAGTGAACCTCCTAGCTTAAATGTGTTGGCCGAAAGTTTTGTGGTGGAGGGAGATGGAACTTTGTTTAAGTGTTTGGTAGAAGGCTTCTTAGGAAAATGTTCAAGATGGGATGGAATGATGTTTGTCTTGCAATTTAAAAAAAATCTAGGGATGTAAGGGGGGAAAAACCGGTGGAGCATGGGGAGGGAAAAAGAGAACCTAGGATTTGCTTTTTCTTACATACTAGGCCCTATTTTCTTATTTTAATTTCTCTTTTGCATGCAATTTGATTGTTTTGTATTTTAATTATTATATAATTTATTATTTAAGAATTATTTAAAAGGATGTAGAGAATTCTAGATTCCCCAAGGCCTTGGCCTAAATTAGGAGGGTTTTGGGGGGTATTTTTGTCCTTTAACATTTATCAATTCCCATATTAATATAATTTATAATGTTTATTATTTTATCAAATTATCATTTTAATCTTGCTTTTGTGAGAATCAATTAGGCTTGCATTCTTATAAACTAAATTGTTCTATGGTTGATCAAGGCCTCTTAGCCGAAATTCACAAGGTATTACAATACCTTGTGACATCCAGATATATAATTATTTAGTATTCATCTCAAAAGTATTTAAGTAAAGTAGTGCTAAGTTGAGTAACATGCACTTGAAGGAATCATTGTTTTCATTACGTCACTTAGTCATAGTTTCGAGTACATTGTCGTTGGGGTACAACATCTGATTATATAAATCATCTTGGAATTTAAGAATACATTTAACAATAGCAAGAATTTCTTTTGCTATAGTCGCATAGTTCTTTTGACTATTATTCCATTTTCCTGAATGGAATCTAACCAGATATTCTTGGTTATCAATAGGTGAAACTTGTTTAAGAATACCTCCATATCCTATATCTGAGGCATCTGTTTCTATAATTTTTTCCCAGTTTGGGTTTGCTAACATTAAACAAGGTAAATGAGTAACCTTTCGCTTAATTACCTGAATCGCATTAGTATGATCTTCAGTCCATGGTTTAACATTTTTCTTCAACCTGTCATATAAAATTGCAGTATCTGCTGCCAGATTCTTATAATATGGAGCAATATAATTTAAACTTCCCAAAAATCTTTGTAACTGTGTCTTATCTAAGATTTCACATGGAAACTTAGAAGAAAATTCAATACTTCTATTAATGGGAATTATTTTTCCTTTTTCTATATTATGTCCTAAAAATCTAATCTTTATTTGAAATAATAACATTTTTGGCCTAGAAATAACTAAACCATTTTGAATAATTATTTTTGAATATATTTAAGTGTTTAAAATGTATTTCAATATTTTTTGAGAATACTAAAATATCATCTATGTAAACAATAATAAAGTCACTATACGGAATGAAAATATCATTCATAATATTCTGAAATTCAGAAGGGGCATTTTTTAATCCAAAAGGCATTACATTTCATTGATAATGTCCTATTGGTACCGTGAATGCAGTTTTATACCTATCAGATGCATTTATTTGAATCTGCCAATATCCTGATTTTAAATCAGATTTAGAAATTATTAATGCTTCATTTAATATATCCAGTAAATCTTTTTTATTAGGTATAGGATACCTAATCCATTTTAAAACCTTATTTAATGGTTTATAGTTTATAACTAATCTGAGAACACCACGTTCTTGTTCAGAAGGTTTATTAACATAAAATGCGGTGCAAGACCATGGAGACTTAGATGGTTTAATTAATTTCTTTTCTATTAAGGAAGATATTTCTTTTTTGCATAATTCTAAATATTCATAATTCATTTGACAATGTCTAGCCTTTGTCGGAATTCTTTTTTCATCAAAATCCTCTTCATATGGAAGAGAAACTATGTGTTTCCTTCTGTCCCAAAAAGCATTAGGATGATCATTACATATTTGTAATGAAAATTCATTTTGTATTAATTTGATTTTATCCTGTAATTTCGGATTTTGTAATCTTTCTTCTATTGATAAGATATTAATTTCTTGTTTCAAGAAGTTAATTTGATTTTATTTTGTTTTTACAAATTCTGTAAAATTATTTATAAACCTAGTTAAAGGTTCTGCAATAAACTAAAAAGTGATTTCTTTTCCTTCGAAACTTCCTACAAATCCTGTTTCATCAATATTTTTTATAGGAAATAATTTTTGTCAGAATGGTGTACCAACAATTACTTGATTAGTAATATTTTTAACTAACAAAAAGCTAGTAGGAATACATACCTGATCTTTACATATATAAGCTTGAGGAAGCTTATAATTTATATGCAACTTCTGCCCATTTGCAGAACTTAATGAATGACTAGTCCTTTGAAAATACCTAGTAGGTATCAATCCTTCTTGAATACAATTCAAGTCTGCTCCGTTATCAATTAATGCGATTAATTCTTTACAGAATTTATTAACAATTAATAAATTAATCTTTACATACCATTTCTGTGAAGTTACAATTTCTAGTATAGATAAATATTTCTGATCATCAAGAGTTTCTAAAATATTTCTAGAAGATTCTGAAATAATTTATTTATCTTTTTCTAGTCTATGAACTCTTCCTTCTAGTATAAAATTATTTTGTTTTATTTCTTTAATTTCTTGTTGAAGATTATTAATCTCGAGTATTAATTCTGTAATACCTACAGATTTTTCATTTTTTGTATTTCTGAGACATTTGTCTCTTAACTTCTGCTAATGTATAGGTTCTGTAGTTTGCACCTGCTTAGCTATAGAAGATTCAATATCCCCTTTATTACTAATATAAGATATAATTTTTTGTTTAACTTCCGAATCATCAATTAGTTTTAACAAATCTAATATATCATTTGTCAATACATTTATTTCCAATTCTTGGAATTGTGAAATAATCTGATATAATTGATCCTCTTCTATATCAGAATCTTTTTCACAAAATTTTTCTCCCTTTTTACAGGAATCACGTTCTTCTTCCGAAGAATATATACTTTCTGCTTCAATCATCATCATATTTTCTGGATATTCAGAAGATTGTTCCGACTCTGTTTCAGAGTCTGAATTTAATAAGATATTTACTAAAACATCTTTTAATTTATTATCTTCTGGATTATTAATCTTTTTCTTTACCCAGCATGTTTTTGCCTTATGGCATGGGTGCCCACATTTCCTACATATTATATAAGGTTTAAAAGGCTTCGTATTTTTACCATGAGTCTTTTTGGCATTATCAATTTTTTCTTGAAACATTTTTCTTTTTCTACCTTCTCTTTTTATTTTCCTTTTTTGAAACTGATGAGAAGATTTAAATTTTTTATTATTCTTTTTATCATTTTTATCCAAATTGTCTTCCATGCCAAATTGAGCACAGAATTGTCCTAATTGCTTCCTTTCATTCAAAGAATGTCTTTTAATTTGTTGATTTAACTTTATTTCATTACATAAAGCTAATCCTTCTTGTATACAAGTTCCTATTAACTTGCCATAAGTATAATTATCATAATTAATACTTACTTCCCCTTTACGAAGATTCTTCCAAACTCTTTCTGCAAATAAGGAGGGTAATCCATTAATAAATTTTGATTTCCACTTAGTACTATTAGACTCTGGAAGTTCCATTACTCTGCTTAAAAATGTATCTTTATACCACCTAAATGAGGTAAGTGTTCTACATCGAATATTTTGTAATAATGTTCTGATATTTTCAGAATTATCAGACCATCTTCCTGTAAAATGTTCAATTATATTAACTATTAAAGTATAAACTATACTTTCAGTTTGTACCCCATCTTCTATTTTTACATTGCTCAATATTTGTGCTCTATTTTGTGTTGTTAAATAATTATCTCACCAACCTTTTAGTTGGCCAGTAAATTCAGATATAAGTATCTTTGCTACACGCTTATCAGTATTACCATTATTCTTACAAGTGGTACTATACATTATCATTATATGAACAACATTATAAATTTGTCTTTCTGTAAATCCATCTATATTCCATTCATAAATAGACTTTCCATGATATGAATTATTAAATATATACTCTTGTTCTTCAATTAGAACATCTTGAGGAGTAGGTCTAGGATAGTAGTACATTCTTTGAGTTGGCCTAACTGCAAACTTACATTTTAATTTATTTATTTCATCATTTATAACTTGATGTTGATTTTCTTTATCACTCATTAATTCCTCAAATTCTTCATCAAGAGTACTTAATTTGAGATTCTTGAACTTATTATCTAACATCTTTTCTAAATCAGTAGTAGATTTTAATTTAAAATCTTTTACCTCTGGCGGAGGCTGAATTGTAGGCATAGCTTTAATCTCCTTACTAGTACTAGCCATTTCAGTAACTTGTACTTTATTTTTTATTTCTTTAATATATGAGAGAATCATATCCATTTTATTATCTATTGATTTTAATTGTTTATCTAATATTATTAGGTATAAATTACTATAATTTTGTTGGGTTAAAATCATATTAATATGAGCTACTGTTGTTTGAAGAGTATTATTCTCCAGTAATTTTTGAAAAGCGGTAAAATATCTTACTTCTTTTCCTTTTCCTATTTGAAACGACTGTTGTGGTGGAAATACTGTATGTAGTATTTTTCCATTTATAGTATAATCTCTTTCTATAACAGAAATAAAACTATGGATATAATTATTTAAAAACCATGGTATAAATGGTACTACTTGATTTTTTTCAGAGAGATCATTATAATATTGTTCTTGAAAATATAATTTATCTTCTATATTAAAATTACTAAAAAACCACTTTCTAAATGGTTCCCATTTAGGCAAATTAAATTCTTTATTAATTTGTTGTCTTGCCAGAGATCCTGGACTAAAATCTATTTTCTTCTTTATATTCATATTGAAAAATTCATTTCCGATTCAGTTATTTCTGGTTCTTGGTTTCTATGAATTCCTTTAACTATATTATTTTCATTGATTCTTATTTCATCTATTGATGCAGGATATTCTTCTCTTACTTGAGAAGTAGATGCCCTTGAAGGACTTGTAACTTTATAATCAACAGGATATATATAATAATGAGAATATCTAGAAGATATACTTCTAGATATAATAGATCTATGATCCATAGATTTTTTATTATCAAATCTTATTTGTACAATCCCTTCCTGAGACTGTGCAACATCAATTGGATTATCATCCACATAAGATTGAGAAGGAACAGATGCTTCTATTATCCAATTTTCTGGGAAATCAATTTCTTCCCATTTAATTTTTCTACGAGTTGTTATATTAGATTTACCAAAATTGGTTTCTATTACAATTGTTTCATTCATTGGTTTATCCATAATCCTACATTTAGGATTTAATGTGACCGATGGTTTATAATAAAATTTATAACAGACACAAATAACCTCTGATCCAGTCATATAATTATAACCATGGGTCTTAATATTTAAAGTTAAGACATCACAAACATTAACATCAGATAATGATTGTTGTACCCCGCAAAAATCGCACTATACTAGAACCAGTACGATGTAACGTAATAAATAAGTTCTCCAAGTTGCAATTTATTAAGTTACCTTAGTGAGTCTGTATCTAAAATCCCTTTGAGACGGATGTGGTATAATTATACAAATGGATGTCGTGGAGGGCGTGAACTGACCATTTAGCCCTCCAAGACGCTGTAAACTCGGTCATAGGGCCTTGGAGGATCTTGGAATAATTTCCATTTTATAAGAGGACTAGCCCAAGTAGTCTCCTCAAAGTGAGACTCACAACCTACACTATAAGTTAGATGTTAGGAGCAATAGCATATTTATATAAATAAAGCAATGAGTGAAAAGACAATAATGACCTCCAAGCCCTTGTAATTTCGGCTATAAGACATTAATGAACATTAGAGTATTTCCCTTCTTACAAAAAGACTAACCTAAATAAGTTCTCTTAAAAGTAAACCTAAAAGCCTACTTAAGAAACTAGATATTATAAGTTATGGTGTAAATATGCAATTATGTACTATAAAAGGTGTGAAAGGACTAAAATGCCCTCCCAATTGCTCCAAGAATTTGGCCAAGAGACCTTGATCAACCTTGGAATAAATTCGTTTTATAAGAATGCAAACCTAAATGGTCCTCCCAAAGCAAATTTAAAATCACATTAAATAAAAAAATAAAAGTTTAAATTATATAAGTATGAGATAGGATAAATGTGAAAAGACCAAAATGCCCCCAAGACCCCAAGATTTCTGTTAAGGCATGGAAAGTCTCTAGAACTCTCTAGCCATTTCTATTATTTAAAGTAATTACTTAAATTATAATTATATAATTAAGACAAAAAAATAGGCATGCAAGACAAATAATAAATTAATGCAAGCATGATAGACAAAAGCTTGCCATTTCACAAACCAATACTCCTTTTTCAATTTTTCATGGAACTTGCCCCCCTTGACCACCCCCAACCGTCGGCCATCCTTTTCCCCTTACCCCCCTACATTTTTAAATCATCCAAGACAACTTCAATTCACTTCCATCTTGAACTCTTTCTCAAGCCAAGCCAACACTTAGAGAGTTTTTCATCTCCCTCCACATGCACACCCTTCGGCCCTTCTTCTTTAGGCTAGGAGGTTCAACTCAACTTACATTCTCAAGCTTAAGAAAACATCTAGGTAAGTTTTGTTTCAAGTTCCTCTAAGTGGATTCTTATTTTTAAGGAATAAAGCTCATGGGTTCTCTTGTTTCTACCCCAACCCGTGCCCTTCATGGTCACTTGGTGCTAAGATTTCAACCTCTTAGGTGGTGCAATCTTTTGACACTTGAAGCTCCATTCAAAGCCCCACTTTGATAAGAAGATCTAACCTTAAAATAGTTCTAGTTTAATCAAAGAATGATGACTAACATTCTTCCCCTATTTCCTTCAAACAACCGTGTGCTCAAGGGTGAAGGAGGAGGAAGATTTCAACTCATCTCATCCAATATCCAAGCTAAGAAAAGAGTTTTAGCTTAAAGAGGCAAGTATACACTAGACTCTCATGATTTATTTGAAGAATTAGTGACTTGAATGGCTAGATGTTTCTAAGATGTGAACTTTAGTTGAATATACTAAGTTTTAAGACCATACCTTAGTGATTCCTTCTGAATAATGTCTTGCATGTGATTAATTCCTGCAAAGATGAAATCTTTTCTTATATGCAATGTGATATGAGGCTGTTTTAGGATGAAATAAGGCTCAACCAAGTGATGCTAGGTGAGAGTAGCTCTTGGATGAAACTTGTGAAGTCCTAAGAAAGCGTGCATGTGTTAGATGTGATTTTTATGAGGTTGTTTGGTAAGATTGGAATAAAATGGCACTTGAATGTGTTGCATGCCTAAATAAATGTTGTAAAATGTGTTCATGGTATCATACAAGTTTCGGCCTGAAGGATAGATATGATGGTGAGTTGTGAATCCAAGAAAGAACACCTTTTGTGAGCAAATATGATAGTTGTTGTGTACAAACTACAAACTGTTTTGATATGATGCAAAAAAATGACTCAATAAAAAGAATGGAATCTTGATATTCATGGGGAAAAGGTATATGTGGTGACTAATAAGTTATTTCATAAGCACAAGATAATTAGTGGTCATTTGACATGAAAAGATGACAAAACACAAAACTACTGGACCTGGACAGAATGGAGCAGTGTGTTGTGAGACCTCAAAATGGGCCTTACTAACGTGAAAAAAATTTGATTTTTGTCATGATGGTATCCCTACGTGTGTAGCAAGCATGAGAGTTGGAATTTTGGTAAATTAAGTTGTGGATTATTTTCAATAAAATATTTAGTGAAACTGATCAAACTGAAATTTCTTGAACTGGACAGAAGTATATGACGTTTTGTATGGCCTAAACATGGGTTTTGGAAATGTTCAATTAAGATGATTTTTGGTATGGTAACAACCTTACGTGTGTATCAAGTATGAGAGTTGGATTTTTGATAAAAGAGTTTATGGATTATGTTTAAGAAATTAAATGGTAAAACTGCTCTAGCTGAAATCACTAGAACAGGACAGAAATGAGTAACGTGTTGCTTGACCCAAAAATAGACCTTAGAAATATGTAAATGGGCTAAATTATGGTAGGATGCTAGTTTGGTATGTTTATGTCGTCTGTGAGTTGGAATTTTGGGAAAAGAAATTGTGGTTTTTCCACAATAAAATTTTTAGTAAAATCGGTTAATCCAGTAACAGCATGTGACCCATTTCGGAAAAATATTTAAATGAACCCTTTAAATTATTGGATTGCTCTGGAAATTTTATGTTAATCACCTAAGACATAGAGGAGGATGACCATGTAAATTAATCAACTTGGTATTATCGTTTTGACGGGTAAATGTGGATTTAAAGTTAATGTACCAAAGCTGGAAAAGTGGACAGAACAAGGGAATAAGTTAAGAAGCCTAATTTTGTGAATTTGTACCTATATACACGGTTTGGGCCCATGAATGTTAGTTATTGGGGAGTTTATTATATTTTTCAGGCTGTGGTCCAAATGATTAAGGTGTTAAGGTCTCAAAAATTAAGGTAATGTTGGTTATTATACCGCAGAATTCAGCAAGTACACTCGATAATGATTTGATGATTTAAGGGCTTTATTCATCTGAGGAAGTTACGAAAATTCTACGACATGATACCCCACTAAGCACATGTAGGACAAAAGATTATGAAAGTGGGCTTGTTTGGTCAATATAGCCGGCCCATGAACATGAAGTAAAATCTGGAATTTTTTAGTTTTCGAAACCATGCTTTTTGACATGTTATAAGGAATATTTACGATTATTCATGTCATGACTTGCATTGCATATCATTTCATGTATCATGCATGATCATATGCCCCATGAATCTGATTTTTATGAATTTTCCGTATGCAAGCAAGTCTTTCCAAGTAAATATGTTTTTCGTTATGCATGAAAGTTTTTATGGTCCCATGTTTTTAAAGAAAGCTTTATGATTCCCTTGCCGGCCAAGCATGCGACTAACCCGACTCCAGACCCGGGGTTAATTGGTCTGTTGACATGATATTTTCTGGACCCGTTCAGATCCGGGGTTAATTGATCTGATACATGTTCTGGACCCATTCAGATCCGGGGTTAATTGATCTGATACATGTTCTAGACCTGTTCGGACCCGAGGTTAATTGGTCTAATGACATGTTCCGGACCCGTCCCAGATCCGGGTTAATTGGTCTGTTGATATTTTCTAGACCCACTCATATCTGGGGTTAATTGATCTGACACTCTGTTTTCTTTATGAGTATGTTATGGGACCACACGACGATGATTTTTACCATGACATGACATCATGTTTTGCATCATGCATACTCCATGCGCATGTTACATAATAAAAGTTTATGATATGGAGGATAATGATAACGTGAGAAATGTATTACCTAAGTGTAATTTAGGTTACATTCAAGCGGATTATGGATCTATGGTCAGGTATGATGAATAATAAGATTATTGGGGTTTTACATTCATGTTATAATTCTTTATTTACTTCATGGTGGTTTATTGTATTCTTGCTGGGTGATTTTTATCACTCACACTTTTATTTTTTCCCAGAGCCAGATAATGCTAAGATTGAGTGGATCAAGAATGAGCCAAGAGTGCCATATCCGTAGGCGAGGAAATCTGAAGAAGGCAAAGCTTAAAGACTTTTGTGCGGCCATAATGTTTGTATTATGAACAATGTTGAACTCTTTTGGATTTCGGTTGTGTCATTTTTAGGGACTTCTACTTTCGGGGACTTATTATGCCGAATGCATGTTTATTTAAAAAGTTTTAATTCTGCCGAAGTTTTGCTACCATGTTAAGTGTTATCATGGAAGTCCATGGCTTAGGTTATGGATTTTTGTATGTCATGCATGACGCTTCGTACTCTTCTTATTGAAGTACGGTGGGTGCACCGTATTCGGATGAGGTCCGGGTGCGGGGAGCTACAGGTGGTATCAGAGCTCAGGCTCTAGATTTCGGGCAGAACGTAGAACTAAGTTATGATCTTAGCAATCTAAGTTTGATCTTAGACCTAAGTCATGATCATTAAACGAGAGTTGACCTTAGACTAAGACGACTTAGACGGGAAATTAGGGTCATGATTAATAACAAAGCCCAAGTCGATGAAGGTTGTACATGTCATAGAATTTAATTCGTATCTTATTTCATGAATAACCATTGAACTGGATTATAAATTAAATTTTATTGCCAATCTAGCTATTTTAGCATTGAATAAAATCCTGATGCTCCGTAATGCAGATGGCATCACGGACTGATGAACAAGCATTATCACTTTCACCCCCGGGTAGCACTGGGTTTTATTACCGGCAACTAGTAAGAGCACATATTCCAGAGTTTGGCGGAGAACCTAGCCCAGAGGAGGCAGAAAAATGGTTAGATGAAGTCGAAAGTAACTTTTTGCTGATACGGGTAACCGAGAAGGTAAAGACACCAATTGTCTTGCCGTTTCTGATTGGTAAGGCCAGTGAGTGGTGGAGGACTTGTATCCAGCCACTGCCCCGACCAGTGCCTTGGGCAAGGTTTCTAGAGGAGTTTTGTGAGTATTTCCTCTCCCCGGACCTAATCATGAAGAGGGTTGAGGAATTTGACACATTAAGACAAGAACCAGGTATCACTGTCTCAGAGTACGCTCATCGATTCACTACATTGGGCCGCTATGTTCCCTTGATCATGGATGACGAAAAGCATAAGGTAATCAGATTCATGCAAGGTCTAGACCTTCAGATCAAGATTCGGCTGGCCAATGCATATTCAAGAACTTTTGAGGAATTACTGGAGGACTGCTACAGAGTGGAACACGATAATAAACTAATGGAAGGACAAAATAAAGGACTTAAGGAGCGTATTAAGGAACGAAGCAGGAGGTGGCAGCCGCATCCACATAAGGATAACAAAGAAACAACCAAGAACACTAGCCTGGATTAAAGAGTGCCTGATTCAGCAATGCCTGAAACATCAAACCTGTAACATGTACGCCTAACTGCCCATTTAAATAAGAAGTACCTATGTTGTTCATTATCCAAGTATAAATGGTCATGCTAAAGATCGAATTAGAGCAACGTGATAAAGAACCTCAAGAAAGATTTCTACATAGCCATTAATACATGGACAAAGAAGATAACTAGAGTAGCACAACTGAAGCATGAAGGTTAGAATACGTTACCAATTTGTTCTTAACAGTCAGATTAGCACCCTGATGGTCGGAACTCAACAAGGCTTCAATAAAGGGTAAATACCGGTTACCTAGGATCAATGATTTGTCTGACCTGCTTCGGGAAACACAAGCAATGACAAAGCGGAGTTGCAAATTGGATACTTCCAACTGAAGAAATCAAGATTGAGGATGTACATGAACTATGTATAGGACACATCATAGACATCCCGAAACAATTAGGATTGACAAATATCTTGCTACGTTAATAGATCTTATGAATCTAGTACCTCAGGGGCATTTAGATAAGTTGGTTTAAATTTCTTCTTTAACTAATATAAATTAAAGAGGCAAAAAGGGAAATTCCGTGAGATATAACACCTTTATAGTTGGATGAGAAATTACAAGTTGGGAGTATCTAACACCCTCTAGCAGTAACGATAGGATGTGATGGAATTTCTCATAGCTTGATAATCCAAATAATGTATGTGAACGAAGCAAATAAGGATACCTTTATGTTTTGAAAAAGAAAACATAGATTTTGTGAAGAATAAGAAACCCTCGAAATGTCATAAAATTTAAAGAAAGAATTACGATCCTAGATTCGATTACTACAATGATAGCATATCGACAAAACGGATGAGTTGGGTAGGACTTGACGAAAGATTTGGGGTTCACCATTCTACAAAAGTACATTCTCAAACTAAGGTACAAATCATCGAACATGTACTCTAGGAGAGCAATTTTGAATACTGATCGATACGAACAATACGCAATATAGCTAGCACGTGTTTACACAAAGATGTTTACAAAAGGTGAGCGCATGATTTAAAGTCTGGAATTAAGGACCTCTATCATGTTCTGCATATTTAACGAAGAGAAGGAAATCTTAATTTACATGATCATGTTGTGTACATCATTATCGACCCTAGAAGGAATATCGTCATCGGTACATAGTATCGAGATTGGAGGTGCTTAAGACATAAGGAGGATAATACCTTTAGAGAATAAAGGATAAGTCCTAACGTAACATCTAGGAAAGGCTAAACGAAGCAGTTGCAAGGGGACTAGATAGATATTTTAATCTGTCTTACCTACCAAAGGATAAGAACAGGACATCAAAGACCCACAAGTTTGTTGAAGTCCATTCAAGTTCCAAGAGAAAATGGAATCGTGTCACTATAGATTTCATGACTGACGTGTCAAGGACAAAGAATGGACATGTTACTAGTTGGGTTATAAGTCCATCGTCTGATGGAGTTTGCCATTTTGTGGCCTTACAAAACACTGTATGGAAGAAAATGTCGATCTCCACTTTCGTGGAGTGGACTCGGGAATCGATGAAAGCATGAAAGGGTTATACCACACCTTTTTGACCAGTACTCTTAAGTTTCGAGGACGAAACTTTGAATAAGGGGGGAGAATGTTGTACCCCGCGAAAATCGCACTATACTAGAACCAGTACGATGCGACGTAATAAATAAGTTCTCCAAGTTGCAATTTATTTACCTTAGTGAGTCTGTATCTAAAATCCCTTTGAGATGGATGTGGTATATTTATACAAATGGATGTCGTGGAGCGCGTGAACTGACTATTTAGCCCTCCAAGACATTGTAAACTCGGTCATAGGGCCTTGAAGGATCTTGGAATAATTTCTATTTTATAAGAGGACTAGCCCAAGTAGTCTTCTCAAAGTGAGACTCACAACCTACACTATAAGATAGATGTTAGGAGCAATAGCATATTTATGTAAATAAAGCAATAGGTGAAAAGATAATAATGACCTCCAAGCCCTTGTAATTTCGGCCATAAGATATTATTGAACATTAGAGTATTTCCCTTCTTACAAAAAGACTAACCTAAATAAGTCCTCTTAAAAGTAAACCTAAAAGCCTACTTAAGAAACTAAATATTATAAGTTATGGTGTAAATATGCAATTATGTACTATAAAAGGTGTGAAAGGACAAAAATGCCCTCCCAATAGCCCCAAGAATTTGGCCAAGAGGTCTTGATCAACCTTGGAATAAATTCTTTTTATAAGAATGCAAACCTAAATGGTCCTCCCAAAGCAAATTTAAAATCACATTAAATAAAACAAATAAAAGTATAAATTATATAAGTATGAGATATGATAAACATGAAATGACCAAAATGCCCCCAAGACCCCAAGATTTCGGCTAAGGCATGGAAAGTCTCTAGAACTCTCTAGCCATTTCTATTATTTAAAGTAATTAATTAAATTATAATTATATAATTAAGACAAAAAAATAGGAATGCAAGACAATTAATAAATTAATGCAAGCATGATAGACAAAAGCTTGCCATTTCACAAACCAATACTCCTTTTCAACTTTTCATGGAACTTGCCCCCCTTGACCACCCCAAACCGTCGGCCATCCCCTTCCCCTTACCCCCCTACATTTTTAAATCATCCAAGACAACTTCAATGCGCTTCCATCTTGAACTCTTTCTCAAGTCAAGCTAAGCCAACACTTAGACAGTTTTTAATCTCCCTCCACATGCACACCCTTCGGCCCTTCTTCTTGAGGCTAGGAGGTTCAACTCAACTTACATTCTCAAGCTCAAGAAAACATCTAGGTAAGTTTTGTTTCAAGTTCCTTTAAGTGGATTCTTATTTTTAAGGAATAAAGCTCATGGGTTCTCTTGTTTCTACCCCAACCCGTGACCTTCATGGTCACTTGGTGCTAAGATTTCAACCTCTTAGGTTGTGCAATCTTTTGATACTTGATGCTCCATTCAAAGCCCCACTTTGGTAAGAAGATCTAACCTTAAAATAGTTCTAGTTTCATCAAAGAATGATGACTAAAATTTGTAGAGATAAGGGGGTTTGAGTGATTTCAAAATAAGTGACTTAAATGCATGATATATATAAAACGTGTACATGTATGCATGATCCTTTGATATTACTTGCCTTATTTAGCTTATATATTATGTTTCCGTACTAACGAGCCATGAAGCGTTAAAGTTTACATCATATGGCAAACATTTGTTGTGTTTATACTATTTTCAGGTGCCACCATTAATGAACTAAACTAGTTCATTAAGTGAAGTACTTAGTTTAATAAACTAAGTAGTTCATTAAAGGAAGCCACATTTGGAAAAGGCACAAAGGCAACAACGCTAAGGAAGGAAAGTTTTCTCCTCCTCTCCTCTTTAATGATACACGCCTATATACATATATATTACATACATTTTCAGATTTTTTGAAAAAGTCACATACACATGTATTCCAACGTACTACCGACACGTTATATATTTTACGTACGTACGTTAACGTCACACCACTATACTTAAGTCATATTTATGAGTATATTCAGGTCTTATATCATATGATATAAGATATGGTGATGACAAATTAAATACGACACGATAAAAGGTTCTAAACCGAAATTTGTCGTATCGGGCGAATACCGAAACATCGCCAACATGTCACGTACTTGCCATAAATAAATGGCCAGCCCCTATACTTCAAAATTGACGAAAATTTCGTGCACATGACAGAAAATTCAGCCAAAAAATATTTTCCATGTTGGCACACACAAATTACTCCACATTAAGGCCAAAATGTGAAGATTCCAAGTTTAATTTTTGTCACATGTAAATGGTACCACTTTAGACCAGCCAAGTGCTGAGATTTAAAGTATATATTATATATATTATGTATAACATAATATATATAACATGTGCAAAAGTTGGAATTTAAATTAGAGAAAAATCGGGTAATCGATAAATATCGAAAATTCGGTTTTCTACGCACACAACACATGGAACGTTTTTGGTATTTCATGTGACACGTATCTAGACACTTTTTACATATGATATACATCTTAAAGTGTTCTAGAAAATTAAATTAAGGGCTGATTGGAATATAACATGTGTGTATTATTAAATGTGCATTATTTTACAAAGTTAGCAAAAATAAATTTCAGCACATACACAAGCATTTCCAACGCCACCTACAGCTGATATGGAGCTTATTTGGAGCCTTGTTGGCATATTGATTGGTCAAGGATAAATCATACAATGTTGGTGAATTGAAGAGAGAAGCTACAAATGGTAAGAATTCAAAATTTGTCTCTTTTATATCACATGCTGAAAATTTCAGCATGCTACAACAAGCTGGCCGAATTCTTGACATTATTGTGACATATTTCATCATCTTTTATTGTGTGATTGATTGGAAGAAGAAATGGAAATGATTTGAATATTATTTAAATCAATAAAAGTGTGATATTCCACATATCACACATGCTGAAATTTTTCAGCATGTGTGAAGACATGGTGGCCGAATTTAGGAGCTTGAAAGTGTCCAAGTTCATTTCTTATGTGATAGCAATACTTACCATAACTTGGTGATTCATTTTATAAAGAAAAAATCAACGAAAATTTGGCATTATTTTGAATAAAATTGAATGATGCACATGCTGAAAATTCAGCATGGCAATATGACATAATGGCCGAAATTATGCCTCAGTTGGGAAGGATTTTTGTCTTGCAATTTATGTGATATATCTTATGATTTATGGAAGTTATTTTTTGATGACTTTTGGCACATGTTTAAGTGAAATTCTCAGATTTTTCCAAGTCACCAATGATGACAACATCCATCCAATAAGAAGGTGTCAAGTAAGCGAAGCTTAAATGATCATCCAATAAGAAGATGCCAAGTAAGCAAGACATTGTCACAATGATGTCTTACACTCTCTCAAGGACTTAAAAGATAATTTTCAAGAGGGGGAGGCACTACAAGGGGGACGGCTGCACTCATTAAAAGGAAAGAGAAGAGAGCAAACAAAACAAGAACAAGCATTGCAAATCAAAGTGATCAAAAAGCCTAGCTCTTCTTCTTCTACATCCTCTTTCTTTCTCTCTTCTTGTAAGCCTATTGTATTCATATCTTTCAATCTTGAATAGGCTTGACATAGATATATCTTTGTAAAAGATTGATCAAGGTGTGATCAATCTTCATTCTTGCGAGGTGGTGGTGTTTGTGCAAATTATATTTGTTATACAAGGTTTGTAAAGTGTTGGAGTTAGGTGTAACTCTATCAACCCTGTTGTAAGGTGTATTGTGTGTGTGTGATTAGTGTGAACCAAGGAAGGTGTTCCTTGAAGACTGGAGTAGGTTGTTTATAACCGAACCAGTATAAAATTCTTGGTGCCATTTACTTTCTGCGTTTACTTTTCAGTTACTACACTGATTATCCTTCTTGTTCGCATTTGTAAAAATAGTTAACGAATTTCAAAAATCACGAAAATTTCCAGAAATATACTCACACGTTCTAGGGTTAATTTGGCACAAGTTTCAACCCTTTTGGATAAGTATAAGGCAATCAAACATCAAAAGTTCTGAGACTAGTGCAGTCTGATTTTCAGACTTGCAAAGGTTAAGACTTTGATTGTAGTTGACCTAATTCCCAAAAGAATTTTGCAAAACTGTTTCAACCGACTTGAATATAGTGTATAAGGAGTTAGTGGTCAAATTGTCAGAGCATTTGGACGTTCACACAAATAGGAATAATTTTTCAAAACCATCTACCGTTTCTGGCAGATTCGAGCAATCTGAGTACCAACGGTTTTTGAAGGGGTTAAAGGTTGAATTTTAATTTGAAATTTTTAGGAGACCCTCATAACATCTGAGGCTAAGTTCTCTCAAAATTCCATAATTTTTGGAGACCTATAACCTGGTTTTAAAAACGTTTTAAAACTGGTCCTGAAAACAGAATCTGTTTTCAGAAGTTGAATTGTTTAGGTTCAAACAAATTTTAAAAACCACACTTTCCGCACCACCTATTCAATCCCCCCTTCTAGTGGTGCCTTGCAGATCCTACAGGTGGTATCAGAGCGTAGGAACACTCACTTCAAGGAATCCAACGATTCAGTGAGATGGCAACCACAAATCTCAAAACCGAGCAAGAAGGTATGTCGAGCCAAAGGCCTCCACTTTTTGACGATGAGTCGTTTATTCAGTGGAAACTTAGAATGAAGCTTTTTCTTATGGCTATAGATATACATCTTTGGTCAATCATTTAAGATGGTCCTTATGTCCCAACTAAGGTATCCACCGTAGACGGAGTCACATTAGAAGTTGTTAAAACTAGACAAGAATATACGAGTGATGATAAAAAGAAACTTAGTATGAATGCTGAGGCTATGCAATTGCTTCTAAACGGATTAAGTAAAAGTAAGTCTAGTTATGTGTCAAACTGTTCGAGTGCACAAGAAATGTGGAGGATACTAGAAATGAAACACGAAGGCACGAGTCATGTAAAAGAGTCAAAAATAAACATGCTCATGTCCACACTTGAGTCGTTTAAATTATTGCCTAATGAGTCTATTGTTGATATGGATATTCGTTTGACTAACATTTACAACTCTCTTGAGTCTCTTGGTAAAGCTTTTACCACGTAGGAGAAGGTACAGAAAGTCCTACGAAGTCTTCCATCCGAATGGGATCCAAAAGTGACCGCTATAAAAGAAAGCAAGGAAACTAAGTCAATAAAGATGGAAGAATTAATCGGATCACTTAAAGTCTATGAGAATAAACTCACCATACGGAAATCGGAGTCATCTAAACAAGGTAAAGCTATTGCTTTTAAATCAAATGAATACGTCTCCCCTCCCTCCGATCACGTAGATGATACTGATTCTGAATCAGATAATGATGACCTAATTCTATTGGCTAAAGGATTAAGAAAATTTATGAGAAGGTCATTTAGAAACAAAAATAAGGGTACTACAACCAAGAGAAATAAAAAAAAGTCAAATGATAAAGACGTTAAATGTTATGAATGTGGCAAACTCGGACACTTATCATATGACTGCCCCAATAAAGAAAAGCAAACAAATAAATACCCTGACAAGAAGCGGAACAAAAATAGACTCGTCTCAGAACCCAAACAAAGGAAACGTGCTCTAAAGGCCTCCACCTGGAGTGATTCATCTGATTCTGAAACTGATACCGAAGAGGAGACTGCACAAGTATGCTTTGCATCCAAAGCATCTAATGAGGTATCCTCTGATTCTGACTCTGACTCTGAACCATCTTATGAAGATCTTTTTAGTCAGTATTTAGAACTGCATAAATTTACTAAGACTCTCGCTAAGGAAAAGAAGCGATTAATTAAAGACAAGAAACTGTTAGAATCTTCTAACGAGAATCTTGTTGCTCAATTAAGCGATTCAAAGAAAGAGTCATCATGTGTCATTACTACATTAAAGACAGAGATTTCATCATTGACCAATCAAAATAATGAAATGAAATCCGAGATTTCAAATTTGAAATCAAAGAATACCGATTTAGAGAAAATGATGAAACAGTTTGATACGGGGTCCAACATGCTGCATCGCATTATATTATCACAAAAGCATGACAACGACAAAACGGGTTTGGGATACGTTGATACAAATGAAGTATCAACCAAACCAACCAAGTTTGTGGTGTCTAAGAAAGTAGATACCCCTAAGCCTCAAGTGGCGTCTAAGATGACGCATAAGGCGCCCCTTTCCTCATCACGCCCCACTACTTATTCATATCATGTGAAGTATAACTTTGTACCATATAAATATGAAAAGAAAAGAACAATGCATACACGAAATTCATATCATCCACGCACTACGCACATACACACAAGGATATATCCAAAACGTCCTTCATTTAGTGAGTATAGAGGAGTCCTTGGGCAAAGTCCCAAAGTGCATGCACCACAATTCTACTATGTCGCACCTTCATTCTTGCCATTTGATGGACCGAGAAGGATCACCCAAGTATGGGTACCGAAAGGTACTTTTACCAAGAGGTGATTAACTAACTCGAAAGGACCCAAAGTTAAAAGGGTACCTAAATTATCTTTGCACATTGCAGGGAGCCCACACATCGAAAGATATATCTATTAAGTGGTTCCTTGATAGTGGATGCTCGAGACACATGACGGGTGACCCGAGCCTATTCACCAAACTAAAGAAAGTCACAAAAGGCGGATCCGTGACCTTTGGAGACAACAATGAAGGCAAGATCATCGGAAAAAGGTACGATTGGAAATCCAAACACTCTCCAAATCTCAAACGTATTTTTGGTAAGCAACTTATCCTACAATCTTCTTAGCATTTCTCAATTTGTTGACAATGGTTTCAATGTGTGCTTTACTCACCCTTACTGCAACATAATAAATAAAAATGGAGAAACCGTTTTAAAAGGAAAACGAGAAGGTAACATCTTTACGCTTTCTATGGATGATGTAGTAGACGCTAAAGTTAAATGTTTTATGTCAAATGAACCCAATGTGAATTTATGGCATAGACGTTTAGGACACATTAGCATTTCCACACTAGAAAAGCTTCAACGAAAGAACCTAGTACGGGGATTGCCTAAGCTTGATTTAGACAACTTTCAGTTGTGTGAATCTTGCATAAAAGGCAAACAAACACGTGAGTCACTTAAGCCTAAAAACGAAATAAGCACGACTAGAATCTTAGAACTATTACATATTGATTTGTTTGGTCCTAGTCGCACTACTAGCCTTGGTGGGCGCCACTATGCATGCGTGATTGTTGATGACTTTTCCCTTTATACTTGGACTTTATTTCTTGCACATAAGGATGATAGCGCCGTAGAGATTGCAAAATTAATTAAATAACTTGAAAATCAATACGGTGTAAATGTGAAAAAGATAAGAAGTGATAGAGGCGGTGAGTTTAAAAACAAAGAGATGATTTCATTTTACGAAGAAAAAGGAATCAAGCATGAGTTTTCGCCACCTAGAACTCCACAATTAAATGGAGTAGTAGAAAGAAATAATCGTACATTACAAGAAATCACTAGGACTATGTTATGCGAAAATAAATTGCCTAGATTTCTGTGGGCGGAAGCCGTAAATTGTGCATGCTATATTGTAAATCGCCTGTCTATAAGAAAGAAAATAAATAAGACGCCTTATGAGATTTTGAATGATCGCATGCCTAAGATTGACTATTTTCGTGTGTTTGGATGCAAATGCTTTGTCTTGAATACAAAAGATAATTTAGATAAATTTGAATCCAAATCAATTGAGTGCATTTTTGTTGGATATTCTATAAATTCAAAGGCATATCGATGTTATGATCCTCTCACTAGACAAATCATGGAATCTATTCATGTGAAATTCAATGAATTTGGTGAGATTGATAAAGATAAGGAATATGACGATGACTTTGAATTGAAACCCGTGTTGAATGAAGATGATGGTTCTTTTGATATGCATGATATGAATGACACACTAGAAATGCATGATCATATAGAAATGCATGATAACATAGAAAATAATCAACCAAGATGGCATAGAGATCACCCTCATGATCTCATCATAGGCGACCTCACTCACGGTGTGCGACCACGTAGAAGAATTACATCGGACGAAATAAATGAATTTCACGCTATGATTTCTGAAATTGAACCCAAAAATGTGCATGATGCTTTGAGTGATTCTTCTTGGATTGATGCTATGCATGACGAACTTAATCAATTCGTTAGAAACGGTGTATGGGATTTAGTGCCACGACCACAAAATAAGACTATAATAGGCACAAAGTGGGTTGTTAGGAATAAATGAATGAAGAAGGAAAGGTCGTTATGAATAAAGCGAGACTTGTAGCACAAGGCTATAATCAAGAGGAAGGAATTGACTACGATGAAACATTTGCACCCGTAGCACGATTAGAAGCTATACGACTCTTACTTGCTATTGCTTGCATGAAAGATTTAAATTGTATCAAATGGACGTAAAAAGTGCTTTCCTAAACGGATTCATACAAGAAGAAGTATACGTGAAGCAACCACCCGGTTTTGAAGATTTGAAACATCCAGATCACGTCTACAAACTAAAGAAGGCACTATACGGCCTAAAGCAAGCATCGAGAGCATGGTATGATCGTTTTGCTACTTTCCTTTAGAAAATGATTTTAAACGTGGTACTATAGATAGTACACTATTTTGAAACAAGATAAATCAGATTTACTTATTATCCAAATCTACGTTGATGACATTATATTCGGCTCTACCTCACATAGACTTGTTAAAGATTTTGAAAATTGCATGAAATCTGAATTTGAAATGTCTATGGTTGGTGAACTTAATTATTTTCTTGGCTTGCAGATTAAGCAAACGAGTAAAGGGATTCATATAAGTCAAGCAAAATATGTTAATGACATGATTAAAAAGTTTAATTTTGAAAATTTGAAACCATTCCCCACCCCTATGAGTGTCACTACCAAGTTGGACAAAGACGAAAATGGTAAAGACGTTGATAATGGAGTATATCGATCTATGATAGGTTCTTTGCTATATTTAACAGCTAGTAGGCCTGATATCATGTTTAGTGTATGCATGTGTGCACGTTTTCAAAGTCAACCTAAGGTGTCACACTTCAATGCCGTAAAAAAGAATATTTCTTTATATTAAGCACATGCCCACCTTAGGAATTTGGTACGATAAGGATTCTACCTTTAACTTACATGCTTACACTGATGCAGATTATGGTGGCTGCAAAATAGATAGAAAAAGCACGAGCGGAACTTGCCAATTTATAGGAAACTCACTCATTTCATGGTTTTCCAAAAAGCAAGCAAGCGTTGCTTTGTCCACTACTGAGGCTGAGTACATGGCTCTTAGCCTTTGTTGCACACAGTTGTTGTTGATAAAACAACAACTTTCGGACTTTGGAATTACCGTAAATAGAATTCCTATATATTGTGATAGTATGAGTGCCATAAATTTGTCTAAGAACCCCGTGTTACATTCTAAGGCTAAGCATATAGAAGTACGCTATCACTTTCTTCATGATCACGTAAACAATGGTGATATTGTCATAGATCACATACGCACAGAAGCACAAGTAGCGGATATCTTTACAAAAGCCTTAAATCAAGCCACATATGAATCTCTTCGTTCTAAATTAGGCATGATTCCCGTTGACATGATTTGATTTGACGTGATTTGATTTACTTTCCTTTTTGACAGGAACCTTTTGATTTACTTTCCAAAATAAAGAGGGAGAGAAAAGCATGATTTAAGGGGGAGAGAGAGACTAATTGCACAAATCAAGGGAGAGCCGGATTTGAAATTCGAAATTCAAATTTCAAATTTGTGCATGTTTCAAGGGGGAGCAATAGCATTTAAATCATGTGCACAAGTTATTTTGAAAATCATCAAAAGGGGGAGATTGTAGAGATAAGGGGGTTTGAGTGATTTCAAAATAAGTGACTTAAATGCATGATATATATAAAAACGTG
>AP025045.1:33729741-33762555 GCA_036186865.1 Eustoma russellianum
CATCAAAAGTTCTGAGACTAGTGCAGTCTGATTTTCAGACTTGCAAAGGTTGAGACTTTGGTTGTAGTTGACCTACTTCACAAAAGAATTTTCCAAAACTGTTTCAACTAACTTAAATATAGTATATAAGAAGTTAGTGGTCAAAGTTTCAGAGCATTTGGACGTTCACACAAATAGGAATAAATATTTCAAAACCATCTACCGTTTCTGGCAGATTCGAGCAATCTGAGTAACAACGGTTTTTGAAGGGGTTAAAGGTTGAATTTCAATTTGAACTTTTTAGGGGACCCTCATAACTTCTGAGGCTAAGTTCTCTCAAAATTTCATAATTTTTGGAGACCTATAACCTGGTTTTCAAAACGTTTTAAAACTGGTCCTGAAAACAGAATCTGTTTTCAGAAGTTGAATTGTTCAAGTTTAAAGAAATTTTAAAAACCACACTTTCCGCACCATCTATTCAACCCCCCCTTCTAGTGGTGCCTTGCAGATCCTACAAGTGGTATCAGAGCACAGGAACACTCACTTCAAGGAATCCAACGATTTAGTGAGATGGCAACCACAAATCTCAAAACCGAGCAAGAAGATATGTCGAGCCAAAGGCCTCCACTTTTTGACGGTGAGTCATTTATTCAGTGGAAACTTAGAATGAAGCTTTTTCTTATGGCTATAGATATAGATCTTTGGTCAATCATTGAAAATGGTCCATATGTCCCATCTAAGGTCTCCACCGTAGACGGAGTCACATTAGAAGTTGTTAAAACTAGAGAAGAATATACGAGTGATGATAAAAAGAAACTTAGTATGAATGCTAGGGCTATGCAATTGCTTCTAAAACGGATTAAGTAAAAGTGAGTCTAGTTATGTGTCAAACTGTTCGAGTGCACAAGAAATGTGGAGGATACTAGAAATGAAACACGAAGGCACGAGTCAAGTAAAAGAGTCAAAAATTAACACGCTCATGTCCACACTTGAGTCTTTTAAATTATTGCCTAATGAGTCTATTGTAGATATGGATCTTCGTTTGACTAACATCTACAACTCTCTTGAGTCTCTTGGTAAGGCTTTTACCACGTAGAAAAAGGTACAGAAAGTCCTACGAAGCCTTCCTTCTGAATGGGATACTAAAGTGACCGCAATAGAAGAAAGCAAGGAAACAAAATCAATAAAGATGGAAGAATTAATTGGATCACTTAAAGTTTATGAGAATAAACTCACCATACGGAAATCGGAGTCATCTAAACAAGGTAAAGCTATTGCTTTTAAATCAAATGAATACGTCTCCCCTCCCTCCGATCACGTAGATGATAGTGATTCTGAAACGGATAACGATGACTTAATTCTATTAGCTAAAGGCTTCGGGAAATTTATGAGAAGGTCATTTAGAAACAAAAATAAGGGTACTACAACCAAGAGAAATAAAAACAAGTCAAATGATAAAGACGTTAAATGTTATGATTGTGGCAAACTCGGACACTTATCATATGACTGCCCCAATAAAGAAAAGCAAACAAATAAATACCCTGACAAGGAGCGGAACAAAAATAGACTCGTCTCAGAACCCAAACAAAGGAAACGTGCTCTAAAGACCTCCACCTGGAGTGATTCATCAGCTTCTAAAACTGAGACCGAAGAGGAGACCGCACAAGTATGCTTTGCATCCAAAGCATCTAATGAGGTATCATCTGATTCTGACTCTGACTCTGAACCTTCTTATGATGATCTTTTTAGTCAGTATCTAGAATTGCATAAATTCACTAAGACTTTTGCTAAGGAAAAGAAGCGATTAATTGAAGACAAGAAACTGTTAGAATCTTCTAACGAGAATCTTGTCGCTCAATTAAGCGATTCAAAGAAAGAGTCATCATGTGTCATTACTGCATTAAAAACAGAGATTTCATCATTGACAACTCAGAATAATGAAATGAAATCCGAGATTTCAAATTTGAAATCAAGGAATACCGATCTAGAGAAAATGATGAAACAGTTTGATACGGGGTCCAACATGCTGCATCGTATTATATTATCACAAAAGCATGACAGCGACAAAACTGGACTGGGATACGTTGATACCAATGAAGTATCAACCAAACCAACCAAGTTTGTCGTGTCTAAGAAAGTAGACACCCCTAAACCTCAAGTGGCGTCTAAGATGACGCATAAGCCGGCCCTCTCTTCATCACGCGCTACTTCTTCTTCATATCATATGAAATATAAATTTTTTACCAAATAGATATGAAAAGAAGAGAGTAATGCATACACGAAATTCATATCATCCACGCACTACGCACACACACACAAGGACATATCAAAAACGTCCTTCATTTAATGAGTATAAAGGAGTCCTTGGGCAAAGGCCCAAAGTGCATGCACCACATGTCTACTATATCGCACCTTCATCTACTTTTTTGCCATTTGATAGACCGAGAAGGATCACCCAAGTATAGGTACCGAAAGGTACTTTTACCAAGAGGTGATTAACTAACTCGAAAGGACCCAAAGTAAAAAGGGTACCTAAATTATCTTTTCACATTGCAGGGAGACCACACATCGAAAGATACATCAATAAAGTGGTTCCTTGACAGTGGTTGCTCGAGGCACATGACGGGTGACCCGAGCTTGTTCTCCAAATTAAAGGTCACAAAAGGCGGATCCGTGACTTTTGGAGACAACAACGAAGGCAAGATCATCGGAAAAGGTACGATTGGAAAACCAAACACTCTCCAAATCTCCAACGTATTTTTGGTAAGCAACTTATCCTACAATCTTCTTAGCATTTCTCAATTTGTTGACAATGGTTTCAATGTGTGTTTTACTCACCCTTATTGCAATATAATAAATAAAAATGGAGAAACCGTTTTAAAAGGAAAATGAGAAGGTAATATTTTTACGCTTTCTATGGATGATGTAGTAGACGCTAAAGTTAAGTGTTTTATGTCAAATGAACCCAATGTGAATTTATGGCATAGACGTTTAGGACACATTGGCATTTCCACACTAGAAAAACTTCAACGAAAGAACCTAGTACGGGGATTGCCTATGCTTGATTTAGACAACTTTCAGTTGTGTGAATCTTGCATAAAAGGCAAACAAACACGTGTGTCACTTAAGCCTAAAAATGAAATAAGCACGACTAGAATCTTAGAACTATTGCATATTGATTTGTTTGGTCCTAGTCGCACTACAAGCCTTGGTGGGTGCCACTATGCATGCGTGATTGTTGATGACTTTTCTCGTTATACTTGGACTTTATTTCTTGCACATAAGGATGATAGCGCCGTTGAGATTGCAAAGTTGATTAAACAACTTGAAAATCAATACGGTGTAAATGTGAAAAAGATAAGAAGCGATAGAGGCGGTGAGTTTAAAAACAAAGAGATGATTTCGTTTTGCGAAGAAAAAGGAATTAGCATGAGTTTTCTTCACCTAGAACTCCACAATTAAATGGAGTAGTAGAAAGAAAGAATCACACATTACAAGAAATCGCTAGAACTATGTTATGCGAAAATAAATTGCCTAGATTTCTTTGGGCGGAAGCCGTAAATTGTGCATGCTATATTGTAAATCGCCTATCTATAAGAAAGAAAATAAACAAGACGCCTTATGAGATTTTGAATGATCGCATGCCTAAGATTGATTATTTTCGTGTGTTTGGATGCAAATGTTTTGTTTTAAATACAAAAGATAATTTAGACAAATTTGAATCCAAATCAATTGAGTGCATTTTTGTTGGATATTCTATATATTCGAAGGCATATAGATGTTATGATCCTCTCACTAGACAAATCATGGAATCTATTCATGTGAAATTCAATGAATTTGGTGAGATTGATAAAGATAAGGAATATGAAGATGACTTTGAATTGAAACCCGTGTTAAATGAAGATGATGATTCTTTTGATATGCATGATATGAATGACACACTAGAAATGCATGATCACATAGAAATGCATGATAACATAGAAAATAATCAACCAAGATGGCATAGAGATCACCCACATGATCTCATCATAGGCGACCTCACTCACGGTGTGCGACCATGTAGAAGAATTACATCGGACGAAATAAATGAATTTCATGCTATGATTTCTGAAATTGAACCCAAAAATGTGTATGATGCTTTGAGTGATTCTTCTTGGATTGATGCTATGCATGACGAACTTAATCAATTCGTTAGAAACGGTGTATGGGATTTAGTGCCATGACCACAAAATAAGACTATAATAGGCACAAAGTGGGTGTTTAGGAATAAAATGAATGAAGAAGGAAAGGTCGTTATGAATAAAGCGACACTTGTAGCACAAGGCTATAATCAAGAGGAAGGAATTGACTACGATGAAACATTTGCACCCGTAGCACGATTAGAAGCTATACGACTCTTACTTGCTATTGCTTGCATGAAAGATTTTAAATTGTATCAAATGGACGTAAAAAGTGCTTTCCTAAACGGATTCATACAAGAAGAAGTATACGTGAAGCAACTACCCGGTTTTGAAGATTTGAAACATCCAGATCACGTCTACAAACTAAAGAAGGCACTATACGGCCTAAAGCAAGCACCGAGAGCATGGTATGATCGTTTTGCTACTTTCCTTTTAGAAAATGATTTTAAAACGTGGTACTATAGATAGTACACTATTTTTGAAACAAGATAAATCAGATTTACTTATTATCCAAATCTACGTTGATGACATTATATTCGGCTCTACCTCACATAGACTTGTTAAAGATTTTGAAAATTGCATGAAATCTGAATTTGAAATGTCTATGGTTGGTGAACTTAATTATTTTCTTGGCTTGCAGATTAAGCAAACGAGTAAAGGGATTCATATAAGTCAAGCAAAATATGTTAATGACATGATTAAAAAGTTTAATTTTGAAAATTTGAAACCATCCCCCACCCCTATGAGTGTCACTACCAAGTTGGACAAAGACGAAAATGGTAAAGACGTTGATAATGGAGTATATCGATCTATGATAGGTTCTTTGCTATATTTAACAGCTAGTAGGCCTGATATCATGTTTAGTGTATGCATGTGTGCACGTTTTCAAAGTCAACCTAAGGTGTCACACTTCAATGCCGTAAAAAGAATATTTCTTTATATTAAGCACATGCCCACCTTAGGAATTTGGTACGATAAGGATTCTACCTTTAACTTACATGCTTACACTGATGCAGATTATGGTGGCTGCAAAATAGATAGAAAAAGCACGAGCGGAACTTGCCAATTTATAGGAAACTCACTCATTTCATGGTTTTCCAAAAAGCAAGCAAGTGTTGCTTTGTCCACTACCGAGGCTGAGTACATGGCTCTTAGCCTTTGTTGCGCACAGTTGTTGTGGATAAAACAACAACTTTCAGACTTTGGAATTATCGTAAATAAAATTCATATATATTGTGATAGTATGAGTGCCATAAATTTGTCTAAGAATCCCGTGTTACATTCTAAGGCTAAGCATATAGAAGTATGCTATCATTTTCTTCGTGATCACGTAAACAATGGTGATATTGTCATAGATCACGTACGCACAGAAGCACAAGTAGCGGATATCTTTACAAAAGCCTTAAATCAAGCCACGTATGAATCTCTTCGTTCTAAATTAGGCATGATTTCCGTTGATATGATTTGGTTTAACGTGATTTGATTTACTTTTCTTTTTGACAGGAATCTTTTGATTTACTTTCCAAAATAAAAGGGGAGAGAAAAGCATGATTTAAGGGGGATAGAGAGACTAATTGATACTAATTGCATAAATCAAGGGGGAGCCGGATTTAAAATTTAAAATTCAAATTTCAAATTTGTGCATGTTTGAAGGGGAGCGTTAGCATTTAAATCATGTGAATAAGTTATTTTGAAAATCATCAAAAGGGGGAGATTGTAGAAATAAGGGGGTTTGAGTGATTTCAAAATAAGTGACTTAAATGCATGATATATATAAACGTGTACATGTATGCATGATACTTTGCCATTACTTGCATTATTTAACTTATATATAATGTTGCCGTACTAACGAGCCATGAAGCGTTAAAGTTTACATCATATGGCAAACATTTGTTGTGTTTATACTATTTTCAGGTGCCACCATTAATGAACTAAACTAGTTCATTAAGTGAAGTAGTTAGTTTATTAAACTAAGTAGTTCATTAAAGGAAGCCACATTTGGAAAAGGCACAAAGGCAACAAAGCTAAGGAAGGAAAGTTTTCTCCTCCTCCCCTTCTTAAATACACATGCCTATATACATATACACTACATATATTTTCAGATTTTTTGAAAAAGGCACATACACATGTATTCCAACGTACTACCGACACGTTATATATTTTACGTACGTACGTTAACGTCACACCACTATACTTAACTCATATTTATGAGTATATTCAGGTCTTATATCGTATGATATAAGATATGGTGATGACGAATTAAATACGACACGATAAAAGGTTCTAAACCAAAATTTGTCGTATCGGGGAATACCGAAACTTCGCCAATGTGTCACGTACTTGCCATAAATAAATGGCCAGCCCCTATACTTCAAAAATTGATGACAATTTCGTGCACATGACAGAAAATTCAGCCAAAAATATTTTCCATGTTGGCACACACAAATTACTCCACATTAAGGCCAAAATGTGAAGATTCTAAGTTTAATTTTGTCACATGTTAATGGTACCACTTTAGACCAGCCAAGTGCTGAGATTTAAAGTATATATTATATATATTATGTATAACATAATATATATAACATGTGCAAAAGTTGGAATTTAAATTAGAGAAAAATCGGGTAATCGATAAATATCGAAAATTCGGTTTTCTACGCACACAACACATGGAACGTTTTTGGTATTTCATGTGACACGTATCTAGACACTTTTTACATATGATATACATCTTAAAGTGTTCTAGAAAATTAAATTAAGTGTTACTTTGTGATGATTTTGTCCCATGTTTAAGTGTAATTCTCAGATTTTTTCTAAGTCGTCAATGATGACAACATTCATCCAATGAGAAGGTGCCAAGTAAGCGAAGACTAAATGATCATCCAATAAGAAGATGCCAAGTAAGCAAGACATTGTCACGATGATGTCTTACACTCTCTCAAGGACTTAAAAGATAATTTTCAAGAGGGGGAGACACACCAAAGGGGGATGGATGGACCATGTTAAAAGGAAAGAGAAGAGAGCAAACAAAACAAGAACAAGCATTGCAATTCAAAGTGATCAAAAAGCCTAGCTCTTCCTCTTCTACATCTTCTTTCTTTCTCTATTCTTGTAAAGCCTATTGTATTCATTTCTTTCAATCTTGAATAGGCTTGATATAGACCACCACTCATTATATATCTTTGTAAAAGATTGATCAAGGTGTGATCAATCTTCATTCTTGCAAGATGGTGGTGTTCGTGCAAATTGTATTCGCTATACAAAGTTTGTAAAGGGTTGGAGTTAGGTGTAACTCTATCAACTCTATGGTAAGGTGTATTGCGTGTGTGTGATTAGTGTGAACCAAGGAAGGTGTTCCTTGAAGACTGGAGTAGGTTGTTTATAACCGAACCAGTATAAAATTCTTGGTGCCATTTACTTTCTGCATTTACTTTTCAGTTACTTCACTGATTATCCTTCTTGTTCGCATTCGTAAAAATAGTTAACGAATTTCAAAAATCACGAAAATTTCCAGAAATATACTCACACGTTGTAGGGTTAATTTGACACAAGTTTCAACCATTTTGGATAAGTATAAGTCAATCAAACATCAAAAGTTCTAAGACTAGTGCAGTCTGATTTTCAGACTTGCAAAGGTTGAGACTTTGGTTGTAGTTGACCTACTTCCCAAAAGAATTTTCCAAAACTGTTTCAACTAACTTAAATATAATATATAAGGAGTTAGTGGTCAAATTTTCAGAGCATTTGGACGTTCACACAAATAGGAATAAATATTTCAAAACCATCTACTGTTTCTGGCAGATTCGAGCAATCTGAGTAACAACGGTTTTTAAAGGGGTTAAAGGTTGAATTTTAATTTGAAATTTTTAGGGGACCCTCATAACATCTGAGGCTAAGTTCTCTCAAAATTTCATAATTTTTGGAGACCTATAACCTGGTTTGCAAAACGTTTTAAAACTGGTTCTGAAAACAGAATCTGTTTTCAGAAGTTGAATTGTTAAAGTTTACAGAAATTTTAAAAACCACACTTTCCGCACATCCTATTCAACCCCCCCTTCTAGTGGTGCCTTGCAGATCCTACACAAGACATGAACTTAGTTGATGTAAAGAAAAGTGTTGGTATGAAAAGTGACATGTTCTAAGCGTAAATGGCAAGACTGTTGGTATGAGTTATGTGTAGCCTAAAATGAGTTATGAGACTTGAAATAACTATGTTTAAATGTGTATTTGATGTATAGCAAGTCATCTTAATAAATGAAGTTGGCTGAAGAATGTTTGAACAATAAAAAGGTGAAGAAGTGCTGAAACTACTGGAGCTGGCAGATTTGTGTTGATGATTGTGTGACTTGAGAACGAACCTTAGAAGTGTTCTATTAAGCTAAATTTTGACATGACACTAGCCCTGTGTGTGTAGTACAAGTGAGAGTTGGAATTTCAATAAAAGGAGTTGTGGTTTGTCCTTAATGAAGTTTTAGTAAGAAGTGGTCAAACAGAAGTAGTGGAACTGGACAGATTTATGTGTTCTGTTGAACGACCTGAACATAAATCTTAGGAGTATTCAAATTGGCTAATTTTTCGTGTGATGTTATCCTCATATGTATATGAAATGTGTGAGTTGGAATTTCAATAAAAGGAGTTGTGGTTTGTCCTTAATAAAGTTTTTAGTAAGAAGTGGTCAAACAGAAGTACTGGAACTGGACAGATTTGTGTGTTATGTTAAACGACCTGAACATGAATATTAGGAGTGTTCAAATTGGATAATTTTTGGTATGGTGATATCGTTATATTTTTATGAAATGTGTGAGTTGGAATTTTAGTAAAAGGAGTTGTGGATTATCTGTAATGAAGTTTTTGGTAAAACTGCTCGAACAGAGTTGTTGGAACAGGACAGTTTTGAGTAGTAAGTTATGTGGCTCAAAAATGTACCTTAGGAATATGCAAATGAGCTTATTTTTGGTATGATGATATCTGATGTGTTTATGACATTTGTGTTGGAAAAAAGAGTTGTGGTTTGATCACAATGCATTTCGTGATCCAACTAGTCATTCCAGTTTCTGCATGTACCCAGTTTGGGAAAATAATTAGATGACCCTCTTAAACTTATTGGATTGCCTTGGAAGTTTTATGGTAACTACTTAAGGCATAGAGATACATGTTTATGTAAAGAAACCAGAATAAAACTACCATTTTGATAGTTAACAACTGAGTTGAAGTTAGTAGTACAAAACTGGAAACAGGACAGTTTAATGTCTTAAGTTGTAAGGCTTCGATCTTGATCATTTAGGCTTGAATGTGATGTTTAGCCTTATGAATACTGTTCCTTGGTGAATTAGCTATGTTTTCCAGGTGATGGATCAAAATGAATAAAGTTTTATGACTCACGAAACTGAAGAAAGGTGGTACTGCCCTGCTGATTTCAGCAGTACCTTTGATGATAGTATGATGTTTTGAGGTAGTTAGACATTTCGGAATGTTATGAAATTTTAATAGCATGTGTCTAAGCCTTCATTATGCATATGTATGGCATGGGTTTATGAATATGAGCACGAATCGATGAGCATGAGGCTTTATGAACAGAATGTGATTGCTGGATAGTTTTTCCAGTTTAAAAGACAAGTCCGTGCATGCATGATTATGATGCATTTGTTCACGAGTCACATAATGCATGTCATACATTGGATCATCGTCATGTATATGATTTACGGCATGATTTTTATGTGAAAGAAAGATGAAAAGCATTTTCAAAAGATGATTTTTGAAAGAATGATTCCCCACCGGTACCGTGTGTGAGTATGAACTTGGCCAGTAAGAATATCAGTAGATGACGTTACCATTCTGAATCCGGGAATAATAGATTCAAAGGGGAGACGTTACCGCCTCAAAATCTGGGAAGATAGATCTGAACACCAGTAGATGACGTTACCGTTTCAAATCCGGGAATAATAGATTCGAAGGGGAGACCGTACCGCCTCAGATCCGGGAAGATAGATCTGAACACCAGTAGATGACGTTACCGTTCCGAATCCGGGAATAATAGATTCAAAGGAGAGACGTTACCCGCCTCAGATCCGGGAAGATAGATCTGAACACTCTATTGTTTTACGACGATGATGATTTAAAAGAAGAGAATGAAAGATCATATTTCCATTTTCATCTCGATGCATCACATGTACAGATGCATGCATGTCATGTTTATGGAGTCATTGTGTAGTATCGCATGATAATTAGACTAAGTTGTCATGAACTCGTAGAACCTAAGTGTGACTTCCTTAAGTGATGATCCTTGTTATGTTACGAATGGATGTGAGTTACAGTCATTACTGTTATATTCTGCATTAAGAGACTATCTTTGGTTAGTATGATCTTCCTACATTAAGTGATGGTCCCTATCGAGTATTGGATGGAGGGCATTATGCGCTACTCTTGCACATTCATACGCATTGCATATGGTCATGAGCATGATGTTAAGTCTATTTGCACTAGGTTGTGTTATTACTTGCTTCGTGACTAAGTTATTATTTTATTGCCTTAACGGCTATTGATTGGAGGGATGAGATGCTAGCCAAATGCTAGAGGTAATATTACTTAGGTAATAATCCTCCTATCTCTCGTTACCTGAGTTATGATTTCACTACTGTTGATATGTAAGCTATGATCTTATTCAGGACATTTAGGCCAAGTTGTTATGAATTGGTAACTCTTAGGTTATGATCTTTATTGGGTGATGACCTTTTCTATGTCATGATCTTTATTAAGTGATGATTCTTTCATAAGTGATGATCTCTGTTAAGTTTCAATCTCTGTTAAGCTATGACTTTGGATATACCTTGTGTTGACTTCGTACGGGTGTTTAATGGAAGGTCAGGTATGTTCTAAACCGAATTTTGGGGTTTGGTTCTTGTATGTACTTTCCATTTAATGCATGATTGTTTATGGTGTACTTTCTGGTGACTTTGTCACTCACCCCCCTATTTTTCCTCCCAAAGGCTGCAGGGAACAAGGTAGAATGGATTGAGGATGGACCTAGAGCCCCTAACCGTGAGTGCAGCGAAGGATGGGCAGATTAGGAGACGTGACTTGACGATTATGACTGATGACTGATTATGTAGTTGTGATGGGAAACATCTACTTTTGAGAATTTCGATACTTTGATTTGGGTTGTAAAACAAAGAATGATCTAGTGGATGTTTTTAATTTAAAGTTTTAAATTTTGTCACGGTTTCGCATGCTTATCTGCGTGTAAGCGCGAAAATCCATGCATTATACCATGGATCATGATACGTAGGGACAACGCCAAAAACTCTCCTTAGTGAAGTACGGCGGGTGCACCGACTCCGGCAGGGCCGGGGTGCGGGGCGCCACAATGGGAGAGGAAGCCTCCTTTTTAGGCATCCTTCCAGATTTCAAATCTATTCTAAACCAAATTACAAATTGAAATGAAATACAAATTCAAATGAAATTTACATGAAATGAAAATTTACAATAATGGTCAATATAATACCAAAAGGAATCTCCTTTTCCCCAAAAGTCTTTATGGTGGACCAATATGTCTGCCATGTTTTTCCATCAGTTTATTCTAGCCGATTTCTCTATCAATTTGCTGTTGAATATAATTCACCATTGTCTCTACCATTCTTTGAACTTGGTCTTCATCTAGATCATCTGGATCCTGAGATTCTCAGGCTAATATGTCCTTTACAGTCATGGATATATCTGAACTGGAATCATTCATTTCATCTTTTTGAAGATTTCTTATAAGGTCTTTTTTAATTTCTTCAAAATATGAAGATATCATTTCTTCTTTTGATAAGACTCCTTTAAACCATCTTCATTTTTTGCATTATTTGCTGAAAAGGGCTTGTATGATCTATGTTTTCCTCCATTTGAACACTATATTTAATCAAAACTTTTTGAATATGATCAAGTGTCTGTTGTCCTTCCACAACTCCTACTTCGTTTTTCGAGCATTTTCTTCCAGAATTTGGTGTAAAAATTTCTTTTCAATGCTGGAATATTTTGTGGAGCATAACTGTTGTACCCCACAAGGAACCACCTTGTACATGAAACTGTCTGAGTGAATTTATGAAAGATTGTGTCTTCAAGCATAATTTATTTATTGATTTTTCACTAAATAGAGCCGTGATGAGGGGAAAAAATATTGTGTAGGAAATCGAGCATGAATTATGCATTATGTGAAGTGACCAATTTAACCTTAAGGGGCCTAGGATATTTCGGTCCAAGGGTTGAAGAGAGTCTTAGAAGGTTTTCTCCAATAAGGATAATCTTAAGGGGGCCTTTTAATATAAGCCCAAAGGGAAATTAAGGAGTCTAAGTAGTGGGAAAATTTTCTTCCCAACACGCTCATGAATTTTGGCCCTTAGCCAAAATGGTTCAAGATTCTCCAAATTTTTATATTTTAAAAAGAAAAAAGGGGGGGAAAATAATTAACTTAAAAAAAGGCAACCATTTTATTAAATTGAAATAAAGCATAGTTGGGGTAATTAAAGACCCCAACCGCCGGAATGCCTAGGTGATTAACCATGGAGGATTTTTAAAAATCCAACCATGGTTACTTTATTACCAAACCAAGGTTAAAGCAACCCTAATTAATTAAGTAACAAGGTTAGTCTAAGAAGTAACCATGATTGGACTAAAGTAACCAAGGTTGGTAATAAAGTAACCTTGATTAACTAAAGTAATAAAGGTTAATACCCTTAAACCCTACCATGGTAATCTCTTACCACTTCCCTACCCCTTCCCAACGGCTAACACTTAGCCAAGAAGGAAGATTCATTCCAATAATCATCCTAGAACCTTTCATTCTCCCAACCATTAAAGAACTATAAGAACAAGAAAGTTTCTTCTCTCCTCCTTCCCCAAACCACACGGCCAAGAATCAAGCCAAGAAGGTCTAGGATCTTCCAAGGCCAAGTGGTATTAGGTAAGTATATCCTAACCTTCTCAAGCAGATTTCTACATCTTTCATAAGATGAAACTCATAGTGCTACTTTTCTTGCTCATGGACCGTGACCTTCAAGGTCACTAGGCTCAAGAATCACAAGCTTTTGTGGGATACTAGTCTTAAGGGGGGCTTGAACACTACTCAAGTTCCATTTGGTAAGTCCATCTAACCCCTATTTAGTGCATTTTTCTCTGAAGAATATGAACTAATCTTTGTTCTCTTACCCTCATCAAAACCGTGGGGCGCATGTGTGAAGAAGAGGAAGGCTTCACCTATTCCATACACATTCCAAGCTAAGAAGAGGAGTAAGTTGAAAGGAAAGTACACTATACATACTCATGGCTTGAATGTGAAAGTGCATGTTTGAATGTCTAGGTGTCATTAAGATTTAATCTTAGATGTGAAATGTTAAGTTTTGATGTATAAAACTTTCGGCCCTAGGGTATAATGGCTTGCATGTGTGAGCTTTGCTCCAAAGGTGGAATCATTGTTATTTTTAAGTATGGATATGTGGTAAATCCAGGATGAATGTGACAAAAATCTCTTCTTTTACATGTGTGGGGGGACGGTCGGATGGAAGAGGAGAAAATAAGTGTAGCTTTGTAAGGATTTGTAGCTAGTGGGGTAAAGTATGAACAAGATGTTATGCTTTTTGTGTTAAGCTTAACATGTTCATCATTGAGATAGTATTCTACCTTTGCATGCATATAAACAGGCTGTTTTGGGGTTAGGGTGTGAATGCTTCAATGATACCAAGAATTGATTTTAGTATGAACATGAGGTGCATGGCCCAAAGAATGATACATGTATCATTCAAGATGTTTTTAGGAGATGTGTAGATGATGTTTTTAATGTATTAGAACCTGTAAATCCACATGCTAAACGTGTGTTTGTTGATTAATAAAGTGTTTTAAGCCAAACAATGCAAGTTAGGACCTATTAGTAAGGAAATATGACAAAAAGTGGAATTTGCTGGAGGAGGGCAGATTTGTATGTCATGTTGTAGGACCTGAAAGGAGACTTTCGAGGAATTCAATTTAGCTAATTTTTGTCATAACACTAACCCTATAAGTATAGTAAGTATGAGAGTTGGAATTTTATTAAAAGTAGTTACGGATTATTTTTAACAGAAATTTCTACAAAAACTAGTCATACTGGAAATTACCGGACTGAACAGATTTTATGTGACCTAATGAATATCTCGGAAATGGACCCTAGGAACATGCAATTGGGCTGATTCTTGGGATACTAGCCTTATGTGTTTACTAAGTTTGAGAGCTGGAATTTTTGAAAAAGGATTTACGGTTTGGTCACAATAAAATTTATAGTAAAATCGGTCACTACAGAATTCAGCATGTAACGGTTTTGGGAAGAAGAATGAATGACCCATTTAACGATATTATAATTCCGCGAAATTTTCATGGCAATTACTTAAGACATATATGAGTGTTCTTATGTAAACCACTTAACTTAGCATGGTTATTTTAAGGGGTAACCACCAAGGCTAAAATGGCGTTACTAATCTGAAAGTTTGGGCAGAATTATGGAACTTGTTGTGAGGGCTTGTTTTAGTGGGCTTAAGTTTAGTAATATGGTTTGGGCTTGTGACCACTAATTATTAGTATGTCTATAGGAATTTTTCAAGGCTAGTCCCAAATTAAACGAAGCTTAATGAGCTTATATGAAAAGTAAAAGGAAGGACGCTGCATTTCTGAAATTCAGTAGCCCTTGTTTCGTAATTAAATAAATTAAGTGTCCTACATGTCTCGTATCATCACGAAAATTATACTACGAATAGAAAAGACACTCTTATGCATATGTATGACAAGAACTCATGATAGCGGGCCTAAACCACGAGGGATTGAGGCCGTGTGTATGGATTGATAATCCTGGAATTTTTCCAGCCTAAGAAACAAGTTGTACGTATGTGTATGTGTAACGCACTACATCATGAATTGCAAGTACATGTCATACATTGCATCATCGTCATTTACATGATTTATGGAACTGAATTTTTTATGAGCAAGAAAGATGAAAAAGCGTTTTTAAAGAAAAGATCCTTTTTTAAAGAACCGCTTTCCACCGGTACGTGTGTGTTTCCTGGCCAGTAAGGACCCTTTCCTGATCTGGGGTTAATTGCTCTGATGTTATGGACCGTTCAGGCCCGGAGAGGCAATAGACCTGATATCGATCGTCCAAGCCCGGAGAGAATAGACCTGATAAGTGATGATGTTACAGCTCCGAATCCGGAATAATAAATTCGAAGGGAAGAAAGTGACCGCTCAGATCCGGGTGAATAGATCTGAATACTCTATTGTTTCTTGACGATGATGTTTTAAAAGAAAAGAACAAAAGATGTTATCTTCATTTGATCATGATGCAATCACACGTACATACTCATGCATGTTGCATTTAATGAGTCATCGAGTAATGGTACGTGATACTTAGACTGAGTTGTTATGACTTGGTAGCTCTAAGTTATGATCTTAATTGAGTGACGATCTTTGATAAGTTATGAACTTTTATAAGTTACAATCTTTCTAAGTTATGCTATTTAGTAAGTTACGATCCATGTTAAATTATGATTCTTGATACGTTATAAGTTGATCACTGACGAGTATTGGATGGAAAGCAGGTATGTTTCTAAACCAAGTTTTGGGGTTCGGTTCTTGTATGTACTTTCCATTAATTCACGATTATTTATAGTTTACTTGCTGGTGACTTTGTCACTCACCCCCTATTTTTCCTCCAGAGGCGGCAGGGAATAAAGTAGAATGGATTGAAGATGAACCTAGGGTTCTTTACACCTGTAAGACGTGCGAGAGATGGATGGCCTAGGAGGCATGACGAGATGGTTTTGATCGATGATCTTGTTATGAATTTGTGATGGAAACAATTACTTTTGGGAATTTCCATACTTCATGATTTGGGCTGTAAAACTAATGATGGGATCGTAGACGTTTTGTTTAAAGTTTTTATTCTGCCTCGGTTTTGCTTACTTGGTTGACGCGTAAGAACGAAAGTCCACGTATTTTATCATGGACTATGGCATGTTATGGATCTACGCCTGGCACTCTCCATAGTGAAGTACGGCGCACGCACCGTATCTGGCTGGGCCGGGATACGGTCCGCTACATGTGGTATCAGAGCTGAGGCTCCAGATCTGGGCAGAATATAGAATTAAGTTATGATCGTAGTCAACTAAGTTTGATATTAGATCTAAGTCCTGATCCTAGATGAGAGTTGACCTTAGACTAGGATGACTTAGACTGGAAAATTAGGGTCCGGCCTATTGATAAAACCCTAATTGACGACAAATTAAAGAATTTAATTTATAACGTATGTACGTGCATGCCCCCCAGATATGCTATTGGCCTAAATTAAATTTTGCCACTTATTATGACATTCCCACATTGAATAAAACCCGACAGTGCATAATGCAGATGATACGACCAAGGGGCCGACCGGCAAGAGCTAGACCAGAGATGCAGGAGCCTATTCCTCCTCCACCTGCACAGGGCTCCTCCAGCACCGCCACCGCAAGACCAAAATCCACTCTCCGTTCAGAACGTTCCCCCCAACCCCGGGGCCTTTACCACAAATGATGCCAGATATCAATGCCTTCAGAATTTTTGCCAGACAGTCACTCAAATGGTCAAGTGATGTATGCAACAGATATCCCTCAACCTCACGAACCGGTCAGGGATACCCAAATACTTTGAAAAGTCTAAAAAGAGCCAATGTTCCGCCGTTTCGAAGGGAAGTCAGATTCTATGCTGCCGCTGAGAAGTGGCTAGACGAAGAAAGAAAACTGTTTTGAACTGATTAAGCACCTGAGGAGGTAAAGACTCAGGCAGTCAGGCCATTCTACTGGGAGAAGCCAACCAATGGTTGGAAGGCAACCTGCAATCTCTACCAGGCCAATTTCATTGGGAGAGATTTCTTCCAGGAGATTCAACAAATTCTACTACCAACCCTCCTATCAAACTACTGCAGAAAGCACGAGTTTGAATCACTAATGCAAGAACAAGAATGACAGTCGCTGAATATGCCAACAAGTTCATAGCTCTGGGGAGATTCCAACCATCCACCATGAATGATGAAGAAACCAAGATGCTGAAGTTTGAAAGAGGGTTGAACCCTAGGATTCGGACCTGGTTAGTCAATGCAAACTCGGCAAATTTTGGTGCATTTCTGGATGCATGTTACAGAATAGAAAGAGATATCATTCGCCGTGATGAGTTCGGCCAGAAAAGAGGAAGGGAAACGTCCAGGAGCGGAGGGCCCGCAAATCTGCTAAGCAAAACTCCAGGGGCGCAGGGCCAAGGAAAGAATCGGTTCCAACGCCGTTACCAAAAGAACCAGTCAAAGAACCAAGGCCAACAATCTGCTATTCTGAGCTGCCCTCACTGCAGTAAACGCCATGTGGGAGAATGTTATTACCAGGCAGGGAAGTGTTTCGGGTGCGGCAAGACAGGCCACATCCTCAAGGACTGTCCGGATAAGGGAACTACCTACTTTGGATGTGGGAAAACAGGACACATGGCCAAGGATTGCTCGGAGAAGGGGGCCCAGCAACAGCAACCACCTAAGAATCAGCGTCAGCATACAAATGCAAGAGTTCATGCCATGACTGACGCAGTTGCTGAAGAGGCTAATGATGTGGTGACAGGTATATTCTGAATTTGTGCAAAAAAATTTTATAAGTACTGCTGCCCTAAAGTTGCTTAGAAATATTGCATGATTCAGGAGCTATTTTAGTATGTTCAGTGCCTGCCAATGTGTTATTCGATAGTGGTGCTAGACACTCCTTCATATCCAAGAAATTTGCAAAGAATATTGAGCAAACCCAACCTATAGTGATGCACCCTATAGAATCCAAGCAGCTGGGGAACAGGTTTGTGTCTCACCATATTTACAGAAACTGCGAACTTGAGTTCGATAACCATCGATTTGACGCCGACTTAATTCCCATACCCATGACGGATTTCGATGTGATTCTTGGGATGGATTGGCTCTCCAAGAATTTTGCCAATATCGATTGTAGTGAAAAACAGGTTACCTTCAAGGATCCCACACGTAAGGAGTGACCTTTCTAAGAGGATCAAAGTTACGAAATTGTCCCAAGAACGTTTATGTAAGTATGGTCCGTGCTAGTAAGGCGCTGAAGAAAGGACATGAGGGATTTCTCGTTTATGCAATAAATGCCGATCAAGCGCTCTCAGATCTTTCTCAAGTCCCCGTGGTTCGTGAGCACCCACATGTTTTTCCAGAAGAATTACCGGGTCTTCCTCCGGACCGCGAGATATCTTTTGAACTTAATCTAGTCCAGGAGCTGAGCTAATATCAAAGGATCCCTACCGAATGGCACCTATGGAACTAAAGGAGTTAAAGGAACAGTTACGCGAATTGCTAGAGAAGAAACTGAAAGTGTTTCGCCTTGGGGTGCCCCCGTATTGTTTGTCAAGAAAAAACACGGAAGTATGCGGTTATGTATAGATTATCGGAACTCAACAAGATTACCATAAAGAACAAGTACCCATTGCCTAGGATTGACGATTTGTTCGATCAACTTCGGGTAAGCTATTTAAAACTTTATTTTAATGATAAGTATGTTATAGACCCTACTTAAAAATATCGTGATACAGGGGGCACAAATTTTCAGTAAGATTGATCTTCACTCGGGATATTTCCAATTGAAGATCAAAGCTGAGGACGTCCCGAAAACCGCATTCAGAACCCGTTATGGACATTAAGAATTCCTTGTAATGCCATTCGGACTGACCAATGCTCCCGTAGCATTTATGGATTTAATGAATCGAGTATTTCAAGAACAACTAGACAAGTTCGTTGTAGTCTTCATTGACGATATTTTGATTTACTCACCTGATGAAGAGACCCACGTGAACCATTTAAGGATCGTCCTTGACATTCTACGCAGAAAAAACTGTACGCTAAATTTAGTAAATGCGAATTCTGGCTACGTAGTGTAGCATTTCTGGGACACGTGATAATGAAGATGGTATATCAGTAGATCAAGAAAATCGAGGCAATCATAGAGTGGCCAAGGCCGACCAACGTTATGGAGGTACGAAGTTTTCTTGGTCTCGCCGACTGCTATCGTAAGTTTGTTGAAGGGTTTTCTCGAATCGCTATGCCTCTTACCTGCTTGACACAGAAAAAGACCAAGTTTGAATGGACATCAGATTGTGAAAAGGTTTTACTGAGCTAAAAGAGAAACTGACCTCTGCTCCAGTTTTAGCACAACCTATCCGTGGTGAAAATTTTGTGGTATATAGTGATGCTTCTAAGAATGGACTTGGATGCGTACTGATGCAAAAAGATCGAGTGATTGCGTATGCATCCCGACAGCTAAAACCATTTGAACAAAACTACCCGGTACATGATCTTGAGTTAGCAGCCATAGTCTTTGCACTAAAAATATGGAGGCACTATCTGTACGGTGAGAAGTGCGAAATTTTCACATACCACAAGAGCCTTAAGTATCTTTTCACCCAAAAAGAACTAAACATGCATCAACGCCGATGGCTAGAGTTAATGAAGGACTACGACCTATCGATTCAGTATCATCCATGAAAAGCCAATAAGGTAGCTCGCCATCCACGCTAACCACCTCTGCAGCGTGACATAGAAGAATTTAATCTAGAGGAGGTTGATTCTATTGAAGGCATGCTCGCAAAGTTGTGTTGATCCCTTTGCTGATATACAAGATTAAGGAATGACAAGAAAAGGATGAAACCTTAAAGAAAATAAAGGACCAAGTGAGAATGAAACCATCTGAAGAGTTTAAGGTCAGAAATGATAACAGCTTGTGGTTTCGAGAAAGACTATGTGTACCCAACAACGAGGATATAAAGAATGAAGTTCTTCGTGAAGCCCACAACTCTCGATTGTCTATTCACCCCGGAGCCAATAAATGTATCAAGACTTGAAACAAAGATTCTGGTGGCATGGCATGAAAAGGCGAATTGCGGAGTTTGTATAGAAATGCCTTGTTTGCCAGAAGGTGAAAGCGGAACATCAGAGACCTGCCGGGTTACTCCAACCTCTTGACGTTCCCGAGTGGAAGTGGGACCACATTACCATGGATTTTGTCACAGACCTACCAAGAATGAAGAACGGTCATGATACCATTTGGGTAGTCGTCGATCGTTTAACTAAATCCGCCCACTTCATGGCTATGATAATCAAGGCTCCGATGGAGACGTTGGCTACAATGTACGTGGATCAAATTGTGAGTCTTCATGGAGTACCCCTGAGCATTTTTGTGATCGCGACCCCGCTTTACATCACGATTTTGGACAGCTTTTCAAAAAGCGATGGGCACTGAAATACAATGAGCTTAGCATTTCATCCCCAAACGATGGTCAATCAGAAAGGACCATTCAGACATGGAAGACATGCTGCGATCTTGTATACTCGACTTTGGGGGAAGCTGGGATCGGAGTCTCAAACTGGTAGAATTCTCTTATAACAATAGTTATCATCGATCTATAGGGATGGCTCCGTATGAAGCACTTTATGGAAGAAAATGCTGTTCCCCGCTCTACTAGGATGGAATCAGAGATAAGATTCTTATCGGACCTGATCTAGTAGAACAGACTCGAGAGAAGATAAGGATCATAAGGCAAAGGTTACAAGCGGCCCAAGATAGAAGTAAGGTTTGGGCAGATGAGAAGCGGCGACCGTTGGAATTTCAAGTTGGGGAAAAAGTATTCTTGAAGGTATCACCGTCCAAAGGAGTTAAAATTCGGTGTCAAAGGGAAATTAAGCCCAAGGTTCATTGGACCCTATGAGGTTCTTGAAAGAATTGGAGAAGTTGCTTATCGACTAGCACTACCTCCCTCACTATCTCAATTACATGATGTGTTTCATGTGTCTCAACTTCGTCGATATGTGCACGAGCCTAGCCATGTTATAAGGAGAAGCCTTTGAAGATTGAAGCCGACATGACATACGTGAAGAACCAGAAAAGATAATTGATCGTAAGGAAAAGGCATTGAGGAGACGATCCATACCTATGGTCAAAGTGCAATGGAAGAACCATTCAATTGATGAAGTTACCTGGGAAGTGGAAGAAAGCATGAAGAACTTGCACCCTCACATCTTTGAATAACACTTTTAAGTTTCGAGGATGAAACTTGTAATAAGGGCAGAGGATGTTGTACCCACAAGGAACCACCTTGTACATGAAACTGTCTAAGTGAATTTATGAAAGATTGTGTCTTCAAGCATAATTTATTTATTGATTTTCTCTAAATAGAGCTGTGATGAGGAAAAGAAAATATTGTGTAGGAAATCGAGCATGAATTATGCATTATGTGAAGTGACCAATTTACCTTAAGGGGCCTAGGAGATTTCGGCCCAAGGGTTGAAGAGAGTCTTAGAAGGTTTTCTCCAATAAGGCTAATCTTAAGGGGCCTTTTTAATATAAGCCCAAAGGGAAATTAAGAAGTCTAAGTAGTAGTGAAATTTTCTTCCCAACACCCTCATGAATTTCGGCTCTTAGCCAAAATGGTTCAAGATTCTCCAAATTTTTATATTTTTAAAAGAAAAAAAATGGGGAAAATAATTAACTTAAAAAAAGGCAACCATTTTATTAAATTGGAATAAAGCATAGTTGGGGTCATTAAAGACCCCAACCGCCGGATGCCTAGGTGATTAACCATGGAGGATTTTTAAAATCCTACCATGGTTACTTTATTACCAAACCAAGGTTAAAGCAACCCTAATTAATTAAAGTAACAAGGTTATTCTAAAAAGTAACCATGATTGGACTAAAGTAACCAAGGTTAGTAATAAAGTAACCTTGATTAACTAAAGTAATCAAGGTTAATACCCTTAACCCTACCATGGTAATCTCTTACCACTTCCCCACCCCTTCCAAACGGCTAACACTTAGCCAAGAAGGAAGATTCATTCTAATAATCATTCTAGAACCTCTCATTCTCCCAACCATCAAAGAACTACAAGAACAAGAAAGTTTCTTCTCTCCTCCTTCCCCTAACCACACGGCCAAGAATCAAGCCAAGAAGGTCTAGGATCTTCCAAGGCCAAGTGGTATTAGGTAAGTATATCCTAACCTTCTCAAGAAGATTTCTCCATCTTTCATAAGATGAAACTCATAGTGCTACTTTTCTTGCTCATGGACCGTGACCTTCAAGGTCACTAGGCTCAAGAATCTCAAGCTTTTGTGGGATACTAGTCTTAAGGGGGGCTTGAAGACTACTCAAGTTCCATTTGTTAAGTCCATCTAACCCCTATTTAGTGCATTTTTCTCTGAAGAATATGAACTAATCTTTGTTCTCTTACCCTCATCAAAACCGTGGGGTGCATGTGTGAAGAAGAGGAAGGCTTCATCTATTCCATACACATTCCAAGCTAAGAAGAGGAGTAAGTTGAAAAGGCAAGTACACCATACATACTCATGGCTTGAATGTGAAAGTGCATGCTTGAATGTCTAGGTGTCATTAAGATTTAATCTCAGATGTGAAATGTTAAGTTTTGATGTATAAAACTTTCGGCCCTAGGGTATAATGGCTTGCATGTGTGAGCTTTGCTCCAAAGGTGGAATCTTTGTTATTTTAAGTATGGATATGTGGTAAATCTAGGATGAATGTGACAAAAATCTCCTCTTTTACATGTGTGGGGGGACGGTCGGATGGAAGAGGAGAAAATAAGTGTAGATTTGTATGGATTTGTAGCTAGTGGGGTAAAGTATGAACAAGATGTATGCTTTTTGTGTTAAGCTTAACATGTTCATCATTGAGATAGTATCCTACCTTTGCATGCATATAAACGGGCTGTTTGGGGGTTAGGGTGTGAATGCTTCAATGATACCAAGAATTGATTTTAGTATGAACATGAGGTGCATGGCCCAAAGAATGATATATGTATCATGCAAGCTGTTTTTAGGAGATGTGTAGATGATGTTTGTAATGTATTAGAACCTGTAAATCCACATGCTAAAGGTGTGTTTGTTCATTAATAAAGTGTTTAATCCAAACAATGCAAGTTAGGACCTTTTAGTAAGGAAATATGACAAAAAGTGGAATTTGCTTGAGCAGGGCAGATTTTATGTCATGTTGTAGGACCTGAAAGGAGACTTTAGAGGAATTCAATTTAGCTAATTTTTGGCATAACACTAGCCCTATAAATATAGTAAGTATGAGAGTTGTAATTTTATTAAAAGGAGTTACGGATCATTTTTAACGGAAATTTCTACAAAAACTAGTCATGCTGGAAATTACTGGACTGAACAGATTTTATGTGACCTAATGAATATCCCGGAAATAGACCCTAGGAACATGCAATTGGGCTGATTCTTGGCATGATACTAGCCCTATGTGTTTACTAAGTTTGAGAGCTTGAATTTTTGAAAAAGGATTTACGGTTTGGTCACGATAAAATTTATAGTAAAATCGATCACTACAGAATTCAGCATATAACGGTTTTGGGAAGAAGAATGAATGACCCTTTAGCGATATTATAATTCCGTGAAATTTTCATGGCAATTACTTAAGACATATATGAGTGTTCTTATGTAAACCACTTAACTTAGCATGGTTATTTTACGGGGTAACCACCAAGGCTAAGATGGCGTTACTAATCTGAAATTTTGGGCAGAATTATGGAACTTGTTGTGACGGCTTGTTTTAATGGGCTTAAGCTTAGTAATATGGTTTGGGCTTGTGACCACTAATTATTAGTATGTCTATAGGAATTATTCAAGGCTAGTCCCAAATTCAACGAAGCTTAATGGGCTTATATGAAAGGTAAAGGAAAGGATGCTGCATTGCTGAAATTCAGCAGCCCTTGTTTTGTAATTAAATAAATTAAGTGTCCTACATGTCTCGTATCGTCACAAAAATTATACTACGAATAGAAAAGACACTCTTATGCATATGTATGACAAGAATTCATGATAGTGGGCCTAAACCACGAGGGATTGAGGCTGTGTGTATGGATTGATAATCCTGGAAATTTTTCCAGCCTAAGAAACAAGTTGTACGTATGTGTATGTGTAACACACTACATCTTGAATTGCATAGTACATGTCATACATTGCATCATCGTCGTTTACATGATTTATGGAACTGATTTTTTTATGAGCAAGAAAGATGAAAAAGCATTTTTAAAGAAAAGATCCTGTATTTAAAAGAACCCTTTCCACCGGTACCGTGTGTGTTTCCTGGCCAGTAAGGTCCCGTTCCAGATCCGGGGTTAATTGATCTGATGTTATGGACCGTTCAGGCCCGGAGAGAATAGACCTGATAAGTGATGACGTTACTTCTCCGAATCCGGGAATAATAGATTCGAAGGGAAGAAGTGACCGTCTCAGATCCGGGTGAATAGATCTGAATACTCTATTGTTTCTTGACGATGATGTTTTAAAAGAAAAAGAACAAAAGATGTTATCTTCATTTTATCATGATGCATCACACGTACATACTCATGCATGTTGCATTTAATGGGTCATCGAGTAATGATACGTGATACTTAGACTGAGTTGTTATGACTTGGTAGCTCCTAAGTTATGATCTTATTGATTGACGATCTTTGATAAGTTATGAACTTTTATAAGTTATGATCTTTTCTAAGTTATGCTATTTAGTAAGTTACGATCCCTGTTAAGTTATGATTCTTGATACGTTATAAGTTGATCACTGACGAGTATTGGATGGAAATCCAGGTATGTTTTCAAACCGAGTTTTGGGATTCGGTTCTTGTATGTACTTTCCATTTAACTCACGATTATTTATAGTTTACTTGCTGGTGACTTTATCACTCTACCCCTATTTTTCCTCCCAGAGGCTGCAGGGAATAAAGTAGAATGGATTGAAGATGAACCTAGGGTTCCTTACCCGTAAGATGTGCGAGAGATGGATGGCCTAGGAGGCATGACGAGATGGTTTTGATAGATGATCTTGTTATGAATTGGTGATGGAAACAATTACTTTTGGGAATTTTCATACTTCATGATTTGGGTTGTAAAACTGATGAAGGTATCGTAGACGTTTTGTTTAAAAGTTTTAATTCTGTCTCAGTTTTGCTTACTTGTTGACGCGTAAGCACAAAAGTCCAGGTATTTTATCATGGACTACGCATGTTATGGATCGATGCCTGGTACTCTCCGTAGTGAAGTACGGCGGGCGCACCGTATCCAGCTGGACCGGGTGTGCAGAGCGCTACAATAACCCACTTTGACTTCCCATTTCCAAATCCATGGAATTCCAAATTCCATAAAGAAGTGCAAAGTATTCATGCATGTAATTAGGCTTCTATTGTTCTGAGCTTCTATAAGAGCTGGCGAAACTTCAATCCATTGAGCATATAAACTCTTATATGGTTCTAGTAAAATATTAATCGATGGACCATATGATGCCCACCATTGATATTATCAATTTAGTATTTCTTGTTTATAGACTGCAGGACATATCCTGAAAAACCAAGAATGTTTCTTCTTTGGGTTTTCATATAAAAAGCCCTATAAAATGCATCAACATAATTCCAGTAATTATATTTGACTGGAATTTTTGTTTCAGGGTATATAAACTCCTTTTCTTTTAGAGTAGATATTTCCCAAGATTCATCAGTTATAACTTGCTTGACTATCACTTTACTAAAATTGTACACAGTAGAATTCCCTATTATAAAATGGGTAATTTCACATGATTCTGTGACTTTGAGTATAGACTCATAATAATTTCTGTTCTTATAAGAAGTTGCAGCGTTTGACACTGTATCCAAATACCTCTGTAATATAATCCAGGGCTGATCTTTCCATTTAAGATCTTTTTGTTCTAAAAGTAATATATCTTCAGAATATGAACTCTGATCATATACTTCGTCATTTTTCTTCTGTTACCATTGTAACATAAGAGGTTTATGATCCTCCTTTTTCTGAGAAGCTTTATAAGCTAAGAACTCTTTATATAATTTGTCATCTATATGAGTATTACTCGAGGATGAAGATGCAATATTTGCAGCTACCAATCTTTGGTGACCCGTTTGGCCAAGAATTTCACCACCTCTTCCTCCTTTATTAGAGAAGGTTCCTCTTCCTCTCCTATTAGAGAGGTTGCCTCTGCCCCATTGAGACATATCTGGAAAATGGAAAATATTAGTCATTTAGTCATTAATATATTCTCTTGTAAAGAAAATCAGGAAGACTATTATCTGACCCTTTCTTATATTGAATTTCAAAATCAAATGGTGCCATATGTGCTTGCCATCTTTCAAACATTTGCTTAGAAACATCATGTTTAAAATCTTTATTAAACATATATTTCGCAGCTTGACAATCAGTTTGTATTATAAACTTCTGATTATATAAATCATCTTGGAATTTAAGAATACATTTAACAATAGCAAGAATTTCTTTTCCTATAGTCGCATAGTTCTTTTGACTATTATTCAATTTCCCTGAATGGAATCTAACCAAATATTCTTGGTTATAAATAGGTGAAACTTGTTTAAGAATACCTCCATATCATATATCTGAGGCATCTGTTTCTATAATTTTTTCTCAGTTTGGGTTTGCTAACATTAAACAAGGTAAATGAGTAACCTTTCGCTTAATTACCTGAACCGCTTTAGCATCTTCAGTCAATGGTTTAACATTTTTCTTCAACCTGTCATATAAAATTGCAGTATCTGCTGCCAGATTCTTGTAATATGGAGCAATATAATTTAAACTTACCAAAAATTTTTTAACTGTGTCTTATCCAAGATTTCATCTGGAAACTTAGAAGCAAATTCAATACTTCTATTAATAGGAATTATTTTTCCTTTTTCTATATTATGTCCTAAAAATCTAATCTTTATTATAAATAATAACATTTTTGGCCTAGAATAACTAAACCATTTTGAATTATTATTTTCTTGAATATATTTAAGTGTTTAAAATGTATTTCAATATTTTTTGAGAATACTAAAATATCATCTATGTAAACAATAATAAAGTCACTATACGGAATGAAAATATCATTCAGAATATTCTGAAATTCAGAAGGGGAATTTTTTAATCCAAAAGGCGTTACATTCCATTCATAATGTCCTATTGGTACCGTGAATGCAGTTTTATACCTATCAGATTCATTTATTTGAATCTGTCAACATCCTTGATTTTAAATCAAATTTAGAAAATATTAATGCTTCATTTAATCTATCCAGTAAATCTTTTTTATTAGGTAAAGGATACCTAATCCATTTTCAAACCTTATTTAATGGTTTATAGTTTATAACTAATCTGGGAACACCACGTCTTGCTCAGAATGTTTATTAACATAAAATGCGGTGCAAGACCATGGAGACTTAGATGGTTTAATTAATTTCTTTTCTATTAAAGAAGATATTTCATTTTTGCATAATTCTAAATATTCAGAAATCATTTGACAAGGTCTAGCCTTTGTCGGAATTCTTTTTTCATCAAAATCCTCTTCATGTGGAAGAGAAACTATGTGTTTCTTTCTGTCCCAAAAAGCATTAGGATGATCATTACATATTTGTAATAAAAATTCATTTTGTATTAATATGATTTTATCCTGTAATTTTGGATTTTGAAATCTTTCTTCTGTTGATAAGAAATTAATTTCTTGTTTCAAGAAGTTAATTTGATTTTCTTTTGTTTTTACAAATTCTGTAAAATTATTTATAAACCTAGTTAAATGTTCTGCAATAAACTGAAAAGTAATTTCTTGTCCTTCGAAACTTCCTACAAATCCTGTTTTATCAATATTTTTTATAGGAAATAATTTTTGTAAGAATGGTGTACCAAGTATTACTTGATTAGTAATATTCTTAACTAACAAAAAGCTAGTAGGAATACATACTTGATCTTTACATATATAAGCTTGTTGAAGCTTATAATTTATTTGCAATTTCTGCCCATTTGCAGAACTTAATGAATGACTAGTCTTTTGAAAATACCTAGTATGTATCAATCCTTCTTGAATACAATTCAAGTCTGCTCCGCTATCAATTAATGCGATTAATTCTTTACAGAATTTATTATACATTAATAAATTAATCTGTACATACCATTTCTGTGAAGTTACAATTTCTAGTATAGATAAATATTTCTGATCATCAAGAGTTTCTAAAATATTTCGAGAAGATTCTGAAATAATTTCTTTATCTTTTTCTAGTCTATGAACTCTTCCTTCTAGTATAAAATTATTTTGTCTTATTTCTTTAATTTCTTGTTGAAGATTTTAATATCGAGTATTAATTCTGTAATACCTACAGATTTTTCATTTTTGTATTTCCGAGACATTTGTCTCTTAACTTCTGCTAACGTATAAGGTTCTGTAGTTTGCACCTGCTTAGCTATAGAAGATTCAATATCCCCTTTATTACTAATATAAGATATAATTTTTTGTTTAACTTCCGAATCATCAATTAGTTTTAACAAATCTAATATATCATTTGTTAATACATTTATTTCCAATTCTTGGAATTGTGAAACAATCTGATATAATTGATCCTCTTCTATATCAGAATCTTTTTCAAAAAAATTTTCTCCCTTTTTACAGGAATCACATTCTTCTTCTGAAGAATATATACTTTCTGCTTCATATTTTCTGGATATTCAGAAGATTGTTCTGACTCTGTTTCAGAGTCTGAATTTAATAAGATATTTACTGAAACGTCTTTTAATTTATTATCTTCTAGATTATTAATCTTTTTCTTTACCCAGCATGTTTTGCCTTATGGCCTGGGCGCCCACATTTCCTACATATTATATGAGGTTTAAAAGACTTAGTATTTTTACCATAAGTCTTTTTGGCATTATCAATTTTTTCTTGAAACCTTTTTCTTTTTCTACCTTCTCTTTTTATTTTCCTTTTTTGAAACTGATGAGATGATTTAAATTTTTTAATTCTTTTTATCATTTTTATCCAAATTGTCTTCCATGCCAAATTAAGCACAGAATTGTCCTAATTGTTTCTTTTCATTCAAAGAATGTCTTTTAATTTGTTGATTTAACTTTATTTCATTACATGAAGCTAATCCTTCTTGTATACAAGTTCCTATTAACTTGCCATAAGTATAATTATCATAATTAATACTAACATCCCCTTTACGAAGATTCTTCCGAACTCTTTCTGCAAATAAGGAGGGTAATCCATCAATAAATTTTGATTTCCAATGAGTACTATTAGACTCTGGAAGTTACATTACTCTACTTAAAATGTATCTTTATACCAGCTAAATGAGGTAAGTGTTCTACATCGAAGATTTTGTAATAATGTTCTGATATTTTCAGAATTATCAGACCATCTTCCTGTAAAATGTTCAATTATATTAACTATTAAAGTATAAACTATATTTTCAGTTTTTACCCCATCTTCTATTTTTTACATTGCTCAATATTTGTGCTCTATTTTGTGTTGTTAAATAATTATCCCACCAACCTTTTAGTTGGCCTGTAAATCCAGATATAAGCATCTTTGCTACACCCTTATCAGTATTACCATATTCTTATAAGTGGTACTATACATTATCATTCTATGAACAACATTATAAATTTGTCTTTATGTAAATCCATCTATATTCCATTCATAAATAGACTTTCCATGATATGAATTATTAAATATATGCTCTTGTTCTTCAATTAGAACATCTTGAGGAGTAGGTCTAGGATAACAGTACATTCTTTGAGTTGGCCTATCTGCAAACATATATTTTAATTTATTTGTTTCATCATTTATAACTTGATGTTGATTTTCTTTATCACTCATTGATTCCTCAAATTCTTCATCAAGAGTGCTTAATTTGAGATTCTTGAACTTATTATCTAACATCTTTTCTAGATCAGTATTTTAATTTAAAATCTTTTACCTCTGGTGGAGGCTGAATTGTAGGCATAGCTATAATCTCCTTACTAGTACTAGCCATTTCAGTAACTTATACTTTATTTTTTATTTCTTTAATATATGAGAGAATCATATTCATTTTATTATCTATTGATTTTAATTGTTCACCTAATATATTAGGTATAAATTACTATAATTTTGTTGGGTTAAAATCATATTAATATGATGTACTGTTGTTTGAAGAGTATTATTCTCCAGTAATTTTTGAAAAGCAGTAAAATATCTTACTTCATTTTCTATTCCTATTTGAAAAGACTGTTGTGGTGGAAATACTGTATGTAGTATTTTTCTATTTACAGTATAATCTCTTTCTATAACAGAAATAAAACTATGGATATAATTATTTAAAAACCATGGAATAAATGGTGCTACTTGATTTTTTTTCAGAGAGATCATTATAATATTGTTCTTGAAAATATAATTTATCTTCTGTATTAAAATTACTAAAAAACCACTTTCTAAATGGTTCCCATTTTGGAAAATTAAATTCTCTATTAATTTGTTGTCTTGCCATGGGTCCTGGACTAAAATCTATTTTCTGATTTATATTCATATTGAAAAATTCATTTCCGATTCAGTTATTTCTGGTTCTTGGTTTCTATGAATTCCTTTAAGTATATTATTTTCATTAATTCTTATTTCATCTATTCATGCAGGATATTCTTCTCTTACTCAAGAAGTAGATACCCTTGAAGGACTTGTAACTTTATAATCAACAGGAGATATATAATAATGAGAAGATCTAGAAGATCTACTTCTAGATATAATAGATCTATGATCCATAGATTTTTTATTATCAAATCTTATTTGCACAAGCCCTTCCTGAGACTGTGCAATATCAATTGGATTATCATCCACATATGATTGAGAAGGAACTGATGCTTCTATTATCCAATTTTCTGAGAAATCAATTTCTTCCCATTTAATGTTTCTACGAGTTGTTATATTAGATTTACTAAAATTGTTTCCTATTATAATTGTTTCATTCATTGGTTTATCCATAATCATACATTTAGGATTTAATGTGACCAATGGTTTATAATAAATTCTATAACAGGCACAAATAACCTCTGATCAAGGCATATAATTATAATCATGGGTCTTAATATTTAAAGTTAAGGCATCACAAACATTAACATCTGATAATGATAACCTATACTGCACCATGAGCCAGTGATGATTGTATTATTCCAATCAATGATTTTTTCCAATCTAAATTTCTAGCATCCCTTAAAGCTGCTATAAAGCTTTCTGGTAAACCTTCTAATGTTAAAGGTTTAAATGCTACTTGTACCAATCCTATATGGATAAATGTGTTATTTGATTTATATCTACTTAATTCTTTATCACTTAATAATTATATTACCATATCATCTTTATTTATAGACATAGTAGATTCAGTAGTTTTGACTACTTGTTTTAATCCTAATTTTTCAAATGTTCCTAACTAGTAAACTATTTTATAATCTACCTTAGGAATAGTCCATTTATTCAAAAGTTCTATATTATGAGGAATATTATATTCTTCTTCAATACTGTTTTTAACAGTATCTTCATTTTTAATAATATTCATTCTAAAAAAATTGTGTTGAACTTTACTGATATGTTCATTTATTTACCATGGCTCTGATACCAATAAGAATAAACACACAACACAACAATAAATAAGAATAAACACACAACATAACAATAAACAAGAATAAACACACAACAATAACCACACAACAATAACCCTTATCATACTAAAGAATTTATTCAGGGTCTTAGGAATAACATTACATAAATCAAGTCTGGCTATGAAGTTTATTATGATTTCTCAGTACGCAGTCTCGCCCTTAACACGCCTTCATTCAATCAGCTAAAACGGGCTCCCGCAAATTCGAGAAATCATAATAAACAAACCTGACTTTCTCTATAACCTTCCCCTTTCAGAACAAACTCTTTAGTATTCTAAAGATCGTTTCATTTTTTTTATTTTTACCGATCAATCATCCATCACGGAACTAACCAAACCAGACATCCCGAAAGGGATTAAGGGTGTGAACCCCCTGGCATGCTCATGACGTTCATGATCGTTGATCATAACCATGTTAAACCAACTAAACATACAGCATAGTTCAACACAAAATATTCTTAGCCTTCCATTAAGCTAAGCATAAACTAAAATACAAAATTTTAAAGTAAAAAAGGAAAAGAATCAGACCTTAAACTGAGTGCTCCCAACTACAAACATGAGCAAACACTTGAGCAAACTTCTGGGATCTTTATTATACAAAGATATTTTTACAAGAATAATCACACAACACAACAATAAACAAGAAAAAACACACAACACAACAATAAACAAGAATAAACACACAACAATAAACAAGAATAAACACACAACAATAACCCTTATCATACTAAAGAATTTATTCAGGGTCTTAGGAATAACTTTACATAAATCAAGTCTGGCTATGAAGTTTATTATAGATTCTCAGTACGCAGTCTCGCCCTTAACACGCCTTCATTCAATCAGCTAAAACGGGCTCCCGCAAATTCGAGAAATCATAATAAACACACCTGACTTTCTCTATAACCTTCCACTTTCAGAACAAACTCTTTAGTATTCTAAAGATCGTTTCATTTTTTTTTATTTTTACCGATCAATCATCCATCACGGAACTAACCAAACCAGACATCCCGGAAGGGATTAAGGGTGTGAACCCCCTGGCATGCTCATGATGTTCTTGATTGTTGATCATAACCATGTTAAACAAACTAAACATACAGCATAGTTCAACACAAAAGATTA
>AP025045.1:33764847-33853041 GCA_036186865.1 Eustoma russellianum
TATCTGCTGACAGATTCTTATAATATGGAGCAATATAATTTAAACTTCCCAAAATCTTTGTAACTGTGTCTTCTCCAAGATTTCATCTGGAAACTTAGAAGCAAATTCAATACTTCTATTAATAGGAATTATTTTTCTTTTTTCTATATTATGTCCTAAAAATCTAATCTTTATTTGAAATAATAACATTTTTGGCCTAGAAATAACTAAACCATTTTGAATAATTATTTTCTTGAATATATTTAAGTGTTTAAAATGTATTTCAATATTTTTTGAGAATACTAAAATATCATCTATGTAAACAATAATAAAGTCACTATACGGAATGAAAATATCATTCATAATATTCTGAAATTCAGAAGGGGAATTTTTTAATCCAAAAGGCATTACATTCCATTCATAATGTCCTATTGGTACAGTGAATGCAGTTTTATACCTATCAGATTCATTTATTTGAATCTGTCAACATCTTGATTTTAAATCAAATTCAGAAAATATTAATGCTTCATTTAATCAATCCAGTAAATCTTTTTTGTTAGGTATAGGATACCTAATCCATTTTAAAACCTTATTTAATGGTTTATAGTTTATAACTAATCCGGGAACACCATGTTCTTGTACAGAATGTTTATTAACATAAAATGCGGTGCAAGACAATGGAGACTTAGATGGTTTAATTAATTTCTTTTCTATTAAAGAAGATATTTCTTTTTTGCATAATTTTAAATATTCAGAATTCATTTGACAAGGTCTAGCCTTTGTCAGGATTCTTTTTTCATCAAAATCCTCTTCATATGGAAGAGAAACTATGTGTTTCTTTCTGTCCCAAAAAGCATTAGGATGATCATTACATATTTGTAATGAAAATTCATTTTGTATTAATTTGGTTTTATCCTGTAATTTCGGATTTTGTAATCTTTCTGCTATTAATAAGACACTAATTTCTTGTTTCAAGAAGTTAATTTGATTTTCTTTTGTTTTTACAAATTCTGTAAAATTATTTATAAACCTAGTTAAAGGTTCTGCAATAAACTGAAAAGTAATTTCTTTTCCTTCGAAACTTCCTACAATTCCTTTTTTATCAATATTTTTTATAGGAAATAATTTCTGTAAGAATGGTGTACCAAGTATTACTTGATTAGTAATATTTTTAACTAACAAAAAGCTAGTAGGAATACATACCTGATCTTTACGTATATAAGCTTGAGGAAACTTATAATTTATATGCAATTTCTGCCCATTTGCAGAACTTAATGAATGACTAGTCTTTTGAAAATACCTAGTAGGTATCAATCCTTCTTGAATACAATTCAAGTCTGCTCCGCTATCCTATATCTGAGGCATCTGTTTCTATAATTTTTCCCAGTTTGAGTTTGCTAACATTAAACAAGGTAAATGAGTAACATTTCGTTTAATTACCTAAACCGCTTTAGTATGATCTTCAGTCCATGGTTTAACATTTTTCTTCAACCTGTCATATAAAATTGCAGTATCTGCTGACAGATTCTTATAATATGGAGCAATATAATTTAAACTTCCCAAAATCTTTGTAACTGTGTCTTCTCCAAGATTTCATCTGGAAACTTAGAAGCAAATTCAATACTTCTATTAATAGGAATTATTTTTCTTTTTTCTATATTATGTCCTAAAAATCTAATCTTTATTTGAAATAATAACATTTTTGGCCTAGAAATAACTAAACCATTTTGAATAATTATTTTCTTGAATATATTTAAGTGTTTAAAATGTATTTCAATATTTTTTGAGAATACTAAAATATCATCTATGTAAACAATAATAAAGTCACTATACGGAATGAAAATATCATTCATAATATTCTGAAATTCAGAAGGGGAATTTTTTAATCCAAAAGGCATTACATTCTATTCATAATGTCTTATTGGTACCGTGAATGCAGTTTTATACCTATCAGATTCATTTATTTGAATCTGTCAACATCTTGATTTTAAATCAAATATAGAAAATATTAATGCTTCATTTAATCTATCCAGTAAATCTTTTTTGTTAGGTATAGGATACCTAATACATTTTAAAACCTTATTTAATGGTTTATAGTTTATAACTAATCCGGGAACACCATGTTCTTGTACAGAATGTTTATTAACATAAAATGCGGTGCAAGACAATGGAGACTTAGATGGTTTAATTAATTTCTTTTCTATTAAAGAAGATATTTCTTTTTTGCATAATTTTAAATATTCAGAATTCATTTGACAAGGTCTAGCCTTTGTCGGAATTCTTTTTTCATCAAAATCCTCTTCATATGGAAGAGAAACTATGTGTTTCTTTCTGTCCCAAAAAGCATTAGGATGATCATTACATATTTGTAATAAAAATTCATTTTGTATTAATATGATTTTATCCTGTAATTTTGGATTTGGAAATCTTTCTTCTGTTGATAAGAAATTAATTTCTTGTTTCAAGAAGTTAATTTGATTTTCTTTTGTTTTTACAAATTCTGTAAAATTATTTATAAACCTAGTTAAAGGTTCTGCAATAAACTGAAAAGTAATTTCTTTTCCTTCGAAACTTCCTACAAATCCTTTTTTCTCAATATTTTTATAGGAAATAATTTCTGTAAGAATGGTGTACCAAGTATTACTTGATTAGTAATATTTTTAACTAACAAAAAGCTAGTATGAATACATACCTGATCTTTACGTATATAAGCTTGAGGAAACTTATAATTTATATGCAATTTCTGCCCATTTGCAGAACTTAATGAATGACTAGTCTTTTGAAAATACCTAGTAGGTATCAATCCTTCTTGAATACAATTCAAGTCTGCTCCGCTATCAATTAATGCGATTAATTCTTTACAGAATTTATCATCAATTAATAAATTAATCTTTACATACGATTTCTGTGAAGTTACAATTTCTAGTATAGATAAATATTTCTGATCATCAAGAGTTTCTAAAATATTTCTAGAAGATTCTGAAATAATTTTTTTTATCTTTTTCTAGTCTATGAACTCTTCCTTCTAGTATAAAATTATTTTGTTTATTTCTTTAATTTCTTGTTGAAGATTATTAATCTCGAGTATTAATTATGTAATACCTACAGATTTTTCTTTTTTGTATTTTTGAGACATTTTTCTCTTAACTTCTGCTAATGTATAAGGTTCTGTAGTTTGCACCTGCTTAGCTATAGAAGATTCAATATCCCCTTTATTACTAATATAAGATATAATTTTTTGTTTAACTTCCGAATCATCAATTAGTTTTAACAAATCTAATATATCATTTGTTAATACATTTATTTCAAATTCCTGGAATTGTGAAATAATCTCATATGATTGATCCTCTTCTATATCAGAATCTTTTTTACAAAAATTTTCTCCCTTTTTACAGGAATCACATTCTTCTTCTGAAGAATATATACTTTCTGCTTCATATTTTCTGGATATTCAGAAGATTGTTCTGACTCTGTTTCAGAGTCTGAATTCAATAAGATATTTACTAAAACGTCTTTTAATTTATTATCTTCTAGATTATTAATCTTTTTCTTTACCCAGCATGTTTTTGCCTTATTGTCTGGGCGCCCACATTACCTACATATTATATAAGGTTTAAAAGACTTAGTATTTTTACCATAAGTCTTTTTGGCATTATCAATTTTTTCTTGAAACCTTTTTCTTTTTCTACCTTCTCTTTTTATTTTCCTTTTTTGAAACTGATGAGATGATTTAAATTTTTTTTATTCTTTTTATCATTTTATCCAAATTGTCTTCCATACCAAATTGAGCACAGAATTATCCTAATTGTTTCTTTTCATTCAAAGAATGTCTTTTAATTTGTTGATTTAACTTTATTTCATTACATGAAGCTAATCCTTCTTGTATACAAGTTCCTATTAACTTGCCATAAGTATAATTATCATAATTAATACTAACATCCCTTTACGAAGATTCTTCCGAACTCTTTCTGCAAATAAGGAGGGTAATCCATCAATAAATTTTGATTTCCAATGAGTACTATTAGACTTTGGAAGTTCCATTACTCTACTTAAAAATGTATCTTTATACCAGCTAAATGAGGTAAGTGTTCTACGTCGAAGATTTTGTAATAATGTTCTGATATTTTCAGAATTATCAAACCATCTTCCTGTAAAATGTTCAATTATATTAACTATTAAAGTATAAACTATATTTTCAGTTTGTACCCATCTTCTATTTTTACATTGCTCAATATTTGTGCTCTATTTTGTGTTGTTAAATAATTATCCCACCAACCTTTTAGTTGGCCTGTAAATCCAGATATAAGCATCTTTGCTACACCCTTATCAGTATTACCATTATTCTTATAAGTGGTACTATACATTATCATTCTATGAACAACATTATAAATTTGTCTTTCTGTAAATCCATCTATATTCCATTCATAAATAGACTTTCCATGATATGAATTATTAAATATATACTCTTGTTCTTCAATTAGAACATCTTGAGGAGTAGGTCTAGGATAGCAGTACATTCTTTGAGTTGGCCTATCTGCAAACTTATATTTTAATTTATTTATTTCATCATTTATAACTTGATGTTGCTTTTCTTTATCACTCATTAATTCCTCAAATTCTTCATCAAGAGTGCTTAATTTGAGATTCTTGAACTTATTATCTAACATCTTTTCTAGATCAGTAGTAGATTTTAATTTAAAATCTTTTACCTCTGGCGGAGGCTGAATTGTAGGCATAGCTATAATCTCCTTACCAGTACTAGCCATTTCAGTAACTTGTACTTTATTTTTTTATTTCTTTAATATATGAGAGAATCATATTTATTTTATTATCTATTGATTTTAATTGTTCACCTAATATTATTAGGTGTAAATTACTATAATTTTGTTGGGTTAAAATCATATTAATATGAGCTACTGTTGTTTGAAGAGTATTATTCTCCAGTAATTTTTGAAATGCAGTAAAATATCTTACTTAATTTTCTTTTCCGATTTGAAAAGATTGTCGTGGTGGAAATACAGTATGTAGTATTTTTCTATTTATAGTATAATCTCTTTCTATAACAGAAATAAAACATATAATTATTTAAAAACCATGGTATAAATGGTACTACTTGATTTTTTCAGAGAGATCATTATAATATCGTTCTTGAAAATATAATTTATCTTATGTATTAAAATTACTAAAAAAACCACTTTCTAAATGGTTCCCATTTAGGAAAATTAAATTCTCTATTAATTTGTTGTCTTGTCAGGGATCCTGGACTAAAATCTATTTTCTGATTTATATTCATATTGAAAAATTCATTTCCGATTCAGTTATTTCTTATTCTTGGTTTCTAAGAATTCCTTTAACTATATTATTTTCATTAATTCTTATTTCATCTATTGATGCAGGATATTCTTCTCTTACTCGAGAAGTAGATGCCTATGAAGGACTTGTAACTTTATAATCAACAGGAGATATCTAATAATGAGAAGATCTAGAAGATCTACTTCTAGATATAATAGATCTATGATCCATAGATTTTTTATTATCAAATCTTATTTGTACAATCCCTTCCTGAGACTGTGCAATATCAATTGGATTATCATCACATATGATTGAGAAGGAACTGATGCTTCTATTATCCAATTTTCTGGGAAATCAATTTCTTCCCATTTAATTTTTCTACGAGTTGTTATATTAGATTTACCAAAATTGGTTTCTATTATAATTGTTTCATTCATTGGTTTATCCATAATCCTACATTTAGGATTTAATGTGACCAATTGTTTATAATAAATTCTATAATTGACACAATTAACCTCTGATCCAGGCATATAGTTATAACCATGAGTATTAATATTTAAAGTTAAGGCATCACAAACATTAACATCTGATAATGATAATCTTAAATTCGGATAAATATTAAAGTATACTGGACCATGAGCCAGTGATGATTGTATTATTCCAATCAATGATTTTTTCCAATCTAAATTTCTAGCATCCCTTAAAGCTGCTATAAAGCTTTCCGGTAAACCTTCTAATGTTAAAGGTTTAAATGCTACTTGTACCAATCCTATATGGATAAATCTGTTATTAGATTTATATCTACTTAATTCTTTATCACTTAATAATTTTATTACCATATCATCTTTATTTATAGACATAGTAGATTCAGTAGTTTTGACTACTTGTTTTAATCCCAATTTTTCAAATGTTCGTAACTGGTAAACTATTTTATAATCTACCTTAGGAATAGTCCATTTATCCAAAAGTTCTATATTATGAGGAATATTATATTCTTCCTCAATACTGTTTTTAACAGTATCTTCATTTTTAATAATATTCATTCTAAAAAATTGTGTTGAACTTTACTGATATGTTCATTTATTTACCATGGCTCTGATACCAACAAGAATAAACACACAACACAACAATAAACAAGAATAAACACACAACACAACAATAAACAAGAATAAACACACAACAATAACCCTTTTCATACTAAAGAATTTATTCAGGGTCTTAGGAATAACTTTACATAAATCAAGTCTGGCTATGAAGTTTATTATGATTTCTCAGTACGCAGTCTCGCCCTTAATACGCCTTCATTCAATCGGCTAAAACGGGCTCCCGCAAATTCGAGAAATCATAATAAACACAACATGACTTTTTCTATAACATTCCCCTAAAGTCATTAGCACTACCTGTCCAATCAGCATCACTAAATACCTCCATATAAATGTCTACGTTTCTTCAACAATATACCTCGTCGTTGTGTTCCCTTCAGGTATATACCTATCATCTTGACTTTCGTCATATGTTCTTCTTGTGGATGATGCATAAATTGACTTATGACTCCGACTGCGTAGGCTATATCTGGTCTTGTCTGAGTGAGATAAATCAACTTCTCAACTAGCCTCCGATATTGTTCTTGGTTTGTCGTTGGAACTTCTTCTGTTATCTGTAACTTGCGATTTACCGCTATTGGGATGTCACTTGGTTTGTAGTCTAACATCCCTGCCTCAGTCAATAAGTCAAGAATATACATTGTTGAGAAATGAAGACTCCATCTCTCAGACGAGAAACCTCTATCCCAAGGAATTCTTGCAAGCCTCCTAAGTCATTTATCTTAAACTTAGTGAACAATCTCTGTCGAAGTCGTGCAATTTCTTCTGTATCGTTTCCAATGATAATTATGTTGTCCACATATATAACCAGGCATGTAACCAGTGTTCCTTTTTTTTTGAAAAACAACGTATGATCAGCATGACTTTTTATATACCCGTTACTCTTCATTGCTATCGTGAACTTTTTAAACCATGCACGCAGAGATTGCTTCATTTCATACAAAGCCTTTTTAGCCTACATACCTCACCTTCTTGAAATTCTTTCGAAAAACCCAACAGAGCTTCTATTTATACTTCTTCTTTTAAATCTCCATGTAGAAATGCATCTTTTACATCAAATTGATAGAGTGATCAGTCTTTGTTAGCTGTTATTTAGAATAACACATGAATAGTATCAACCTTTGTGACCAGTGAGAATGTTTCAGAGTAGTTGACCTCATAGGTCTGAATGTATCCTTTTTCTACAAGTATTGCCTTATATTCCATATGCTTTATATTTGATGGTGAAAACCAACCGAAAATCCATTGGCTTTTTTCGTCTCGCAACATTCACCTTTTCCATTCTCATTCTTTATCTGTGGTTCCATTTTCTATCCTGATCACCTCCAGGCAGTCTTTCTTTCTGTTATGCTCATAAACTGTCTAAGGAATGGACTCTGAGTATAGTGACATCAACAATGCCTTTGCACTACTAGTAATTTTCCTTTTGGCTACATTGATAGTGTACCTCCAAGACTGCAACACCCGCTTAGGTGAATATCACTATGGTAGAACACCCCTATTACTCCTTAACGGAAGAATTCGTACCTTTCTCTTTTCAAAAGTACTAACGTTTTGTTTAGTGATAGGTTCTTCATCAAAGTGTAGATCACTTTCCTCTTGTTGGACATACAACAAAGCAGACGTGTATTGAGTGGGAACTGAGTCGTCAGTCCTTCTTTCGTTCAGAGAAATCAGCTCGGTAGTGCCATCCACTTTTGCTGAATACTCTTTGGACATCTAAAACTGTGTATCTAATTGAGGGATAAAAATGCTCAGATTCTAGGAAGACACGACCATGTTGACATGAAGTCGACAAGTAGTGGGATTATAGGGTCGATAACCTTTCTGGTGGGTGCCATATCCGACGAATACACATTTTTCAGCACATGGCTCTAACTTTGAGCATTCATTTTTTGGATTTGAACAAAGACAGAAGACCCAAAAATACGAGGAGGAAGAGTTGTTTGAGTGGCTAACATTTGTAGTAGCATTTTATGGTTAAGAATTTTCATAGGGAGTTGGTTTAAGAGGGTATACTGCAGTGGTGATAGCTTTTGGCCAGAAGTGTTTGGATACATGGCATTCACACATCATGGATCGTGCCATTTCTAGGATAATTCATTTTTTCTTTTGTCTACCCTATTTTATTATAGAGTATGTGTGCATGATGTTTGATGGATTAGTCCATGACATTGGAAGAAGTGTTTGCGAGGCATATATTCTTTTCCATTTTCTGATCAAAGAATCTGAATTGTTGTGTTATATTAAGTTTGAACAAGGTGAAAAAATGGACAAATTTTTTTAGGACTTTCAACTTATTCTTTAAGAAGTATGCGTATGCCGTTCTAGCAAAATCCTTGATGAACAGTGCAAAGTACTGATATTGACTATGATTTGGTACGTGTGCCGGACCCCAAACATCTTAATGCACCAAAGAAGACATTTGTGGTACCCGGGGATTATTTAGATGAAATGTAGTACGGTGACTTTTGGCATAAATACATGTTTCACACTGCATATGTAGTGTTTTATTGGTGAACAAACTTGGAAATAAAAACTTCATACAACTAAACAAGTGTTGACCTAGACCACTGTGTTATAGCCACATTTGGTTGCTGTCTCGTTAGTGAGTACAGACCAACCCTGTTGAGCAACCTCATCAATGTAGTATAGGCATCTGCGTGCAGTGCTACATTCAATGAGCTCTTTCGTATGTATATCTTGCAATAGGCAAAAATGAGGATACATAAGTGAAACACAATTGAGTTCTTTGGAAACATGGCTAAAGGACAACAATTTTGAGAATAAAGTAAGAACATATAAAAAGTTATCCAATCTTTTGTTTGGAGAAATTCAGATTGAGCCTCTGCCGTGTACAGGGACAAGTTAACCATTGGCTATTTCAGTATGGGTTTTCAAAGGTTTAGAAAGATGTATAAAGTCACTGGGATCATTGGTCATAGTGTTAGTGGAACCGCAATCAAAGATCCATGTGGTGGACTTGTGAGTTGTGCGCGTAGTGCATGTGCATTCCGGGTTAAATTGGCACAGTTGGAGGATTCAGTGGGTTTTCTTGTAATTTTCGTAAGTATATAGGGCTTGGTTGTGATTTCGGGAAGATGTGGGGTTGAAAATGAATTTAAAAAAGGTCGAGGATGGAATATGGTGGGGCAGAAAACCCCAACCCTGCCTGCACAAAGCACCTCGACTGCCTTCTCTATTTTTCTTTATTGTTCTTCTCCTTCTTCAGCTCTTCCATCTCTCTGCTCTGTTTGACTGCCAAAGGTTTTACTGGGGGTGAGGTTATCTATGCTATTGCTGGTATCCTTTGGAATACCCACGGCCGTCGCTCTTTGTCCGACAGTCTTTCGACCAGATAAATTCAAGCCGTCCCACTATTCTAGGTACCCCACTGGTAAAAAATACGATTCTTTTGTGTGTGTTTTCCAGCTGCAGTGAAAACATCAAAGATAGGTCTTGTCCTCTCTGTCTACTTGGTGTGATGAAGATGACTCTAAGCGATATCCAGTCGGTCGAGATGATCCTCTACGTCCTTTGTTGGCCGTGTTTCATTTTTCCAACCATAAACTTAAGCTCGATAATGTGCCACTTTCATTTGAGGGGTTAGACTTCAAAATCTGCATTCATTCTTCTTCTCGGCGGGTTAGTTCGTACGCCGCCTCCACCAGTGGTAGTGGTTCTTTCTTTAGGATTTCCTGTTTTGCTGGTTCAAATTTTTCGTCAATATCTATCAATAGCTGGAATGGCCGATGCTTTTGAATTTTTTTGTATATCCTGATATCCTTAGGGTCCTTCATCGAGTTTACATATATAGCCATCCAGATTAACTGGAACTTGTTCCAGATTTCCTCAAGTGTGTTGTGTCCTACCTTAGGGTGTTAGCCCTCTTGTGCAAGTCAAAGACATGCAGGGATTCTGTGCCAGACACATATGTGATTGCTAGCCCATCCCAAAGGGATCTGGTTGTCAGGTACTGAGACACATTGGTCACGAGGTGTAATTTAATGTGTTGAATCAACCACGTGAATACAAATACATCATCCTATTTCCATCTTGCAAAGTTAGGGTCTGTTGATGGGGTGGAGGTTCCTCTATGAGATGGGCTTTCCACCACTACCTCCGATGGCTTTTCGGATCAAAGTTATTATAGGGACTAATTCTCGCTGCTGAGTTTTACTCCTATGGTCATGTTTTCTTAGTTTGTTGCAAGTTGCTTCAAACAGAGACTCTAAAAATGTAAATTTTATGAGTTGCATCGTGAACTCATCAGAAAAGTTACTTTGATTCATTTTGGTTTCTGAAATTTCACATGGGTTTGACATAGTTTATTCGGTTTTTGTTGCAGGTTACTTATGATTGGTCTTGTGCTTGGTGTACGCTCAGGTTGGACGAGGAAGGTAGTATGGACAATGGTGACGTTTCTAAGTCTCATCGTTTGATTGTTTCTCTTTTCATCTTTGTTTGTGTTTGGTTGGCCTTAATATGGTTAGTGTTTGGGAGTCTATTGTGTTTTCTTTTTTTGGGTGGATGATCCGAATGAAGAGGAATTTTTATCTGAGTCCTCAAGGATCAAACTTGCTTTGGTGCCATGTTAAACAAATATCATGTGAATAAAAGTCGTTTTTCATTAAGTAAAAATACTTTGTATGACATCATATATATATAATACAAGGATAGAACCTACCTATAAAAGGAAATAAGATTACGGAATTTGATTGAGATTTACATTGATCCCATATCCACTATTCCAGATTTAAAATATCGAAATCCTATCTCTTGGCATAAAGCCTAACAAAATAAATTGCATATTTCTCGAAAAAATTACCTGTCGGTTGTCAATCAAGCAAAATAGGGCAAGCAGTGGTGTATTGGGAGGAGCAGTTGGAGATTTCTTAGATTTAATACCGGAGTTCGTTACTATTGAATAATGAAGTGATATACAGATGTAGACAACTGATGGCATTTGGTCGAATAGTTGTATGAACATCACAAAGACTCAAGTGCAGAAAGAATTAAGAAGATATGAGGCTGGAAGTTAATAGGTGAGACTTAATTGAGGCATGTGGAGTTAAAAGGCGTGAAATTGGAAGGGAAAGCACGTGTGCAGCAAGAAGATCAAGAAGAAGGAAAGAAGGCAGAACATATGAAATGACAATTGTACCCTTTGATAAATAGAATAGGCAAGTTTGTTACTTGTCCTTTTTTGTAATTTCATATATCATCTCCCCCATTCAGCTATAAGAGCTGAAATCATTTTAATCGTTTTGCAAGTTTTGATTCTTGATTTCAATACAAGAGCAATTATTTTTCTCTCTCTACATTTCTTATCTCTCCTGAAGTGTTCTTCCTTTTATCTTCTTCTTATCATCTTGATTTCAAGAATTCTTGCTTTGCTTATTGCTTATTGAATCGTAATCGTTGTTTGTGAGAATTTTGACATGGTATCTGAGCCTTTATCTCTCTAAGCAAGAAGTATTGATTGATTATCTGAGTAATCCTGCTCATTGCTATGACTACTGGATCCATTAATTTTGGTTCCATGGATCCTACTGAAGATCCTATGTACATACATCCAAGTGATAGTCCATCACTTGTTCCTGTTCAAACTCTATTGACATCTCAAAATTGCCATGGGTGGAGTAGAACTATTTGTAGGGCGCTGGAAACGAAGAATAAAGCAGGTTTCATAGACGGTATGATTCCTAAACCTGCAGAAGGTGAGCGCAAACACTCTACGTGGATCAAGGCAAACAACATGGTTGGTTCTAGGATAACTAAGTCTGTAAGTCCTGCAATTGCACAAAGTATAATGTGGATTGATAGTGCTGTTGAAATATGGAAGGATCTAAAACTTAGGTATGGCAATGCGGATGCATTTAGGCTTTTAGATTTGCAGGAAGAGTTTTACTCAACAAAACAAGAGATTTCATCTGTTACGGACTATTACACTAAGCTTAAGGTAGTTTGGGAAAAACTGAGTGTTCTGAAATCTTTGCCATCTTGTAGATGTAATATGTGCACTTGTAATATTACTGCTCAAGTAAATAGATATATTGAGGATGACTTTGTCATCAAGTTCTTAAAAGGATTGTCGGATGAGTTCAAACCTGTGAAGTCACAGGTCTTGTTGGTAAGTCCACTGCCTGAAATTAACACTACATTTGCTATGGCCATTAAATTTGAAAGAAAAGTCATGTATTCTAGTGGACAAAACATATTTTCCAACAATCCATCTCAAGTGTTGAATATGGAATATGCCTCATCAATGTTTGTAGGTCAAACATCTGGTTATCAGAAGTCTCTTGGACCTAGGCAAGGTGTTTCTGCTTTTGAAGGACAAGGAAATTATAGAGGAAATGGTGGTTTTGTACGAAATTTGGTAATGTTAAACGTGTTGTGTGTACTCACTGTGGTTATACAGGACACACACAATTGATAAATGCTATAGGAAACATGGATTTCCTCCTGGGTATAAACCAAAATGAAGAATAAACTGCATAGGTATGGATGAGAGTCAGTATGATGGAGCAAGTCACTCAAGAGAGAATGAAGCTGTTCAACATGCAGTGTCACAAGAGCAACTATCAAATCATGAGCCAACGTTCTTCGCGCGTGATCAATATATGCAACTGATGAATATGTTGAATGAGCATCAAAAATGGAACAGCAATAGCAAACTTGCTGAGAAAGAAGGGGAGGAGGCTATGCATGTCATAATGTCAGCTCAACAGCTATCTGCCAATGGTAAGGAATCAGGTAATGTAGTAAACAGAAGTTTAAACGTATGGATTTTAGACTCAGGTGCCAATGATCATGCATGTTCCACTCTCGACCTATTTGATTTTTTTCAGCCTGTTAAATCATTACAAGTCAAACTGCCTAATGGTACTCTAGTTGATGTGCTTCACATTGGCGCAGTAACTATTAATCAGTCTATACAGCTTTCCAATGTGTTTCATATTCTTTCTTTTTTGCTTCAACCTGCTTTCACTCAGCAAACTTTGCAGGCAGAAATAGTTTAACGTAACCTTTCATTCTGATCAATGCTTTATTCATGAACAGAAATCTATGAAGATAATTGGTTTAGCTAAAGTGAGTCAAGAATTATAGAAGCTCCATGGCTCACCAAGGCTACCAGACAGTTACAATGATGAATTGAAGCATTCTGCAAACAGTTCTGTCTTTACACTGCTTCCAGTGTTTCAAAGTCCAAGGCCTCTCTATGGCACTCAAGACTTGGACATATGTCAATGTCTAGAATAAAAGAAATCCACAAGATGGACCACAAAGTTGATATTTCTCATATGTCTCCTCCTTATCATATATGTCTCAAGTCTATACAGAGAAAATTTTATTTTCATGTTTCTAATTCTTTTTCTAGTTTCTCCCTTTTCCTTAATTCATGTAGACATATGGGTTCCTTATAAGCATCAAACAATGTTTCATCAACGTTTCTTCCTTACTATTATGGATGATTACAGTAGATATACTTGAGTGTATTTGTTGAAAGCAAAATCAGAAGTTGGAAACATTTTGCAGAACTTCTGTACATACGTGTTTGTACATTTTGAAAGAAATGTAAAAGTCATAAGAACAGACAATGGGTTGGAGTTCCAAATGAATTCCTTCTTTGCTGCTAAAGGCATTGTTCACCAAACCAGCTGCATATATACCCTTCAGCAAAATGGCGTGGTTGAAAGAAAACACCAACACATACTTAATGTAGCCAGGGCCTTAAGATTTCAAACCAATTTACCTATACATTTCTGGGGTTTCTGCATATAACATGCAGTTTACCTAATAAACCTTACTCCTTCTCCCCGCATAGCTAGTAAAACATCTTTTGAACTCTTATATAATAAACCTCCATCCTACCAGAACCTAAGGGTGTTTGGGTGTCTGGCATTTGCACTCAACGCTCAACAAAACATAGGGAAATTTGACCCCAGATCAACGGAATGCCTATTTCTTGGAATGTCTTATACTACAAAGGGGTTTGTTTTGCAGGATTTATCCACAAAAGACATCCTTATATCCAGAAATGTTGAATTTGATGAGTATACTTTTCCTTTCAGAACCTCCCTTTGATCTCCCCACTCAAGCCAACCATCACCAAACCTTACAAAGCAACCTACCTTGTCACCAACTACTCCAACAGCATCTGAATTTGGACTGATAGAACAAACCTGTCTTCAAACTTTGAACCTCATACTATACCATCCACCAACTTGAATCCCTTATCTGATAATTCTTTGTCCAGCTCAACTAATCTGCCTTCTCCTTCCTCATATTTTGACTCTACATCTACACCTAATCTGCATTCACCTTCAACCTCACTGCCCATTCCTCAACCAATTGTACACTCAGACCAGATACCCATTACCTCCATTGATATCACGTTACCAATGGGTCCTAATACCAGACCTGTCAGAGAAACGGAAGCACCCAGCTACCTACAAGAATACTACTGTAATCAGCTATACTCACATACATAGTCTGCCTGTCATAACAGTACTCCACACACTGTGGACCAATCTTTTTCTTTACAGTCATTGGCACCTAAGTATAAATCATATGTTTTAGCTTCTAGTCTACATACAGAACCTGCTAATTACTCATAAGCAGCTAGCTCCTCAGTCTGGCAGGAGGCTATGCAAGCAGAATTAGTAGCACTGGAAGCTAACCACACTTGGAAGTTGATGCCTTTGTCACAAGGAAAGCAACCAATTGGGTGTAAATGGGTTTATAAAATAAAGTATCAGGCAGATGGCACTGTAGAAAGATACAAGGCTACGTTGGTAGCTATGGGCTATACCCAGTAATATGGAATTGATTTTCAGGAGACATTTTCCCCAGTAGTAAGGATGACCACAGTCAGGTTGGTATTAGCCCTTACAGCCAGCAAGCATTGGCATATCCATCAATTGGATGTAAACAATGCTTTTCTTCATAGGGAGTTACATGAAGAAATATACATGGTGCCTCCACCAGGAGTGTTATTGGATCAGTCTGGGCTAGTTTGTAAGCTGGAAAAATTTCTATATGGCCTTGAGCAAGCTAGTCGTGAATGGAATGCCAAGCTAACAGTTTTCTTACTGTCTAAAGGATTTACTCAATCCAAGAATGATTACACTCTTTTCTTCAAAGCCAGCTCTACATATCTAATCCTAGCCTTAGTGTACGTGGATGATATCATTTGGCCTCATCTCATCTACCAGCCATACAGCAACTGAAATGTGAACTCAATTCAACCTTCAAGATAAAAGATCTTGGTGACCTTAGGTACTTCTTAGGGATTGAAGTAGTCAGGTCACAGCGGGGCTGGTGATAAATGAAAGGAAATATGCTCTGGAGTTATTAGATCATACTGGGTTTTTGGGTTCCAAACCAATAAAAACACCTATGGAGACCAATGTCAAGTTGTCCCATGATGACTCCTCACCTCTAACTGATGTGTCCACCTATAGGAGTTTAGTTGGCAAACTAATATATCTTACAATAACAAGGCATGACATCATATTTCCAGTACAGCAGCTTAGCCAGTTCCTGGATTGCCCAACACAGAACCATTTAGAAGCAGCACATAAGTTGCTGAGATAGATCAATGAGACAGTGGGACAAGGTCTTGAATTCCCTTCCAACACAGAGTTAAAACTAAGAGCCTTTATGGACTCCGATGTGCTGGGTGTACAGAGACAAGAATAAGTGTTACTGGTTATTGCGTATTCCTAGGAGATTCATTGAACTCTTGGAAAGCAAAGAAGCAAACCACAGTGTCAAGATCATCTGCAGAAGCTGAATACCGTGCTCTAGCTACATTGGTTTGCAAAGTATAGTGGCTGTTGTACCTAGCCAAGGACTTACAGATAGAAAAAGATGAGACTGTAGAAGTCTTCTGTGATAGCAAAAATGCTATGCACATTACTGAAAATCCAGTGTTCCATGAGTGAACAAAACATATAGAGATAGATTTCCACATTGTTCGAGAAAAAGTTCAAGCGGGAGTGATTAAGCCGATGCCCGTTAGAAATGAGCTGCAAGTTGCAGGCTTCTTCATGAAAGCGTTGAATTTGATGAGGCTACATGATTTAATCAAGACTTTTGGAGTGTATAACATATATGGCAAGCATGACTTGAGGGGGGTGTTGAAAAATGAAATGATATACAGATATAGACAACTGATGGCATTTGGTCAAACATTTGTTTGAACATCACAAAAACTCAAGCGCAGGAAGAATTAAGAAGATATGAGTCTGGAAGTTAATAGGTGGGACTTAATTGAGGCACGTGGAGTTAAAAGGCACGAAATTGGAAGGGAAAGCACGTGTGCAGCAAGAAGATCAAGAAGAAGGAAATAAGGCACTGCGCTACACTGGACAGGAAAAAGGAAGGAGACGCAATCTGTTTGGCGACAAAGTTTAAAACATATGAAATGACAATTGTACCCTTCGATAAATAGAATAGGTGAGTTAGTTATTTGTCCTGTTTTATAATTTCACTCATCGTCTCCCCCATTCAGCTATAAGAACTGAAATCATTGTAATCGTTTTGCAAGTTTTGATTCTTGATTTCAATACAAGAGCAGTTATTTTTCTCTCTCTACATTTCTTATCTCTCCTGAAGGTATCAAAGTTTTATTTATTGCCATCCCTTGCTTATGGGCTAACAGGTCACACTTTGGCCAAGTATCCTACAAATAGCTCTCGTTCTTCCCTTTCTGTTCTTCTTATCATCTTGATTTCAAGAATTCTTGCGTTGCTTATTGCTTATTGAATTGTAATAGTAGTTTTGAGAATTTTGACAGTTACTTCGGATGATAATGCATTTTTGACTGTTATTCTCTCAGAAGAGGAGGTTTATGCAGCCGTGAAACCGGTAGATACTGTTGTTCGACCTGATAGTTTCTCGGAGAAATTTTGTACATCTTGCTGGCATATTATTGGCAAGGATGCAACAGCAGCCATGCAATTTTCTGTCTCAGGAAATTCTTTCCCGCGATGATATATGGCTACCATTTTGATCTTGATACCCAAGGTATCACCGCTAAATTTTGCGGACTTTCGTCTCACTAGTCTCTGCAATTTTACGGCAAAGATATTTCCGAAATTGCTGGCCATGCGGTTGTCTATGCTGCTGCCTCGTTTGATTTCTCTGAATCATTCAGGCTTTGTGCAAGGGCGACCTATTACAGAAATTATTTTAGTGGTACAAGAGCTTGTGTACTCTTTTGTAACATAGCGGCGTGATCCCAACCTTATTCTTAAACGAGACAAGGCTTTCACTATAGTTGATTGGGTTCTTTTGCAGCAAGTATTGCCAAAATTTGGCGTTAAATAAGATGTCGCATGAGGAGGTCTATCCGGTTTATCAGATGCCTTAGGGGATGCCCCGCTGTCACTCATACATGCAGATGATCTACTGATTTTTGCGTCGACACAGCAAGATGGGTTGAAGAGACTAATCCGGTTTCTGAAATCTTTCGAAGTGTGTGTCGGTCCGCAGAGATTAGTGTTCAAGAAAGCTCTTTTGACATCCTCCCGATTACAGAGGACTATACAGCGATTGACACATTTTCAGCATCGCCATTTGCCTTTTTCCTATTTAATATGGAAGGCAAACCGCTGGCCTCTTTCAAGATCTTGTTGACAAAGTTCTGGCAAGAATTCAAAGTTGGTCCTCTAAATTGTCTTCCATACCAACTTCTACGCTTGAGACTCTGGACATTTTGCGGAGTGCTAGTCAGCAGATTGAGCCCGCAATGGCGTCCTTCGTTTGGTGGGCCTCTTCACTTGGCAGCATAATCATTGGAGATCTTTGTCACAAGTGTGCCCCATTGGAGGTGGATGACCTTGGGATTCGTCAGCTACAGGACATTTCCCAAGCTTTTTCCGTGAAACAGTGGCAACTCTTTCGCACTTCCTCATTGTTGATGATCAAAAATGTGATGGTGTTGCAGCTCAACATAACGTGGCAAAGAAGGTTGAGCTTGATGATGAGGATGGAGCAATCCGAGTTGACAGCAAAGATTGAATCCGATTGGTGGGTCAATATGCATAATCATCCTATTGGTTGCACCAACATGACGAGGATTGCGGTTGAACAGCAGGAGATCGAAGGGAGCAGGAAGAAAGATGGATGGTTCGGTTGGCACGGTGGTTGGAAAGGCAACGGGGGGAACAGGACGCGGGAAGCAGTTTAAATGGGGGATTTTACCATTGTGCCCCCGTGTGTAAAAGGAGTGGTTAGTTTAATATAGGGATATTCTTGTAATTTCGCAATTTGGCAGTTATTTTTTCTTCTTCTTCTTCTTGCTTTATATGGCCTGTTCGACGAAATTGAAAGTGTGAGGAATTCTGAAGTTTCTGGAATCAATTCAAGTTTTGATCTCGTTCTCCATTCTCTCTATGTTCCTTGGTTATCTTCCTCACGGAAGCATTGCATTTTTCGTTTATATTCGTTGTTTTCAGTTTGTTCAAATGCACGTTAGTGTTTTTGTTGTTCGTTTGGTGTAGGAGCACAGTATTCGAATTATACTGTGCTGTGCTGCTTGAATGCATTTGAATTTTCACATGGTATCAGAGCGAATTTCTTACGTCTGATGAATTTTGGTAGCTTTATGGCAAACATTCAGAATACACCGAGCTCTTCGAATAGCGCAGTGAATTTTGCGCCTACGGACCCTACTGATGATTCGTTGTATTTGCATCCTAGTGACAATCCTTCTCTTGTGCTTGTTCAGCCTCTTCTTGATGGAAATAATTTCCATAGTTGGAGCAGAGCCTTCAGAAGAGCCTTGGAGTCGAAGAATAAAGTAGGCTTTGTCACAGGTATGATCCCCAAACCTTCTGAATTGGATCGTAAGTACATAGCCTGGACCAGAGCAAATAACATGGTTGCATCATGGATTGTTAACTCTGTTATACCTTCGATTGGTCAGAGTATTATGTGGTTTGATAATGCTTGTGATATATGGAGTGATTTGAAGCATAGGTATGGTAATGCGGATGTGTTTAGGATGTCTGACCTGCAGGAGCAGTTTTATGCTACTAGGCAGGAAACTAGTTCGGTCACAGAGTACTACACTCGGTTGAAGGTAATATGGGAAGAATTGATGGTACTGCGTTCCATTCCGAATTGTATATGCAATAGATGTACTTGTAATGTTTCTGCACAAATTAACAAATTCATTGAGGATGACTATGTAATCAGATTTATTAAGGGATTAAATGATGAATTTGAACCTGTGAAGTCACAGGTCCTGTTGATGAGTCCGTTGCCCGATCTAAAATCCACATTTGCAATGGCAGTGAAGTTAGAAAGAAAATTGAACTACTCTTCAGTGCAAGGTGCGTTTACTAACAATCCCTCGATGGTCATGGTTGCTGATGGTGGTTATAAGGGTGCTCCCTATGGGCAGAAACCTGCCAGTTCAGGGTCTGGTGCAGGTTGGCACAGATCAGTTGGCAGGGGTTTTAAGAAGGAATTTCAAAAACCTTCTTCGTACAACTCTAAGGCACCTGTGTGTACCTTTTGTAATTTGATAGGCCACACTGTAGATAGATGCTATAAGAAGCATGGCTTTCCCCCTGGTTTTAAGCCCAAAAGCATGGTAAACTGTGTTGAAAATGAGAATTACAATGTTAGGGAAACAGATGTGTACAGCCAAGGTCAGTGTGATCAGTACCAAAATGTTGATGGTGTGCATGATGACTTAGTGAGTGTACCTTCACAGATGGCTCCATCACTCACACTTGAGCAGTATGATCAACTAATGAGACTGTTGCAGGAGAAGAAAGAGAGGAGACACGATGATGGCTGTGGACACAATGATGAGGCCAAGGGGCACCATGCCGTGATGTCAGCTCAGCAGACTAGTGTCTCTGCCAAGCAGCCAGGTAATGGACCTCTTTATGATTCATGCATATGGATATTGGACTCTGGTGCTACAGACCATATATGTCATTCCTTATCTTTGTTTAGCTCGTATCATCCAGTATGTTCTGTATCAGTAAAGTTGCCTAACAATAACCTTGCCCCAGTCACCCACGTTGGTACAGTCAACATCAATCCATACCTAACACTTAAAGATGTTCTACACGTTCCTTCTTTCTCCTTTAATCTGTTGTCACTCAGCCAGCTTACAAAAACCAGTAGCATTGATCTGACCTTTCACTCTAATATATGTCTACTTCAGGACCATTTCAGCAAGAAGACGATTGGTTTAGCTGAAGTTAGACAAGGCCTATACCATATGAATGTTCAAAACAGCACTTCCCAAGCTCATGCTGCTATATCAGATTCATCCCCTTCAAATCTCTGGCATTCAAGACTTGGACACCCTTCTCATTCCAGACTTCTAGAAATTAGCAAATCTGACCCTCTTGTATCAGCTCCCTCACATCCCTCAACATGTACTGTATGCCCATTAGCTAAACAGAAAAGAGCCCCATTTGGGATCTCACATTCAGTTTCTGATTCTTCCTTTTGTCTTGTGCACATGGACATATGGGGTCCATACAAACATCCCACATTGTATAAACAGCATTACTTTCTTACTATTGTTGATGATTACTCTAGATATTGTTGGGTGTACCTTATGAAGTCTAAATCGGAAACCAGGAGCATTATTGAAAGTTTTTGCATATATGTCAATGTCCAGTTTGAGAAACACATAAAAGTCATAAGGACTGATAATGGGATTGAGTTCAAGATGAATCCATTTTATGCATCAAAAGGCATAGTGCACCAAACTAGTTGTGTATACACACCACAACAGAATGGACTGGTAGAGCGAAAACACCAGCACATCCTTAACGTTGCCAGAGCCCTGAAGTTCCAGTCCCATGTTCCAGCCATGTACTGGGGGTTTTGCGTGCAACACGCAGTATACCTCATCAACTTGACTCCATCACCTCTTCTAGACCATAAAACTCCTTTTCAGAAACTGTACGACAAAAGCCCCTCATACAGTCACCTCAGAATATTTGGTTGCTTGTGTTTTGCAACAAATGTCAACCCGTCCAAAGAAAAATTCACCCCCAGAGCCAGGAAGAGTGTCTTCCTTGGAATGTCACATACCACAAAGGGCTATATATTGCAAGACTTGACCACCAAAGAAGTGTTTGTATCCAGAGATGTAATTTTTCACGAAGGTGTGTTTCCTTTCAAGGAAAGGGGCATAGGGGAATCTATTCCAACGTCGTCCTCAACCTCTACAGACTACCTTTCAATGCCAACACTCATTCCACAGACGAGCCAAACTCACTTGTATAGTCTCCCTAGTTCACAAATCCACAGGTCATCCGTTGAAATCCATGATGACTTCACCCACGCACCTGAGAATCAAGCTCCACTCAATGATCTGACCAGCATGCCATCAAGTCCACATGATGCTCCACAACAGCCTACTTCCCCAAACCATAACTGTCCCATACCAGTAAGCCCCAATGCTGACCCATCTCCAGAAATAGCAATCCAATCCATACATGTTGACATGCCTGCTGCAAGGCCAACTCGTGCAAGGCAGCCTCCCAAATATCTTAGTCAATATTTCTGCAATCTCGCCAGTACATCTAAAACCACTTCACACCTCGAGTCACTGTCCTCTTCGAAACTCACTACTCCTCATCCTCTACATGACTATATTTCATTTGATTCGTTAGCACCAAAGTACAAAGCATATGCATTGAACATAAGCAGGTACACAGAGCCTGACTCCTTTGCAGAGGCATGCCAGTCTCCTGAATGGCAAAAGGCAATGGATGAGGAGATTGCAGCACTTGAAAGTAACAATACGTGGGTCTTGGCAGAACTTCCCCCTGGAAAAAAGGCTATTGGGTGCAAGTGGGTGTACAAGCTCAAATACAAGCCTGATGGAACTATAGAGAGATACAAGGCTAGGTTGGTTGCCAAGGGGTATACGCAGCAACTTGGAGTGGATTACCAGGATACCTTTTCTCCAGTAGCTAAGATGACCACAGTAAGGATGGTGTTGGCTTTGACATCTAGGCCTGGTTGGTACGTGCATCAGCTGGATGTAAACAATGCATTTTTGCACGGGGACCTGCATGAGGAGATATACATGTGTGCACCTCCTGGATTATCAGTAAGGGAAGGTAATATGGTTTGCAGATTGCAGAAATCCTTATATGGATTGAAACAGGCAAGCAGAGAATGGAATGCAAGGCTGACTGATTTTCTGATTTCGTTGGGTTTCACCCAGTCCAAAAATGATTACACCTTGTTTACTAGATCATCTGGGGAGTCTCTGCTCATGTTGCTTGTATATGTTGATGATGTGATTGTAGCTAGCAAGAACTTGAGTGAAATTGAAGAGGTGAAAGGAGCTTTGGATTCAGAATTCCGTATTAAAAACTTAGGGGAGTTGAAATACTTCCTTGGAATTGAGGTGGCTAGATCACGGATGGGTACAATCATTAACCAAAGAAAATATACGCTGCAATTGCTGGAGCAGGTAGGATTTCTGGGATGTAAGCCTGCGCATACTCCCATGGAGAGCCACGTGAAGTTGTTTCGGGGTGATTCTGATCCTATGGATGACATTACAAGCTACAGGAAACTTGTTGGCAAGCTAATATACCTCACTATCACACGGCCAGATATAGCATTTAGTGTACAACAACTAAGTCAATTTTTGGACTGTCCCACAGTCAATCATTGGAAAGGTGTACATAGAGTGTTAAGATATCTGAAAAACTCTATTGGACAAGGGATTTTATTGTCAAGTTCCGGAGAGCTCAGGCTAAAGGGGTTTGTGGACTCGGATTGGGCAGGATGCCAGGATACGAGGAGGTCAATCACGGGGTACTGCATGTTTCTTGGAGACAGCTTGATATCATGGAAGGCCAAAAAGCAAACCACGGTTTCACGATCATCAGCAGAGGCTGAGTATCGCGCCATGGCATTAGCAGTGTGTGAGGTGCAGTGGTTGATCTATCTAGCGAAGGACCTTGGCTTGTCTAGACAGGAGCCCGTGGAGCTCTTTTGTGATAGCAAAAGTGCATTGTACATTGCAGAGAACCCGGTCTTTCACGAACGAACGAAGCATATCGAAATTGATTGCCATATTGTCCGAGATAAGGTGTTGCAGGGCACTGTTAAGCTCATGCCAATCAAAACAGAATTCCAGCTTGCAGACATTTTTACCAAAGCGTTGGATCATAAGAGGATGGTGATGCTACTTCAAAGGATGGGGATACATAACATCTATAGCAAGCCTCGCTTGAGGGGGGGTGTTGATGATCAAAAATGTGATGGTGTTGCAGCTCAACATAACGTGGCAAAGAAGGTTGAGCTTGATGATGAGGATGGAGCAATCCGAGTTGACAGCAAAGATTGAATCCGATTGGTGGGTCAATATGCATAATCATCCTATTGGTTGCACCAACATGACGAGGATTGCGGTTGAACAGCAGGAGATCGAAGGGAGCAGGAAGAAAGATGGATGGTTCGGTTGGCACGGTGGTTGGAAAGGCAACGGGGGGAACAGGACGCGGGAAGCAGTTTAAATGGGGGATTTTACCATTGTGCCCCCGTGTGTAAAAGGAGTGGTTAGTTTAATATAGGGATATTCTTGTAATTTCGCAATTTGGCAGTTATTTTTTCTTCTTCTTCTTCTTGCTTTATATGGCCTGTTCGACGAAATTGAAAGTGTGAGGAATTCTGAAGTTTCTGGAATCAATTCAAGTTTTGATCTCGTTCTCCATTCTCTCTATGTTCCTTGGTTATCTTCCTCACGGAAGCATTGCATTTTTCGTTTATATTCGTTGTTTTCAGTTTGTTCAAATGCACGTTAGTGTTTTTGTTGTTCGTTTGGTGTAGGAGCACAGTATTCGAATTATACTGTGCTGTGCTGCTTGAATGCATTTGAATTTTCACACTCATCACTTTGGGCTTCATGTATGGTTCATAAATATGCTAGAAAATGAGTCCATATTACACTCGGCACTTTTCGTCTCTTAGTGTGGCACTCTTGGCGAAGAATACAATCCAATGAACAGCACATTCGCGTTAGCATTCACAATGGCGAGGCGAATGCCTGGTCTGAAAATTGGTCCCATTATGGTATCCTGGAGTGTCCTTATTTGTTAGCGTTGCCGACCTACCTAGCAGGGCTGAGCTCGGCCAACCTGCCCAGGCTACTGCTACTGCTGATGACTTGAACTGATCTATTGGCTGACCTGACCTGACCTGACGAGCTGGGATGAGCTCAGTATACCTGCCCAGGCTGTTGATGGTTTGGACTGACCTGACCTGCGACCTGAAACGACCTTCCGGCACTGGACAGGCGTCAGCCCCCATACATGGTCTTACGACTTTGCGGAGACCTGTGTTTTTGATAAACAGTCGTCCGGGCCTGGTCACCACCTTGTTTACGGATATGATTGGATATGATTGTAGATATCCAATCTTATCAAATATATCTTATTTATTAATTTTATCTTGTATATATAAGTATAGAGATGTGATAGGATTTGATAGGATTTATGTTTATCTCTGTAGCATAAAGTAGGCAATAGATTAGCATGAAATGTCCATTGATTTACTATAAATTGACTTTAATCAAATGGAAAAAGTAGAGATTTGAGTTGTCAAATCTTCTTTTACATGGTATCAGTGCAAGGGGCATCCTAACTCTGCCATCACATCTCTTCCTCTCTGACCATGGCAGCCGAACCTTCTCACGAAAAGAAAATTATATCCCACTATGATCTGCACCCAGGTAATTATCCAAGGTTGCTTATCACCCTTGTCCAACTGACAGGATCAAATTATGAAGAATGGACAAAGGCCGTTCGCGGCTCCTTGCTCGCCTGTTGAAAATAGGATTCCTAGACAGAACCATAACTCAACCTGATGATGGGTCTCCCAACATGGATGATTGGGAGCCTGTTAATTCGATGATTGTGGCTTGGATCTTGAATACGATTGAACCGAGCCTGCGTCCCACTATTTCCTACTCAGAGAATGCTAAGGATTTGGGGGACGCGATTAAACAGCGCTTTGCTGTTACGAATGCTCATTGGGTGCAGCATTTGAAAAAAGCACTCGCAAATTAAAAACAAAATGGAGATTCTGTCATGATTTATTATGGCAGGTTTGAAGAAACTCTAAGATGAGCTGAAAGACTTTGATGACGTCCCAATGTGCTCGTGCATTAGATGTAGATGTGATATGCGGCACACTCTTCTTCGATGCAAGGAGGCTAACTGTGTTCATCAGTTCCTCATGGGGCTTGATGATTCCACTTACAAAACAGTATGCTCTTCCATTCTCAGCCAGGAACTTCTTCTACCTTGAACAGGGTCTATCACATTGTGGTTCAAGAGGAAAGTCTGCCCCCCCTACACTGACGGAAGAGCAGCGTGATTCCTATGCCTTTGCGCTGATACTAGCGCAAAAGTCAGGGCCTGATTGAAAGGGCTAAAAGCTACCGTAGTATACAGACATTGTCGTCAGAAGGGACATGAGGCAAGTGGATGCTTTCAAATCATAGGTCATTCGGACTGGTGCGGCGACTGACCTAAAGTACTGCTCAAGCTTAAAGATCCTACATATCGAGCATCTTCTCGAACCAAGGTCACAGGCAGTGCTGCACATATGGCAACTACCCCCTCGAAGGTTTCTTCCATGTCGAAAGATGTACACAGGGCAGCGTAGGTGTTAGCCAGCCTGTCCGAATCCGAGTTGAGCTCAGTCCTTCGAGCTATAAGTACATGTAAGCAAACACCTTTAGAACGTCTGAATGGTAAGCCTATTGACTCTTCTTGGATCATTGATTCAGGAGCTTCTCATCATATGATAGGTAATTTAAATCTTTTGCATAATTGCGTCCCAATCCCACCTTCCAACATCAGCTGGTCGATGGGACTATGACACAAGCGCAACGCCAAGGGGAAGCTCGGCCGAATGAAGACCTGGTTCTTCACAAAGTGTTCTTTGTCTCAAACTTAACTTGCAATTTGTTATCGGTTTTGCAATTGCTGCGTAATAACGATTATATTGTTGAATTTACCAATGAAAGTTGTGTGATACAGGACTAGAATACCAGGAATCGGATTGGAGTAGGTGACGTGATCGAAGGGCTGTATATTTTGAGAAAATCGTTTGCTGTTCGGATGCACGCAGTTGGGAAGCACTCCAACATATCCCTATGGCACTGGGGCATCCTTCTAATCGAGTCTTGCATTTATTATGTGATGTCGTACCTTCTTTTGATGAAAATAGTACAACCCTTGTGAGGTCTGATTACGTGCAAAGCAGACTAGACGGCCCTTTGACTTGAGTGATACAATTGCTGAACACTATTTTGATTTAGTTCATTGTGATGTTTGTCGCCCTTATCCACATAAAACCTCATGTGGTGCATCTTAGTTTTTATCTTTTGTGGATGACCATTCTCGGGCTGTATGAATGTATTCATAAAAAGTAAAGATAGAGTACTGACTTAGGTGAAGCAGTTCTTTGTCATGGTTAGCATCCAATTCGGCCAAAAGATTAAGATTTTCTGCAGTGATAATTGAACAGAATTTTCACCACTAAGTCCTTTCTTCGTTGACCAAGGTGTGATACATCATACCTCTATTATATGCACACCACATCAGAATGGAAAAACAGAACGTAAACATCGGCATATTCTAAATGTGACACGTGCCTTCTGATCTTCACACGCCAACTTGAGGGGGTGTTAGCATTGCTGACCTACCGAGCTGGGCTGAGCTCGGCTAACCTGCCCAGGCTGCTGCTGATGATGATGTAGACTGGCCTGTTGGCAGACCTGACCTGATCTGCTGAGCTGGGATGAGCTCGGCAGACCTGCCTAGGCAGCTGATGATTTGGACTGACCTGACCTGACTTGCCGAGCTGGGATGAGCTCGCCAGAACTGCCCAGGTTGCCGATGATTTGGACTGACCTATTGGTTGACCTAACCTGACCTGCCGAGCTAGGATGAGCTTGACGACCTGAAGCGCTGGAAGCACCATGTTTATGGACATGATTGTATATGATTGTATATATCCACTCTAATCAAATATATCTTATTTATTAATTTTATCATGTACATAAAGTATAGAGATGTGATATGATTTGATAAGATTTGTATTTACCTCTTTAGCATTAGATTATACAATAGATTGACATGAAATGTCCATTGTATTTACTATAAATTAACCTTCATCAAATGGAAAAAGTAGAGAGGCAAGTTTGTAGCCGTTTCGCTTAATGATCCCACAGCTCGGAGTGACCCTCCATTTTGGAATTTTTTTCTCATGCAGTTGATTTATCGTGGTTTCACATCTGTCGTGAGCCTAATAAATTTGTTTGGACAGCAACATCTTCTGGCCGATTTAATATTTCTGCTTGGGATTGGTTTCACACACTGGTCATACCCACCTGATGGCTAAATATATTCGGCACTCTATTGTCCCATATTTTATCGGTCTTTGACGAGCATATAAATATTGCCTTAAATAAAAATAAGTTTGTCTGACCATACAAAGGCGCAGATCGTCTAAGTTTACATTAGCGGCGTGGATCTAAAGAGCATAGGTAAGTCGTCGCTGTCCAGGGGACGTATGACATCCCCTCAAACCGACAAAGATATCAGGTCACCATCAGTAAAACCTGACCAAAAAGGTCGAGCTTTGGACATTTCAGTTCAGTCACCTCTGCACTAGCAGACACCTCATCCATGCCCTGCAGGTTGGCCATGGACCCGGTGCCCCAACATAATATGCTTAGATTGGTAAGACAAGACCTGCCAAAGCAAACACTTACCATGTTAATAGCTTAGCCATGCAACTCAACACTTGGCAATACATGGCAGTCATGCACGCGTAAGAACAGAACACTTGGTTCTCCCCCACAGCTCCTCAACATTCAATGTCTGCCCAAACCGTATAAAAAGAAGTAATGATGCCATTCAGTGGCCATTTTCAATTCAGTGAGCAAAAATTACTATAACAACACAAAAAACGAGACATTTTTATCTAGAGTTCATGTATACAAATATTGTAAAACCTATAATTGACTTGAGCAACGGATGATTTTTCCTAGAGCAATAGCTCGAGGACCTCTAACGATGTTTAACTTGTGTAGATTTATGGGAAAGCTAGTTTTTGCAACAAGCTAATATGTACAAGACTTTGACGGTGTTTTTCAGTATTCAATCATCTTTGTTCCAGGTAAAAAGCTAACAACGCCATTTGACACTAGAAGGAGGGTCAACCATGCCTTGATTTTCATTTTTTTTCCTAAACACGTGTAACATCCCTTTAAAATAGGAAAGAACAATCAATATGATGGTGATAGATCTTCTCACTGCTGGCGGTAGAGAGACAATCCTGACCATCTCCCAGAGCAAGTCTTCTAGGGGCAGTTTGGGCGTCCAGATGTTATCCGATGGATTATCCATGAAGAGTACAATCAAGAAGTAAAATATGTGAATCAAAATATGGATATCAAGTCTTGGTTGACCAAGTCAAGGACAAAGCTCTATAAGCACAGTATACTGCCCAATACCTTCCTTAAGATTATGGAAAAGGCAAGACTCTCAAGAGGGCTCCTCTCTACTGAGGGATGGGTTCATTGAAGATGCTAGGGGCAAGGATAAAAACAGACATTGAACCTTTAACCCGACCAAAAAATCTCTTAGGGTTAAGTCATGTCATTCCAGGCACGTGTAATGGGAACCGCTTCTCCCCTACGATCGAGGCTGTTGAGAAATATGTTTGGTTAATTTTCAAAGACATGATTTTAAGTGGTGAATTCTTAAAAATGTCACATATGGTGTTAAAAATGATTAAAAGTTGAAATAAAGTTGAAAGAAATGAAAAAGTGACATCGATCTCTACATAGTTCTCTCAGCTAGAGATCGATGTATACATAGATCTCTACATAGATCTCTCAGTCAGAGATCGATGTACATCGATCTCTACATCGATCGATCAATGTCACACAGAGGCAAAAGTTGAAACTCACTGTGAGACATAGATCTCTCAACCAGAGGTACATCGATCAATCGATGTATTCATCTGTCTCTAAAATTGAGACATAGATCGATCGATGTCCATCGTTTTTGGTGAAATTTTTCTAAAAAGTGATAAAATGATTGTTTTTCATTTATATATGTTTCATATATGTTCATCATGTGATTATTATGTGTTTTTGGTGATTATAAATGTCTTGTGACTCACGTGCTTTGGAAGTTTCTACAACTTACCAAAAAGTGCAAAATTGGAATTTTCAGTTTTGTAGGAACATCACATGGTGAAAATATTTCAAGGATGTATTCTTATACTATTTATCATGACAAAGGTGATATCATGATTATTTCTGACCATCCGGGTCATTTCTGGAGTTTTCACATATCAGAGGTATTTTGGTCATTTTACCCCCAAGGGTATTTTTGATATTCTCACTCAAGGAATCTCTTGAGCATATTATTATTTTCATTATGGATCTGATTTATTATTAATTTGATGATAATATGGTGATTCTTTATCTTATTCTCTCACATGATGATATTATTGACTATAGCTTGATATGTGACGATTTGAGATGTCACATTCTATTTCTTTCTTGAAGACCTTCTTATATATGTTATAAGAGCATAATTATCATCATTATTCAGATATATCAATGGTGTTAAAGGTGTAGAAATTATCACAACGTATAAGAAGAAATATTGGGAATTTTGGTGTTACACGTTGACATAATCTCGTCAATTATTATCTATTGATTTCTTCTTCAAAAATCTGAGTTGCTACACATATATGTATGCTTAAAAACGTGATTTATCAGGTGGTATTATTGATGTACTCATTTTATGGCTTGGTGACAAGTGGACCAACAAAAAAGGAGCTAGTTGGCAAAAATTGCCAACTAGGATATTTTCAAATATAGCCAACAGCTATATGGCTATTTGTGGCAGATGTTTAGTCAAAATGAAGCTCTCACATACCCTATTCTTGTGCTTGGAGTTGAGGATATTTTGTTGGTATTATCCTTTCTTATTTTCTTCATTTTACAAAGGATAATCAAAAGTTTTTTTCTTGGAAAATTGAAAGTAGCCAACGGCTACTATGAGTTTCTTGGAGATAATTTTTCATGTGAAATGTTCAAAGCCTCACATGCCTATGTTTATGCTAAGAAGTTGAGGTATTATCTTCTCCATATTATCTACATGTTGCAAAGGATAAATGAGACATGCCAAGTGTGTATTTTCGGCCAACAAGGTGTATCCAAGGTGGACCACTTATGTTGTCTTATTTTGCCAAGTGTACAAGGCCAACCAATGATGTGAAGACACTTGGACTTGATGATGAAGATGGTGACACGTGCAATTCCTATCTCCAAGGCTCAGTTCACACTATAAATAGAGGCAATGGTGAAGAACATGAAACACACTTGAAGCTCACAAGCATTTGTTGAATTGTCTAGCTATCATCTTCTTGTTGTTGTTGTTCTTGTTCCATTCTATGTAGCAAAGGTGTTCTTGTTGTTTTTGTTGAGCTACAAGCCTCTTAGGCTTTATTTGTAATATTGATTAGCCATTTCTATAAGGTTACATCAATAGATGGTAGAGGTGTTGCAACTAAGTATTGCATAGAAGGTGACTATCCAAGTCTTGAGTAGGATTGGTGTATAACCCTAGGATCAAGCTTGGTTCTTGTTGTAAGGTGATTCATTTCATAGTGAAATCTAAGGAATGGTGTTCCTTAGGACTGGAGTAGGTCACATTGACCGAACCAGGATAAATCCTCGGTGTTCTTGTCTTGTTTCTTCATTTCTGCATTCTGCCGATTTTTACTGCAGTTTTCACACAACTTCTCACAATTTGAAAAAATAGCTAAACACTTTCAAAATTTGTGATTTTTTGGAGTTATACTTCAGACTGTTAGCTTTCATTTTCAATAATAATCACTTGATTTGAGCAAGGGAAAGTTAGTCTTTCAATCTTTGCAAGATAACTGCTCCAATTTGGCTGCAATATGACCAGTTTTGAGAAAACTTAAATTCTGCATTTATCAAGAATTGTTTAAGTTCAGGTCCTTTTGGACACATCAACTACACATCCTAAGGAGTGTTTTGATATAAGAGTTAATTGCACCTGGTATCCATTCTTTTCCACAAAGTTTTAAGTAGCATCCAATGTTTCATGAAACACACTTGCCATCCAGACTTATAGGGTTAATATACACCTGGCATCCGGATGACCTGCTGGTCGACCGTTGACTGCTGAAATTGACATTTGACCGGACTTAACCCTACTTTTAACCCGACTTTAACCACAGTTTACAATTAATAAAATAATAAAGTCAAAAAAATTAAAAGTTTAAGAAAAAAATAAATTAAAAATCAATAAAAAACCTTCACCCCACCTCATCCCCACCCCTTTCATCTTCTTCCCCTGCAAAATCCATTGGAGACAATTATGAATTGTTAAGATTACTTTAGATTCCGTTCTCCGTCGTCGTTTCTAGACCTCCTGCCACTGCCGACGACCACCGTACTAGACTCGTAACGGCAGTAACCGCTGTCCCCATCGGGATAGCGACATGGTTTTGGATGCCCTGGCTATGGGAGAATAAGATCCTGCTTTTGCAAATCCGTCCTTGAGGATATATGGCATACGTGTAGATCTTGCCAGTTTTCAAGCTACAACCGATGGTTTCTGTCAATTTGGTCTTTTGGTATATTCATTTGAATAACAAACTGAACAAACATCTTTTGAAGGCCTTGACACCTCACCTAGAATTGATCAACAATCACGGTATGTCATGATTCATCTTTTTGTGTATATTAAGTTCATGCTTCAAAGTAACATATATAAGCATCTGGATGGAATGTGTTTGTGTGTCTATTATGCCTCAAGGGAAACTAGAGCTCTATTCAGGCCGCTACTTTGATTTTCCCAGCTTTGCTTTTGTCGTTTTCAGTCATGAAATTCAACTGTCTTTACCTCTGCTCTCACTTTACAGGGCTTCCTTTTAATTTTGTCTTCTGCTGCTGCCGTGATTAAGGTCATGCTTGGTGACGACCCCGGCGGTAATTCAGAAAAAAAAATATGAATTGTTAGACAAATTGGTTTTCAGGAGGAGTGGGGGTTGGTTTCGGCTTTCGTTAATTGCATATTGATATGGCTCTCAGGGAAAATGACCTTCAGAAGGTGGGGTGTTGGTTTTTTGCAGGGGAAGAAGATTGGTTGGTTTCGCCACCTGAAGAGCAGGATTTGGTTGTTGTTATTGGAAGGAATGGAGGAAAGATGAAATTAACCAGGGTTGGAAAAAGTTTGGCGCCACTTGGGAGAAAAGTGAAAAAAAAAGGAAATTTCATAAAAACCGCCTACAGCAGGTCATTTCCCGGTTGCCGGATGCCAGGTGTCTATTAACCCTATAAGTCTGGATGACAAGTGTGTTTCATAAAACATTGGATGCTACTTAAAACTTTGTGGAAAAGAATGGATACCAGGTGCAATTAACTCTTTGATATAAAGATCAACCTTTTTGGTTGAGTATTCAAAGAGTAAAATGTTTTTTCAAAATTAGCAACTTTCTGTCCAATTCTGTCCAGATTGACCATCTGAATCTTCTTATTTGTTTGAAAGGCCAACGATCTTATTTTTGTCTGATTTTTGGACAGAGTCTTGTTAACACATTGAATTTCAGATCTGGAAAGTTTTATAATTTTTGGAATTGTGTACACTTATTTTTGAATTTTTCAAAAACGGGTTCTGAATCTGAGGTGGTCTCAGATTCTGTTTCCAAAGGGGATTTTTACAAAGGGTAGTAGTGTAATTTCCGCTAACCACTATTCACTCCCCTATAATGGTGTTTATTGCAGGTGCATGGTCCAACAGAGGCGTCTCTAAGGGTGATTCATAATTAGATCGCCCCTAGTATACACGGGTGGTGCAAGGAAGCCCCTTTTCTGAAGAAATTGTGGAGTACGCTGCCGAAGACAATTTTAGGGTTCCCATGATGTACACCTACGATGGCACCCCCGAGCTTATGGATCATCTCTTCTAATCCCATACAGCAATGAGTTTGGAGAATGTCACAGACTTGCTGAGGTGCAAAGCCTTCCTCGTTTATTTGAGGAGAAAGGACAGGTGATGGTTTCAATATTTGTCGTCTCAATCTATATATGCTTTTCGACAACTGGCCTAGAGGTTCAAACCACAATTTGTGTCTTGTAAACCTTTTGTCAAAAACTCAGCACTTGGTGAATCTAAGGCAGTTTCCAGAGAAGTCAGTTTTACTTTATATGCAATGCTTCATGGATGAGTCACTATAGGCCAGGGATCCTAATGATGGGGTTATAGACTGTGCATTCATAAATATGCTGAGGTCGGGTCACCTCATTTCCCAATTGGTCGAGGTGAACCCAAAGACTCTTTATGACTGTTTGAAAAGAGCCCACCAATTCGCTCAAGGCGAAGAGACCAATAGGTTAAAAAGAGAGGATGAGTCACCCTACTAAAAGACGAGCCAGGGCAAATACAAAAAGCAAGGTCATAAGGGTCCCAGGGACAAGCACAATGCATTGAACGCAGGAGGGGTGAGACAAGAAAGGGTTTCCATTAATTGCCCGTTGGGATGGAGGTCAAATAGGATTCCAAGTCATACTTCAAATATCATAACGATATTGGTCACGACACGGAGTGTTGTATACAACTCACGCAGAGAACCAATCCCCTCATAGAACAGTGTCATCTACATCAGTTTTACGACCCAATATCACAATTGCACAACTCATTGGATTTCTGCTAACCTTCTCAAGAAGAAAAGTGCCAGGAGAAAAGCAGCATTGCTGCCGAAAGAATGATTATGAGGAGGATGAAGGGCTTGATGTTGCAGGTCAGCCTCTGTTTATTTCAGTAATTTACATGATTTTTGGTGGACCTGGCATACCAAGGTCAAGGCCAGAGATAGGGTCGGCTTTGACTTCAGACAACTAACCCAATAAAAAGGCAAAGCTATCAGTGGAGTTAACCTATGGGCCAGGTGACCCAATCCTGTTGGGCTATGACAATAAAGGCTTGGTCATTGACATCTTTGTCAACCATGAACCTAATAACAATATGGAGGTACATCAAGTTTATGTCGATACAAGCAGCACAATGAAAGTGATGTACTACAATGTCTTCCAAGTGTTGGGCCTACAGCGTAACTAACTATGCCCTGTATCAACTTCATTATTTGGATTCTCTCGTGCGGCAGCGTAGCTAGCAGCCCTAGTTACATTGTCAGTTACATTTTGCAAGCACTTCAAATGTTCTAATATATGGGTAGATTTTGTCTTCATGAAAGAGAGGTCAGCCCACAACATTCTCCTCAGTCGGCCAACCTTAATCAATTTGGAGGCAATTGCCTGACCTCCTGAGTAGGGTGGTGACTATACATGGGAACTTGCGGGCGGCCAAAGTTTCTATGTTATGGCAATCAAAGAAAAATTATTTATACCAAAAGTTAACCTTGATGATATTGCCCCTCCGACTGAGGAGAAGCTGGAGTCAGACAAGGTGGTCCAAGATTTCATTCGAGACCCTGAATTGCCAAAGAATGTGATCAAAATTTGAACTTGGATGCCTACCGAGTTGCTGAGTCAACTCCATAATCTATTGGGAGAATTTGCAATTATCATTGCCTGGACATCTGAGCGCATGCCAGAATTTTCTACAACTTTTGCCGAGCATAAGTTCAACATAGATCCTAGCATCAAACCTGTCAATCAAAACGATAGAAACTTCTCCCTAAAAGGATCAAGGTAATCGCAGAAGAGATAGGCAGATTGCTTATTGCCAAGTTTATAATAGAAGTCCTCTATCCAATCTGATTAGCCAATAAATCTTGATAAATCTTCGAGGCTATGTATTTACTATATTCATTTGAATAAAGCTTGTCCAAAAGATTGATATCCCTTGCTAAAGACTGATAGATTGGTGGATTCAATAATTGGGCATGAGGTCTTCGACTTTCGTGATGCTGTCAAAGGTTGTCATTAAATAGCTATGGCTAAAAAAGATTTAGATAAAACCTCCTTCATCACTATAGAGGGCATCTACTGCTACGTCAGTATGACTTTTGGCCTAAAACGGGAGCCAGCCTATCAGAGGCTAGTTAATTTATTGTTCAAGGATCAGATCGACCGCATCATGGAGATTTATATTGATGACATACTTGTCAAGAGCTAGACTCTTGATGTGTATATCCAAAATTTGAGAGAAGTATTCATTATCCTCAGAGACTACAAGATGAGGTTGAACCCTAAAAAGTGTATGTTTGGGTTCAAAGCCAAAAATTCTTATGATACATAGTCTCCAAGGAACGGTTTCAGGCTAACCGCATCAAATTTGAAGCTTTAAAAGATATGCTCCCACCTCACAACATTAAAGAGGTGCAAAGTCTAACTAGAAGGATCACGACACTGAACATATTACTGTCTAAGTCAGCTGAAAGATCACTTCCATTCTTTTAGATTCTAAAGAAAAGAACCATATTTCAGTGGGATGGAAAGTGTGAACAGGCCTTTGATGACTTAAAAGTTCTATTTGGACGAGGTGACAATCTTAACCTTTCCCACCCCTGACGAGGTGCTATATATATTTGGCCCCCTGTTGCAAAGCTGATAGTGCTTCTTGGTCAGAGAGGAAGATAGTTTGTGGAAGAAGCCAATATGCTTTGTGAGCAAAGCATTGTGTGGACATAAGATGAGACACACTAAAGCTGAGAAGATAGACTTAGCGTTAGCCATCACTACAAGAAAACTTAGACTCTATCTTCAAGCTCATCCCATTGCGGTCATTACTAATCAACCCTTGAAGAAAATACTATCTAAGCCTGAGATGTCGGACCGAGCAGTCAAATGGGTCATAAAAATGGCCGAATATGACATCAAATATTGACCACAAACTTCCATTATGGCTCAAGCACTGGCAAATTGTATTTCTGAGGAGATTTTTGTAGAGGATGAGCAGCCCCATGAGGAACACTAAACCATCTATGTCGATGGATCCGCTTCCTATGATGGCAGAGGAGAAGGCCTCCTAATCATATGTACAAAAGTGGAAGAGTTTGAGTATGCACTTCGATTTGTGTTCGACACCAATACAACAAAGGCAAATACGAATCCCTGATTGTCGTCTTGAGCCTTGCTAGAAAACTAGAGGCTCAGAAGGTCAAATCGCATAGTGATGCTCAACTTATTGAGGCACAAGTAAGCAGTGATCAGAAGCCAAAAAGGATGAGATGAAGGAGTATCTGTAAAAGTTGATCAAACTAAGGGAATATCCGAGGATGTTGAGATCGAACATATCACAAGGTTGGCCAGCAACAGGGTCGACGTGCTTTCTTGTCTAGCATAATCGAAACCAATAGCCTTGGCAAAAAAGAGCATAATAGAGCTTATCAAGCATCAGGCATATGATCAGGCCAAGGTTCTCTAGCCGACTATCATCGCACATAGATGGACGAGATTTTAGCTTCTTAAAGCACCGCATTCAGCCGTAGGATAAGCAAGCAGCAAAGAAGCTACGCATCTAAGCTTCCAGGTATGCCATTTTTAATGAAGTCTTGTACTTGAGGTCTTTCTCTCAACCATGGCTTAAGTGTGTCTCTAAGGACGAAGGAGGTTACATTCTTTTTGTGATTCATATGGGAATCTTTGAGAATCATTCTGGTTCAAGGTCTCTCGTGTGTAAGTTCTATTTTGGGGGGGGGGGGTTATTATTAGCCAATTTCATGCAGGATGCTCTTAAATTGTTTAAAAATTGCTAGGCATGGCAGTTGCTCGCTCTTTTATCTCATCTTTCTAATCAAGAAGTTATTCTCGTTATCAAAGCCTAGCCATTTTTCCAATGGGGGATTGATCTCTTCGGCCCTTTGCGATGTGCTCCAGGATCTTTCAATATCTTCTCATTGATGTTGACTACTTTACGAAGCGGATCGAAAGAGAACCTGTTGTAGAAATGAACGGGAATCATGTGAAAGCATTTCTCTTAAAGCACATTATCTGCCATTTCACGCTGCCACGAGTCTTAGTCTCTAATAACAAAAACAATTTCTTGAGAACACAGTGAAAGACTGTTGTGCAGAGTTACGAAAACTACAATTACTTGAAATGCGTTCGGATAACATACTTTTTCGATGGAATGTGAATCAAACCCATGTTTGAATTGAAATGGCGAACAGCCCAACCCTTGGAACATACTACTTCATACAATTTAATTCTTTTTCTAAAGTTGTCTCTAGAGCAAATCCTCCGTCCCTTCCGAAAAAAAGACTGGGACTGAGAAATTAATAGAGTATAAACTTATCTTCAAGCTTTACCCACCCAACGGATTATGACTTAATTATTACGTCGCTAGGATTCATCCAGTTAAAGTAACTAAGAACTTCTAATTGAAGTAATAAAATAATATTTCACCTCGAAGGAACATCCTCGAGCTAACGGTATGCAGAGCTTGCCAACCTCAATTTGAAAGAAGGTGTAAAGTAGCAACTAGGAAAGCTAGAGCGGGCTGGGTAGACGTGTTGTCCAGCATCCTGTAGGCGAATCACACAACTCCTTCACCTCAACCTAGTAATCTCCTTTTGCCTTGTGTACGGCTCCGAAGGTGTAATTCCAGCTGAGATTGGCTCCACAGTAGCCAGAGTAGAAATATTCCAACCAGAATAATAATCAAAGTCTACTTGTGAATCTCGACAACTTGGAAGAAAAAAGAAAGCAAGATCATATTCGAATGGCACAATACAATAACTTGATCTCTCAATATTACAATGCGAGCATGCGACACAAATTCTTCAAAGTGGGGGCCTTGTCTTTCGAAAGAATGCTGCATGCCAGGTTAATCATTCAAGCAGACTTGACCCGAAAACAGGAAGGTCGTACCACACAATCAATGCTTCTCTTTTTGGAGTCTACAAGTTCGAAACTCTAGCTGCTAAGAGTTTTTTACGAAGTTGGCATTGTATCGAACTTCAAACTATTTCATGTATAATACTTGTAAATTTTCTCTCAAAAAATCAAGTGCACTTTGTCCATTCATTGTTGTTTATAATATTTTATAGTAGAAATAACTTAGACACAACGGAATACGTTTAAGGCAGGACCTCAACAATGTGGCCTTGGCAGGTCCAAGCCGCTACAACATCTCAAAAGTGGGTGTAGCACAAGTTTTCCGATTCGCCTTAGTAGGTTTGAGTAGCAACCCTAACAAGATGATTAATCCACAATAGGTTTCACGTAATGCCTAAATGGTGGACACGAAAATAAGACCCAACAAGCTTTGCGCATCCCAAAACTCAACAGCTATGGGTGGCCCCAACAAGGGGATTATGTTGACATAGGTTTTCCACATTCGACCTTGCAAGCCTGAATAGTCACTATATCCTATGTAGTAATCCAATAGAACAAGTCTCCAAAGCTCATACAAGAGTTACCGATGGCATGCTTCTGACGTCAAACTTAGAGACCTAGTCTAATTTATTTGTAGGCTACAACTAAAGGGGCTAGAGCAGGAGATAGAATTTTCTGATCCCAGTACAGAATAGGTTTTTTAAAATTGAAACCTAGTTTCATTTTCATCAGACTATGTTTCAAGGGAATGCAAAAGATTATGGCTCAGCCTTTAAGGCTCTGAGGCGCAAAAATTAGCAATTCTTTTTTTGTCAGTTTAACCTTGGATGCCCACGTAATTATACTTGGAGTTTAAAACTGCTTATATGTTAAGATGCCTTATTATTCAGCTTCAACTCCATCTTATACTAGGTGAGGTCATCACACTTAGAATTGTTTAAGATTTTGCAATTCATTCTTACGATTCTGACTATTTTCTTGCTTATCTCTTCGCCTTAGTTTTAAAGGAATGAGGTTTTGCATTTGTGAGAATTTGTTAAAAACTTCCGTACATCATTATTTCAAGTCCAGTCACTCATCTCAGTTTAGAAAGCCGAGTCGATCATAGTTATTTATCCATTATAGTTTCTGTGATCAGCGGTTTCCAAGTCAGAAACAACTGAACAAAAAAGCTAAACAGAAAGAAAAACTAAACACAATACTTGATTAACTTGTAGCATTTCATTCCATTGAAATTCATATGTTACAACGATTTGGAATTGAGAATATAAGGAAATAGAAACCAAAAAACAGAAGCTTATTTTAAAACCTACCGCAAGTTAGCACTCTCACAAAAGAGTTTGCATTGTTTGTTGGAATCAATCAATCCTATACCAAGACGTAATCGTTCGGTGCGTGCGTATGAAAAAGTAAAAAAGTAGCAAAACCTGGGGTGAGTCGAAGACTGTCTTTTAAGACGTATTGCTCTGGTATACCTTGTCCAACCGGCGTTAGCAATCGTCTCTCAGGATACAATGGGTACCTGTTCATTTGAGCGGCACTGCTTAACTTGAACCACAGCGAACCTTCGAGTATACTGACTTCTCTTGGACGTGATACAGAAAGAAGAAAACGAAGAAAGCAGAAGAGGAGTGTGTGTTCGGATCGCACACTGCCTCTGTTTATATAAAGGAGTTGGTTGAAAATTGGTTTTCGCAGATGGACTCGTGACCGTTGGATCAAAGCGTAGATCAAGTAGAGCCGTCGGACGAAAACCAAAACAGTTTTTGTTGAGCGGTTATTGACGGTTGAAATCACATCCGTCAGATAAAACCCGAACTACATGATTAATCCTGGAGCTTTGGATGAAAACCACATTCGGTTAGGCGGTTTGGTCAGTTTGAATTACAGCCGTTGGATCAAAGCTGACACCCCCCACACCGTTATATCAAAACCGTTTGATCTTATCATATAAGGAAGACCTGATGATAATGGATGGACCGGATCAGACTAGGAGACGTTGTGTTGGGCCGCTGCGCAGCTAGGCCTGAAGTCTTTGACTATTTACAAAAAATAATTAATCCAAAAGCCCAAAGAAATTTTCTCCAAAAAGATAGGAACCGCCCACGAGGCCCCGAGCCACGAGCCCGAGCCGGCCAGATGGACGGGCAGCGACGGCGGCTGTGCTCGCGTGTGCCAGCCATCTACGTCTTCCCTCCGGTCAAAAATTCTCTTGTCCTTAGGGCATATTTAAAGTGACCATTGTAGCCATTAATAAGGTGGCTAAATCAACTCATTTGTCAAATGCGGTATTCCTTCATAAGGGTGAGGTGGCCTCCTAAGAATAGGACGCATCATCCATAAACCATGTTTTCTATCCACTTTGAGTATTAATTTCTCATTCACCCAGTATCGTAATTGAGTGATTCCAAAGCCTAAAATTAACTAATCGTTACGTAGGGCCTATTAATTTCCATTTTTCATTGACGAAAACTAATTATAATTAAACGCAAAGTATGTTGCTTAATCAAGTTTACAACTTATCTTAATGGGCCAAAGCCAAACTTTCCAATTCCTCCAACAGCTTATTCTAAAACCTGCAGCAAGTTAGCACTCTCACTAAAGAGTTTTTGTTTGTTGAACTAGGATGCTGCTTCAAGATTGTACAATTCAGCAATGCGGGGGTCTTCTAGCCTTAGGCTGCCTATATCTAGTACTATTTCTCCTATATTCTACTCCGGAAGGGATGGCCAGATCTTCGAAAGGGTTTGAAGGAAAACCATGATGCGGTACGATTGGACCAAGAGTATGGAGGCACACCAACGAATTTCGGCAATCTTGGTCTGAATCTTAAATTACTGTGAAATATAGAAGCATTCAAGAATATGCAGAAGAGCCAACATAACATCAAGTGGGTCTATAACATCAGAATGAAGTCAGGAAGAGCCAAATCATTCGGTCCCTTATCATACATAAAGAATCCTTCTTTTACAGTTCAAAAAAAGGAATTCATAACATGAATAGTTTCTATCTCTATTAAACAACCAAAGACAACCAGTCCCCGCAGTTGGCCAAAAACAGTAGCGGCAGTAGCGATTATAACAATAACATCCACAAGCACAGAAGTAGTAGCTTGTACAGCGGCGGCAGAATGTTGGGGATGAAAGAAGATGACTCGGAGACGGATTCGTCGGCATCACCACTGCCACATGGTGAGCTGTCCTGTGCTTGAACTGCCAAATAAAACACAAGTGGACAATTGTGAATAACAATACAAAGATAGATTGCGAACAATACTAATCAAGATGATTAAGCCCAAAATCATGAGAATAAAGAATTATTTTGCAGTAATAGAGAAACTAAACAGAGCAAGAAAGGACTAACGTGCAGTTATGAGCAAGAACAGAACTAGGAAAGTAAGCTTAGTCATATCCTATAGTAAAAGTGCTAACTGTAATAGATTTGCAATTCTTTGAAATTACTACCCATCCTTTTATCGCATCAAACTTTTGGTCTGATCTATTCACCGAAGCCGGCTCACCTTGGACTATCCATAGAATTTGACAATGAAACAAGTATGTCAACATCTTGATTTGTAAACTCCGTAGGGAGGGAAAGGACGCAGAAGGGTCGCTCAACAGAAGCTTATGAGTTCAAAGTCAACATATAATTTATGTCATTGCCGGAGTTCTTTGCAATATGTCAACAGCTTGACTTGTCAATTAAGCAAGGGAAATGACGCCAAATAGGAGGACTGAGAATCCTATGCTATTCTGAATGAGGAAAATTGTTAGGAAAAATGAGTTGAATGGACAAACAAACAACACGATACGATTGTCGAGACGTGATAGGAATCACTATTCTTAAAAGCAATTTCGCCTCTACCGGTGAGCAAGGTGAACTACGAGCGAATGCTTCCCAGGATTTAACGGCTTTCCTTGTTCGTTTCCTCTACGAGAAAGGGAATGAACTTGCAAAGAGAAGTGTTTGGATGCAGAGGAGAGGAAGGAAGAAAACTGTTGAAAAATTCTGCACTAAGTTTTTCAAGAGTTTTCCTATTTTTTTGTAAATAGTCAAGCCTTGTATATATAGGCTTTTAGATAGATTAAAACATTGTTTTAAACATGTTTCAGCAGTTTCCAGACCTTCCAAGTTAGTTTTCTAACGTTCACTTTTGAAGGGAGATGATTCTTGGACCAACAGACGCAACACAGCATGAAAGGTTCTGTCCATTGGCACATCGATCGATCGATGTCACTTCGATCGATCGATGTCATCGATCGAAGTTGGACAGAAACATTTCTTTATTCATTCTGTCTCACATAGATCGATCCATGTATCGATCGATGTCACATCGATCGATCGATGTGATCGATCTATGTTGGACAGAAAGGTTCCAGTATTGCATTGCACTACATCGATCGATCGATGTACACATCGATCGATCGATGTCTCTCACATAGAACGATCCATGTCTTCCAGAACACTTAACTTTATTCTAGCTTTCACTTGGTTCGATCCAACTTATGCTTGGATCGATCCAAGTGATATTCTTCAAGTTAAAAGTGTTCAAATCATTAACCAAACTTCCAAACAACATTACACATGTTTTTATATAAGTTTGAAGCATATTTAAAAGTATTTTAACATACTTTTCCAACAATCCTCCACATGATCTAAACTTATATACAAACATTCTTGAACGTTAACAAACTGACCTCTCTATTATCAAACAAAGACAATGACACATAATGGACAATAACTTAAGTCTTGAATTGCCACTTAGTACAAGAAGAAGTATATAAACGGAAATAAGATGATATTGACGTCTTGAATCTTATCTCACTATTGTTTATATAAACTTACAACTGACATGTCATTGACTAGCTTCATGAAAGTTCGCGGTGTGGTGCGATATCGGCCATGCACCCAGTCCCATGTTTTCATACGTGCTCTACGGAGTTGTTCCAAAATCTCATAGGAAGCGACACCACCTCCACGATTATATATGTGAAATTCATCAAGTGTGTACTGCTCACACCATCATACAACATGACTATAAATTTCAAAAGAGATTCTGAAAATCTCATCCTCTTTTACTTGCAGTAAGTACTATCTTCAACAGCACCATAGGATGAGACAAAATGATAGTACTTGTAGAACTTTTATATGACTTGTTTTTACCACATTAAGCCCCGTTTGTAGGATGTCTACTAATAGTGGGTTGGGTTGTTGTCATACAAAGTTCACAACAATGAAACCAGACTCATTCCCCTCGACGCTTGTTGGACTAAGTTCTTGTTTAGTCCTTTGGTTAATGGGTCTACCAGATTCAACTCGGTTCTTATATGCTCCAAGTTGATCACCCCTGAACTAAATAGATCCCGCACAATATTGTCTCTAAATCTGATATGCCGGCTCTTTCCATTGTAGACCTTATTCTTCTCTCGAGTGATCGCTACCTTTGAATCACATCGTATAGAAACAGAAGGCATATGATTATACCACAAAGGAATATCAACTAACAAATTCCTTAACCATTCAGCTTCTGTTGTAGCAAGTTCTAACGTAAGAAACTCCGATTCCATAGTTGATTTTGCTATACATGTTTGCTTAGAAGATTTTCAAGAAATGGCTCCACCACCCAAAGTGAATACATAACCATTTTTTGAATTAATCTCATCATCATCCGACACCCAATTAGCATCACATAAACCTTCTAATAATGCTGGAAAACCATTAAACACAAGACATAGATCTAATGTTCCTTTAATATATCCCATTAATCTTTCTAAAGCCATCTAATGTTCACTACTTGGATTATGAGTATATCTCGCTAGCCTATTTACTGCGTAAGCTATGTCAGGTCTTGTGCAATTCATTAGATACATCATACTTCCAATTATTCAAGCATATTCAATTTGTGAAACACTATTGTTCCTATGTTTCTTCAAATGTACAGCAGCATCATACGGTGTGCTTAAGGGTTTAACATCAAAGAAATTAAATCTTCTCAACATAATGAGATTGCGACAAGGCATAACCCCCACAATTCTCGACTAACTTTAAACCAAGTATGAAATCAGCCTTACCCACATCTTTCATGTCAAAGATGGAGGATAAGAATGATTTAGTACTATTCACAACTTGCATATTATTTCCAAAAATCAACATATCATCGACATATAAACAAACAATAACGCAACCAGAATTTTCAACTTTGCTATATATGCAACGGTCACTTTAATTAACAATATAACCGTTGGAAACCATAGCATTGTCAAATTCTCCATGCCATTGTTTTTGCGCTTGTTTAAGACCATACAAGGACTTCTTAAGTCTACATACCTTATGTTCTTGTCCTTGAACAAGCATATCTCTTGGTTGATGCATATATATTTCTTCATCTAAATCACCATTTAAGAAAGCCGTTTTAACATCCATTTGATGTATCACCAACTTATTAATGGAAGATAAAGCAACGAGAACTCTTATTGATGTTATTCTCGCTACCGGTGAATATGTATCAAAGTAATCTATTCCTTCTTGTTGTGTAAACCCCTTGGCAACTAGTCTTGCCTAAAACTTATCAATTGTGCCATCAGCCTTTAGTTTCTTCCTAAAGACCTATTTACAACTGATAGGCTTACATCCTTTAGGCAATTCTACTAGTTTCCAAGTATTATTACTAAGAATCGACTCAAGTTCACTTTTTATAGCTTCTTTCTAAAACTTAACATCTATGGACTTCATAGCCTCTTTACAGGTCTTAGGATCTTCTTCTAAAATAAAGGCAGTTATAAATTCGTCTCCAAACGATTTTTCACATCCTCTGCCTTTTGCTTCTCCTAGGAAAAGAAACAATTTCATCACTAGATTTAATACTAGACTCACCAAGTTCAAAACTAGTATTACTTATTTTCTCTTATTTCATTGAAAATTCAAGTTCAAAAAATTCAACATTCTTGGATTCCATAATCACACCATTGTCTAAAGTCATAAACCTATATGCAGCACTATTCAAGGCATATCTGACAAACACACAATCTCTTGTTTCAGAACCAATTTTAATCCTTTTGAATTCAGGAATTCCAACTTTGGCTAAGCACCCCCACACTTTCAAATAATTCAAGTTGAGTGCATAACCTTTCCAGAGTTCATACGGAGTTAAATTAGTTTTCTTATGTGGTATTTTGTTAAGAATATGACATGCTGAAAGTATAGCCTCACCCCACATATTACTTGACAATCCGGAACTTAAGAGCATTGTATTCATCATATCTTTAAGTGTCATATTTTTCCTTTCAGCAATGCCATTGGATTGAGGAGTATACGGCGTTGTGAACTCGTGTATAATTCCATTATCTTCACAAAATTTTTGTAAAGACAAAGTACTATACTCACCTCCTCTATTCAACCTTACCTTTTTAATCCTTTTATCTAATTTTCAACTTCGTTTTTGTATTTAATGAACATACTTTCCGCTTCATCTTTGTTACAAAGTAAGTAAACCTTAGTAAACCTAGAAAAATCATCTATAAAGGTAATGTAATTACGTTTACCACCTTTAATCATAATGTTTTAAAATCTCCTAGATCACTTGAATTAATTCTAATTTCTCTATTGCTCCATTTACTGACTTAAAGGGTTTCTTATGATCTTTCCCTTCAATACAATAATGATATTTAGTAAGTTTGTTATCATAATTTATTTCAATTAAATTGGTATTCTTTAACCTTCTAATTGCATAAGCATCGTCGTGTCATAATCTAGCATGCCATAAATCAAAAGAATCAACGATATACACAGAACTAGATGCATTTCTATTATTCAGACAAATAGCATCAAGAAAAAAAAGTCCTCCCGAACTGGAACCTTTCCTAATAAACTCCCCACTCCTTGATAAAACAAGTTTATGAGAATCAAAAACAAGCTTAATATTAGCCTTGTTCAGAAGTGCTCTAGAAATCAGATTCTTCCGAATGGTAGAAACATGTAGCACATTCCTTAATTGCATCTTTTTACTAGAGGTCAACTTGAGGAGCACTTTCCCTTTTCTGATCACTTGGATCACTCGTGCATCCCCTAGAAAGACTTGGTCTCCACTGTCTATCTCTTGATAATCAAGAAACAGATCTCTGCTGGGCACAATATGTCTGGTGGCTCTAGTATCCATCACCTATTCTGTCGCACCTCCGACAAGGTTTAATTCATCGACGACAATTGCTGCGATTGTCTCATCTTCCATAGGATCACCGTTTGATCGCCCTTCAACAAGGTTGGCTTGGCTGTCCTTTTTTACATAAGAAAGCCTTGTGACCCTGCTTTCCACAAATCCAACATGCTCCCTTTGGTTGTGCTTTGAAACGCCTCTGCACTTGTGCTTTACCTTTGGACTTGTTGGATTGGAATCTTGGCTTCTTGGCAACGTGTTCAACGACGTTGGCCTTGACTCCACCTTCATCATCACTTGTGTCTTCAAGCCTGTTGTTTTTCTATATATGGATATGTTTGATTACACTATCCATAGAGAGTTTGGTGTCATCGTGCTTTCCTCTCTTCTTGTATTTATTCCAAGAAGAAGGGAGCTTTTCAATCAATGCTGCAGCTTGAAAGGTTTCATCAATCTTGATCCCTTATTACTCAATATTATCCACCAGTTGTTGAAATTGATGAATTTGATCATTGATGGATATGTGGTCAACTATCTAAAACTTGAGAAATTCGCTGACCACATATTTTCTTTTCCCTGCATCTTCAAAACCATACTTGTTCTGAAGAGCTTTCCAGATTTCTTTCGCTGATTGAAATTTAACATAAATATCAAACAATGAATTTGAGAGGAAATGAAGAATGTGTCCTCTACAAGTGACATTGTCTGTGTCATACTTGAGAGCTTCTCCATCTTAAGTAGGTTTCTCCTTTGTCAGAACGTACGAGACAGACAACATCTCAAGAAAGAAGAGCACTTTTGCAGACCACCTCTTAAAGAACTTACCATCAAAAGGCTCAAGTCTTGACATATCAGGAACAGCAGGTTGTTTAGTTGCCATTGCATAATTGCTTTTAAGATTGTAAGGAATAATGAGTTGAATAGACAAACAAACAACATTATACGATTGCAAAGACGTGATAGGAATCACTGTCCTTAAAAGAAATTTTGCCTCCACCGGTGAGCAAGGTAAACTATGAGCGAATGTTTCCCAGGATATAATGGCTTCCTTTGTTCGTTTGATCTACGAGAAATGGAATGAACTCGCGAAGAGAAGTGTTTGGATGCATTAAAACATTGTTTTAAACATGTTTCAGCAGTTTCCAGACCTTCCAAGTTAGTTGTCTAACGTTCACTTTTGAAGGGAGATGATTCTTGGACCAACATTCGCAACTCAGCATAAAAGGTTCTGTCTGTTAGTACATCGATCGATGACATCGATCGAAGTTGGACAAAAACATTTCTTTGTTCATTCTGTTTCACATAGATCGATCCATGTACCGATCGATGTCACATCGATCGATCAATGTGATCGATCTACGTTGAACAGAAAGGTTCCAGTATTGCATCGCATTACATCGATCGACGATGTACACATCGATCGATCGATGTCTCTTACATAGAACGATCCATGTCTTCCAAAACTCTTAACTTTATTCCAGCTTTCACTTGGTTCAATCCAACATATGCTTGGATCGATCAAAGTGATATTCTTCAAGTTAAAAGTGTTCAAATCATTAACCAAACTCCCAAACATCATTACACATGTTTTTGTCTAAGTTTGGAGCTTATTTAACAGTATTTTAACATACTTTTCCAACAAAAATGACATACTAATGAAAACAAAAAGAACAAAGCTCCTGCCTCAAACTTCACGGGATGGAAGGTGGTTGATGAGGTCAGATCCTCATTGGGTAGATTAGAGATGATCCTTGTGGTATGCCGTTAGCGCTTTGTTGGGGTCCTTTGCTACGACCAGAGAGGGGAAAGATGATGTTAGAGGCCCAAAGATAATGCCCTGGGAAAAATCCTTCGACGCTCAAGTCACTTATGGGCATAGTTGTGTAAATGTATGCTGGAAATAGAGGTTGAAGTATCCTGATGAGGGAGTCTCTTTTGAGAGCGTGGCTGTTTAGTGTGATTACCGGGCTCAAAATGAGTTTTGGCCAATCTTGGGATTGCTTAAAAATGGCCTTGAGACTATTTGTCTGCAGTGAAATAGGCCTCGGTCGGCTTCAACTGAGGAAGTGCTTCTTTATAGTTGTTGAAGTTGAAGGGTGCATGGCCTAGAGCAAAACGGCGATGACACCTGGCTGCTCTGGTGGCAGTTATGGCTTACATGGCTGCAGCGCGGTGACATGTGGTTGCGGTGCTGGCAATTCTCCCCTACATGGTTGACACGCAGAGATGGATAACTACGTTGCTGGAAGTCCCAGGTTGTATGAAGGCCAAGTGTTGCCATGCGTCGACCCGTGAGGCTAAGGTTGCTGGGTGGCAGCTGTCTGCCTAAACGCGCCATGGCCGATCTGAGGTGCTGCCTGAGTAGTTTAGCTAGGAAACCAATGTAGGAGTAGCATGTCCAAGGCTGGTCAGATGGGCTCTGCTGAGCTGACCTGGATGAGCTGGTCTGGAAAGTGCTAACCTTGGTGCCCTAGCTGAGCTGAACCGAGGTAAGCTCTGACTTGATCTGCTCTTAGCCTTTTGTCGTGCTGAGTTGAAGTGCGCCGTCCTTTGTCCCTTAGCTGATCTGAATCTAGGCTGGGACTTGCTGGAAGTGGGTCTAGGGCGAGCTGGCCTGGTCAAGGTGTGGCGAAGAAGTTTGCCGAGCAGAATGGGCATAGCAGAACTAGACTAGCCGAGCTGGGTTTTTATTTATGGGGTCGTCAACATTGACCAGGGTTGACTGACGGAAAAATGCATTGTCGCATTCAGCAGCTAGGTTCTGGGTTTATCAGTGGTAGTCTCCAATGAAAGAAAAACGTGTACTTATCGCAAACGGACATTTGATTCTCTTTTTCGATCATCTGTCGCATGACCTAAAAGAGGAAACAAAAGAATGCAAATTATATTTTTGGACGTGGTAAAATTTTTTTGTCTACAGTGAGGCTTTCCTTGGAACAGCATGTGGGTAATAGAAGTTGAGGAATTAAACACAAGCTAAAGGGAAGCTGAAACTATATTTATACACACACATATATAGATATGGATATAAATATATATAGATATACACATAGATATAGATATAGATATGTATATGGATATAGCCATATATATGCATATGCATATAAACATACACATACACATAGACATACGCATGCACATGCACATACACGCACACATACACATGCATATACTTTTTTGGATGAAAGACAGGCGGTACCATTCGGACATTTTATTAATTTATACCATCACTTGTGGCAGAGGAATACCGTGGTTACATGGAGGGCCCTATCTATGGGGGGAGACTCTCCCAGACTAAGCAAAATAGATAAAAAAAACACTTAAAAACTGTAGAATACAAGCAATAAACTACGAATGGAAAAAGCTATATGTATGCAAGCACGGCCAACGCAAAGAGACGGCAGCGTGGTCCTCCTGAATGGCGCCCGCAGAAAGCATTCTTCAATGTAGATACTCAGCCTATTTGATACATGGTAACCTTAGCAAGATAGAACAAGAATAGGTCATGCAAGCAAGATGAGTAAGCAAGGCAAAGATAAGATAAAAGGCGATGTATAGCGTAGTACCTGGGTTGCCCGGAGCCATTGAAGGCACAGATAACAACAAGCAAAGCGCATTCTAGTTGCGAACATAACAAATGAAAGTGGATTCAACCCTGAGAAAGATGAACCTCAGTTGATGAAATATGTCTGATATCAGGTAGCAAACAATAAAAGTAAGAGATAATGAGCGCAAGACAAAAACGTACCTGATTGCCCACATCCAGACAATGTGGGCGAAAATATAAACTGATGGCTGGGCTATGTTAAGAGCGAACATAGGCTGTATGAACATCTATTGCAAGCTACCACGTACTAAGGATGGAAGCTCTGAGAGAGTGGAGAAAACACATGTGTGCCTATGTATGATACCATACTGAGCTAAATAGTGCGCTACCATGTTACCCTGTCGGGGGATGTAGCCGACTGTTGACCACATAATGGTGAGAATCTGTTTCAGACGGTCATAATCTGTGCCCAACCGTGATGAAAGAGACACCGACCCGGTTATCCAATTTAGCAGTAAGAGGCAATCAATTTTGCAGAGAAAAAGGGGTTTGAGTGATTTTCAAATACATGATTTAAATGTGCACAAAAACAATCATAAGATAAAACGTGCATAAGATATACTTACTTGCCTTATTTAGCTTATATATAATGTTGCCGGACTAACGAGCCATGAAGCGTTAAAGCTTACATCATATGGCAAACATTTGTTGTGTTTATACTATTTTCAGGTGCCACTATTAATGAACTAAACTAGTTCATTAAGTGAAGTACTTAGTTTATTAAACTAAGTAGTTCATTAAAGGAAGCCACATTTGGAAAAGGCACAAAGGCAACAAAGCCAAGGAAGGAAAGTTTTCTCCTCCTCCCCTCTTTAATGTGACACGCCACATATACATATATTACATATATTTTCAGATTTTTTGAAAAAGGCACATACACATGTATTCCAACGTACTACCGACACGTTATATATTTTACGTACGTACGTTAACGTCACACCACTATACTTAACTCATATTTATGAGTATATTCAGGTCTTATATCATATGATATAAGATATGGTGTTGACAAATTAAATACGACACGATAAAAGGTTCTAAACCAAAAATTGTCGTATCGGGTGAATACCGAAACTTCGCCAACGTGTCACGTACTTGCCATAAATAGATGGCCAGACCCTATACCTCAAAAATCATTATCATTTTCGTGGGTTACATGTAATATTAAGCCAAAAATACTTTCCATGTTGGCACACACAAATTACTCCACATTAAGGCCAAAATGTGAAGATTCCAAGTTTAATTTTGTCACATGTTAATGGTACCACTTTAGACCAGCCAAGTGCTGAGATTTAAAGTATATATTATATATATTATGTATAACATAATATATATAACATGTGCGAAAGTTGGAATTTAAATTAGAAAAAAATCGGGTAATCGATAAATATCGAAAATTTGGTTTTCTACGCACACAACACATGGAAAGTTTTTGATACATCATGTGACACGTATCTAGACACTTTTTACATATGTTATACATCTTAAAGTGTTCTAGAAAATTAAATTAAGGGCTGATTGGAATATAACATGTGTGTATTATTAAATATGCACTATTTTACAAAGTTAGCAAAAATAATTTTCAGCATATGTATATACATCATACACGCACATTACAGCCAAGATGGAGCTTATTTGGAGCCTTGTTGGCATATTGATTGGTCAAGGAACAATCATACAATGTTGGTGAATTAAAGAGAGAAGCTACAAATGGTAAGAATTCAAACTTTGTCTCACTTATAACACATGCTGAAAATTTCAGCATGTGTGAGCATGGGTGGCCGATTTTTGTACTTCAATGTGACATATTTTGTCATCTCAAATTGTGTAATTGATTGGGAGAAGAAATAGAAGTAATTTGAATATTATTTAAATTCAATAAAGTGTGATATTCTACATATCACATGCTGAAATTGTTCAGCATGTGTGAGACATGTGTAGGCCGAATTTTTGAGCATAATTGTGTCCAAGTTCATTTCTCATGTGATAAGAATATTTACCATCAATTGGTGATTCATTTTAAAAAGAAAAATCAAAGAAAAATGGTAACATTTTGAACTTTATCTCCATGTGTCACATGCTGAAAATTCAGCATGGTATGTACACTTTATGGCCGATTTTATGCTTAAGGAAGGAAGAAATTTTGTCTTGCAATTTATGTGATAATCTTATGCTTTATGGAAATTATTTTGTGATGATTTTGGCACATGTTTTAAGTGTTATTCTCAGATTTTTCCAAGTCATCAATGATGACAACATCCAACCTATCATGCAGTGCCAAGTAAGCAAAGCTTAAATGATCATCCAATAAGAAGATGCCAAGTAAGCAAGACCTTGTCACAATGATGTCTTACATTCTCCCAAGGACTTAGAAGAAAATTTTCAAGAGGGAATGACACCAAGGGGGACGGCTGCAATGTGCTTAAAAGGAAAGAAGATGAGCAAAAACAAGACAAGAACAAGAGTTGCAAATTCAAAGATCAAAAGTGTTCTAGCCTTCTTCTTCTATACTCTCCTTCTTTCTTTCTTCTTAAAAGCCTATTGTATTCATATATTTCAATCTTGAATAGGATTGATATAGACCACCACATATCCTTTATCTTTGTAAAAGATTGATCAAGGTGTGATCAATCTTCAATCTTGCAAGGTGGTGGTGTTCATGTGCATTGTATTGAACATACAAGGTTTGTAAAGGGTTGGAGTTGATGTGTAACTCCATCAACCCTGTGTTAAGGTGTTTTTGAGTTGTGTGATTAGTGTCAACCAAGGAAGGTGTTCCTTGAAGACTGGAGTAGGTTGTTGATAACCGAACCAGTATAAAATTCTTGGTGTCATTTACTTTCATCACTGATTTTCTGTTTCAGCACTGTTTACTGTTTTTAATCACGTTTGTAAAAATCGTAAACGAGTTTCAAAAATTACAAAACTTTCAGAAAACATAGCCACACATTCTAGGGTTCTTTTGGCACAAGTTTCAACCCTTTTGGATAAGTATAAGTCATCCAAACATCTAAAGTTCTCATACTAGTGCAGTCTGATTTTCAGGCTTGAAATGGTTGAGACTTTTATCATATTTGACTAACTTCCCAAAAGAATTTTTCAAAACTGATTCAACCCATTTAAATAAAACTTATAAGGGGTTAGTATTTAAATTTTCATAGAATTTGGAGTTGTGTACAAATAGGAATTAATTTTTCAAATCAGTGTATCGTTTCTGGCAGATTTGCGCAATCTGACTACCAACGATTTTCAAGGGGTTAGAGGTTGAATTTTAATCTGAAATTTTTAGGAGATACTCATAACATCTGAGTCTATGTTCTCTCCAAATGTCAGAATTTTTGAAGACATGAAACCTAATTTTCAAAACGTTTTAAAACTGGTCCTGAAAACAGAAACTGTTTTCAGAAGTTGAATTGTTTAGTTTTTAACAAATTTTAAAAACTACACTTTCCGCACCACCTATTCAACCCCCCCTTCTAGTGGTGCCTTACAGATCCTACAATTGGTATCAGAGAGCAGGAACACTCACTTAAAAGAATCCAACGATTCAGTGAGATGGCAACCACAACCGTGCAAGAAGGAATGTCAACTGTAAGGTCTCCTCTTTTCGACGGTGAGTCTTTTATTCAATGGAAATTAAGAATGAAACTTTTTCTTATGGCTATTGATATTGATCTATGGTCCATTATAGAATACGGTCCATTTGTTCCTACTAAGATGTCAATTATTAATGGTGTCACATTAGAGGTTACAAAAACGAAACAAGAATACACTAGTGATGACAAAAAGAAATTGAGTATGAATGCTAAAGCCATGCAACTACTATTAAACGGCCTAAGTAAGAGTGAGGCTAGTTACGTGTCTAATTGTTCTAGTGCTCAAGAGATGTGGCATATTCTTGAAATGAAACATGAAGGGACTAGCCAAGTAAAGGAGTCCAAAATCAATATGCTTATGTCCACACTTGAGTCCTTTAAATTATTGCCAAATGAGTCTATTGTTGAGATGGATTTACGCTTGACTAACATTTACAATTCTCTTGAGTCTCTTGGCAAAGCCTTCACTATGCAGGAAAAGGTACAAAAGGTCTTGCGAAGCCTTCCATCCGAGTGGGATCCTAAAGTAACGGCCATAGAAGAAAGCAAAGAGACCAAATCGATTAAAATAGAAGAACTAATCGAATCACTTAAGGTATATGAAAACAAACTTGCTTTAAGACATTCTGAGTCCATTTCTAATAATGATAGGGCTATAGCATTCAAATCAAATGAATACGTCGTAGATGATAGTGACACAGATTCCGATGATGAGGACTTAATCACAATGGCTAAAAGATTAAGAAACATATTGAGAAAATCGATTAAACATAAGTCTACCTCATCTAAGGATCATAAAAATAAAAATAAGGAAATAAAGTGCTATGAATGCGGCAAACTTGGACATCTATCATATGACTGTCCGAATAAAGAAAAACAAACAAACAAATACCCTGACAAGGATCGGAACAAGAATAGACTCGTCTCAGAACCTAAGCAAAGGAGAAGAGCATTCAAAGCCTCCACTTGGAGTGACACATCCGACTCTGAGACTGATGATACGGAAGAACACAAGGCACAAGTATGCTTTACATCTAAAGCATCAAATGAGGTATCTTCCGACTCTGATTCCGACTCTGAATGTTCATATGATGATTTATTTAGTCAATATTTAGAATTGCATAAGTTTTCAAAGACTCTTGCAAAAGAAAAGAAGCGATTAATTGAAGACAAGAAATTGTTAGAATCTTCTAACAAAGATCTTGTGTCTCAATTAAACGATTCAAAAGATGAGTCGTCATGCATTATAAATTCATTAAAATCTGAAATTTCATCATTGTCATCCGAGAACATTGAATTAAAATCCGAGATTTCAAACTTGAAATCAAGGAATGCGGATGTAGAGAAAAAGGTGAAACAATTTGACACGGGATCTAACATGTTGCATCGTATTATCTTATCGCAAAAGCATGATAGTGACAAAACAGGGTTGGGATACGTCGATACTAATGAAGTATCTACCAAACAAACTAAGTTTGTTGTGTTTAAGAAAGTAGACACCCCAAAGCCTAAAATGGCGTCTAAGATGACGCAAAAATTGCCTATTTCCTCATCACGCCCCACTTCCTCTTCACGTCATGTGAAATACAACTTTGTACCACATATATATGAAAAGAAAAGAGTAATGCATACACGACATTCATTCCATCCACGCACTACGCATACAAACACAAGGACATATCAAAAACGTCCTACATATAATGCGTATAAAGGAGTTCTTGGCCAAAGGCCAGATACAGTTGCACCAAAAGTTTATTATGTTGCGTTCTCATCATCTTTCTCACCTCTTGGAAGACCTAGAAAGGTCACCCAAATGTGGGTACCAAAAGGAACATTTTCAAAGGGTTGAATAAATAACCCTTACGAACGCACATATATGAAATGCATGATTTTTTTCATCTTTACAGGCATCTTTTGATTTGCTTTCCAAAATAAAGGGGGAGAGAAAACATGATTTAAGGGGGAGAGAGATACTGATTGCATAAACCAAGGGGGAGCGGATTCGAAATTTAAATTTCGAATTTTGAATTTATGCATAATTGAAGGGGGAGCGATAGGATTTAAATCATGTGCATAAGTTATTTTGAAAATCATCAAAAGGGGGAGATTGTAGAGAAAAAGGGGTTTGAGTGATTTTCAAATACATGATTTAAATGTGCACAAAAACGAGCATAAGATAAAACGTGTATAAGATATACTTACTTGCCTTATTTAGCTTATATATAATGTTGCCGGACTAACGAGCCATGAAGCGTTAAAGCTTACATCATATGGCAAACATTTGTTGTGTTTATACTATTTTCAGGTGCCACTATTAATGAACTAAACTAGTTCATTAAGTGAAGTACTTAGTTTATTAAACTAAGTAGTTCATTAAAGGAAGCCACATTTGGAAAAGGCACAAAGGCAACAAAGCCAAGGAAGGAAAGTTTTCTCCTCCTCTCCTCTTTAATGTGACACGCCACATATACATATATTACATATATTTTCAGATTTTTTGAAAAAGGCACATACACATGTATTCCAACGTACTACCGACACGTTATATATTTTACGTACGTACGTTAACATCACACCACTATACTTAACTCATATTTATGAGTATATTCAGGTCTTATATCATATGATATAAGATATGGTGTTGACAAATTAAATACGACACAATAAAAGGTTCTAAACCAAAAATTGTCGTATCGGGCGAATACCGAAACTTCGCCAACGTATCACGTACTTGCCATAAATAGATGGTCAGCCCCTATACCTCAAAAATCATTATCATTTTCGTGGGTTACATGTAATATTAAGCCAAAAATACTTTCCATGTTGGCACACACAAATTACTCCATATTAAGGCCAAAATGTGAAGATTCCAAGTTTAATTTTGTCACATGTTAATGGTACAACTTTAGACCAGCCAAGTGCTGAGATTTAAAGTATATATTATATATATTATGTATAACATAATATATATAACATGTGCAAAAGTTGGAATTTAAATTAGAGAAAAATCGGGTAATCGGTAAATATCGAAAATTCGGTTTTCTACGCACACAACACATGGAACGTTTTTGGTACATCATGTGATACGTATCTAGACACTTTTTACATATGTTATACATCTTAAAGTGTTTTAGAAAATTAAATTAAGGGCTTATTTGAATATAACATGTGTGTATCATTAAATGTGCACTATTTTACAAAGTTAGCAAAAATAATTTTTAGCATATGTATATACATCATACACGCACATTACAGCCAAGATGGAGCTTATTTGGAGCCTTGTTGGCATATTGATTGGTCAAGGATCAATCATACAATGTTGGTGAATTAAAGAGAGAAGCTACAAATGGTAAGAATTCAAACTTTGTCTCACTTATAACACATGCTAAAAATTTTAGCATGTGTGAGCATGGGTGGCCGATTTTTGCACTTCAATGTGACATATTTGTCATCTCAAATTGTGTAATTGATTGGGAGAAGAAATGGAAGTAATTTGAATATTATTTAAATTCAATAAAGTGTGATATTCTACATATCACATGCTGAAATTGTTCAGCATGTCTGAGACATGTGTAGGCCGAATTTTTGAGCATAATTGTGTCCAAGTTCATTTCTCATGTGATAAGAATATTTACCATCAATTGGTGATTCATTTTAAAAAGAAAAATCAAAGAAAAATGGTAACATTTTGAACTTTATCTCCATGTGTCACATGCTGAAAATTCAGCATGGTATGTACACTTTATGGCCGATTTTATGCTTAAGGAAGGAAGAAATTTTGTCTTGCAATTTATGTGATAATCTTATGCTTTATGGAAATTATTTTGTGATGATTTTGGCACATGTTTTAAGTGTTATTCTCAGATTTTTCCAAGTCATCAATGATGACAACATCCAACCTATCATGAAGTGCCAAGTAAGCAAAGCTTAAATGATCATCCAATAAGAAGATGACAAGTAAGCAAGACCTTGTCACAATGATGTCTTACATTCTCCCAAGGACTTAGAAGACAATTTTCAAGAGGGAATGGCACCAAGGGGGACGGCTGCAATGTGCTTAAAAGGAAAGAAGATGAGCAAAAACAAGACAAGAACAAGAGTTGCAAATTCAAATATCAAAAGTGTTCTAGCCTTCTTCTTCTATACTCTCCTTCTTTCTTTCTTCTTGAAAGCCTATTGTATTCATATATTTCAATCTTGAATAGGATCGATATAGACCACCACATATCCTTTATCTTTGTAAAAGATTGATCAAGGTGTGATCAATCTTCAATCTTGCAAGGTGGTGGTGTTCATGTGCATTGTATTGAACATACAAGGTTTGTAAAGGGTTGGAGTTGGTGTGTAACTCCATCAACCCTGTGGTAAGGTGTTTTTGAGTTGTGTGATTAGTGTGAACCAAGGAAGGTGTTCCTTGAAGACTGGAGTAGGTTGTTGATAACCGAACCAGTATAAAATTCTTGGTGTCATTTACTTTCAGCACTGATTTTCTGTTTCAGCACTGTTTACTGTTTTTAATCACGTTTATAAAAATAGTAAACGAATTTCAAAAATTACGAAACTGTCAGAAAACATAGCCACACGTTCTAGGGTTCTTTTGGCACAAGTTTCAACCCTTTTGGACAAGTATAAGTCATCCAAACGTCCAAAGTTCTCAGACTAGTGCAGTCTGATTTTCAGGCTTGCAAAGGTTGAGACTTTGATCATATTTGACTAACTTCCCAAAAGAATTTTTTAAAAATGTTTCAACACATTTAAATAAAACTTATAAGGGGTTAGTCTTTAAATTTTCATAGCATTTGGAGTTGTGTACAAATAGGAATTAATTTTTCAAATCAGTGTATCGTTTCTGGCAGATTTGCGTAATCTGACCACCAACAATTTTTCAAGGGGTTAGAGGTTGAATTTTAATCTGAAATTTATAGGAGATACTCATAACATCTGACTCTAAGTTCTCTCCAAATTTCAGAATATTTGAAGACCTGAAACCTAGTTTTCAAAACGTTTTAAAACTGGTCCTGAAAACAGAAACTGTTTTCAGAAGTTGAGTTATTTAGTTTTTAACAAATTTTAAAAACCACACTTTCCGCACCACCTATTCAACCCCCCAATCTAGTGGTGTCTTGCAGATCCTACAAATTTCAATATGCATTTCCAAGTATCCCGTGATTACGAAAAATATAAGGGAAAATAACATAGCCTGCAACTCAGCATGTATTGGCGGTAGTCTCGATAGTGGAAAAGAAATGGCTTGGACCAAATTTCCGATGTCATCTCGTATGACCTCCCCTCCAACCGCCCCTTGTCGTCCAACTACTACATCAATATTTATCGTTAACTTGCCAAAGGGACATGCATATACACGTGCACATATACATATACATATACACATGTATATACATAAACATATACATATACATATATATGAATATATATCTGCATAAAAATATATAAATACATAAGTAAGATATACGTATGTGTATGTGTATATGTGTGTATATATTTGACGAAGCTGAGAGTACTTCTACAGAGAATCCATTTAGTTTTCATCATAGACTTGTGAAATACGATTAGTCTTAATAGAAGACGCATTTAAACACTTCAAAGAATTGTGATAAGATGTATGAACACTTAAATCTTTAAAGCTATGGGATGTAAAATTGGAACTTGAATAAACCTGTTTGCTTTAAAGCTTAGGTTTAGATGCTTTATTTGTTGATGTCAAGAGGCTATTTCTAGGTGATTAAAGGGAGACAAACTTGGAGAGCATGAAATGATTTGGGTCATAGATGGAGATTGACCCAAACTGGATGGGTGTTGTCCTTGGCTCCCAAAATTACGCCATGTGTGAGGAAGACCATTGTAATGTAGGCCAAAAGGAATCCTTGCGACATTGGGAGCACCTGTGTAATTTTGTATCCTAGAGCTGTAGGTTGAACTATGTCCGAGGTATGCTATTGGTGTCTGAATTGCAGTCTCATTTGCACGAAAGAACATGCAAATCTGCTGCTAAGGTTTTTGACATGTTTCAAGTTCATTGAGTTATGTGGAGCATATATAGGTCTGATGTGATGACCTTAACCAGAGGTTTGTGTTAAACTCAGCAGATCTGCATGTATAATCATTGGAGTTAGACACATGCGCATGTTTGAGCTGTGTTTGTTTTCGAGACCAGTGCCTTGTTGGAAATTTCGAGAGTTTTGATTGGCCCAACACAGGGATTTGCTAAAGTCAATTAAAGAATGCCACGTGTGATTGGGTTACCCCTGGTTAAATACCTCTATATTCACCTTTGAAGAAATGCGCTGCTGTGGACCTCACGTTATCAATTTTTTTACCATTACATATGTCATGGCTGCGGGAAAAGCATGCATGTCTTTCTAGAAACCCCGGCCTCCTTTTTTTCTCTTTTCTCCTTTTCTCCCTTTCTTCTCTTTCTTCCATTTTTCTTTCTTCTCTCTCCTCTAACGTCTTTTTAACGTTCCCTTTTTACCCCCCCCAACCTAATTTCTCTACCCTTCCTCCACCTCTTTCCATTCCTCTACTACCTCGCCTTCCTCCTCTTTCATTTTCTCTCCATCTACTCTTATTTATCAATCTAAGAGTTGCTTTTGGGAATCAGAGACACACCAAAGAACGGGTCAGAGGAGTAAGCCTTGGTCAATTCTGGATTCAAATCCGGATCTGCTTTACTTACCGAATACGTAACGTGGTTGACTGTGACTTCTTCCTCCACATACTACCCTGGGAATCCACCGCCACCGCTGCTAGAGAAAACAGTGTAAGAGCCATAGCTGGCATCGTTGAGCGGCTGATTCTCACTGGTGACTCCGCCGCTGTTGGCTGATATCATCATCTGCCCCCCAGATTAGACTGGCCGAGCTGAGCTGAGGACAGGCTAATCTGATGATATCGTTGTCTCCGGCCGAGGTGTCACTCTTGAAGCCAATTATTCCATACCTATCAAGCGTGGTGTACGAAGCATCAGTTCGTAGCTGTACTAATTGGTTTAGACTGACCAAACGAATGACCTTCCCGGACACGTGTCCATCTCGGATTGGTTTGTCCTGCGCAATTATTGTCTACGCAGACCGAGGCGACGATGGTTCAGCTTTTAATCATGTCGGTTCATGATTCGATGCCAATCAATCTTGATGGTGGCGTGGGAATCGAGGTCGGCCTAACCCGAGGTGACCTTTGGAATGGCTGAGACTTGCCTATAAATAGGGCTTCATTCCTCACTTTTTCCCTTTTACGTTTTGATTGCTCTGTCCTCATTTTTGCTCTTTAGCGGTGTCAGCTCTCTTCTGGCGTTTCCCCTTGCTCCGGCGTCTTTTTCATCTCGGCGATCCTCTTTCTTCTCTTCCTGCTAATCGCTTGTAAGTCCTGTCTTCCATGTCTTCTGCTTCAGATTCCCAAAATCGCTCTGAGGGAGCTTCCTACGTTGGTAATTTAGGAAACCTCAGCTCATCATCGGAAAGGACGGTTGTCTTTGAAAACCGTCTTCCAGCTCGGCCCTCAGGTGGCGCTGGAGATGATGCCGGCCCTAGTGGCCAGGCTCCGCCGAGCAGAGCTATTAGAGTAATTGAGGTTTCTCTAGAACAGGCAGAAACCATCCTACCTCTGGGCATGGCAATGGTGCCTACTAGATCTAGGGTTTCAACTCTGCCAGTAGGGGTTGTTTATAGGGGGTCTCCTTCAGCCGAGGTCCAAGAGTCCTTCTGTACCTTGTCCGAGGTGGACGTGTCTTTACTATGTGGGATGTATGACATTGATGTCAAACAATTTGACCCCATTCTTCCCTCAGCTAATCAGACAGCCTATGACCCTCCTGCGGGATATGAGGCCGTTTATGAGGAATATTTTCACTCTGGGTTTCGTCTTCCTGTCCCAGCTTCTTTTTTTCGAATTCTTCATTCTTACAACCTTAGGCTTCCCCAGATCAAGCCTAATAGTTTAAAAATTATTCTGTCTTTCCTGCTCTTCCTTAGAGCATCTGAGATCCCCTTTGATCAGAGGATCTTTAGGAGTCTGTTTGCCTGTAGGTCTTCTGAAAGTTGGTATGATTTTACCAAGAGAGTGACTCCTGAAGATTTCAATTATGTCGTACATATTCCTTCCTTCAAGAAGAACTGGAAGGGTAGGTTCTTCCATATTAAGAAGTTAGGGCTACCCCAACTTGATATATGGAAGTCAGGCAGAGCTGACAACATGAAACCGAGCCCAGAATTTTGTGATGAGGCGGCCAAATTATATTCCTCGCCTGTAGTCATTGACTGGCATAGAGTTAATGACTCAGTTCTGAAGGCAGCCGACCTGGGTTCCTTAGCCTCCGGCCCTCACTACAAATCCCTTTCTCCAGAAAACTTGGCAATAGTCCGGGGTATACTCTGATACCTGGTATTTCCTTTTCGTTTTTTGACGACCTTCTTTTATCCTTATGTTCTTTGTGCAGATTCCATGGCTCCTGGAGGCAAAAATTTTGCAGCAAAAATTGCCAAGGCTGCATCCAGGAAGAAGGCTCAAGCTGCAAAAGCTAGGGCCGAGGTTGCCCAGAATCTGCCCCCAGCTGAAGGCATTGCCGAGGCTGAGGTGAATCAGGCCATCATCATAGCGTCTGAGTCGACCACTCCAGGTAGTGTTTTTAGACTTGTAAAATTGCTCACTGGGGTGGTTTTTTACTTTGGTTACTGTAGCAGGTGCAAGGGCCGAGATCCCACCAAAGGATCACACTCCTGATCTTGAACGGACTCAGCAGATTGAGATTTCCATTTTGGGAAAAAGGGAGAGGGAAGATGTCCCCGTCCCTGAGGCCGAGATGGCACCTGCTCAGGAAAATATAACGGTGGGCGAATTTGATGAAGCCGACACCGTAATGAACCCTGCTGTAGCCAGGAAGATGAACAGTCTGATACTGCCCGTTGACAAACAACGTTTCTCAACTGCATCTTGGGGCAGCTTGGTCAAAACTGTCCACATCAACTCTGCCATGGTATGATCTATCTCTTGCTTGTTATACCTGCTGAAGTTTTTACTAACCCTATTTTGGTGAAACAGCTGAAAGTGCAACTGTCCGAGCTCATTAGCCGAGGTGAAGAGCTGCAGAGTCAGCTGGCAACTAAAATTAAAGAGTCTGATGCTAATTCCCAAAGCATCACATTTTTGAAGTCAGAGATCATCAAAGTTCAAGGCCAAAAGGAAGAGGCCGAGACCAAGTGGGCCACAGCCAATTCCTTAGTGGCCGGGCTGGAAAAGAGAAATGCCGACCTGGAGGAATGTTACACCCAGGTAATGGCGGAGTCTGGGCAAAAGGATGCCGTGATCACATCTCTGCAGGAAAAACTGGAGCAGCAAGCATCAAATTTTGCTGCTCAACTTGCTGCGGCCAAGTCTGAAGCAGTGGCCGAGTTCAAGAAGTCAGAGCTGTTTGAAGAGAACATGGTGCTGCTACAAGGCCCAGTTCTGCAAATGGGCCAGACAAAGGCCATAGATGTCTGCGCCGAGGTCTGCCCCCAGCTGAATAAAGAGGATCCTCGGCTGGTTGAACTGTATAATTCACATGCTGAAGCTGAATTCGAAGCCCAATTTCAGAAGTTCACTGATGGAGCAGACTTGCGGGAAGATGAAGAGCGGATATAGGCTGGTACTTAGATTAGAACTTAAGACGAATGTACTCTGTCATCAATGAAAGTTTCAGCCCCTTTAATTTGCAATTCTCTTTTGTTTCCAAGTTTTTAGTATTTTCTTCAAACTTTTTTGTTGCCGAGATCATACATCGGCCTCACTAATCTTGAGCAAATCTTGTCATGCTGAGCTTGAATAAGAGAATCGTGTTGCCTTGGCCGAGATCCCATTTAAAGGGATAATTCTGAGCATATCCGACGTATGCTAGCCGAGGTGAGGTATAGAGATCTGCCCCCGACCTTGTCCAGATTTGCCAAGGTCATACGAGTTTCAAGCAAGTAGGTGCCCCGAGCTGGCCGAGGTGCAACTTCTACCCTCAAGCGGGATCTTTCCCGAACCTACTGAGAAGAAATCTTTAACCCTCCGGCGGGCTTTTTCCCCCGAACTTGCTGAGGAGAAATTTTAACCCTCTGGCGGGCTCTTTCCCCAGAACCTGCTGAGGAGAAATTTTTAACCCTCTGGCGGGCTCTTTCCCCAGAACCTGCTGAGGAGAAATTTTTAACCCTCTGGCGGGCTCTTTCCCTAGAACCTGCTGAGAAGTTTTATGCACCGAATGGTTAACTTTATCAAGAGCTGTGCAGGCCAATTATAGGGCCGAACTGGGGGTTTTCAGATGTATACGAAAATTGATCCCCACCTTGAGCTCAGTTAACGGTCAAGGCAGCCTAACTTGCTGTCTTTTCAACTCAGAACTGCCGCTCGGATTGGCGCCCACCTCGGGGATCGTCTAAGTCGGCTCTACTGTGCAAGTTCAATCTCAGATCGTGAAACTGCTGCAGATGGCCGAGCTCAATTTGGCGAGCTATCTCTTTACTGAGTTGCCTACAGTCTTCCGTATCATGCCCTATATCATGGTGATATAGGCAGTAGAGTTGTGGATCCCTCTTATGAAGTGGCCCTGCAAGGGGCTTAGGTTCCTTTGCCAAACTCTTCTTCCTCATATAGGAGAGGATGTGAGTTTTTGAAGCCAACAGAGAGGTCCTTTTTCTGCCCTGGCCCCCCATCTGAACTTTGACAGATGCTCTTTCTTGCCGTGAAGCCTGGATATGTTTTCCCAAGCTGAAAAGCCGAGACGAGGTTGGAGAGCCCTGTATGGTCTGATAATCAGACCTCCGTGGTGAGTATCCTGCTTCAGTTATAATCTCGGCTTGACATTCAGAATGATACCCTGGCCGAGATGGAGAATACTCCAGCTGCTGAATACTGGTACTGCTAGGAGAGGGACCACTGGTACCTTCTGTTAAGGCGTTCCCTCTTAGCTCCATAACAGCTTGAAACGCTGCCGGATTTTGAGCCACATACTGTACAGCTCTCATGTGTTCTTCATGTGAGAAGATAATGGGAGTTGAGAACTCCTTGGGCTCCTTGGAACATGGAGCGGTTGGTTGCAGAGAAAAACCCTTGATTGTCTTCTTTGCTCATCTTTCTCTCAATAACTTCCAGGAGCAGTTAGAAAGACTTAGTCACTGGAGGAGCCTTTAATGGATATTTCGTAAGACCCGGAGGTTCGAGGCCCTCCTTCTAGCGCCAATTTGACGAGGTCAGATTGTCTCGCCAAGGTAAAAGTAGAAATACCCGGAGCTAAGGCCGTTACTCCTCCGTCACTTGTCCTTCTTGGAAATCTGAGAAAGGAAAGAAAGCGTTAGGGGTCCCAGAACGCTGTCCCGGGAGAACCCTCCGACGCTCAAGTCAGTTGCGAGCACTTATGCGTATGGCTTTAACTGAAATAGAGGTTTGATGAAACCTGTTTTGAGGTCGGCCAAAGTGTGGGCCGAGCTGAGTTGAGTCATTGCCTGTGTTTTTAGGGGTCGAAAAAACCTCCCCGCTTCTTTCTGTTGAATAAGCTCTTATATAGTGGGCGAAGCTCAGAGCTGCGTGTCCCAAATGGATGAAACGAGGACGCCTGGCTAGCTTGCATGGTGTCCGTGTAGCTCTTAAAGATTGCTGTGCTGGCAACTTCCCTCCGTATGATTGACATCTGGAGAGAGGAGATTGCATGAAGGTCACGTAGCAAACAGCTCTGTGACTATTGTAGTCTGGCCGAGGTCAATAGTTGGAGACCTGCAGCCGAAGTGATTTATTGACAACAGGGAACCAAAGACTGGATTCCTTTGGCCGAACTGAGTGTCTAACCGAGGTCCTCTGTGGGGAGGTCAAACTGCTATGGCCGAGGTGCCATTTAACCGGGCAAAAGCGCAGAGGCTTTAGTCCGAGATGTCTAAGCCGTGGCTCTATTGCCGAGCTACTCTGTGGCCGAGATGGAACTTCGAAGCCGAGATAAAACCTCCTGGCCGAGACAATATCAATAAACGAGGTGAGACCCTTAGGCTGAGATGTGCTCAATCCTCAGGGTGTTCTAACCATGCGGCCGAGGTGACAAAAAGACTGGCCAAGATAGATTATTTGTCCACCTCGGACTTGGTCTATTACTGGGCCGAACTGCGGCACTTAGTCATTTTGTGTCCTTACTGAACGTTGACTGTTATTGACTGAGTGAATTTCTTGGTATCATCACTTACTTTCTAACTAAACCCTCATAAGTTCTCAAGGACTTAGGGGCCTGGTTGTTTTATGTCCAAAGGTCCGCCGCAGGTATTCCAGAGAAAGATGTTTGGAAAATCCACCTCCTGAGGAACAGAAACCGCTAGGTTTCCCAAGAAAGAATGCAATTTATCTCCCATTTGACTCATTCCAATATAATATTAGATAATAGCGTCATAACCTTAGAGATACTTTAGAAGGCAAGAGCTTGGAGGTCTGGTTGAGAGGGATGAATTTAAGGAAATTTCAGAGAGAACTCTAGTAAATTTGAGAGGTGTTACCATTGTTGAGCAAAGCACATTTGAGAGAAAATATTCTTTCTTATTATTCAAAGTCCACCGTACAGCCTTACTTATACAAAACACTTTGTCTCTACAAATGGAATGTAAAGTGATCCCTAATTATCCTCTATACTATCGGATATATAAGGTAAGAGAATAATTCTGTTTTATGGTATGATTTGTACATTTATGTTATATGCCTAATTATGGTATGATTATATTCTTCAACACTCCCACTCAAGTTGGATGGTGGGGTCGACAACGTTCAACTTGTGAAGTATACTATCAAATATTCGGCCATTCAATGCCTTGGTAAGAATGTCAACAAGCTGGTCCTCAGAGCGCACGTGCGAAAGTGCAATGATGCCTTTATCCAGTTTTTCTCTGATAAAATGTCTGTCTATCTCAATATGTTTGGTACGATCATGCTGTACCGGATTTTCGGAGATACTGATAGACGCTTTGTTATCGCATTTCAAACAAGTCGGACTAGATATCTGAATACCAAGTTCATCAAGTATCTTACGGATCCAAAGAACCTCTGTGATGCCTTTCACTATTCCTCGAAATTCCGCTTCTACACTTGACAATGTCACCACCTTTTGTTTTTTGCTTTTCCAAGTGACAACATAGCCTCCTACCAGTGTGATATATCCTGAGGTAGATCGTCGATCAGTCTGGTTTCCGGCCCAATCAGCATCAGTATAAGCTTCCACATTGAGATGACCATTATTTCTGAAAACAAGACCAACGCCTGATGTTCCCTTCAAATATCGTACTATCCTGATCACTGCATCAAAGTGATTTTTTAGGGACTATGCATAAACTGACTGACCACCCCAACAGCATGAGCAATGTCTGGACGTGTATGAGACAAGTATATCAACTTTCCTACCAGGCATTGGTATTCTTCCCGGTTTGCCGATTGAGCACCTTGGATAAACTCCAACATGTGATTCTTGATCATTGTAGTATTTGCCGGTTTTGCATCGAGCAACCCAACTTCAGTCAGCAGGTCCAGTATATACTTCTTTTGGCAAATGTAGATGCCAGCTTGCGATCGTAATACTTCGATTCAAAGAAAGTACTTCAGTCTCCCAAGATTTTTCATCTCGAATTGAGTGAACAAATGTTTCCTGAGAAGGGAAATTTCATTAGTGTCATTTCCAGTAATGATCATATCATCAACATATATAATAAGACAAGTAATACAACTTCCATGTTTCTTAGTGAATAGTGTATGGTCAGCGTTGCTTTGTTGGTACCCATCCTTTTTCATGATAGAAGCGAATCTCCCAAACCACGGTCGTGGGGATTGTTTGAGTCCGTACAGTGCCTTCTTCAGTTTGCACACTTGTCCGGATGTGAAGTCTTTCGAGAAGCCCGGAGGTGGTACCATGTAAACTTCTTCTTTCAGATCACCGTATAGAAAGGCATTCTTAACATCAAATTGGAGTAGTGGCCAATCTCTTGTAGCAGCAATGGAGAATAACACCCTGATAGTATCAATTCTCGTGACCGGAGAGAAAGTCTCGGAATAATCTACTTCATATGTCTGTGTGAACCCCTTCGCTACAAGGCTTGCTTTATGTCTCTCAATACAGCCATCAGCTTTGTATTTAATAGTGAAGACCCACTTACACCCTGCCGGTTTTTTTCTTGGTGGTAGTACACATTTTTCCTACGTGTTATTTTTCTTAAGCGCATTGATTTCGACCCTCATAGCCTCCCTCCATTCCTTTTTCTTACACGCCTCTTCTACTGTTCGGGGAATCTCATCAGAATACACAGTTGTTAGAAAGCTTTTTGCTGTACCACTCAAGTTTTTCCTTTGTGTGAGTATCAGATATTTGCATGCTCGTGCAATTTTTGTTGGGGAGTATCGTTCTGACGGTATTCCTCTGTTTTTCCTTGGTGGTAGAACCCACCCCTGATCTCCTGTCAAAGTGTTAGTATGGTCCAAATCAAGTTGTTCTGGACTTATCAAGACATTAGATATGAGATCATTGGATATGTGCGGGCTGTTTTCACAGGATGGTGTTATATTAGTATGTTTACTAGGAATATGACTATTAGAATTATGTATACCTTCGTTTACCTGTTGCGGTGCATTCACCTGAGGAGTTTCATTGTCGAATACTGAAGTAGTGGTCGGATTATCGCAGGGAGCTATAGCACAGTCGGAGCCATCTAGTTGCCGTGTTGGTCCAGTAAGATACCAGTGTGGGTTAGGCAACCAATCGAGAGGATCAACATCATTGGTTATCTCCCCCTGAGACCGAGATTGGGTGGCAAAGAAAAATTTTGTTTCAATAAAGACACAATTCATAGTGGTATGGATACAGCGAGTGCGAGGGTTATAACACTGGTATCCTTTTTGCGTGGAGGCATAGCCAACGAAAGCACATTTCTCAGCGCAAGGGTCAAGTTTATGGCGGTGGGATTTAGGAACATGGATGAACACGGTGCAGCCGAAAACTTTAGGGGGTAGGGTCAGTAAGGAAAGGATGTCAACCTGGGATGAGAGGATATTTAGGGGAGTTTTGTATTGGAGTGTAGTGGAGGGTAGTCGGTTGTTGAGATAGGTAGCGGTAGGCACGGCCTCTGGCCAAAAACCTCAAGGGACTGATGACTCAAGCATGATGGCGTGGGTTATCTCAAGAAGGGTACGGTTTTTTTGTTTGGCAACTCCGTTTTGTTCTGGAGTATCAGGACGAGGTTTGATGTACAATACCATGGGTGTGAAAAAATGCTTTTAGTGCCCCGTCGTAGTATTCCCCATCATTATCAGAACGTAAAATTTGAATGGTTGACTGATACGGGTTTTGACCATTTGGTAAAACTCAACAAATTTCTAGGTGACATCAGATTTATTTTTGAGAATATAAAGCCAAGTCATACGCAAATGATCATCAACAAAAGTAACAAAATAACGAAAACCCAAAGAAGTAGGGTGTGGAGAGGGGTCCCACATGTCTGAGTGTATTATTGAAAAAACATGACCCGCACGGGTATTATTTGAGCTATAAGACGCTCGTGCCTGTTTGGCCTGGAGGCAAATGTCACATGGTAAAGGTTTAACATTATCAGAAAATAAGATAGGAAAAAGTTTCTGAAGATAACCAAATGATGGATGCCCTAATCGACGGTGCCATAACCACAACTGGCGAGAGACCGTCCCAGTGGCAAGATTAGACTTACCCTGTTGCGCCACCGCATCTACGTAATAGAGACCACCGCGTTCAGTATCACGTCCAATGATCTCCTGATTATGAATGTCCTGCAATACGCAAAACAAACGATACATAAGAACAACACAGTCCAATTCTTTAGTAAGTTGACTGATTGAAAGTAATTTAGTCGATAGAGATGGAACATAAAGGCAATGTTTAAGGGTAAGGTCCGGAGAGATAGAAACGGTGCCCCCGCCGCATACGGGAATGGTTTCACTGCTGGCGGTTTCAACATGGGTTTTATGGGGAGAGGTGCGATGGGTGAAGTCACAGGGATCGAATGTCATCGTGTCAGTGGCACCAGTCGAATATCCAATTGGAGTGGGTGTTGGCAGTGGTTAGTTTGCAGGCCTTTGCGTTGGGGGTGAATTTGTCATTTAGGGTTAAATGTGGGGTAGTTTCGGACAAAGGAGAGGCTGCTGGGGGTGACTGTGGTAATTTTGGAAGTTCTGGGGTTATTTGGGAAGTGGCGAAAAAATTTGGGGCTAAAGTGAATGGAACCGGAAGTGTGGGGGCCGGATCTGTAAGGGGGTAACCTGTTTGGACCATAGAAACAGTTTGCATTAGATTCAGGGGGTGATTCATAATATGTGGGGGGCATTTGGGGTAAATTGTGGTATTAAAGATGTTTGAGGGTTAGGGTTGCTGCCTAACCCCAGTTACCTCCATCACTTCCAGCGGGATTCAGTTCTTCGGCTGCGGATGAGGGTTTGCTGCTCCCTTCTGCAATCTGTCCGGCGCTTCCCTCTATGACCGTCACTGCTGCAGCTTTGCCTCCTGTGGTGGTGACCTTCTTCCCTTCCCACCGCTCTGGGTACCCCAAGATCAGAAAGCAACTTTCTTTGGCATGCCATTTTTTCCCGCAGTGGTCGCAGATGAGATGGGTTTTGTCCACCTTTTGCTGCATTCTGTCACTGTTTGGGCCTCGGCCCCGTCCCTGTCCCTGAGATGTTTTGATGGATAAACCTTGGCCGATGCCCTGTGATGAGACTAGCTCTGAGGGGTTTTGTCTGGTTATCCCAGATCTAGTCTCCGCCCGTTTGATTTCAAAAAAAGCTGCTTCCACACTAGGTAATGGAGTTCTCTTGAGTATTTCCTTCTTTTCCATTTCGTACTTATCACTTATGGCTGTCAAGAATTGATACAGGCGGAACTCTTGCATCTTTCTGTTGTAGTGGCCGATATCCTCAGAGCACCGCATGGGATTAGTGTCTAGGGTATCAATCGCCACCCACAAGTCTTGGAGGTGATTCCAGCACACCTCTAGTGACTGCTCCCCTTGTCGAATACTGTTTGCTTTTTTGTGTAAGTCAAAGACTTGGAGTGAGTCACCGTCGGAGCCATAGGTCAATGCTAATCCGTCCCACAATGCTTTTGGTGTCGGATAACGCGATACATTGTTGATCATACTAGGATCAACGTTCTGCAGTATCCAGGTGAAGACAGAGTTGTCGTCATGTTCCCACCGGGAATACTGTGGATCTGTCGGCGCAGGTGGAGCGGGTACCCCTGTGAGATGGGAACTCCTCCCCCTGTCCAGAATAGCTCGATAAATAACACGAGACCATAATGCAAAATTACTGCCGGTTAATTTGATAGGTTTGTTCAAATTTTTTGGTAAAGACGTTTGAGTCAGTGATGGTGTACTGAGACTTTCCCTGAGTATCTGTGCTACTTGGACAGCCAGATCCCCAGGGCTGGGTATTTGTGGTGGTTCGGTTTTTGGATTTTCTGAGGTTCCTAGTGTTTCTGACATGGTGATTTAATCAGCTGCAGGTATGGGTCGATGGGATGAAGCGATGAGGACAGTTTGTGTCTGAGCAAAGATAAGAATCAGTAATCTGGATGGCTGTGTATATAGCAACCGATTGCTGGTTATGTCAAAACGGCTGAGAAGGTAAGGTATAGTTTTCTGGTTCTGGTTGGCCGGAATATCTGGCCGCTGGAATATTTTATGGCAATGATGAGTTTGAGTCTGAGCCTATGCCCAACACTCTCACAGTGTTCGGGACCATGCCTGCTCTGATACCATGTTGAGCAAAACACATTTGAGAGAAAATATTCTTTCTTATTATTCAAAGTCCACCGTACAGCCTTACTTATACAAAACACTTTGTCTCTACAAATAGAATGTAAATCTGCACTAATTGTGATCCCTAATTATCCTCTACACTATCGGATATACAAGGTAAGAGAATAATTCTGTTTTATGGTATGATTTGTACATTTATGATATATGCCTCTAATTATGGTATGATTATATTCTTCAACAACCATTGCGTTAGCCGTATGTTCAATTTCATTTCCTTATTGAATACTTTTGTTGCCTTGCTCCTACATATCCTCTTGCTTTTGATGTGTTTCTCATTTTGACTGTTTTGTAGGAGCCATGTTTATGCAACTGCAGCCGAAAACTTCTTCTTAAAAGAAGGGTGCTTCCTCCCAAGCCCCCTCTGTGGGGAACCACCTGCAAAACAACTAACAAACCAGAGCTGGGAAGAAGGCTTAAGAACAAAAAGATTCTTCTGGATCTCTACTGGGGTAGAGGAATCCTTCGAGTAGTATCGGTCATTTATTGAACTTCTCTCCGCATTTCATCAAGTGTTCGTGTTAGAGACAGAAAGAGTCATCGATAATTATGAGATGAGATCCTTCCAAATGCACATAGAGGATGCCTCAAATTCTTATGTATTCTCTTTTGTTTTCTTAATTGACGAACTAATTGGAAAATAAAACAAGTACAAAAATGAGTAATAACCCCAAGTAAAGACTGGTACGATCCAATTCAACATTTTGTTTGTTCGGGTTTGATTGTGTCATAGCTCTATAATTCGTATGTGATGCCCCCTGGCCCTAGCTCCATCATAACCTTGCTTTCTTAATTAGAGCAGTTATTGCCCTTCCCCTAAATGTTTGGAGGCAAAGAAGCCTTCAAGAGCCAAGAGTGTTGTATCTCTGCTTCAATCGCGCCTTCCAACAGCCACAATATGGCTGGTGACACCAGAACAATTGGGGGAGGTGGCCAGATGTCTACCAACTGAGGATTTTTTTTGAGGGGGGGAGTTTGTATGTTTCGTGCAGCTTTATTCGTTTCCTTTTGTTAGCTGCAACTCTCACCCCTTTTTTTTTGGGAAGAATGGATCGATATTTCATTACCAAAAGAGAGCAGGTCAAAAAACATATACACAAGCCCAACGCCAGACTACACCACTATAAACAAAGGACTAATAAGAGACTAACATGACCACCTATACATCAATTTGATGGGCCTGGAAGAGAATATTCAACCGGTGTACGCATGTTTTCACAAAATGTGCAGGAGGTATATCCCGTGCGTCCACGTCATGCTTCTTTTTGTTCCAAAAATGCCAAATACCAAAAGAGACCTCTCGAAAAACATACTTCCAGTATAAGTGGGAGCCTGCTGAGCTCAGATTGGAGCTTAAATTAATATCAACCCAATCCTGAAGAGTCTTTACTTGTATGAACTGCTGCCACTTCTGATCATCCACAAGCCTCCTCCAAACCGAACGGGGCCAACGGCAATCTCGCAACTCATGGAGCTCGGTGGCGTTATGATCACCACAAATAACGCAATGGGTATCCACGGGGATATGACGACGCTTCAGAAATACAAGGTGGGCAGGGCAGAGTTACGCATCTTCCACAAAAAGAGATTTGCATGCATGGGACCTTTTAATTTCTAGAGTACCTTCCAAACATCCGAGGTGGGAGTGGTGGCTGGGTCACACTGCACTCCATAAGCATTACTTACGGAAATGGGGTGCACTTTGCAGTGCCGCCCAAGATCGGATGGGAAGAGAGCTGCTGTGTTCATCAGTTGTGTCCGGATGCAATCCTTTAAAATACTAATGGCCTTAACAATACCGCGCCATGTTCTAGAGACACATGCCTTCCGGCGGGGTTCTAACGGAGACCCATATTTAGCTATGAGGACTTTCACCCACAACTTATCATGATCAACCAACACCTGCCAACCAAGCTCAACAAGAAATGCCATATTCATCTTGCGCAGATTTTTAAAGCTCAGCCCACCATTAGCTTTGGGCATACAAATACGGTCCCAGGAAATCGAATGAAGCCGTTTAGTCCCATCAAGTTCATTCCAAAAAAATTTCCTGATATGTTGTTCGATTTTTTCAATAACGGTGACGGGTACTTCCATCGTTTGCATCGTGTAGAAAGGAAGGGCAGACAGCACCGACTGGATCAAGACCCCACGTGCCGCTTGAGACATGATCCTTGCTTTCCATGAGTTTAGTTTGGTCTTGATGTTCTCCAATAGGTAATCAAAAGTAGCCTCATTCACCCTTCTATGTAGGATGGGCACACCCAAATACTTGCCAAGGTCATCCGTAGAATGGATACCAAAGCAACAGCTAATATCCCGCTTTACATCCCGGGGGGTATTCTTGGAAGTGAAGAAGACGCTCTTATGAAGACTCACCTTCTGGCCTGAGATGCGACAAAACTCCTGCAAGACCTTCTCCATCTCCCGTGCCTGACCCACGGAAGCTTCCCCAAAAAGCAAAAGGTCGTCAGCGAAAAAAAGATGAGAAAGAGCAGGGCCATTGCGTGATACCTTAAGCGTTTTCCAACCCCCAGCTGAGATCGCTTTCTTTATCATCTGACTCAAAACCTCCATACAGAGCAAGAAAAGATAGGGGGCAAGAGGGTCCCCTTGCCGAATGCCTCGAGTCGGCTGAAAGGACTGCAGTCTCTGGTTATTCCACAAAACTGATAATCTCGGAGAGCGAACACAGAACATTATTAACTTAGTGAGATTTTTGCAAAACCCAGCTGCCAATAGAACTTGAGTAAGAAAGGGCCAAGACACTCTGTCGTAGGCCTTTTCCAGATCAACCTTCACAACCATAAGTCTCTTATTACCTTTCTTGCTGCGCAACGTATGAATCACCTCTTGTGCAATAATAATATGCTCCGATGATTGACGACCAGCATTAAATGCACATTGGGTATCGTCAACTAAAGATGGAATTAGCAACTTAACTCGATTGGCAATGACTTTGGAGATCAGCTTAACAGTAACATTAGACAAAGCAATGGGTCTAAACTGTGAAATGCAACTGGGAACTTTGGTCTTCGGAATTAATGAAATTAAGGTATCACTCATACCCGCTGGAAAACATTTCTCCTTAAAGGCTTTCATAACAAAAGAGGTAAGAGCCTTACCAACAATTGGCCAATGTCTTTGGTAGAAACCGGGTGGAATTCCATCGGGCCCAGGTGATTTGTTTGCCCCCATTTCAAACAGCGCAATCTCCACATCCTTCTCAGTAACATCCTGGTTTAGAGAGCACCTACAGGCATCTGACAGGGGTGGGAAATTAACGACCCATGGTTCGGTTATACTTGAGATATCATCCGAATAAAGCTTGACGTAATAATTGCGGACCATGTTACCAAGCTCATCCTCATTAGTAATCCACATACCATCACCATCACGTAGACTAAGGCAACGTACCTTCTGTCTAAGGGGTTTAAACGATTTATGAAAAAAATTTGAGTTGCGTTCGTCGTCAACAAGCCAACTGAGGTTCGACTTCTGTTGCCAAAAGGTATTCTCTTGATTAAGCAATTCGCCATACTCAGTGATAAGCTCAACCTCCAAGTTTGAAAGAAACCTCGAAGGCCGGGACTCCAGAGCACGCTGCACCCCAAGCAACCTCGCCTCACATCTCTTCTTGGTATGCAGGATATTGCCATAAACCTCCCTGCTCCACTTGAGCAATTTACCCCAGAAGATTGTAATGGTCTCATCCAGCGGAATAGAAGATCTAGGCCAATATTTTTCGACAAAAGGGGTAAACTCCCGATGTTGCATCCAGTTGGCCTGGAATCTGATGGAATCGGTTCTTTTTGTATAATCAGCCATGCCATAAACCTCCAAAAGGATAGGGCTGTGATCCGAGTGGACCCGCGGAAGATGCGTGAGAGTCGCCTGTGGGAAAAGCACATGCCACTTAGAATTGCCCCAGCACTGATCAAGCCGCTGTTTTATATTGCGGCGTCCTAGACTACCATTCGTCCATGTAAACCGGGGGCCCCGATAAGCAACGTCGCGGAAAGCGCAAATATCCTTCGCTTGTTGCAGTCGTCTGACCGAGTATCCCACAACGCGTTTGCCGCCACGTTTATCATCCGAGCAAGTAACCTGGTTAAAGTCGCCAATTACGGCCCAAGGTAAGTTCACCACACAATTAAATTGTTCTATATACTCACAAAAAGTTTCTCGGATCACAGCAATAGGAGATGCATAGGCAAGAGAAAGCAGCCACTGTGTTCTATTTTGGATAACCACCCCGAGTGTCATCATCTGTGCCGTGAATCCCCAAATGCGAATGTCAACTTTGACGTTGTTCCAAAAGCACCATAAACCTCCCGCATAGCCTCGTGCCTCCACTATAGCCGCATTAGTGAAGCACAGATGGTCCAAAATCCATTTACCTCGCTCACTAGGGACCCTAGTTTCCATGATAAAGAGAATGTCAGGATTATGAGTTCTAACCAAATCCTTCAGGGTTATGCGAAATTCAGGGGACCCCGCACCCCTGCAATTCCATGAAAGGACTTTAACCATTAAGACAGTTTTGCTGGGAGTCAATGGAATCCTCCACCATACCTTGTTGTTCACAAATCTTTACCACATCACCAATATCCATTTCAGTGCACGGTTCATGAGTATCCCCCATGGTCCCCGTACTGCGTATTTCCACCACATCTTCCTCCTCAGTGTCAGGTGGTTTTTGTTTCAAATTCCCGCCCACTGGAACGTGCCTTGGTGCACTGTGTTTAACAGGTAGAGCTGGCCACTCATCTTGGGCCTTCACAGGGTCCGAATTAAAGGAGACAAGTGGTAGATAATTGGTGATGTCCCGTAGTGAGGAGGAACCACCACCAAAACCACCCCTTGAGCTACGGAAGCCACCTCGTCTAGAAGTACCCCCCTACCAGCCGAGATCCCACGACCACCGCCTTCATCCAAAACCGCATGCATCGCCGAATGTTGAGGTTTCATGTTAATTCGAGTCCTTGCACTCTCCTTCACCGAAATACCCTTCTTCTTCTTATCCGCTACCTTAGCATTAGGGCCTTTGGCTAAAGTCTGAAAAACAGCTGGGGCCCCCCTATCCTGTAAAGACCGCAGTTTGGCCAACACCTCTGTCTCCGTATTATCCACTTCTTGATCCATACCAAAGCTAGTTAGTATATTGAAACGAGATCCTTCGACAGTTTTCCTCGGAATATCCTCTGGCCTCTTATTTACAGCAGAGACCCCCCCTCATGGTCCTTACTCGTATCCCGACCACCATTAGCCATGCTTACAACCAGTCTCCTTCTTCTCCCCGTTGCCGCAACCATCCACGGCCCAAACGGCTCACCTCGTGGTTTCCCCACACCCTGCCCATTGGATTCAGAGTTGGACTGCTCCAGGTTTCCTGCCGCACCGCATTCCCCACTATCATGCCCATAAAGGCCACACTTAAAGCAAATCAAAGAGAGACCCTCATATTCAACATCAAAAAAGGTTCCATTTACATTAACTTGAGAGGCTAGTGGTTTTTCCAAATCAACCTCCACACACACTCGCGCATATTTACCCCTCTGATTCTGCATCGTGGTCGTATCAACTTTTACCGCCCTGCCCAGTTTACTACCAAGGCGTAGAAGAAAGTCCTCACGAAAAAATTCTAATGGGAGATATGGTATCCGAATCCACGCAAAAGTAGAGCGGATTTTGTCTTTGTTGGGCACAAAAAAACGGCTTCCATTTCCGAACAGTTATGTAATGCCCTTGCACCGTCCAAGGGCCATTAAACAGTGCATTCAGATAGTGCGTAGCAGAATAAAATCGAACAACAAAATAGCCCTCATTCAAGTCAATAATATCCAGTTTTTCCCCAAACGCCCACAAATCAGTAAGTCTTTTCTCCAGGAGTTTGTATGAAAGTGATTTACCTAGGAGTTTGATGATTAAGGCTCTGCGCCAAGGTTTCCAAAACTCTTTGCAGTCATCGAAGGAGACATCGACAGAAATTCGGCCGAGGTCAGCGTCCCCGCAGTCCTACACATGTAGGAGGGCTTGATCATACTGCTCCAAAAACTCTTCCATTGTATCATCTTCTTCATCCTCTCCACAGTAAATCGATTGGGTCTCAGTTCGGTTGATATTAAGCAGATCTGCCCACCTATTGCCGAAGTGCGTTCTTTCATCTGCCAATGGAGATTCTGGGTCACCGATTGCTTGTCTTTTATGCTTTTTTATGCTGCGGAGGAGTTGGCCGGACTCTTCCGCCGAGCGACCACCGTCAGGATTTCCTGCATCGTCAGGGGTGACCATCGCCGTCAAGGGTTGTATGTCTGAGTTCTAATGTTTGTGATAATAAGTGTGATTGATTTGTAATAAGTGTGATTGATAACTCTCACCCCTTTGTGTAGGTAAGCATGTAACGATAACTATGCCGATGCATGATGGAGTTGTTGGAGAATTAAAAGTTTGGGCTTTGGCCCATTAAGGAAGGTTGCAAAATTTGGTTTAGCAACATATTTTGAGCTTAATTATAATTAGTTTCCGATAACAAAAATCGAAAACAAATGGATCCTTAATTATCTTCATAACGAGTAGTTAATTTTAGGCTTTGGAATCACTCAATTACGATACCGGGTGAATGAGAAATTAATGTTCAAATTGGATGGAAAACATGGTTAATGGGTGATGTGTCCTATTCTTAGGAGGCCACATCTCCCTTTTGGAGGAATACCACATTGGACAATCGAACTTGTTTAGCCACCTTATCAATGGCTAGAATGAACACTTTAGATGTGGCCTTGGGGCATGAGAAGTTTTTGACCGGAGGGAAGACCTAGAAAGTACCACACACGCACGCACGCCACCGCTGCCCGCCCGTCCGGCCGGCTCGGCTCGGCTCGTGGCTCGTGTGCACGTGGGCCGGTTTCTATCTTTTTGGAGAAAATTTATTTGGGCTTTTGGATTAATTATTTTTTGTAAATAATTAAAGGCTTCAAGCGACCAACCCATCTACGTAAATAATTAAAGGTACAGCCCATCTGCGCGAACCGGTTACGCAGTTATGTTTAAACAAAATGCGGTTAAGTTTGATAAGGCGTTCGATTATGGTTTAAATCGAACGGTTGTTTAAATCTGATTCAAACGGTATCCTCGATATACGATAAGATCAATCGGTTTTGATCTAATGGTGGCAGTAAAGTCAGCTTTGATCCAACGGCTGAGACTCAAACTGACCTAACCGCCCAACCGAATGTGGTTTTCATCTAACACTCTAGGTTTAATCTTGTGAATTGGTTTTCCATCTAACGGCTGTAATTTAAACCTTCCAAAACTGTCAGGAGGCTTTAATCTGACGGCCCTAATCGATCTACGGTTATGATCCGACGAACACGATTCCATCTGCATAACCGATTCTCCAACCGGCTCCCCTATATAAACAGAGGCAGGGTGTGCATTCTACACACACTAATAATCTGCATTCGTCGCTTTTTGCATCCATATTAGTGCTTTATGCATAACGTCCAAGAGGAGTCAGGACATTCGAAGGTTCGCTGTAGTTCAAGTTCAGCAATGCCGCTCAACTGAACAGGTACCCGTTGTATCCTGGGAGACGGTTGCTAACGCCGGTTAGGCACAGTATACCGGAGCAATATGTCTTAAGGACAGAGTCCTCGACTCGCCCCGGGTTTGATTTACTGTTTACTGTTTTCATACGCACACACTGTACGACTATGTCTTAGTACAGGATTGATTGTTTCCAACAATCTTAAGACGTATTCGATTCAATTAATTTTTGTACTGTTTTTTTGCGCAAAGCAGTGTTCATACTGATTTGCAGTCTGCTTCTACTCATTTCTTAAATCTGATTCAGTTCTGATCTGTACGTTTTGATCGAAATGAATAGGAATGGAAAACAAAAGCTCAAACTCTGTTCAAGGCTTTAACGGTGCTCACTCCGTGTCTGCACCTAAAGGGGCTAATAATGTTTCTGTAGGTGTGCCGTTCAACACGGTTCTGTTGGCCCCTACCGGAGGGCCTCAGATGAATCCAGCTGCCACAGCTGCACACGTGGAGAAGCCGGAAAAGTTCACCGGCAGTTTCTTCAAGAGGTGGCAGCAAAAGATGCTGTTCTATCTCATAGCGCTGGGATGGCCAAGATGCTGAGCGAGGATCCGCCAGTGGTAGAACCAGTGGAGGATAAAAATCTGAACATGCAGAATGCCTTGGGTGCTGAAGCATAGGCTTATACAAATTTTTGTTGTTTAAATTTGATTTTGAGTTGCCCAGATAATATTATCTATGGCGTGATTTGTACTTATAAAACTGCAAAAGCATTGTGGTCGGCTTTAGATAAAAAGTATCGTACAGAAGATGCTGGCACGAAAAAGTTGATAGTTGGTAGATTTCTCGACTATAAAATGCTAGATTCCAAAACTGTCATTTTGCAGGTTGAGGAAATACAGATGTTGGTATCTGAAATGGAAGAGGAGGGCATGACGCTCAGTGAATCTTTCCAGGTTGCGGCTGTGATTGAGAAGCTGCCTCCTTCGTGGAGGGAGTTTAAGAGCTATCTCAAACACAAACGAAAGAAAATGAAGATGGAGGATTTGATTGTCCGGCTTCGAATTGAAGAGGACAATCGTCGTGCCGAGAGAAAGTCAACCACTCCGTCGGGTCAAGCCTAGGCTCATGTTGCTGAGGCAAAGAACAAAAAGACAAATAACACTTTGGGTGTGAACGTCAAGGGCAAGGAGATTGCAAAGAAGTTCACAGGTAAGTGTTACAACTTTGGGAAACCTGGGCATCGTAGCAGTGACTGCCGAAAGCCCAAAAAGAATAAGAATCAAAACAAAGCAAAAGCGAATTTGGTCGACGCAATGGAAGATCTGAATCTCTGCGCAGTGGTGACTGAATGCAATGCAGTGGGGAATCCGCGTGAATGGTGGATGGACACAGGGGCCACTTGACATGTATGTGCCAACAGGGCAATGTTCAGAGACTATGTACCCACGACAAACAATGAACAACTCTTCATGAGAAACTCTGACAGCTCGAAGATGGAAGGATCGGGCAAGGTGGTTCTGAAACTAACCTCAGGACGGGAGCTGACACTGCAGAATGTGTTGCATGTTCCTGACATCAGGAAGAACTTGGTATCTGGCGCACTGCTAGTTAGTCATGGTTTCAGACTTGTTTTTGAGGCAAACAAATTTACTCTTTCTAAGAATGGCTTGTATTTGGGAAAGGGGTACCTTACTGATAACATGTTTAAGTTAAATGTTATGACGATTGTACCCAAGAAAGTTGCGCCCACTGAGGCTAATAAAATTGTTTCCTCTTCTGCTTACATGCTTGAGTCTTCTTGTTTATGGCATTTTCGTTTGGGTCATGTTAATTACAAGTCAATACAACGAATGATTAATCTTGACTTATTGCCCAAACAAGACTTTAATAATAAAGAAAAATGCCAAATATGTGTTGAAGCAAAATTGACAAAAGCGGCATTTCCTTCAACAGAACGAAACACTGAATCGTTGGATTTAATTCATACAGACTTGTGTGATTTAAAGTTTGTGCAAACAAGAGGAGGTAAAAAGTACTTTGTAACTTTTATCGATGATTGCACTAGATACTGTTATGTTTATTTGCTAAGTAGCAAAGATGAGGCCATTGATGCTTTTAAAGATTATAAGAATGAAGTTGAGAATCAACTTAGCAAACGAATTAAAACAATTCGAAGTGATAGAGGCGGAGAGTATGACGCATCGTTTAATGAATTATGTTCAGAACATGGCATTATTCATCAAACGACTGCTCCATATTCACCTCAATCTAATGGTATTGCAGAACGCAAAAACCGTACTATAAAGGAGATGATGAATGCTATGTTGATTTGTTCGGGTTTACATCAGAACTTGTGAGGGGAAACAATTCTCTCTGCCAACGTCATTTTAAATAGGATTCCGTCCAAGAAGACAGATAAAACCCCATATGAACTGTGGAAAGGCTATAAGCCTAGTTACAAATACTTAAATGTGTGGGGGTGTCTGGCGAAGGTTGTTGTACCTAAAGCAAGACAAGTGAGAATCAGGCCTAAAACAATTGATTGCATATTAATCGGCTATGCAACGAACAGTAGTGCATATCGTTTCTTAGTGCACAAATCGGACATTTCCGAGATACATGAAAATGTTGTCATGCAGTCGAGGAATGCAGTGTTCTTTGAAAATGTCTTTCCAAAGAACGACAAAAATGGTGAAGAAGCTAGCACTAGTAAGCGAGTGCGTGCTGCAGCAGAGCAAGCCTATTTAACTGGTTTAATAAAAAAAGGGAGGCTGGTAACGGACCGGGCCGGATGGCCAGCGGACCGGGCCAGACATCAGCCGGCCCATTTACGCGAGTGAGTTAAAAACAAAGACTGGCGCAGGCCAGTCCGTTTTCGGACCGGGCCAGAGGAAGGCGGGCCAGGGCTGGCGGAACAGGGCCAGCCCAAATTGTTAATAGTAATTATTTTCTGGAATTTCTGAAATTAGATAAATAGTATTTGTTTAACTTAAATTAGTAATAATTATAGAAAAATTATAAATAAATATCAGAAAATTATAAATAAATTCCAGAACCTATAAAATGTAAAAAGTAAATTATTTTCACTAAATTTCAGTAATTGTGATAATTAATTTAATTCGGATAATTAGGGAATAAATAGAGACAAATTAGGGAAAAATGAGGAAAAATATAGAAAATACACAATAAATGTATACAAGCCATGGAAAAATAGATTTGACTCTGAACGTTGATAAATCATTATTCAGATAATAAATGCACCTAGATTTGAGTGCCGGAAGATGGTGAGGATGGGCCAGGGGCCTCAGGCGATTGTGTTATTTGCATTCATGGCACGTGCATTGCATTTATGGTGGGTCGTGATGAACAGGTCACAAGCGCTCAGTATGATGTACGGTGGCAGGGCCACGCACACTTAGTATGGTGTACGGTGGCAGGGCCACGCACACTCAGTATGGTGACTGTGGGTGGGTACGACCTACAGCCACTCAGTTAGGACCCGGGTTCATGCATTACACGGTGGAGATATCGGCATTCAGTGTGACATGACTTTGTTGCGTGTGACATGCATAACTAGACATGCATCATAAAGCTGCGCATTCTTTATTTGGAGTGAATTACTTTTCCGCAATCTTTTGTATGCTTATGTGCTATCATGTTTTGTGTGCTATGTGTCATATCATTCTGGTATGTGCGTCATATACTAGTTGGAGGCAGGTGTCTACTGAGTGATTTCCCCATCACTCACCCCTACTTCCCCCCCCCCCCATGTCAGCAAGAAGAGGTCTTTGATTATGTCTTTGTTGAGGACGAGGCTGACACGGTGGAGTGGGCAGATTGATGGCCGCATTTAGGACACGGGATGACCTTGCGGACATTTGTTATTAGTTTATTGGGATTTCATTCGTCATTACCCTGATTAGACAGTTGGCACATTTATGTTATTATTAGTATTGGTTTAGTGTTTTGCTAAGACATTTCCTTTTTATTCATTGAATTTAATGAATTGTATTTCGTTTCCGCGCAAAAAAAAATTCTACGTCTTTTCAGATATGTTGGAAATCGATTCGACGCTTTGTATTCTCCACAGTGAGATACGGCGGGCGTACTGTTTTCGATGCTAGGGTTCGGGAGCGGGCGTACAGGTGGTATCAGAGACGAGGCTTCAGATCGGCCTTGGAAACGCAGGATTGACTAGATCACCTAGACATAAGCTATGATCTTCTCCTAGAAACGACAAGTATAACCCTAATAAATGAAGTAGACCTAAGTTATGATCAGGTTAAGGGAGGTGTGTGCCGATGGTGAGCTTTTCTTGTTAATTACCGTTTTAAACCGCGACCAACTAATTACTTTATTTTGACTAACCTACCCATTATTGTTTTTATGAACTTGAACTTCAGGAAAATGCCTCCAAGACGTGAGCCAGCAGGTAATGGAGGGCACGACGGTGATGACCATCAGGGTCAGGGGGCCATCCCCCAAGTTCTTACTGATACCCTAGCCACCCTGACTACCTTGGTGGCTCAGCAGCAGGTACAGATGGCTCACCTGCAGCAGCAGCTGGAGCAGCAGCAGGAGCAACAGCAGCAGCAGCAGCCACCACCACCACCACCCCCAGGACTTTGATTCTTTTATAGAGAGATGCAACATTCCTGAATACCGATGTTTAGGGGCACTACACGGCCAGAGGAAGTCGAGATCTGGCTCCAGAATGTGACCGAGCAGTTGAGGTTATTGTAGGTTCCCGATGACCTGAAGGCAGAGGTGGTCGTTTCATTTCTTGAGGATGATGCGAGGGAATGGTGGCTTAGCGTGCAGCGCCGGTTGACTCCACCGTTGACTTGGGCTCAGTTTCGAGAAGAGTATTAGAAACACTACGTTCCGGAGAGTGCCATCCAGAGGAGGATGACTGAGTTCGAGCTACTTACTCAGGGGTCCATGACCGTGGACCAGTATTGGGAGAGATTTCATGCCTTATGGAGATATATGCCTTCCGTTATGGATAACGAGAAGGCAAAGATGTCCAAATTCAAGACTGGACTGAGTCCTCGCATTCAGTCATTGATTATTTGCGCCAGATCGAAGACCTTTGAGGAGCTACTTGAAGTATGCCGGGATGTTGAGGGTGACCTCAGGAAGGGCGCATTAGACGACCGGACGAAGCGACCACGAGAGGGGTATCGTCCTGGGAGATCAGGAAGATGGCTGAAGGTACCCCGCTGCCAACAGCCACGAAGCTTGTTTCGGCCATCTCAGCAGCAGAGGTAGTTTACTCAGTCACTTACCATCGGGGGACCTATATTGACTGATGCACAGCCAGTGAGGGCGGTGGCACCCACTACACCATGTGTCCATTGTGGGCGTTTCCATCCGGGTCAGTGCTAGAGGACCAGAGATGTGTCTACAGGTGCGGTGCCCCAGGACACGTCGCCAGAGACTGCCCCGCACAGAGACAGGCCCCACCCCCACAGCAGGGCCAGACACAGCAGAAGGGGAGGCCAAAGACTAATGCCCGAGTGCATATTATGACACACGCCGACGTCGAGGAGGCTGGCGACGTCATAGCATGTACATCCAATTATGTGTTACAAATCCCAGTTTTCTTTTAATACTTCCTTTATTGTGGTTACGTGTTATATGTCTAATCCTGCACATGTTAGGTGAGATATTGATTAACAAGGTTCCAGCCTATGTACTATTCGATAGTGGTGCCAGCCACTCATTCATCGCCAGGAGGTTCGTAAAGAGCTTGAATATTCCACCGGAATGGGTCGAGATTCCTTACCGCGTCCAAACCGCCGGTGATCAAGTGTTTGTATCGCACCATCAATACAAGGATTGTTCGTTGGAGATTAATGAGCTGGAATTCACTGCGACTTTGATCTCGATCCAGATGCAAGATTTTGATGTTATTCTGGGCATGGATTTTCTGGCTAAGCATGAGGCCACGATCGATTGTCGTCAGAGGCAGGTCCGCATGCAGACGCAGAGTAAGCAGGAAACCATCTTTCATGGGGATTTCAAGTTACATAAGGCGCTTAAGAAGATCTACATGAGTGCAGCGCAGGCACACAGGGCATTGAGAAAAGGTAATCCAGGTTTTCTTGTATATGCTATTGGTGCAGAAAAAGAGGTACCCTTGATAGATTCGATACCAGTGGTGAATGAGTACAAAGACATATTTCCCGATGAGTTGCCAGGACTACCTCCTAGTCGGGAGGTAGAATTTGAGATTAATTTACTGCCCGGTGCTGAGCCGATATCGAAGGCACCGTACAGGATGGCTCCGGATGAGCTGAAGGAGCTGAAAGAACAATTGCAGGAGCTACTGGACCGGAAGTTCATTCGACCTAGCGTCTCACCCTGGGGAGCTCCGGTCTTGTTCGCAAAGAAGAAGGACGGCAGTATGAGGCTTTGTATTGATTATCAGGAGATTAACAAGATCACTATCAAGAACAAGTATCCTCTACCTCGGATGGAGGACCTCTTTGACCAACTAAAGGTATCCTTTAATCATTGTAACTTGTAATTGATATTATTGGAATTTCCAAATGATCCCTCAGTTTTGGCATTCTTCAGGGTGCTAAGGTATTCTCTAAGATCGATCTTCGATCCGGATATCATCAGCTGAGGATTAAAGCCGAAGATGTAGCAAAGATTGCCTTTCGCACCAGATATGGGCATTACGAGTTTTTGGTAATGCCGTTTGGACTGACTAATGCTCCCGCATCCTTCATGGATTTGATGAATATGGTGTTCAGGGATCAGCTTGATAAGTTCGTGGTGGTCTTTATTGATGATATTCTAATCTATTCTTCGGACGAGGAGTCGCACGAAAAACATTTGAAGGAGGTTCTAGAGATTCTCAGGCAGAAGAAGCTGTATGCTAAGTTTAGTAAGTGCGAATTTTGGCTGAAGAGCGTTGCTTTCTTGGGACATGTGGCTTCGGAAGAGGGAATTTCTGTAGATCCCAAGAAGATTGAGGCTATTATCGAATGGCCTAGACCGACTAATGTGACTGAAGTGAGGAGCTTTCTAGGTTTGGCGGGTTACTATAGGAAGTTCGTTGAGGGATTCTCATCGATAGCAGTGCCCTTGAGCAGATTGACACAGAAAAAGTCAAAGTTTGTATGGACCGCTGAATGCGAGTAGAGCTTTGCAGAACTTAAGAGACGACTGACGACGGCCCCCATACTTGCTCAACCCTCAGGCTCTGAAGGATTTGCCATATACAGTGACGCATCGAAGAGCGGACTAGGTAATGTATACAATGTCAAAGTTGATTTTGTACGCATCACAACTGTGGCCTAGCTGTTTCCTTGCAGGATGTGTCCTAATGCAAAACGGCAGAGTCATTGCCTATGCTTCCCGCCAACTGAAGCCTTATGAGCAGAATTACCCGACGCATGATCTGGAGTTGGCAGCGGTGGTATTCGCGCTAAATATTTGGCGCCACTATCTGTATGGGGTGAAGTGTGAAGTTTTTACTGATCATAAGAGTTTGAAGTATTTATTCACACAAAAGGAGCTAAGCATGCGTCAGAGAAGATGGCTTGAGTTGTTGAAGGACTACGATTTGACTATTAGCTACCATCCGGGGAAAGCAAACCGAGTTGCGAATGCTCTGAGTAGGAAGTCTAGCCATGCCAGACAGACACCGTTGGAAAGGGATATGTGGCAGAGTTAGACCTTGACATTGTGGACTCCACAGCTAATGTCCTAGCGGCGTTGATTATCACTCCATCTTTGATCGAGCAAATCAAAGAGGCGCAGAAGTGAGATGTAGCACTTAGTGAGATTCGAGAGAGGATGATGATTACTCAAGTTGATGGTTTTCAGATCCATGACGACGGCGGTATGTGGTTTCAAGGGAGGCTGTGTGTTCCGGAGGATGAGGATCTCAGAAGAGCAGTACTGAAAGAGGCGCACAACTCGAAGATGTCTATTCACCTAGGTACTACAAAAATGTATAATGACCTGAAGAAGCATTACTGGTGGAGCGGTATGAAGAGACATATAGCTGAGTTTGTTGAGAGGTGCCTAGTATGTCAGCATGTCAAGGCAGAACACCAAAGACCAGGGGGTTTGTTGATGCCATTAGAGATCCTGGAATGGAAGTGGGAACATGTGGCGATGGATTTTGTGATGGGTCTTCCGAGAACGAGAAATGGTAATGATATGATCTGGGTGATTGTGGATAGATTGACTAAGTCTGCTCACTTCCTACCAGTGCCAAATGATGTGACTCTGGAGAGATTGGTTACACTCTATATCGACAACATCATCAGTCTACATGGCGTCCCAGTCAGTATTGTCTCCGATCGTGACTCGAAATTTACATCCAGATTCTGGTCAGCATGTCAGAGGAGAATGGGGACCGAGTTATGTTTGGGTACTGCGTTTCACCCGCAGACGGATGGGCAATCAGAGAGAACCATACAGACGTTGGAGGATATGTTGAGAGCTTGCGCCATCGATTTCAAGGGGAATTGGGACGGTATGATCAAATTGGTTGAGTTCTCCTACAACAACAGTCATCACAGCGCCATCGGCATGGCACCATTTGAGGCGCTTTATGGGCGTAAGTGCAGATCCCCTATTCTTTGGGATGAAGTAGGAGAGCGCGCTGTTACTGGTCCAGAGCTTGTTGAGCAAACCAAGGAAAAGATTAAGTTGATTCGGGAAAGGCTTAAGGTTGCTCAGGATAGAAGTAAGAGCTGGACTGACTCGAAGAGACGTCCGTTGGAGTTTGATGTAGGGGAAAAGGTTTATCTCAAGGTATCGCCTCTGAAGGGTGTTGCGAGATTTGGTCTGAAAGATAAGCTGAGGCCTCGGTATATTGACCCTTTTGAGGTGTTCGAAAGGGTTGGTTCGTTAGCTTACCGATTAGCGTTACCTCCATCGCTAGCCCAAGTGCATAATGTATTCCATGTATCACAGCTGAGAAGGTACGTCCCAGATCCAAGTCATGTACTGAACGCACCACCTTTGAGAATCAGACCAGACACATCATATGAAGAGACTCCTATTCAGATCATAGACCGCAAAGACCAGGTACTGAGGAGAAGAATCATTCCATACGTCAAGGTGCAATAGAGAAATCACAGAGAGAATGAAGCAAATTTGGAGCTGGAGGACCAGATGCGCGAACGCTACCCTGAGCTCTTCAATTAAGGTACGTTGAATCTTTTCGGCCTCTACGAT
>AP025045.1:33853051-33905441 GCA_036186865.1 Eustoma russellianum
TGAAATAAAGAAATAAATGGGATTAAAAAGAAGAAAATAATAATAATAATTAAGGAAAAGTTAAAGGATTAAAAAAAGAATAAAAAATATAATGGAAAGGAGATAATGGGGGAAACTAATTCCCCCAAAATCTCGCTGCATCCACGTTAAATGGGGAAAAAAGGGGTAGGGGGTCAGTTACCAAAAGGAAAAGAAAGAGAGCAAGAAAATTGCTGAAAAAAAATAAAGAAAAAAAAAGAGATAGAAGGGAGGGGTTGGCAGCGGCGCTAAGGAAAAGGAAAAGGGAGAAAGAGAGAAGGAGAAGCCAAGGCGCGTAGTTTGTCACCAATCCAGGTAGGTTCCTTTTCCCCCTCCAAATTGGTATAAGTCAAGCATGCTTTAATGGTAGATTATGTGTTTTTGTTGTTTGATTGTTGATAACTATATCACGTTGTTGCATCTGTGAAAGTCTTGCTATTTTGGAGTCTACCGAATGCATCTACTTGTTTTGCGTTGCTTCGATTTGATTTTAGGAAAAAATTTGATAATCAAAATTATCACACTTTTGGACATGATTAGGAGTTTTAATTTTTGTTTTGGCCTTAGTATAGGTTCCTATAGATTAGAAATAGGTGGGAATATAGATCGGGGTCGAAAAACAGCCGCCGGAGGCGGCCGGAGCACCTCACGCGCCGCCGGAGTGGCAGCGCGTGGACTGCACGCGCGCTTGGATCGGGGAGGCTGCTGAACGTGTTTGCTGGAATTTTAAAAAAAATAATGAAAACAATGATAGGGCTGGCCTGCCAGCAGACCAGGCCAGCCCCTGATGGGCCGCTGGCTGGCTGCTTTGCATTTCATCCCATGTATCACGCATGATCATGTGCATCATAAATCTGATTTTTTAAGTTTTTCCATATGCAAGCAAGTTCTTTTCAAGCAAGCAAGTTTGTCGTTATGTACGTAAGTTGTTTATGGTCCCATGATTTTCAAAAGAAATGCTCTATGACTTCCTTGCCTGCTAAACATGCTCATAACCCGAGCCAGGCCCGGGGTTAATAGGTCTGATGTCACGATATGTTCTGGACCCGTTCTGGACTCGGGGTTAATTAGTCCGATTGCATGTTCTGGACCCGATCCAGGCCCGGGGTTAATCGGCCTGATGACACGTTCTGGACCCGATCTAGGCCCGGGGTTAATTGGTCCGATGATATGTTCTGGAAATGGTAACCTTTTATGTTTTGCCATAGGGCACACCATATGATGATCCTTTACATCAATAGCTACTACACTTGGATCTATTTTACTCACTTCTTTGAGTCTTGGCATGAAGGCATGGTCAAGCCTGAGATGCACAACATTGAATCTGCTTGACACTGATTAATGGAACAGGACATGTGGGAGACGGCTGATGAGTCGATTTGCAGGAAATATAGTAGAGGCCATTTTTGATTTCAGCTGAACCAATCATCCTCTTGGGGAATTTGTCCTAGAGCACACAAACATTGCATGAAAATAAACACATACATTTGAAACTGAAACAAGTTTGCTAAGAGAAAGCAAGTTAAAGGAAAAGGCTGAAACAAGGAGAACATTTGGCACGGTCAAGTAAGGACTCAGAGATACAGTGTTAACATGGGTTGCTGATGATTAAGATTATTAGGCATTCGAACAGATATGTTATCAATAGGAATATAAGAATCAAAGAGTGTCAAGGAACAACAAATATGATTAGATGTCCCTGAATCAAGTATCCATTTGCAATCAATATTGTGCAAGTCCTTAGAATTACCTTTACTATGGTGCATCACAGTCTGAGCATTCATGATAGCAGGCTGAGAAACTATGGCCTCAGAATTGCTCCCTCTTGATTCTCTCTCTCCAAGCAATGTCATCAACCTATTATATTGATCAGCAGTAAGCATGGAAAGGGACTGACAAGGAGCTGAACTACTTCCACCACCACCTTCACAGTTCAACTGTATAGCACCTTCAAACTTATTTACCATAATGATCGGTGGCCTTGTTTTAAAACCAGGTGGATACCCATACTTCTTATAATATCTGTCCACCGTATGACCATTCATTCCGTAGTGTGTGCATACATGCCTTTGGGAGAAGTTATGATACCCCCTTCATGTTCCTTTCCTCATAACTCCAGTCTGCGGTATGGCATTAAAAGTTCCTACAGTAAAACTAGTAGGGGAACTACCTTCATTCATGGCATTACAAATAATCTTGTGACATCAGCGTTATTATTGTCAACCATAAAAGATACCACATTATTGTAAAACTGTCCCTGTGCATTACTATTCATAATCTTCCTCTCAAATTGTAATGCCATGGAGAATGCAGTAGAAATATTTGGCAGTGGCGTCATAACGAAAATCTATGATCTCACCGGATCAAATTCAACACTTAATCCTTTAACGAACTTTATAACATAATCACTTTCAACAATTTTTTGCATCTTATCAGCAATATCACAAGTATATCTAGCACAAGTTCATTTCGGTATGGGCCTAACTACCAACATCTCCTCTGATACTGACTTTAATTTTGTAAAGTACTCACTAATATTCATACCTTCCTGCTTAATTCCGTAGAATTCTTCCATTAGATCAGATAGTTTGAATGGATCACCTCCTGCAAACCTGAGACTGAGGTCTTCCCAGACCTTCCTAGCTGTTTCAAACCACATAATACTTTGAGATATAGAAGGTGTGACACAATTCTGTATCTAAGATCTCGCCATTGTGTCACATTGGATCCAAGCTAGCAGTCTCTCATCTCCTTCCTATGCTCTCGGACTAGATCCGTAAATAAAACACACCTTATTCTTAATCGTCAATGCCATACGCAGCGTTCTACTCCAAACGTGAAAATTATGTCCACTAAGCAGAGGTTGGACAAGAACCGCAGCAGGACTCTCATTTGGATGAAGGTAGAGAGGATCTGCTGCCAGATTTTCAATGTTGTTGTTTCTGGAAGGAGACGCCATTGGATTTACAAAATCCAAAATACAAACTGTGAAATAAAATCTCAACCAATTCTTGTAGCAGAATTGATCACTTCATTACCAAACAGAAACACTCTCATATCATGATAAAATCGGTAGAATTCACAATAAAGTTCTTGTATACATATTCAAGATCAACAACATCAAGAAACATATCACAACAAAGCAAGAATCAGAAACTCAATTCAATAATTCAAGAATTCAAAAGAAATAATCGTCAAATTCGTATAGAGGGAGAGAATGAAAGAGCAGAAGAAATATATCTTTGATTAACTGCCAAATTTGTTTTCCAATAAGCGTTTGTACGCTAAATATACACACATTCCATGCTACAGAACAACTTTGGGAGGAAGAAGAAGCTAGAATGACCAATATGCCCTTATTTTACAAACTCGTTCCATCACTTAAATGGGGGCAAAATGACGGTTTAAAGTTCGCACGCCTGTGCAACCGTCACTCTCCAAGCCGTTCCTTCTGCATTTGATTTGTGTTCTTCTTTCCATACTTCTGCACTTCTCATCCCTTAGCTTTCTTCTTTCATTGCTAGTTGTGCGTCTTAGCTTTCTTCTTTCATTGCTAGTTGTGCGTCTTGATTCAATTCTGTCTCAGTGCTCCTCAGTCCACCCTCTTCATCTGTTCAATTTTCCTCCCTGAACAATATCTGCAGTTTCATCAAATTAGAAAACAAAAAGAAGAGATCGATAAGTTGTTGTTCAATATAATTTGCGGTATTTAAGAAATTATATCCGTGACAAAAGTTCACCTAATCTAGTTAGCTTAAGGTTCCACAAAAAGAAAATTAGGTATAGATTTTTGTTAAACGACTAGGCTTAAGTTCAATATTACCGCTTTTGCTTCACTGGTATTATGCAAGATGTTCAGAACATTTTTGTTTTGCTAAACTATTTCCTTGCATGAGTTATTTGCAGCAACCTTTTTTTTTCTTTTTTTCTTTTTTTTTTGTGCATGTCAAGTTTGTTTATGAAGTGCGCAAGAATTGCAGCAGTTACATGACGGGGGACTACCCCAAGAGTAATCAAAATCCCCACAAAGCCTTATTGTGACAGTAAGTGTCCTGGACAATTCCCTTCTCTTTTAATTGAATCCATAGCTACAACTGTCTTGTTTCCAAATGTGTGCATAGTTGACAGTATTAACTAATCCTTTTCTATGTTTAGAGCTGTCCATACAAAAAATTTTACATCTAGCCGCGAAATGCTCTTCCATTCACATAGGAATATCGAAATCCTGAACTTATTATTAACGAATGAGATGAACTAACCATCACATAAAATCACATGGTTAATCCAAAACTACAACTAATATGCACAAACCTTACAAAAAAGAGTAAAGATCTTTTAACTTAATTTTGTGGTATGTTCTAAGCAAGTACTAGGATTATGTAACATACATCGACTTTGAATTGAAACACATGGAATCCCTTATTAAAAGGGCTAGAAAATTAGGCATGCACCTGCACCTCTGTAGAGCAGAATCATGACTCCTTGTGTTTTATTTCTGTATTTTTCTATTTTTTCTTTTTTTTATTAAATTTTGTCCTTAACCGTGTCTACAACGGTTAGTATGTGGATTTAAATATCCTCTCTTTCAAAATGTCATGATATCTCAACCGTGGATCACTCATCGAAGTACACAAACTTTCATTTTAATCATATACCTAATACTAGAGATCGACTACATAAATCAACAGTTTTAACTAGGCTATGTTAATGAGTACATCTTATCTAATCCTCGTGTAAGGCACCCTTCCTTATTATATCTTTCTACATCTTTCTCTCTCATTCTTTTCTGTTTAGCGTGCACCCTAATTATGCGTCTCTTAACATCTAACAGATAAAATTCCTGGGTGCATCTAACACGTGCATCATTTGTCTTCTGCATTTAAAAGAGAAAATTTCGCAGGTTGTGATGAAAATAATATTTGCCTAATCACCAAATACACAAAGTTCCTTTGAGATGATTGGGAAGGTTTAAACACAAAATGTGACAATTCGTTTTATATTAAGTAGCTAAGTGTTTATACATTACTAGCACTAATTCGTTTAGATTATGGTGGATGTTCGTTGGAAGTTTATTACTAATATGTTAAGCTGGTCATTAATTCATCGATATTTTCCCTAACTTTGCTAGCCAGTTCCTCATTGTTTTACTAAATATGTCTATCAAATTCATTGCTTTTTAGAATTTTGTCACAATTTTGTCTTTTGTTTGGTTAACTTTTGTTGCAAACTCGTCCTATTTTGCAGATTTTTGGTCTCAAATTATCACTAAAGATTCTTTGTTCTGTTGCTATTTGTTGTAAATGATTGCGATGTCAGTCTCAAATTATTGTTAGAAATTGTAATCAGAACAAGTGTACAGTGTGCGTTTGTGTAAATTGAAGAAATACAATCAGAACCGAGGCGAGTCTAAGGACTCTGTCCTTAAAACGATTTGCTCCGGTACGAAGTGCCCAACCAGAAACAGCAAACGTCTCCCAAGATACAACGGCTACAGTTCATACGAAACGACACAGCAACGTAAAGAACTCGGCGAACCTGTGGGATGCTCTGATTTCTCAAACTGGAAACGTAACAACAGTGCAGTAGTATGCAAAAAATCAAAACAGTGCAGTATTATGCAAAAATCGAAAAATAGAAGTAGAGAAAAGCAGTGAAAGCGCAGAGGTCTGGGAAGAAGGAGCCATTTTATTTATAGGCGGGAAGGATTAGGCGGTTAATCTCGAGATTAAACCGCAGCCGTCGGATCAGACGGTTTTCATCCACAACCGTTAGATTGTAAACCGCAGCAGTTTTAAACGTAGGCCGTCGGATGAAAAACTGCTACCAGATACGGTCTCAGCCGTTAGACCATGATTCGTGCAGACTACGATCCACAGCCGTTAGATCTAGATGAAGAAACCGCTGCCAGATACGATCTCAGCCGTTAGATCATAATCCGTGTAGACTACGATCTACAGCCGTTAGATCATGCAACGGTTATGATCAGAAATATTTCAACCGTTGGATCACTTGATTTATTTTTCTAGAAAAAAGTAAAAGAAAATTTCTCCAAAAAAGATAAGAATCAGCCAGACCCACGAACCCGAGCCAAGCCGAGCCGAGCCGGCCGAACGGGCAGGCGGCGCCGCGCGCGCGCGTGTGTGGTGAACCTTGCCTGAGCTGCGTCCTGACTCCGTCAAAAACTTCTCATGCCCAAGGGCACATTTTAGAAAGCTCCAACTTGAACTATATATGGTGGCCCTTTCATCTCAAATAGCCAATGTGATATTCCACTTAAGGGGTGATGTGTTCACTCCTCAAGAGGCCACATCACCACTTTTCCAATTTCTTTCCAATTTTACTCCAATTTTGAGCATTAATTTCTCATTCACCCGGTATCGGAATCGAGTGATTCAAAAGCCTAAAGTCATCTACTTGTTACGTAGATAATTTTGAGATTATTAGTTTTTGTTTTTGATTAACGAACACTAATCATAATTAAGCTCAAATTATGGTGGTTGTCAACTTTTGACAAACCCATTTGCCCAAACTTTTCCAACTCAATTCAACTTCTCCAACAATCCCCCACATGAATGAAAATTAATGCAGATGCAGATGCAGACTCTATCGAGAAATCAGACAAGGATATGTTGCATCAGAAGAGGTAGCTTCTGGTTTTGAACCTTTCTTAGTGATATACCATCGGATCTACTCAGCTGGTTAGTGACCTGATGCCTTGAACTATCAGCCTTTATTGTGAACCTTGACAATGATACTCACACAACATTTCCTTTGACACCCCTTATTGGTTCTCATGGTTGTGTTTATTTTGGCCATGAACAACCTGGTTTCAGAAAGTATATTAGAGAATTCTTGCCTCTCAGAATTCTCATAGAAGCGGCCCCACTTCACACTTACATAGGTGATTCGTATTAATAGTATTATGTCATACCACACTTGAATTATCAAGATATAGGACATCATTAAAAGCTCTGGCTTACCCTAACTATTCTCTGTAGACAGCACTTTTGTTTAACGGAATGAGTAAGTGCTAACTGAACCCTTATAACTTAGTTTTCCCATTGAACCTAGATTCTGGGATCTCCAGTCAACAAGGTTGGGTTACCGTTACAAAGATTCTTGCTTTGTAGGCTTAAGTCCCATTCCATTTGTCAATTTAGACATCTGATCTCTAGGCAAAGCTTTTGTAAGCAAATCCGCAAGATTCTCTTTTGATTTTATGTAATCAATGGAAATCACGCCATTAGAGATCAATTGCTTAATGGTATTATGTCTCCGACGTATGTGTCGTGACTTACCATTGTAGATGCTGCTTTGAGCTCGTCCTATAGCTGACTGACTATCACAGTGTATGCTAATAGGAGCGATTGGCTTAGGCCAACATGGAATGTCCTCCAGAAAATTTCGAAGCCATTCAGCCTCTTCTCCAGCTTTGTCTAATGCTATAAACTCGGCTTCCATTGTGGATCGAGCTATGCATGTTTGCTTAGTGGATTTCCATGACACAGCACCGCCTCCAACAGTGAATAAATATCCACTTGTGGATTTAGAGTCTTTGCAATCTGATATCCATTTTGCATCGCAGTATCCTTCCAATACCGCTGGATATCTTGCATAATGTAATCCAAGATTCATTGTGTACTTCAAGTACATCATCACTCTATTTAGAGCTTTCCAATGATCTTCACTTGGATTACTAGTAAACCTGCTCAATTTGTTTACTGAACAAGCTAAGTCTGGTCTTATACAGTTCGTTATGTACATTAGACTTCCAATCACTTGTGAGTACTTCAATTGAGCTACTGGTTCACCTCGGTTCTTCCTTAAGTGCATACTTAAGTCAAGTGGGGTTTTTACTGGTTTTGCATCAAACATATTGAATCGTTTGAGAACGGACTCAATATAATGTCTTTGTGACATGACCAATCCTTCAGGTACTCTAGAAATTTTAATTCCTAGAATAACATTGGCAACCCCCATATCTTTCATGTCAAAATTTCGTGTTAACATCTTCTTGGTATTCAAGATGATGTCATGAGTACTGCCCATGATTAACATGTCATCTACGTAGAGACATACTATTACATAGGCATTAAGTGTGTTTTTGATGTAAACACACTTGTCACACTCGTTGATCCTGAAGTCGTTTGACATCATTACCTGATCAAACTTCAAATGTCATTGTTTTGGTGCTTGTTTAAGTCCGTACAAAGACTTAACAAGTCTACAAACTTTCTTCTCTTGTCCTGGCACAAAAAACCCTTCTGCTTGTTCCATGTATATCTCCTCTTTCAAATCACCGTTCAGAAAAGCTGTCTTAACATCCATCTGATGGATTTCTAAGTTATAGACTGCTGCAATCGCGACTAGCACTCTGATTGATGTAATCCTTGTCACTGGTGAGTAAGTGTCAAAGAAATCAAACCCTTCTTTGTGTCGATAACCTTTGGCTACCAACCGCGCTTTGTATTTGTCGATAGATCCATCTTCTTTAAACTTCTTCTTGAAAATCCACTTGCATCCGAGTGGTTTACTTCTTGGTGGAAGATTGACCAGCTCCCAAGTGTGATTTTGAAGAATAGATTCTATCTCACTATTTATTGCCTCTTCCCAGAATGGAGCTTCTGGTGTTGACATTGCCTCTGAAAGGTCCTTGGTTCGTTCTCTACCATAAAGGTTAGAAAATCTGGTCCAAAAGAAGTGGGTCTTCTGGCTCGCTTGCCTTGACAGAGTTTGTAAATTTCTTGAGCCGTTGTATCCCGAGCTCGCTTACTCGTGCTGGCTTCTTCAACATTTCTATCTTTCTTTGGAAAGACGTCTTCAAAAAACACTGCATTTCTTGACTCCATGACAACATTTTCATGTATGTCAGGGATATCAGACTTGTGCACCAAGAATCGATATGCACTACTGTTTGTTGCGTATCCTATGAATATACAATCAATTGTTTTGGGCCCTATTCTGATTTGTCTTGGTTTAGGTACTGCTACCTTAGCCAGACACCCCCACACCTTTAAGTATTTGAAACTAGGTTTATAACCTTTCCAAAGTTCATAAGGGGTTTTATCCATCTTTTCAGATGGAATTCTATTTAGAATGACATTGGCGGAGAGAATTGCTTCCCCCCACAAGTTCTGAGGTAAACCCGAACTTATCAACATAGCATTCATCATCTCTTTAAGAGTTCGATTCTTGCGTTCAGCAATACCATTGGATTGAGGTGAGTATGGCGCAGTCGTTTGATGAATAATGGCATGTTCTGAACAGAATTCATTAAACTGTGCATCATATTCACCACCTCTATCACTACGAATTATCTTAATTCGTTTGCTAAGTTGATTTTCAACTTCATTCTTATAATCCTTAAAAGCATTAATGGCCTCATCTTTGCTACTTAGCAAATAAACATAACAGTATCTAGTGCAATCGTCAATAAAAGTTACAAAGTACTTTTTACCACCTCTTGTTTGCACAAACTTTAAATCACACACATCTGTATGAATTAAATCTAACACTTCAGTGTTTCTTTCAATCGAAGGAAAAGGAGCCTTAGTCATTTTCACTTCAACACAAACTTGACATTTTTTCTTAGCCAAATTCAGTTTAGGCAACAAATCAAGATTAATCATTCTTTGAATTAATTTGTAATTAACATGTCCCAAACGTAAATGCCATAAACAAGAAGGCTCAAGCATATAAGCAATAGTAGATGCATTCTCATTAGCCACTACAGGCACAACTTTTTCTTTCTTGGGTACAATGATAATAGCATTCATCCTAAACATTCTATCTGCCAAATACCCCTTCCCCAAGTACAACCCATTCTTTGAAATAATAACTTTGTTAGACTCTAACACAAGTCTAAACCCATGCATCACCATCAAAGCACCAGAGATCAAATTCTTCCTAATGTCAGGAACATGCAGAACATTCTGCAGAGTTAGAAACTTCCCAGAAGTCAACTTCAAAACAACATTTCCTTCACCTTCAATTTTTGATGAAGCATCATTTCCCATGTAAAGTTGTGCACCATCAACGGGCTTGTATTCTGTGAACATTGCCTTGTTTGCACAAACATGTCTCATAGCTCCCGTGTCCAGCCACCATGCGTGCGGATTTCCCACAATGTTGCATTCACTCACAACAGCACAAAGATCCAGATCTTCCATTGCACCAACCAGATTCGCCTTCGCTTTCTCTTGCCTCTTCTTTGGCTTGCGACAGTTACTGCTCCGGTGCCTCTGAATGCCACAGTTGTAGCATTTTCCTGTGAACTTTTTGTCTATCTTTTTGCCTTTGTTGTTCACTCCCAACTTGCCTTTCTTTTTCTTCGTCGCCTCTGCGACATGAGCCTTTGCTTGACCAGAATATTGAGCAAACTTTTTCTCAGATCTGCGATTGTCTTCTTCGATACACAATCGAACAATCAGATCTTCCAAGGACATCTCCTTTCGTTTATGTTTGAGATAGCTCCTGAATTTCCTCCACGAAAGAGGTAGCTTCTCAATCACAGCAGCAACAAGGAAAGATTCACTAAGGGACATACCCTCTTCTTCCATTTCAGCCACTAACATCTGAAGTTCCTCAATCTGAGAAACAACAGTTTTGGAATCAATCATCTTAAAATCAAGAAATTTACCAATGATAAATTCTTCGCACCAGCATCCTCTGTCCTGTATTTTTTATCTAAAGCCTGCCATAAAGATTTTGCATTCTTATAGGTACTATACAGTCCATACAGAGAATTATCGAGACAACTTAAAATATGACTCAAACAGACATAACCACTATATTTCCATGCTTCAGCCATCAAGCTATTCCGCATATTCACATTCTGATCCTCGACTGGTATCGCCACTGGAGGATCCTCGGTCAGCATCTTGGCCAGCCCCAGAGTTGTTAAAAAGAACAGCATCTTCTGCTGCCAACGTTTGAAGAAACTGCCTCCAAACTTCTTTGGTTTCTCAGTCTGTCCAACAGCCGGAACAGGAGCAGGAATGGCAGCGGGTGCAACTGGAACAGCATGGTTCACTTCCTCGGACGGACCAAGGTGCACGCCATTGAAGGAGTTTAAACTTTCGTTCTCCATTTCAGATTCTGTGGGATCCAATACAGAAACAGAACACGAAATCGATTAGTCTCGTACAAATAAACGCAGTAAACGCAACCAGAAAACCGAAACAGATTACAGTATATATATAAAGATCGTCATAAGAATGTTAGAAATTGTAATCAGAACAAGTGTACAGTGTGTGATTGTGTAAATTGACGAAATACAATCAGAACCGAGGCGAGTCTAAGGACTCTGTCCTTAAGACGATTTGCTCCGGTACGAAGTGCCCAACCAGAAACAGCAAACGTCTCCCAAGATACAACGGCTACAGTTCATACGAAACGGCATAGCAACGTAAAGAACTCGGGGAACCTGTGGGATGCTCTGATTTCTCGAACTGGAAACGTAACAACAGTACAGTAGTATGCAAAAAATCGAAACAGTGCAGTAGTATGCAAAAATCGAAAAATGGAAGTAGAGAAAAGCAGTGAAAGCGCAGAGGTCTGGAAAGAATGAGCCGTTTTATTTATAGGCGGGAAGGATTAGGCGGTTAATCTGGAGATTAAACCGCAGCCGTTGGATCAGACGGTTTTCATCCACAGCCGTTAGATCGTAAAGCGCAGCAGTTTTAAACGTAGACCGTCGGATCAAAAACTGCTGCCAGATACGATCTCAGCCGTTAGATCATGATCCGTGTAGACTACGATCCACAGCCGTTAGATCTAGATGAAGAAACCGCTGCCAGATACGATCTCAGCCGTTAGATCATAATCCGTGTAGAATACGATGTACGTGTAGACTACGATATACAGCCGTTAGATCATGCAACGGTTATGATCAGAAATATTTCAACTGGAAAAAGTAAAAGAAAATTTCTCCAAAAAAGATAAGAATCAGCCGGACCCACGAACCCACGAGCCACGAGCCACGAGCTCGAGCCGGCCGGCCGGCGCGCGCGTGTGTGGTGAACCTTGCCTGAGCTACGTCCTGACTCCGTCAAAAACTTCTTATGCCCAAGGACACATTTTAGAAAGCTCCAACTTGAACTATATATGGTGGCCCTTTCATCTCAAATAGCCAATGTGGTATTCCACTTAAGGGGTGATGTGTTCACTCTTCAAGAGGCCACATCACCACTTTTCCAATTTCCTTCCAAATTTACTCCAATTTTGAGCATTAATTTCTCATTCACCCGGTATCGGAATCGAGTGATTCAAAAGCTTAAAGTCATCTACTTGTTACGTAGATAATGTAGAGATTATTTGTTTTCGTTTTTGATTAACGAACACTAATCATAATTAAGCTCAAAATATGGTGGTTGTCAACTTTTGACAAACCCATTTGCCCAAACTTTTCCAACTCACTTCAACTTCTCCAACAATTATCACTAAATTGACGTCGCAAATGGATCGAAGAAATGCAGTAAGCTACTAATTGACTTTACCTGCAAATAAGTCACAATCAATTAGGGACAAAGTAGGACAAAACTTGGGCCTCTAATTCATGTAATTCGGGTGACATTGAGCAGTGGATGATATTATGACCAGCTATCTCTTCAGCTTCCTGCCAATACGTTACATGACCTGCCTATGCTTTTTTGCAGGTTGTGTTTGGTCTCGCTAGTTTGTCCAAATTCGCTGCGTTTCTTATATTGTGAAGTAGCAGAAATAGATTGACGCAATTTTTATCATCGGTCGTGTTGTAGATCAACTCGTTGGTTGATCGCCAACCGGTCTGACACACGAAAAAAATTTAATTAGTAAAAAATATCAAATCACGTTTGATGAGGCCGGAAATGCTCTTCGGGTGGATCAGAGATGATCCGGATAGTGTGCCGTTAATCTTTCGTCTAAATCCGTCGCTGGAACCTGAGAAGGAAGAGAAATGTTAGAGGTCCCAGAACGCTGCCCTGGGAAAACCCTCCGACGCTTAAGTCGGTTTTGGGCATTTTAGCGTATAGCTAATGCTGGAATAAAAGCTGTATAAAATCCTTTGGGGGTCGGCTGAGGTGTAGGCCGAGCCCGGATGAAGTCTCTCCGTCCCTTCACTCCGACTCGGGCTTCTACTGTTGATGAAACCCTTGTTTTATAGTCGTTAAAGCTGAGAGCCGAGTGTCCTAAGGTGTCACTTCTGACTTGCATGTAGCCGCGTGGCAACTGGGGGGTTGATGTGCTGGCAACTTTCCCTTATGTGGTTGACAGATGGAGATATAAGGCTACGATGTCTGGCAGTCTTCAACTGCATGAAGGCCACGTAACACCCCGTGTCAGGCTAAGGTTGAAGAATCGTATAATTTGATTCATTGGATAAACTGTTTACAGAGTATGCATACATATAGACTTCTACAACAACCTTCCTAAGATAAAGAGATAAAGGCTATATCTACAATACTATCCACAACTACAATGCTATCCACAAAGTTAGTAAGATACTAACAACTATACAAACTAATATATCTAATAATATCTTCCAATAATATCTATAATATCTTTCAATACTCCCCCTCAAGTTGGCGCATGAATGTTGAGAATGCCCAACTTGCTTAAAAATTGACGAAACTTGTCAGGACCAAGGGCTTTGGTGAGACCATCCGCTAATTGGCGGTGACCAGAAATTTTAGACGGACGAATGAGACCATGAAGATAGTGCTGTCGAACAAAATGACAATCGATCTCTATGTGTTTTGTGCGCTCATGAAAAATAGGATTCGCGACAATATGTAAAGCTGCTTGATTGTCACAATGAAGAGTGACTGGAGCGGTGATGGGACGCTGAGATCACCAAGAAGCGTACGTAACCACACAATTTCACTGGCGGCATGAGCCATAGCACGGTACTCTGCCTCTGCCGAAGAACGAGAAACAACCGACTGCTTCTTAGATCGCCAAGAAATCAACGCAGAACCAAGAAAAACCATATACCCAGTGGTAGAGCGCCGGGTAAGAGAACACTCTGCCCAGTCAGCATCACAATATGCCTGAAGAGACAACGACGACACGGCAGGAAGGAAGAGACCTTGTCCCGGGGCACGCTTAAGATAGCGCAGTAAATAGAAAACAGTATCTAAATGACATTTGTGTGGAGCATGCATGTGTTGACTGAGAGTGTTGACCGCAAAACAAATATCGGGATGAATGACTGTAAGATAAAGTTATCGTCCAACAATACGACGATAAACGCAAGATCAGCTAAAAGAGGGTCCGAGGCCGAAAACATACCATTTTGATCCATGGGAGTGGAAGTGGGACGACTACCAAGAAGACCACACTCGTTGATAATGTCGAGAACATACTTACGCTGATTTAAGACCATACCAGCAGGCGAACGAGCAACTTCAATCCCAAGAAAATATTTAAGAGGACCCAAATTTTTGATCTTAAACTTCTGATCAAGATAAGCTTTCAATGCCGAAATACGATTAAGATCATTACCAGCAACAATGACATCATCAACATAAATCAAAATAAAGACAACGGAATCCGAGGCAGATAAAAGAAATAAGGATGGATCAGTATGAGATTGCGTATAACCCAAATCAAGGAGAGATGTAGTAAATTTAGCATACCAATTCCGAGACGCTTGACACAAGCCATACAATGACTTACATAACTTAAACACATGATTCTCCCCCTTGCGAGAAAAACCCGGCGGAATGCGCATGTAAACATTCTCAGTGAGATCACCATTCAAAAACGCACTATTCACATCCAACTGATGAACATGCCAACAACGCACCATTGCGACTGCTAACAAACACCGAACATTCACAAGTTTGGCTAGAGGGGCAAACGTTTCATGGAAATCAACACCCTCAACCTGTGTATATCCACGCGCCACTAAGCGAGCTTTATAACGCTCAACAGAACCATCAGGATTGTACTTGATTTTATAAACCCACTTGGAATCAATAGTACGTTTACCGAGAGGCAATGGGACAACTGTCCAAGTGTTATTGGCCTCAAGAGCTGCAATCTCACGTTGATGGCCTCGCGCCAATGAGGGTGTTTAACCGCCTGCTTAAAAGAAATTGGCTCATCACCAGTAGTGATGGCCGCCACTAAACCATAATAAGAGGACGATAAGCCTGCATATGAAAGATAATCAGATAGAGGAAATACCGTCGAGTTCGCTGTAGGAGGGGGCGGCACAGTAGATGGCACAAGAAAATGAGGCAACTCTACATCAAAATCTGTAAGACGTCGAGACAAATGACGAGACCGCAAACTACGCGAAGGAGGACAAATATCTGCAGAAGCCAGCGGCGAAGAACGAGCCGCTGGCTGAAGAGCATCGGATGGCTGAAAGGTCCCAGCCGAAGGGTTCAACCGAAGGCTGCTGGGGTTCAGCGAAGGCTGGACGAAGTCAGCTGAGGGCGGAAGGGACTCAGCCGAAGGCACCGAAGCTGTAGCAGGGGAAGTAGCCAGCTCCGGGACCGCCCATCCAGGCGAACTGGGATAAAGGGGCGCAACTGCGGAAGATGGAACAAACCGAGTAGACATGGAAAAAGGAAATATATGCTCATGGAAAACGACATCACGACTAACATAGATTTTGCGACTTGATAAATCAAAAATTTTGTAGCCTTTCTGAGAATGCGGATAACCAAGGAAAATACCAGGGGCAGAACGCGAAGCAAACCTATCATGCATGCCATGATAGGTATAAGCATAACATAAACAACCAGAGACACAGAGATGAACATAAGAAGGTAAGTGGCCCATTAAAACTTTATATGGTGTTTTATGCTTAAGAATAGTAGCAGACATACGGTCAACAAGATAAACAGCAGTTAGAACACACTCCCCCCAAAAGGTGACAGGCAAATTAGCATGGAAACGAAGAGCACGCGCAACCTCTAAAAGATGTCGATGTTTACGCTCAATGACACCATTTTGTTGTGGAGTATAAACACAAGAAGTATGAGCATCAATCCCATGTTCGGCATAATAACCAAGAACTGTAGTACTAGCAAATTCTAACCCATTGTAACTACGAACCCGTTTGACAGGATGTCCGAACTGTGTGTGAACCCAACGAAGGAAATGCAATAAGAAATGACTAGTTTCAGATTTAGACTGCATTAAATAAACACAAGTGCTACGACTATAATCGTCAACAGTAGTCAAAAAATAACATGCACCAGATAAACTCGATGTTTTATAAGGCCCCCAAATGTCACAATGAATAAGATCAAATACTTGACTAGTGACACTAGTACGAACAGGAAATGGTAAACGAGTTTGTTTGGCCCGATTACAAGCATCACAAAACAAATCTTTATTTGAAACTACGATAGACGGAAGAAAACAAAATTTGGACAAAGCAAGATGACCCATGCGACGATGCCAAAGAGACTCATCAGACTTGATGGCTACATGAACTGTGCTGATTGGATGCACCAGTAGACTGTAGAGACCATCATGCTTTCTACCCACTCCAATCAGCTTCCTCGAGGGTATCTCCTGCATAACACAAAAATCCGAGCCAAAAGTCAGTGAACAGCACAAATCTTTCACCAAACGACTAACGGAAATCAGATTAAAGACAAACTCTGGAACACCCAATACATCACGGAGAACTAAAGAGTCAGACAACTTGACAGTACCAACAGCACGAACGGCCACATGTGTACCATCCGGAATCTGAACAGTGGATGTTATGGTGTCATTAAGAATAGATGTAAAAAAAGATAAATCGTTGACAATATGAGCATTAGCACCACTATCCAAAATCCAACGAGATGACGAAGCTGATATGAAAGAAACAGTACCCGAATCCTTCTAACTGGCAGGCTGCAGGTTTGAGCCAAAAGTACCACCATTTAGATGCTCAACAAACTGCGCTAACTGATGTTGAGCAAGAGTGAGACCGGCGAATACGGGTGGCGCAGCTGACGGCTGAGGGGAAGACTCAGCCTGAGCCGCCAAGCCTTTTGCGACATCAACAGCAGTGGGTTTACCAGAACCTGCAGATAACTTACTTCGACAACCTCTATTCACATTCCAATCAGCAGGATATCCAATAATATCATAAGAAGTCTCACAAAAATGACCAACCTTACCACAATGACTGCAGCGAGGCCGCTCCCCCTTACTTCTGGATCGAAGGTTTCGGCCATCAGGGGTAGGCTGCCAGGCGGCGGCCATTGCAGCTGCCTCAAATTGAGGCAAAAGATTCTGAGCCACAGTGCGTTGCTTTTATTCCTGTGCGACAATATCATACGCACGCCCGAGAGAGAGTAAAGGATCAATGCTTAAAATATGTGAACGTACCGTATTGAAAGCTTCATCCAATCCCATCAAGAAATCGAACACCATCTCCTTTTTACGAACCTTTTCCATAGCTTTAGATAAACCACACGTGCACAGTCCACAGGTGCAAATAGGTATCTCATCGAACGACTGAAGCTCTCCCCATAAGGCTTTAAGCCGTCCATAATAGACGGAGACGGCGGTCCGGTCTTGTCGAAGTGACGCAATCGCACGTCGTAACTCATACACCCGAGCATCGACACCTTGGGTAAATCGTTCCTCATGATCGACCCACACTTCTCTTGCAGAGTCCGCATAGGCAGCCGAACCCTGGAGATCTTTGGCCAAAGAATTTGACAGCAAAGCTAACACCAGTGCATTACACTGCTGCCAGATAGGATAATTAACAGAAGTAGTATCCGGACGACGAATAGTCCCATCAACAAAACCAGCTTTATTTTTAGAATGCAAAGCATTGACGAACGCTTTGCGCCAGACAAAATAGTTCTCACCATTTTCACCTAATGGCTGAGTAACGAAAAGAAGACCAGGATGATCAGACGGATGGAGATAGTAAGCGGATTTTGGATCAGTGGTGGTAAGTGGGATTTCGGCCATGACGTGAAGGATGACGAAGAACAAAATAAAGCGGGAAAGAAAGAAACCGCTGGCAACAAAAAATAGGACCCAAAAACAGCCACAATTTGATAGACCATTGAGGGATGCAAATTTGATCGACTATGGGATACAAATTTGATCGACGACAAAATTCAAAAAACGCGTTTGCTCTGATACCATGAAGAATCGTATAATTTGATTCATTGAATAAACTGTTTACAGAGTATGCGTACATATAGACTCCTACAACGACCTTCCTAAGATAAAGAGATAAAGGCTATATCTACAATACTATCCACAACTACAATGCTATCCACAAAGTTAGTAAGATACTAACAACTATACAAACTAATATATCTAATAATATCTTCCAATAATATCTATAATATCTTCCAATAAAGGTGTTAAGTTTGCGGTGCGGCAGGACTCTGCTTGGGCGAATGGTGGCTGAGTAAAGCTGGCCGAGATCACTATGGCCGAAACCCATAGCCGAAACTCAACGGCTGAAGATCCCTGGCCGAGAACCAAAGGCCGAATTAAAAAGCTGATGCTTTAAATGATGTCATGGGCCGAATTGCACAATGTTGAGGTGGCTTCATTAGCTTGCTGCTTTGCTTATGTCAATTGTTGTGCTGCACTCTATTTTTGGTCTTAGTTGAATTTGCGAAGCTCTTCTTTTGGCCGGGACTAATGAGGTCGGGCTGAGGCCTGGCCAAGACCCTTGTGGCCAGGCCAGAGCAGCTTGGATTCGGTATTTTGGTCATAAGTGTCAATCAACTGTCTGAGGGGGTCTTACGTTGACCGTTATTGACTAACTTGAACCTTGTCTTTATCCGAGCAGGTGGATTTGGGTCTAATCATTATGCCTCCAGATTAGTTTGGCCGAGCCGAACAGGAAGGGCAGACTAATCGATTCAGAGTATTTAATGTGTTGTTCTGTCGAGTTGACGTGTTGACGTCTATTTGGCGACGGTTCATTTGCATCCAAGGTTGCCGAGATCTTAGCTCGGAAGAAAACTCAGAAGACCAGAAAAGAAACAGTAGCTGAGATGCACTGTGGCCGTCCGTGGCCTGGCCGAGAATCAATGGCCGACTCCTGAAGCTCTTGAGAGGTGGAAAGAAGGGCAGCCATATCCAGAGCGTGCTGATTTCTCACAGCTTCAAGTTCATTCCGCCATTCATCTTCCTGCTTGTGAGAAGCCTCGATGCCAGCTTGTTCCATTTCGATAGATCGGAACTTTTCAACCTCAAAGTTCTCCTCAGCTTGCTTTTTAGCCACCAAAGCCTCCCCAAGTTTAGCATTTGCTTCTTCAGCGGCCTTCTTTACTGAATTTAATTTCATCAAGAGATTGTGTTTTCTCTTTCTCCAGAGATACCACTTTCTGCTTGGCCTTCTTCAGATCTTCTTGGACAAGATTTAACTCACCTTGTAACTCGGATGGTTTTACTATACGGCTTGGTTTTTTCAATTCAGGTGGTGTTGCAGTCTTTGGGGACTTGCGCTCAATGGTGGGCTTAGAAGCAACAGACCTTGAAGACCTTTCTACTGAGAGGCGGGAGCTTTGCAGGCCTGGCCCATACCCCCGGTGGCTGGGTTGAGGCCTAACCGACTTCTTACTTGCCGAGGTTAGGAATTTTGATGCTATGCTCTTTCATTTAGAGCTTTTCATTTGTTTTTTTGAGCTAAGCTTCTGTTATACCCGTGCCCTCAAGGGTAAATGAGAAATAAAAGGAATAAATATTAATTATACATAGTACTTATCTTAATATATGATTTGGAATGGGGAAAAGATATATAGTATATAGGATAATAGTTATCCAAATATTGTTGGAATTGAAATAGGAAAATTATATAGATATGAACTAAATTCTAAAGATTTACTTAATGCAATTCCAAAACCTATTAGAAAATTACTTAGACATAATTATCTATATATACATATGTAACCCTAAACTAAAATCCCCTAAACTTCCAGCAAATCACGGCGGCTGCCTTTTCTCTTGGAGGACAGCAACCTGCGGCGGCCTGGAAGCTGCCTTCTTCCTCTTTCACGACAGCAGCAAAGAAAAAAGGGTAAAGCTGCAACCTTTTTTTGTAAATTAGAATATATTTATATATTCATCACCTACCACACAATTCCATCCCACCTTCGTTACAGAATTCGGCCAGCACACCTCTCCCAAATAGCCAAGTTGACCGCCAGTTTTAAGAGCAAGAAGAAGGCCAAATCTTGTCCGTTTCCTACCCTGATTCTTCGTGTGTATCGTATAATCGAAATCGAGGCAAGTACCCTTACTATATTTGCTGTGTTTTCACAAATCTTATGGCTATATGTTAGTAATAAAACCGGATCATACATAAGTAATTGTGATTGCATAGATGAATATATTTACGTGTTCGTATTGACCGAATACATATAACAATATATATGTGGTATTTTCTTTCCTTTCGTTATGGCAGAAGCATCGAATATTCCCAAATTGGTGCACACTATTGTAAACAATGCATACTTGTATATATAATTTCGGTGTGCATGTGGTATATATTAATTGCGTGTGTGTGCGTATATATATGGTAAACCATGTTAAGGCCGAAAGTCACAGGCGGCCAAAAAAAAGATCTTATGTGTATACATATAAATTATAGGGGAAATGTGCTAGGAATATTCATATATAAATAACAATATCCAAACTGTGAATTTGTGTGCATATGTATAAATGTTGTGAATTGAAAATGTGCTGGATAGAAACTGCACATTGGCTGAGACTTTCATATTTTCAAATGGATAGGAATAACAATTTGAAGAAGGAAACACTCACACCCGTAAATCTATAGGTACATATATATATATATATATATATATATATATATATATATATATATATATGTTGGTATGACAAATAAAAAAATAGAAAGCTATGAACTACTTATTTTAAGTAACTCAAATTAACCTTTATTATCAGTATTGATTTTAAACTACAATTGTTTAGATTCGAGCCTAGAAGAGAAGGAAGTTAATTCGTCAAAAAGGTAGGTGCCTCTTCCCCCCTCAAACGGGTATGATTCATGCATGCTTTGATGGTATACTAATGTGTTTCGTTGTTTTACTTGTTTAAGTTATAAATTTTGTTTCGTTGTTTTTATTTGTTTAAGTTGTAAATTTTGTATATCTTGGAAAGCATCAGATATATCATTTATGGCTGCTATGTGTGTGTATGTGTGTGTGAAAGTGGTGGTATGATTGAATCGAAAACAAAATATCCTTAAAAAATGGGGAAAAAAGGGAACTTTTACATTAGGAGTCTTTAAGAAGTTGTGTTTTGGCCTTAGAATAGGTTCCTATAGAGTGAAAATAGGAGAAAATGGGGGTTGGGATCGAAAAACAAATCACAGTGCGCGTTTCCACTGGTGGAACATCAAATTAGATAAATAAATAAATAATTAAATTAAAGCAGAGAACAGGCCGGCCAACGGACCGGGTCGACTGGCCAGCGGGTCGGGCCGAAGGCGGCCTATTAACCTCTTAAAAAAATAATAATGTATCGGGTCTGGCGGATCAGGCCAGGAAAATATAATTAAATACCAATAAGAATTCAAATAAATTCCAGAAAATATAAAAGCTTAAGATTAAATTATTTTCACTTAATTTCTGAAGTTTGGTAAATTTAAGTAATTAAAAATTAATAGTAATAAATAGAATTAAGTAAGGAAAACATAGGGGAAATTAGTAGAAAATTCTAATAAATTAATACAAGCTAAGGAAAAAATAAAGGTGGTGATAAATAACAACTTTCCAATATTCGAAAATTTACGAAACCAAATATTGAGTGCCGGAGACGGTGAGGATGGACGTACGGGCCCCAGGCGATTGTGTTTTTGCATTCATGGCACGTGCATTGCATTGATGGCGGGTCGTGACGTACGGGTCACGGGCGCTCAGGATGGTGTACGGTGGCGGGGCCACGACACTCAGGATGGTGTGTGGTGGCGCGGCCACGCACACTCAGTATGGTGACTGTGGGGTGTACGACCTGCAGCCACTCAGTAGGACCCGGGTTCATGCATTGCACGGTATGGATATTGGCATTATGTGTGACATGACTTTGTTGCGTGTGACACGTTGATTGAGCATGCATCACGTACTTACGCATTTTTATGTGGAGTGCTTTACTTACCGCATTTACTTTATATTATGCATGTTATCTTATATTTATGTGCTATGTGGTTATATCATATCTATGTGCTATGTGGCTATATCATTTCGGTATGTACGTTTTGTATTGGTTTGAGGCGGGCATCTATTGGGTGATTTCTGTTACTCACCCCTACTTCCCAGGTGAGCCGGATGAGGACTACGAGCACATCTTTGTTGAGGACGGGACGGACATAGCTGAGTGGGCTGGTTGATAGCTGCAGCTAGGATACGAGGGGAACTCTGCAGCTGATTTTCGTAGTTATCTTTTGAGGATTTTCACAGACTTCTCTACTACCTTTTATTATCAGAATTTCTATTCACTAATATGATGACGATTATTGGAGTTTAATTTAAGTTATGATTTACGTTTCTGCGGGAAAAATTTCTACGTTATTTCTGACATGTAAGAGATTTATTCGACGCCTTGTATTCTACTTAGTGAGATACGGCGGGTTCACTGTTCTCGATGCTAGGGCTTGGGAGCGGGGCGCTACAGGTGGTATCAGAGCCGAGGCTTCAGATCTGCCTCGGAAACGCAGGATTAATTAGATCACCTAGACATAAGTTACGATCTTTTGTAAAAGGATGATTTTACCCCTAATAAACAAAGAAGACTTAAGAGATGATTTTAGACTTAGGCTATGATCGGGTTATGGGAGATGTGTGCCGATGGTGAGCTTTTCCTGTCTAATTATCATTTTACCCCGAGTTCAACCCTCTTAACTCGCTATTGACTAATCTGATTTTTTTTTATGAATTACAGAAATGCCTCCACGACGTGAGCCAGCTGGAAATGGTGGTGAGAACCACCAGAATCAGGGGATCATCCCCAAGCACTTGAAGATGTCATAGTCACCATGACCAACACCTTAGCACAGTAGCACCAGCTGCTGAACTGGCATGCACCGCCTCCACCACCACCTCACTCGGACCTGAGATTCTTCGACAAGGAGATGCGGAGCAGTGATGGTGCAGCGCAACACAACTGACACCGCCAATCACTTGGATCTAATTTTGGAATAATTTTAAGAAGTACTGCGTGTTTGACAGTGTGATCTTTTAGAGCATGGCTCTAGATCCACAGCGGAAGCATAGATTTAAGCTATGATCTTAGAAATTAAGTTATTTTGCCCATAAGTCACATCTTAGACATAAGTATCGATTTTTAGTCGTAAGCATTGATTTTAGTCATAAATGCTGATTATATAACAAATATGACTTGGAAATAAGAAGTGATCTTAGACATAAGTGGTGATCTAAACATCAGGTGATGATTTGAACATAAGCACTGATCTTAGTCATAAGCTATGTTTATAAGCATTGAACTTAGAAATAAGTAATGATTTTAGACGTAAGAAATGATGATACCAAGTATCGATTCTAGAAATAAGTCATGATATTAGACTTTAGTGACGATCGGATAAGGGATATGCCCACGTATACCTAGGGCACTCCAGACGACTCTAATTATTTGCCTTAGTGCTGACTATAACCATTTGCATAATTCCTTGGATCCGACTCCTGCAAACCTGGTACCATTCTGATAAATGAAGCAGGTTTGCGCCTCTACCTCGACAGTAGTGTCGTAACGCGACTAGGTCTAAATTGGGATCGTAGTTTTTAAGAAATGATTTGTAGTAAAATGATGATAACTTAAAAATGATTTATTAGCGTTATGGTCAGTAGAATTTAGCAAAGAATACCGTAGAAAGGGGTTTATAGTTATGATTAAGATGTTAAATTTAGAATATCAAATAAGCCGAAGATATTAGTCTTATTAGGAATATCGATTGACAGGGATAAGTGAGCACTACTAAAATGAGTACAGTGGAATGACAATTGATTTCAGTCTAGGTTTAGTGCTGATCCCTAAAAACACGTAAGTACTAATGTATCGAGTAGGCTTTGAATTGAAATAGAGTAAGTATGAACAAGTAGTGTGTGCTTTTCAGGTGAGATCTAACTAAATTAGAACTAGCGGTTGAAATAACCAAGTGAAGAAGTACAGTAGATCAGTGTGGCGCGCGGAAGCATGGTGAATTAGAATGCCCTAAGTCGATCAATATTTAGTGTGTCATGCTAGGATTTGACTGTATGTAGGCGGATTTTTCATTGACAATAAGCGGCGAGGACAGAGCAGAAATTTCAATAGCTTATAAACCTCGTTGCAGAAGCAGAGGCGGAATGCGAACCCTTACATAATACTCAGAACAAAATACGTACATACCCGGACCAATTTATCCTTCCACATTCCCAAAGATAAACACCAAATTTTCAAAGGATAAACACCGAATTTCAAATGATAAAGAAATGGGTATCCAAAAAAAAGACGAGATAAGGATTTGTTCAAAGAATTGAAAAAGTGGCGGGAGAAATTAACACACTAGAACAACTCAAAGGGTGGGCAGGATTTGAAATGGAGAAAACCATATCCATTGAAACTGTGTGAGTGTGTGTGTGAAATGGTGTGTGAGAGAGAAGGAGGAAAGACGGTGGCGTTATAAGGGCACCGCACTTTACAAGACTATATTTCTTTTGGAAATTCGTATAGCAACCAAATGGAATTTCCACCACCCCTGACAAAACAAATATGTTTTAAATAATGATGCTTTCGAAGAACGATATGTTTATATATTTCTTATATTTTCAAACTTTCGTTTAGCTACTTTTATTTTGCTAGAATAATTGTATTTGTCAATTATCGATGTCGCAAGCATTTTACTCATTAAATGTTTTTAAAGTTATTCACCTGCTCGTAATGAACTTATTTAATTTGGTGAAGCAAAAATAGTTTCGAAATATATAAACTTCTTTCTGAAACGAGAGGTACCTTATCCAAATTGTTTTATGAAATTTTACATTTACTGACCTTTCAATTATTGTATTTTGCCAAACAAACCTAGCTTTCAAAACATATATTTCTCTGGGAAAGAAAAGACCCCGCATTCAAATCGTTTAGTGGAAAAAAAAGAAATTTTACGATTGTTGTGTCTCAATTGTTTTAAAATTGTTTTAACAGTAATACTTTTGCAAAGTAAGTTGTACCATTATTTTATAAATGGTCAGTTGAGACATCGCGTTGCGAAAGCAAATATATGATACTTTAGGTGTTGTGTTTACAAAAATAAGATTGGATATTATTTTAAGTAGTTAAAGCGATATTCCAAATTTTGGCTATGTAAGCTACTTTTCTTTTAAGCTTAAGAAAAATATGTCCATACGCATACTTCGTATAATAGGTTGTTGATGGTATCTTTGAGAAAGGTAAGGGCATGATCATAGAGCTAGCTCGTAAGTATATAAGAATTGAATTTGGAGGACTTAGTTCTGTGTCGAAGAAGTGTAATGATCAACATATTGGAGTACTCGGTAGTATTGAGTTTGGTTATCTATCTAGGTAATGGATCATATATGATTAGTTTAAGAGTTTGGAATTGTAGACTACAATAAGTTGAATGATACACGTCAAATGGTATACATGAAAGATTATAAGTTCTAGTTATAAAGAATTAGGTTGAAAATTATAGTACACCTAAGGACTGATTTTAGAAGGTTGCTGATGACCACAAATATAATTACGTTATAAACCAACGACTGAGATATGGAACCCCCGGTATGATGAAAATATCTCTAAGTTTGATCTTAGAGTTTTAAGAAGACATGTTATGATCTTAAATAAGCGGAGATAATGGACTTCGAAACTACCTGGTTGGGTAGAAGGAATGATCTTGAGGCTTTAGCCTGGTCATTATCTAAGTAAATGATTAAGTAGTACCATACTAAGTCATTAAGTACACCATACACAAGTTTCGAGGACGAAACTTATTGTACGGGGGAAGGACTGTTATACCCGTGTCCTCAGGGGTAAATGAGAAATAAAAGGAATAAATATTAATTATACATAGTACTTATCTTAATATATGATTTTGGAATGGGGAAAAGATATATAGTATATAGGATAATAGTTATCCAAATATTGTTGGAATTGGAATAGGAAAATTATATAGATATGAACTAAATTCTAAAGATTTACTTAATGCAATTCCAAAACCTATTAGAAAATTACTTAGACATAATTATCTATATATACATATGTAACCCTAAACTAAAATCCCCTAAACTTCCAGCAAATCACGGCGGCTGCCTTTTCTCTTGGAGGACAGCAACATGCGGCGGCCTGGAAGCTGCCTTCTTCCTCTTTCACGACAGCAGCAAAGAAAAAAGGGTAAAGCTGCAACCTTTTTTTGTAAATTAGAATATATTTATATATTCATCACCTACCACACAATTCCATCCCACCTTCGTTACAGAATTCGGCCAGCACACCTCTCCCAAATAGCCAAGTCGACCGCCAGTTTTAGGAGCAAGAAGAAGGCCAAATCTTGTCCGTTTCCTACCCTGATTCTTCGTGTGTATCGTATAATCGAAATCGAGGCAAGTACCCTTACTATATTTGCTGTGTTTTCACAAATCTTGTGGCTATATGTTAGTAATAAAATCGGATCATACATAAGTAATTGTGATTGCATAGATGAATGTATTTACATGTTCGTATTGACCGAATACATATAAAAATATATATGTGGTATTTTCTTTCCTTTCGTTATGGCAGAAGCATCGAATATTCCCAAATTGGTGCACACTATTGTAAACAATGCATACTTGTATATGTAATTTCGGTGTGCATGTGGTATATATTAATTGCGTGTGTGTGCGTATATATATGGCAAACCATGTTAAGGCCGAAAGTCACAGGCGGCCAAAAAAAAGATCTTATGTGTATACATATAAATTATAGGGGAAATGTGCTAGGAATATTCATATATAAATAACAATATCCAAACTGTGAATTTGTGTGCATATGTATAAATGTTGTGAATTGAAAATGTGCTGGATAGAAACTGCACATTGGCTGAGACTTTCATATTTTCAAATGGATAGGAATAACAATTTGAAGAAGGAAACACTCACACCCGTAAATCTATAGGTACATATATATATATATATATATATATATATATATATATATATATATATGTTGGTATGACAAATAAAAAAATAGAAAGCTATGAACTAATTATTTTAAGTAACTCAAATTAACCTTTATTATCAATATTGATTTTAAACTACAATTGTTTAGATTCGAGCCTAGAAGAGAAGGAAGTTAATTCGTCAAAAAGGTAGGTGCCTCTTCCCCCCTCAAACGGGTATGATTCATGCATGCTTTGATGGTATACTAATGTGTTTCGTTGTTTTACTTGTTTAAGTTGTAAATTTTGTTTCGTTGTTTTTATTTGTTTAAGTTGTAAATTTTGTATATGTTGGAAAGCATGAGATATATTATTTATGGCTGCTATGTGTGTGTATGTGTATGTGAAAGTGGTGGTATGATTGAATCGAAAAAAAATATCCTTAAAAAATGGGGAAAAAGGGAACTTTTACATTAGGAGTCTTTAAGAAGTTGTGTTTTGGCCTTAGAATAGGTTCCTATAGAGTGAAAATAGGAGAAAATGGGGGTTGGGATCGAAAAACAAATCACAGTGCGCGTTGCCACTGGTGGAACATCAAATTAGATAAATAAATAAATAATTAAATTAAAGCAGAGAACAGGCCGGCCAACGGACCGGGTCGACTGGCCAGCGGGTCGGGCCGAAGGCGGCCTATTAACCTCTTAAAAAAATAATAATGTATCGGGTCTGGCGGATCAGGCCAGGAAAATATAATTAAATACCAATAAGAATTCAAATAAATTCCACAAAATATAAAAGCTTAAGATTAAATTATTTTCACTTAATTTCTGAAGTTTGGTAAATTTAAGTAATTAAAAATTAATAGTAATAAATAGAATTAAGTTAGGGAAACATAGGGGAAATTAGTAGAAAATTCTAGTAAATTAATACAAGCTAAGGAAAAAATAAAGGTGGTGATAAATAACAACTTTCCAATATTCAAAAATTTACGAAACCAAATATTGAGTGCCGGAGACGGTGAGGATAGGCGTACAGGCCCCAGGTGATTGTGTTTTTGCATTCATGGCACGTGCATTGCATTGATGGCGGGTCGTGACGTACGGGTCACGGGCGCTCAGGATGGTGTACGGTGGCGGGGCCACGACACTCAGGATGGTGTGCGGTGGCGCAGCCACGCACACTCAGTATGGTGACTGTGGGGTGTACGACCTGCAGCCACTCAGTAGGACCCGGGTTCATGCATTGCACGGTATGGATATTGGCATTATGTGTGACATGACTTTGTTGCGTGTGACACGTTGATTGAGCATGCATCACGTACTTACGCATTTTTATGTGGAGTGCTTTACTTACCGCATTTACTTTGTATTATGCATGTTATCTTATATTTATGTGCTATGTGGTTATATCATGTATATGTGCTATGTGGCTATATCATTTCGGTATGTACGTTTTGTATTGGTTTGAGGCGGGCATCTATTGGGTGATTTCTGTCACTCACCCCTACTTCCCAGGTGAGCCGGATGAGGACTACGAGCACATCTTTGTTGAGGACGGGACGGACATAGCTGAGTGGGCTGGTTGATAGCTGCAGCTAGGATACGAGGGGAACTCTGCAGCTGATTTTCGTAGTTATCTTTTGAGGATTTTCACAGACTTCTCTACTACCTTTTATTATCAGAATTTCTATTCACTAATGTGATGACGATTATTGGAGTTTAATTTAAGTTATGATTTACGTTTCTGCGGGAAAAATTTCTACGTCATTTCTGACATGTAAGAGATTTATTCGGCGCCTTTTATTCTACTTAGTGAGATGCGGCGGGTGCACTGTTCCCGATGCTAGGGCTTGGGAGCGGGGCGCTACAGCTTCCCCACCTGTTCTGGCCAAGGCTTGAAGTTGGTTTTGTACTTGATAATTTTTACATCTGCAGACAGTTTTTATAAAAATAAACTTTTTAAGCTCTAAAATGTAGAATAAACATGTTATTCCGCCGAGCTGAATCAAAGATAGATTACAAATAAGTCCTGCACTGCTTCAGTCGCGCTTTAATCTGAATGATACTTAGTAATAATCTAAGCATTTAACCCAAAGTTTTGCGCCTTGGTGCAATTCTGCCTAGTCCTGCTAGGTGCAAAGAGGTGCATGTACGCTGTCACGCTTTACCTTTGCCCCCTACATCGAAGGACTTATGAAACTTGTTCATATAAGTTTACCCTTTAGTGGGTTTTTGGCTCGGACCTGCCGAGGTCTTATGAGTCTACCCTTTAGCGGGTTTTTGCCTCGGACCTGCCGAGGTCTTATGAGTTTACCCTTTAGCGGGCTTTTGCCTCGGACCTGCCGAGGTCTTATGAGTTTACCCTTTAACGGGCTTTTGCCTCGGACCTGCCGAGGTCTTACCGGTTTACCCTTTAACGGGCTTTTGTCTCGGACTTGTGAATGTCTTATAGGGAAACCTGTCCCGTGAAGTGTTCGAGCTATGCTCGGATACCTTATTCTTGTTAGGGTGCTTTGACAGAACTTTTCTCATATGTGGGGATTAGACGGGCTGAGCCAGACAGAAGTCTGGATAAGATTGATCTTCGAATAGTATAATACCGAGCTGAGCTGGACCAGAGATCTGAGTAGAATAATTGGGGATGTCTTTATCCCGTTAACCGAGCAGGACCCTGCTCAGAATTCCTCAAATTTTGTCAGTGCCGGCCTAGCGATTTCTCGGCTCTTGGATTGGCGGGGAATGCATATTCGGCTTCACGACAGATTTACTTGACATTTCCTGCTGATAGCACGTTCAACGAAGAGGATGTCTCTAATTACTTCAGTATCTATGGACCAGTGCAAGACGTGAGGATCCCATATCAACAGAAGCCAATGTTCAAAAACAACAGACCCACGAGACCCTGACATCCGGTGTGCAATCTGAATCTTTTACAGGTAAGGACATCGACTGCATGAAGGCCACTGGGGGTTGCTGTGCTGGCAACATTCCCTTACGTGGTTGACAGATGGAGATATAAGGCTGCGATGTCTGACAGTCTTCGACTGCATGAAGGCCACGTAACACCCCATGTCAGGCTAAGGTGTTAAGTTTGCGATGCGACAGGACTCTGCTTGGGCAAATGGTGGCTGAGTAAAGCTAGTCGAGATCACTATGGCCGAAATCCATAGCCGAGACTCAACGGCTGAAGACCCCTGGCTGAGAACCAAAGGCCGAATTGCAAAGCTGATGCTTTAAATGATGACATGGGCCGAATTGCACAATGCTGAGGTGGCTTCATTAGCTTGCTGCTTGGCTTATGTCAATTGTTGTGCTGCACTCTATTTTTGGTCTCAGTTGAATTTGCGAAGCTCTTCTTTTGGCCGGGACTAATGAGGCCAGGCCTTTGTGGCTGAGTTGAGGTCTGGCTAGGGCAGCTTGGATTCGGTATTTTGGTCTTAAGTGACAGCCAACTGTCCGAAGTGGCCTACGTTGACCGTTATTGACTAACTTGAACATTGTCTTTATCCGAACAGGTGGATTTGGGTCTCATCAACATTGAAAAATAATAAAGATATACGCAAGTGTGAACAAATATAGAAAGATCAAATTGATTTAATAATTTTGACGACATCGACGACTAACCATAGAAAGTTGACATTTATGGATACGGGAGGGAACTCCTAAACAAACATTTTATGACCAGTATATGCATTTTTTTGTTTAGTTCATATAGAAACAGTAGATGAGAGGCTTTGTCACACCAAAATCAACTCTCTACATTTGTATGTAAAGAAAATGCAGCCTCCAATTACATTTCTTTTCTTCTGTGAAATCAATAGATAAAATTCTGCAATATCTCTGATATTCTTGGCCTCTCTTATTGCTTCACGTTCTGATACAGATCATATCCCCCGAAGGTGTCTCTAATCTGAAGGCTAAGATTGATGAGAAAATTGAGCAAGTGAAAGATTTAGAACCCATGTGTTAAAATATCCGATTCGTTTTTCCACGAAAACACACAGCGATTAGTGTTGCGTGTCATGTTCCTCTTATTGTTCTCGTCATATCTGAAGAAATACAAATTTTATGATAATCAATAAGTAACTATTAACCATTTATCAACCAATAAAATAAAAATTAATTGGATATAACAGTGATTAATGTGCAAAACAGAGGATCCGTTTTCAATTATCATGTTTTTTTGTTGATAGTTGAGTAACTAATGACACTTACTCAATGATCACTGTAAAATTTAAAATTTGTCCTTAAGAAAAGTAACTTTAAAAGCAACAATAAAGAGAAATCGAGGAATGACCTTAAAGGAATGGACAATTACCACTTTGACAATGTAATTTGACAAATTATTTCTCAGACGCCTTCTATTTCAAGATCCGGCCTTATATCTCAATGTAAATGTGAAGTAAAGTGAAAAGCAGATATTGGGTCTAAAGTTTGTGGATATTCCAATTACTTTTGATAGAAAATATATTTTTCAATTTTAATTAAAAACTGAAAGAGGTGAAAAGGACGGATGTGAAAACAGTTCTGTAAGTTCTGGGGCGAGTTGATAAAATTATCATTAACATGTTCACCAAAATTATACCCGGCGCACTGGAATCTTTATAAACAAATGCGGATAACGACCTGGACAATACAACGGCGTGCCCTCCACATCGATATAAAATAGTTGTTAGGATATTAAACTGTTATACCCCGAAATTTTCGAACTAATTGTTACACGTTAATTGAAAATGAGTATAGTCGTTGGGTGTGATGACCTTTTTGAGACTAAGTAAACGATATCGTATCAATTATGTCCAAATGATTTGGTAATTAACTATAGGTATACATATATATATATACATATATATAAAAATATATTGTTATAGAAAATCAATCAACAATAAAGGAAAAGTAAATGAAAAAAATAATAATAATAATAATAATAAGAAGAAGAAGAAGAATACTAGAAAATTAAAGGATGCCGTGGATGGAAAAAGAAAAAAAAAGAAAAGAAATATTAAAAAAAACAAATAGAATAAGAAGAGGATAAGAATAAACAAAAATTTTAAAAAAAAGAAAAGAAATCAATCAACGTGGATAATGGCAAAAATTTAATAAAGGCAATAGTGGAGGGGCAACTGACGGGGGAATGAAAAAATAAATAAATAAAAAGAGTAAAACCATGGGGATGAGCGACCATAAGGGAGAAAGAGAGGAAAAGAGAAGAAGAAGAGAAGGAAAAGAAGAAGCCGGGTGTCTCAATCTATGCGCTAGTCCGTATACTTCTGTAAATAATCTACAATCGAGGTAGGTTCCCTTTTCTCCCTCCAATTGGTACAAATTCAAGCATGCTTTGGTGATATATAACGTGTTTATTGTTTCTAATTGTTGAAATCTATACTATGTTGATTGATCTATGAAAAGCATGAGTTTTGATTACTGTGGAATACGTTTGATTACTGCGTTTGATGACTATGGAATGCGCATACTGTTTTGCGTGGACTGGATTTGATTTTAGGGAAAAATTCGATAATCAAAATAGTAAAACTGCTTTGGTTTTGATTTTAGTGAAAACTTTGATAATCAAAATAGTATAAGCTTTGCGCATGCCTTTTGAGTCTGTGGAATACTGCCCAGAAGTCTATGCAATGCGTGCTCTGCTTCTATCTGATTTGATGTTAGGGATGAATTTGATATCAAAAGAATTTCTAGGATTTATTTTATTAATGTTATTTAATTGATTAAAAATAGTATTAAACATAGGAAAAATATAAGTAAATATCAAAAAATCATAAATAAATTCCAAAAAATATAAAATAATGAAATTAAATGATTTTTATCAAATTTCTGTGTAGCGGGCCGATTGTGCGCAGGTCTAACTCATTTACTTAATATATATAAAATAAAATAAAATAAAATAATCTACTGAGCCGACCGCGGCCCGGGCTGAATGGCCAACGGACCGGGCCCCAGTTGGCTGGCCCAATTAAATGAAAAAATAATAATTAAAATAATATAATTCTGAATTTCTGAAAATTCTATAAATGTTATTTAATTAATTTTAAATAGTAATAATTATAGGGAAAATATAAACAAAATCGAAAAATTATATATAAATTCCAGAAATTATAAAATGCTGAGATTAAATTATTTTTACTAAAGTTCATTAATTGTGATAATGCATTTAAATTGGATAATTGGGTAATAAATAGAAATAAATTAGGAAAAAATGAGAAAAAATATAGAAAATACACAATAAATATATACAAGCCATGAAAAAATAGGTTTAACATCAAACAACATTAAATCATTACTCGGATAATAAATGAACCTAGATTTGAGTGCTGGAGGATGGTGAGGATGGGACAGGGGCCTCAGACGATCTTTAAATGAACCTAGATTTGAGTGCCGGAGGATGGTGAGGATGGGCCAGGGGCCTCAGGCGATTGTGTTTTTGCATTCATGGCACATGCATTGCATTGATAGCAGGTCGTGAAGTACGCATCACGGGCGCTTAGGATGGTGTACAGTGACAGGGCCATGACACTCAGGATGGTGTGCGGTGGCGCGGCCACACACACTCAGTATGGTGACGGTGGGGTGTACGACCTGCAGCCACTCAGTAGGATCCGGGTTCATGCATTGCACGATAGAGATATCGGCATTCTGTGTGACATGATTTTGTTGCGTGTGACATGCATAGTAGGACATGCATCACGATGTTGCGCATTCTTTATCTGGAGTGAATTACTTTCCGCAGTCCTTCATATGCTTATGTGATATCATGTTTTATGTGTTATGTGTTATATCATTTTAGTATACTAGTCTTGTACTAGTTGGAGGCAGGTGCCTACTGGGTGATTTCCCGTCACTCACCCCTACTCTCTCCCCCACCAGGTGAGAACGAAGAAGCGTACGACTATATCTTTGCTTAGGACGGGACTGACACATTAGTATGGGCAGACTGATGGTCGCACCTAGGATACGAAGAGACCTTGCGGCTGTCTGTGGATATTTTATTAGGATTATATCAGACACTACCTTGCATTAAATGATAGATAGTAGGTGCTAGTACTCTTTCCAGAAGTCGGTACATTATTGTATTGAGGATTTTCTTTTATCAGAGAACTTTAAGTTATTGTATTTCGTTTCCGCGCGAAACATTTCTACGTCTTTTTGGACATGTTGGAAATTGATTCGACGCTTTGTATTCTCCTTAGTGAGATACGGCGGGTGTACCGTTCCCGATGCCAGGGTTCGGGAGCGGGGCGCTACATAAACTCTGCAATATTCTTATTTTTGATAAGTTGGAGGAGGAACTCATAAGATTGCTGTTCAGTGATCTTGAGGTCATGAGTTCGAACTGCAGAAATAGCCTCTTGCACAAAGTGTAGGGAAAAGCAACGTACATCAGACCACAAAGCGATCCGGCTCCTCTTCAGACCCTGCATAAAAGCTAAAGTCTAGTGCATCGGAAACGTTTTTTTACCTAGTTGATGAAGTCAGATTTTCACCAAGTGTGAAAGATGATCCGAGTAGGTTACACCGTTAACTTCCCATTACCTTACTGTGTATAGTCCCGTCTGCTGACCTGCGCAGATAAAAATGTTAGAGGACCCAGGGGCTAAGGCCCCGGGTAAAACCTTCCGATGCTCAAGTCAGTTTGGGCCATTTATGAAGAAAGTTTATATGCTTGAAGAATAAGTTTTCGTAGGTTCTGGGTAAAACCTGATAATTTTTTCTTTTACAGTGAGGAAGATGATCAAAGTTTTTTATTGGATTTTGACTTGTCCTTTCTCTCTCTTGTTTTCTGCCTTTTATGTGTCTATCCTGTCCAATGCATGTGCAAAGGTGCAGAGGAAGTGACACGTGGCGAGGCAACAATGATGACTCTTGTTTCTGCATGCCTGCCGTATGGCATTATGCTTTGCTGGGTTGAGCTATATTTGACACCTGACCCAGAGTCTAACCTGGCAAAGTCACCTGGGGTAAACTTCAGGGGTGGTTGAGGCCAAGGCCGAATTTGACTCCTTGGGAGGATTATAAGTTGCGCGTCCATGTTGCTGACCAGAAATGAGCATCTTACGGAGCAAAGGTGCCCATGGCCGAGGTGCACATAGCCGAGGTGCACATAGACTTTCTGTCAATTTGACCGTTTGCTGCCTGGCGGAAGTAGTAGTTGTCGTATTTAGCAGCTGAGCTCTGGGCTCATCACTAGTACTTGTTTGACATTAACCTTGTCGGAGCCAATTTCAATGTAAGTATTCTTAGTAATGTTTCCGAGTGTCTTCTAATATCGCAAGAAAAGTAATTGTAAAAGAAAAAAAGGAAAAAATAAAAATATTCACAGAGCACCTTGTAAAAAAGGGTGACGATTAACTTTTCCCCTTTGTGAATTATTAAACCACTTTAGAGACCCTTCAGTTTAATATTCGACTTTTTCAACTTTTTAATTTTAGACTAAAGTTTAATACTCAACATTTTCATCTTTTTAGTTTTTAGACAAAAATGAAAGGTAGATATTTTGTCTGAAATTTACGGATATTCCGTCAACTTTTCATGGAGAATCTGTTTATCTATTTTAATTTGAAACCATTAAAGGCGAAATGCTCGGGTTACAAATGACAGGGTTGAAGGGCACTAAACAATATGGCAAATTTTAATATTGTTAATGGGTAAATTATAGTAGTTATTCGTCAACTTTATATAAAACATAATAATATAGGTAGACTATATTGTTTTGCACATTCATCAATATCACATGTTAATATTCTCAATATTATTAGTTAATAAATGTAGCGACCCGTCCCGAGCCCTAGTACTCGAAACGACTCACCCGCCGTATCTCACTAAGGAGAATATAAGGCGTCGATACAATTCAATAACACGTCATCACAATAACGTAAATCGATGTCAGCGGAAGTCATAAACTAAAAATCCTCGATAAAATAACCATCATCATTAAACAATGTCTAAGGAATTCTAAATCGATACAATGGTCAAATGTATATAAACACTAAACTCCAAAATGCATAAACCTCGAATATCGAAATAACTGCCTCAACTAAATCCTCGAAAGTCTCATCCGAATATCCTCAGTCTCGAGATCTCCAGTCCCGATCTTCCAGGGTCTGCGAACTCCTGTGTAAGCATACCCTACTTCTCATGACTGCAAGACTGGTGAGTGGTGTTGTGAGCCAAAATCAACGGGCTCAGTAAGCAACCTACAAATACTTGTTATAGAAACCATACATACAGAAGCAAATACAAATAACCTTTATAGTTATCATACATGTCCATACTCCACAAATAATTTCACTTAAATATCTTAACAGTTAACACTTCAAAAACACAAAATAAATAATTCATCAGCTCAATCTCATTTACCTTGATGCATGCTCTTCTCAAATATGACATACAAAACAAACAAATAATCACATAACAAAGAAGAGAACAATACATACCCATGAAGCAGATAAACAGCGGAAGGTAAGTCACTCATCATAGTAATGCGCACTTTCATGATGCATGCCCCTCTCTACGTGTCACGCACAACAAAAGACATATCACTCACGATGCACATATCTCTACCGTGCAATGCATGTCTCGGGCCCTAAATGCAGCGTCGTGGTCTCTAGCCACCACTTGCCGTTTGGACACCCCCGTCCTATAGACGCGGCATGTCTCATGACACCCATGCCCTATAGACACAGTATATCATCCCGGTACCCACACCCTATAGACGCAGAATACCTCATGCAAATGCACGTGCCATGAATGCAAATGCATATCATATGTAATCTGGTGTATCCATACTCATACATATGCTCGCGCCCATACACGTGCATATATCGTGTATGTATACCCCCACACATCCATATACATATACAATACGCATTGAAATCGTACAACCCTACATATACCCAGTTTACATACATGTCTCACATATACACACAACTCACATATAGAGAAAATCCAATTACAGATATGCAACAAACAACACACTAATGCATGATAAACATAACAAGCACAAATAGACCATTTACCTCTGATGCATGACAACATAACGAGCACAGATAGACCACTTACCTGACCACAAGCGCTGTACATTGCTTAGAACCGCCACGGCTCAGCCACCTCCTGCCGCAATAGCAACCAGTCTCTGCCATGTTTGTTTGGAAGCAAACTGTAGCACCCGCTCCCGAACCCTAGCATCGGAAACAGTACGTCCGCCGTATCTCACTATGGAGAATACAAAGCGTCGAATCGATTTCCAACATATCCGAAAAGACGTAGAATTTTTTTTGCGCGGAAACGAAATACTATTCATTAAATTCCATGAATAAAAAGGAAATGTCTTAGCAAAACACTAAACCAATACTAAAAATAACATAAATGTGCCAACTGTCTAATCAGGGTAATGACGAATGAAATCCCAATAAACTAATAACAAATGTCCGCAAGGTCGTCCCGTGTCCTAAATGCGGCCATCAATCTGCCCACTCCACCGTGTCAGCCCCGTCCTCAACAAAGACATAATCAAAGACCTCTTCTTGCTCACCTGGAGGGGGGGAAGTAGGGTGAGTGATGGGGAAATCACTCAGTAGACACCTGCCTCCAACTAGTATATGACGCACATACCAGAATGATATGACACATAGCACACAAAACATCAAGCCAAGAACAACGGCTAATTAATGATATTTTAGAGTATATTATTTAAGTGAACTATATATGTGTATATGTATGCGGCTGGGGTGGTGGTATTTGGTATTTTGGAATTATTTGGATTATTTGGTCTATTTGTGTTTGGATTACCTTTGATATTTGGTGCCGTTTGAAAATTATTGGGTTTTGAAAAACATTTGAAATATTAACATTTGGAAATTATTTTGGAACATCGACGTTTGAAAATCATTTTGGAAATTGTGCATTTCATATTTGAAAAATTCACCCTTACATGTAAAATATATTTTTAAGCTGGGTTTGTGTTATAACCGAATAAAAGATGATATAAATAAATAATGAAATAAAGAAATAAATTGGATTAAAAAGAAGAAAATAATAATCATAATTAAGGAAAAGTTAAAGGATTAAAAAAAGAATAAAAAAATATAATGGAAAGGAGATAATGGGGGAAACTAATTCCACCAAAATCTCGCTGCATCCACGTTAAATGGGGAAAAAAGGGGTAGGGGGTCAGTTACCAAAAGGAAAAGAAAGAGAGCAAGAAAATTGCTGAAACAAAAAATAAAGAAAAAAAAAAGAGAGAGAAGGGAGGGGTTGGCAGCGGCGCTAAGGAAAAGGAAAAGGGAGAAAGAGACAAGGAGAAGCCAAGGCGCGTAGTTTGTCACCAATCCAGGTAGATTCCTTTTTTCCTTCCAAATTGGTATAAGTCAATCATGCTTTAATGGTAGATTATGTGTTTTTGTTGTTTGATTGTTGATAACTATATCATGTTGTTGCATCTGTGAAAGTCTTGCTATTTTGGAGTCTACCGAATGCGCCTACTTGTTTTGCGTTGCTTCGATTTGATTTTAGTGAAAAATTTGATAATCAAAATTATCACACTTTTGGACATGATTAGGAGTTTTAATTTTTGTTTTGGCCTTAGTATAGGTTCCTATAGATTGAAAATAGGTGGGAATAAAGATCGGGGTCGAAAAACAGCCGCCGGAGGCAGCCGGAGCACCTCACGCGCCGTCGGAGTGGCAGCGCGTGGACTGCACGCCCGTTGGGATCGGGGAGGCTGCTGCATGTGTTGCCTGAGACGACCTCTCAAGAGACTGAGGAATCTCATCAAAGCAAACAAGCCAAAATACCGACGTTTTTTGGACCAAATTTTCTAACTTACATGGTAGAAAACGAGCCGAGATCTTTCTCTGAGGCAATGACAACTCCAGAAGCTCCTTTCTGGAAAGAAGCAGTGAATAATGAGATAGATTCCATTCTTCAAAATCACACTTGGGAGCTGGTAGATCTTCCTCCAGGAAGTAAACCACTCGGATGCAAGTGGATTTTCAGGAAAAAACTGAAAGAAGATGGATCTATTGACAAGTACAAGGCCAGGTTAGTAGCCAAGGGCTACAGACAGAAAGAAGGATTTGACTTCTTTGGCACCTACTCACCAGTGACTAGGATCACTTCCATAAGGATGCTACTGGATATTGCTGCAGTCTATGATTTAGAAATCCATCAAATGGATGTGAAGACTGCCTTTCTTAATGGTGAGTTAGAGGAAGAGATTTATATGAAACAACCCGAAGGGTTCGTCGTTTCAGGACAAGAAAGGAAAGTGTGTAGACTTGTTAAGTCTCTGTACGGACTTAAACAAGCACCCAAGCAATGGCATTTAAAGTTTGATCAGGTAATGATGTCAAACGACTTCAGGATCAACGAGTGTGACAAGTGTGTATACATCAAGAGCACACCAAATGCCTATGTAATAGTATGTCTCTATGTGGACGACATGCTAATCATGGGCAGTACTCGTGACATCATCTTGAGTACAAAGAAGATGTTAACACAAAATTTTGATATGAAGGACATGGGGGTTGCCAATGTTATTCTAGGAATTAAAATTTCTCGGATGGCTGATGTTCTTGTTATGTCGCAAACTCACTATATTGAATTTGTTCTCAAACGATTCAATATGTTTGAAACAAAACCAATAAGACCCCACTTGACTTAAGTATACACTTAAGGAAAAATCGAGGCGAACCTGTAGCTCAATTAAAATACTCTCAGGTAATCGGGAGTCTGATGTACATAACGAATTGTACAAGACCAGACTTAGCTCGTTCAGTAAACAAATTGAGCAGGTTTACCAGTAATCCAAGTGATGATCATTGGAAAGCTCTTAACAGAGTGATGAGGTATCTGAAATACACAATGAATCTTGGATTACATTACACGAGATATCCAGCAGTATTAGAAGAATATTGCGATGCAAATTGGATATCAGACAGTAAGGTCTCGAAGTCCACAAGTGGATACTTATTCACTGTTGGTGGTGGTGCTGTGTCGTGGAAATCTATGAAACAAACGTGCATAGCTCGGTCTACTATGGAAGCTGAGTTCATAGCGCTAGATAAAGCTAGGGAAAAGCCTGAATGTCTTCGGAATTTCCTAGAAGATGTTCCATGCTGGCCTAAACCAATCGCTCCTATTAGCATACACTGTGATAGTCGGTCAGCTATAGGACGTGCTCAAAGCAGCATCTACAATGGTAAGTCACGACACATACGTCGGAGATATAACACCATTAAGCAGTTGATCTCTAATGGCGTGATTTCCATTGATTACATAAAATCAATGGAGAATCTTGCGGATCCACTTACAAAAGGCTTTCCTAGAGATTAGGTGTCAAGATCGACAAACGGAATGGGACTAAAGCCTATAATGCAAGAATCTTTGTAATGGTAACCCAACCTTGTTGACTGGAGATCCCAAAATCTTGGTTCAATGGGACAACTAAGTTATGAAGCTTCAGTTTAGCACTTACTCATTCCGTCACATAAAAGTGATGTCTGCAGAGAATATTTAGGATAAGCTAAAGCTTTCAATGATGTCCTATATCTTGATACATAGAGTGGAGTGTGGCAGAATACTCTTGATAAGAATCACCTATGTAAGTGTGAAGTGGGGCCGCTTCTATGAGAAGTCTGGGAGGCAAGATTTCTCTAAAACACTTTCTGAAACCAGGTTGTTCATGGCTAAAACGAACACAACCATGAGAACCAAAAGGGTGTTAAAGAAAATATTGTGTGAGTATCATTGTCTAGGTTCACAACAAAGGCTGACTGGTTCAAGACATCAAGTCACTAAGTAGCCGAGTGAATCCGATGGTACATCACTATGAAAGGTTCAAAGCCAGAAGCTACCTCTTCTGATACAATATTTTCTTGTCTGACTTCTCCTTAGAGTCTGCATCTGCGTTTGCATTAATTTCCATTCATGTGTGGGATTGTTGGAGAATTAATAGTTTAGGCTTTGGCCCATTAAGGAAGGTTGCAAAACTTGGTTTAGCAATATACTTTGAGCTTAATTATGATTAGTTTCCGATAACAAAAATCGAAAACAAATGGGTCCTTAATTATCTACGTAACGAGTAGTTAATTTTAGGCTTTGGAATCACTCAATCACGATACCGGGTGAATGAGAAATTAATGTTCAAAGTGGATGGAAAACATGGTTAATTGGTGATGTGTCCTATTCTTAGGAGGCCACATCACTCTTTTGGAGGAATACCACATTGGACAATTGAACTTGTTTAGCCACCTTATAAATGGCTAGAATGAACACTTTAGATGTGCCCTTGGGGCATGAGAAGTTTTTGACCAGAGGGAAGACCTAGAAATTGCCACACACGCGCACATGCATACGCGCTCGCCGCCGCTCGCCCGTCCGGCCAGCTCGGCTCGGCTCGGGCTCGTGGCTCGTGTCTCGTGTCTCATGTGCATGTGGACAGGGCCAGTTCCTATCTTTTTGGAGAAAATTTATTTGGGCTTTTGGATTAATTATTTTTTGTAAATAATTAAAGGCTTCAAGCGACCAGCCCATCTGCGTAAATAATTAAAGGTCCAGCCCATCTGCGCGAACCGGTTACACAGTTACGTTTAAACAAAACACGGTTAAGTTTGATAAGGCGTTCAGTTATGGTTTAAATCGAATGGTTGTTTAAATCTGATTCAAACGGTATCCTCAGATATACGATAAGATCAATCGGTTTTGATCTAATGGTGGCGGTAAAGTCAGCTTTGATCCAACAGCTGAGAATCAAACTGACCTAACCGCCCAACCGAATGAGGTTTTCATCTAACGCTCCAGGTTTAATCTTGTGAATCGGTTTTCCATCTAACGGCTGTAATTTAAACCTTCCAAAACTGCCAGGAGGTTTTAATCTGACGGCCCTAATCGATCTATAGTTATGATCCGACGGACACGATTCCATCTGCATAACCGATTCTCCAACCGACTCCCCTATACCAACAGGGGCAGGGTGTGCATTCTACACACACTAATCATCTGCATTCGTCGCTTTCTACATCCATATTAGTGCTTTCTGCATAACGTCCAAGAGGAGTCATGACATTCGAAGGTTCGCCGTAGTTCAAGTTCAGCAGTGCCGCTCAACTGAATAGGTACCTGTTGTATCCTGGGAGACGGTTGCTAATGCCGGTTAGGCATAGTATACCGGAGCAATACGTCTTAAGGACAGAGTCCTTGACTCGCCCCGGGTTTGATTTACTGTTTACTGGACTGCGTCTTAGTACAGAATTGTTTGTTTCCAACAATCTTAAGACGTATTCGATTCAATTAATTTCTGTACTGTTTTTTTTTGCGCAAAGCAGTGTTCATACTTATTTGCAGTCTGCTTCTACTCATTTCTTAAATCTTATTCTGTTCTGATCTGTACGTTTTGATCGAACTGAACAGAAATGGAAAACAAAAGCTCGAACTCTGTTCAAGCCTTTAACGGTGCTCACTCCGTGTCTGCACCTGACGGGGCTAATAATGTTTCTGCCAGTGCGCCGTTCAACACGGTTCCGTTGGCACCTACCGGAGGGCCTCAGATGAATCCGGCTGCCACAGCTGTACACGTGGAGAAGCCAGAAAAGTTCGCTGGCAGTTTTTTCAAGAGGTGGCAACAAAAGATGCTGTTCTATCTCACAGCGCTGGGATTGGCTAAGATGCTGAGCGAGGATCCGCCAGTGGTAGAACTAGTGGAGGATCAAAATCTGAACACGCAGAATGCCTTGAGTGCTGAAGCATGGGCTTATACAAATTTTTGTTGTTTAAATTTGATTCTGAGTTGCCTAGATAATACTATCTATGGCGTGTTTTGTACTTATAAAACTGCAAAAGCATTATGGTCGGCTTTAGATAAAAAGTATCGTACAGAAGATGCTGGCACGAAAAAGTTGATAGTTGGTAGATTTCTCGACTATAAAATGCTAGATTCCAAAACTGTCATTTCGCAGGTTGAGGAAATACAGATGTTGGTATCTGAAATGAAAGAGGAGGGCATGACGCTCAGTGAATCTTTTCAGGTTGCGGCTGTGATTGAGAAGCTGCCTCCTTCGTGGAGGGAATTTAAGAGCGATCTCAAACACAAACGAAAGAAAATGAAGATGGAGGATTTGATTGTCCGGATTCGAATTGAAGAGGACAATCGTCGTGCCGAGAGAAAGCCAACCACTCTGTCGGGTCAAGTCAAGACTCATGTTACTGAGGCGAAGAACAAAAAGACAAATAACACTTTGGGCGTGAACGTCAAGGGCAAGGAGATTGCAAAGAAGTTCACAAGTAAGTGTTACAAGTGTGGGAAACCTGGGCATCGTAGCAGTGACTGCCGAAAGCCCAAAAAGAATAAGAATCAAAACAAAGCAAAAGTGAATTTGGTCGGCGCAATGGAAGATCTGAATCTCTGCGCAGTGGTGACCGAATGCAATGCAGTGGAGAATCTGCGTGAATGGTGGGTGGACACAGGGGCCACTCAACATGTATGTGCCAACAGGGAAATGTTCAGAGACTATGTACCCACGACAAACAATGAACAACTCTTCATGAGAAACTCTGACAGCTCGAAGATGGAAGGATCGGGCAAGGTGGTTCTGAAACTAACCTCAGGACGGGAGCTGACACTGCAGAATGTGTTGCACGTTCCTGACATCAAGAAGAACTTGGTATCTGGCGCACTGCTAGTTAGTCATGGTTTCAGGCTTGTTTTTGAGGCAAACAAATTTACTCTTTCTAAGAATGGCTTGTATTTGGGAAAGGGGTACCTTACTGATAACATGTTTAAGTTAAATGTTATGACGATTGTATCCAAGAAAGTTGCGCCCACTGAGGCTAATAAAATTGTTTCCTCTTCTGCTTACATACTTGAGTCTTCTTGTTTATGGCATTTTCGTTTGGGTCATGTTAATTACAAGTCAATACAACGAATGATTAATCTTGACTTATTGCCCAAACAGGACTTTAATAATAAAAAAATGCCAAATATGTGTTGAAGCAAAATTGACAAAAGCGCCATTTCCTTCAACAGAACGAAACACTGAATCGTTGGATTTAATTCATATAGACTTGTGTGATTTAAAGTTTGTGCAAACAAGAGGAGGTAAAAAGTACTTTGCCTAGATACTGTTATGTTTATTTGCTAAGTAGCAAAGATGAGGCCATTGATGTTTTTAAAGATTATTAGAATGAAGTTGAGAATCAACTTAGCAAACGAATTAAAACAATTCGAAGTGATAGAGGCGGAGAGTATGACGCATCGTTTAATGAATTCTGTTCAGAACATGGCATTATTCATCAAACGACTGCTCCATATTCACCTCAATCTAATGGTATTGCAGAACGCAAAAACCATACTATAAAGGAGATGATGAATGCTATGTTGATAAGTTCGGGTTTACATCAGAACTTGTGGGGGGAAGCAATTCTCTCCGCCAACATCATTTTAAATAGGATTTCGTCCAAGAAGACAGATAAAACCCCATATGAACTGTGGAAAGACTATAAGCCTAGTTACAAACACTTAAAAGTGTGGGGGTGTCTGGCGAAGGTTGCTGTACCTAAACCAAGACAAGTGAGAATCGGGCCTAAAACAATTGATTGCATATTAATCGGCTATGCAACGAACAGTAGTGCATATCGTTTCTTAGTGCACAATTCGGACATTTCTGAGATACATGAAAATGTTGTCATGGAGTCGTGGAATGCAGTGTTCTTTGAAAATGTCTTTCCAAAGAACGACAAAAATGGTGAAGAAGCTAGCACTAGTAAGCGAGTGCGTAAGACGACCCCTCAAGAGACTGAGGAACCTCGTCAAAGCAAACAAGCCAAAATACCGACATCTTTTGGACCATATTTTCTAACTTACATGGTAGAAAACGAGTCGAGATCTTTCTCTGAGGCAATGACAACTCCAGAAGCTCCTTTCTGGAAAGAAGCAGTGAATAGTGAGATAGATTCCATTCTTCAAAATCACACTTCGGAGCTGGTAGATCTTCCTCCAGGAAGTAAACCACTCGGATGCAAGTGGATTTTCAGAAAAAAAACTGAAAGAAGATGGATCTATTGACAAGTACAAGGCCAGGTTAGTAGCCAAGGGCTACAGACAGAAAGAAGGATTTGACTTCTTTGACACCTACTCACCAGTGACTAGGATCACTTCCATAAGGATGCTAGTGGCTATTGCTGCAGTCTATGATTTAGAAATCCATCAAATGGATGTGAAGACTGCCTTTCTTAATGGTGAGTCAGAGGAAGAGATTTATATGAAACAACCCGAAGGGTTCGTCGTTTCAGGACAAGAAAGGAAAGTGTGTAGACTTGTTAAGTCTCTGTACGGACTTAAACAAGCACCCAAGCAATGGCATTTAAAGTTTGATCAGGTAATGATGTCAAACGACTTCAGGATCAACGAGTGTGACAAGTGTGTATACATCAAGAGCACACCAAATGACTATGTAACAGTATGTCTCTATGTGGACGACATGCTAATCATGGGCAGTACTCGTGACATCATCTTGAGTACAAAGAAGATGTTAACACGAAATTTTGATATGAAGGACATGGGGGTTGCCAATGTTATTCTAGGAATTAAAATTTCTCGGATGGCTGATGGTCTTGTTATGTCATAAACTCACTATATTGAATCTGTTCTCAAACAATGTAGCTCAATTAGAATACTCTCAGGTAATCAGGAGTCTGATGTACATAACGAATTGTACAAGACCAGACTTAGCTCGTTCAGTAAACAAATTGAGCAGGTTTACCAGTAATCCAAGTGATGATCATTGGAAAGCTCTTAACAGAGTGATGAGGTATCTGAAATACACAATGAATCTTGGATTACATTACACGAGATATCCAACAGTATTAGAAAGATATTGCGATGCAAATTGGATATCAGACAGTAAGGACTCGAAGTCCACCAGTGGATACTTATTCACTGTTGGTGGTGGTGCTGTGTCATGGAAATCTATGAAACAAACGTGCATAGCTCGGTCTACTATGGAAGCTGATTTCATAGCGCTGGATAAAGCTGGGAAAAAGCCTGAATGTCTTCGGAATTTCCTAGAAGATGTTCCATGCTGGCCTAAACCAATCGCTTCTATTAGCATACACTGTGATAGTCAGTCAGCTATAGGACGTGCTCAAAGCAGCATCTACAATGGTAAGTCACGACACATACGTCGGAGACATAACACCATTAAACAGTTGATCTCTAATGGCGTGATTTCCATTGATTACATAAAATCAATGGAGAATCTTGCGGATCCGCTTACAAAAGGCTTTTCTAGAGATCAGATGTCAAGATCGATAAACGGAATGGGACTAAAGCCTATAATGCAAGAATCTTTGTAATGGTAACTCAACGTTGGTGACTGGAGATCCCAGAATCTTGGTTCAATGGGACAACCAAGTTATGAAGCTTCAGTTTAGCACTTACTCATTACGTCACATAAAAGTGATGTCTGCAGAGAATATTTAGGATAAGCTAAAGCTTTCAATGATGTCCTATATCTTGATACATCAAGTGGAGTATGGCAGAATACTCTTGATAAGAATCACCTATGTAAGTGTGAAGTGGGGCCGCTTCTATGAGAAGTCTGGGAGGCAAGATTCTCTAAAACACTTTCTGAAACCAGGTTGTTTATGGCCAAAACGAACACAACCATGAGGATCAAAAGGGTGTTAAAGAAAATATTGTGTGAGTATCATTGTCTAGGTTCACAACAAAGGCTAACTGGTTCAAGACATCAAGTCACTAAGTAGCCGAGTGAATCCGATGGTACATCACTATGAAAGGTTCAAAGCCAGAAGCTACCTCTTCTGATGAAATATTTTCTTGTCTGACTTCTCCTTAGAGTCTGCATCTGCATTTGCATTAATTTCCATTCATGTGGGGGATTGTTGGAGAATTAAAAGTTTGGGCTTTGGCCCATTAAGGAAGGTTGCAAAACTTGGTTTAGCAACATATTTTGAGCTTAATTATGATTAGTTTCTGATAACGAAAATCGAAAACAAATGGGTCCTTAATTATCTACGTAATGAGTAGTTAATTTTAGGCTTTGGAATCACTCAATTACGATACCGGGTGAATGAGAAATTAATGTTCAAAGTGGATAGAAAACATGGTTAATGGGTGATGTGTCCTATTCTTAGGAGGCCACATCACCCTTTTGGAGGAATACCACATTGGACAATTGAACTTGTTTAGCCACCTTATAAATGGCTAGAATGGACACTTTAGATGTGCCCTTGGGGCATGAGAAGTTTTTGACCAGAGGAAAGACCTAGAAAGTGCCACACGCACGCATGTGCGTGCGCGCGCGTCGCTCGCCCGTCCGGCCGGCTCGTGTCTCGTGTGCACGTGGGCCGGGCCGGTTCCTATTTTTTTGGAAAAAATTTATTTGGGCTTTTGGATTAATTATTTTTTGTAAATAATTAAAGGCTTCAAGCGACCAGCCCATCTGCGTGAACCGGTTACGCAGTTACGTTTAAACAAAACGCGGTTAAGTTTGATAAGGCGTTCGGTTATGGTTTAAATCGAACGGTTGTTTAAATCTGATTTAAACGGTATCCTCCGATATACGATAAGATCAATCGGTTTTGATCTAATGGTGGCGGTAAAGTCAGCTTTGATCCAACGGCTGAGATTCAAACTGACCTAACCGCCCAACCGAATGTGGTTTTCATCTAACGCTCTAGGTTTAATCTTGTGAATCGGTTTTCCATCTAACGGCTGTAATTTAAACCTTCCAAAACCGCCAGGAGGTTTTAATCTGACGACCCTAATCGATATACGGTTATGATCCGACAGACACGATTCCATCTCCATAACCGATTCTCCAACCGACTCTCCTATATAAACAGGGGCAGGGTGTGCATTCTACACACACTAATCATCTGCATTCGTCGCTTTCTGCATCCATATTAGTGCTTTCTGCATAACGTCCAAGAGGAGTCAGGACATTTGAAGGTTCGCTGTAGTTCAAGTTCAGTAGTGCCGCTCAACTGAACAGGTACCCGTTGTATCATGAGAGACGGTTGCTAACACCGGTTAGACAAAGTATACCGGAGCAATACGTCTTAAGGACAGAGTCCTCGACTCGCCCCGGGTTTGATTTACTGTTTACTGTTTTTATACGCACATACTGTACGACTGCGTCTTAGTACAAGATTGATTGTTTCCAAGATGAGTTTAGGCCGAGATATCTACGAAATACAAGGAGCTGGTATTTCCAGCAAATGGTGGAAAACTTTCAAGTGGAAAGGCCTTTTGGAGGAGTGTTTCCTAGCTCTATCACTCCTCGAACAGGCATAGATGGAAGGGTATTGCTCAGCTCTTGCTTCAAACCCTTCTTAGTGTCTCTAATGAAGATTTCAAAGAAATCTACTACTCTTCCCCTTGGTGCGTTTAGACCCAAAAGGAACATCAACGCCAATAAAACATGCCTAGACCTCAATGTAGCCAGGCGGTCGAACAGGGGATCAATTTTACAGTAGGAATTTGTTGCCATGAATTAGCTCAATACCCTTGAAGATCTGGAGTATTTGGAAATTTGCGCAGTATGCTTCAATATTTTTCACTTTGTTTTACCATCCTGTAGCATCCGTTCTTGATGTCCCATTTTTCTTGCACCTCCGCACACATAGAATCGATATAAGGTCAAAAGGCAAGAGGCCAACTATAACAACTCTGAGACTTACAGGAAAGATACTAAGGCATCACAGCACTGAGCACGAAGATGGTTGCATAACTAAAAAACATTGTTGGCTAAAACATCTGGGATAATGGAAAGCCGCAAAGGAGAAAGAGGCTAGCAAGGCTGTAGAAACCATTGCCACCCTAGATGCTAGGGTGAAGGACAGAGAGATGCAGGAGCTGAGTTAGAAGCCTAATGCTGCCCAAGCTGGGAAAAATCAGGTTGTTACTAGCTTAGAAGCGATGAAAAAGAAGCTGAAGAAGGCTGACACCTCTGGCTTCTCTTACTCTGTAAAGGAACAATTGGTGTGTCAAATTACTTCTCTTGATGAGAGAGAGGTTATTTATCAGAGTTTGTCCATTCCGAGGAGTTCATGCAACGCTTTGAAGTTATAATGCATCTCTGCCTGAAGGATTGCACAGCTACAAGAATTGACATCTGCCAGAATGATGCAAAGATTGTGGATGCTTATCGCCCAGAGTTTCAAGAGGAATATAACCACCGACTAGTGAAATAACAGCATTCTTAATGAAGAAACATTTATAAACTTTAAAGAATTTAACTAAGATGTATGAACACTCAACCTTTAAAGCTATAACTTGTCAAAATGGACTTGATGTAGGATTGGATGAACCTATTTGATGAATCCTGCAAAACAGACAGAAGTTAGAGATCTTTGAAGTTTTTCTTTCGAAAAATTCTCTGATGCTGCAGCCAACTAAGGTATTTAGGAGTAAGAAAACCTTGGGAATGTTCTCAGGTATATAAGTATGAAATTAGGCTATGATGTTTTACCTATTGATGTCAAGGTGTTATATATAGGCTAAAGAGAGTCTAACTTGAAGAGCACAAAATAATCAAAGTTATAGTTGCGGATTGGTCAAATCGAGTTGGTGTTGTATTTGGCTCCTAGAACTACACCATATGTGCAGGGGACTATTATAGTGAAGGATGACAGGAATCCTTGTCGACATCGGGAGCACTTGTGCAATTTCGTCTCCTAGTGCTACCAGAACACGTTGTTGATGTATTCCCATTTGTAGGAAAGCACTCGCAAGTCTGCTACCAAGGTTTTTACCTATAGCAGGTTCATTTAATGAAATCCGCCTAGCATAGATGGGTCACGTGTGACGATCTTAGTTAGAGGTATGTGTGTTAAATTCAGTGGACCTGCAGGTATAATGTTGAGAGTTGAACGCAGGTGCATGTTTGAGTGTTAGGAAAGGAACTTACCTTAGTTAGGAAATTGATTGTATTAAATCAAATATTGTATTATGTAATTATATGGATTAGCATTATTGTATTGAGTAATTGTAGGGATTAGCATTTATAGGATTGATTGTATACCATGTATAAAATATCCCCAAGTGTATAGAGAAGGAGTAGGTGTACGTGTGATTGGTGTGAATGAATACAAGAAATTATCCTTCACTATCTTCGTATTGCTTGGTTAACATGGTATCAGAGACGGTTGATCCTACTCTGATGTACCAGAATCAAAGAGCTTTCTGAGTATAGGCTCATAAAATCACTCATCATTGTCTTAACTTACCTGATTTCGGCCAATACCTTTCCCGGCCGTCTAATCTCAGCCATTTTTTGGCCTTGACCAGTGAAGATACTGCAACCTCCCTGTCCACCACAAGAAAAAAACTATGTCAAATCCGGAAGCCAGTGAGCCAAAAACACCAACTCTTGAGAGTTAGCTGTTCAAGTGACCATCCTTCTACAGAACATGCCACCCAAACCACACACAACGGTGGCACAACCATCAACTATTCCACTACATACACAGAAATTATCCATTCAGTGAAACTCAATGGAAGCAATTATGCGTGTGGGCACCTTTAGTACTTCGGGCAATCATCAGAAGGGGGAGGAGGCATCACCTCACATGTGTTCCTCCTCCACCTCGACCAACCAAACCAGATTTTCCTACTTAGGAGCAAGCATATAATTTAGTTTTTACATGGATCATTCAGACGATAGAACCTTCGTTGGTGGTCAATATGTCCAGATATCCCACTGCAAAAGCATTGTGGGATGGCTGGGCTGACTCACTCAGAGCATATGGCCTTCATAGACGAGCCATCCTAGTCAGACAAGGAGGAGGAAGCATTGAAGCCTGCTGGAGCCGGCCATAGGACCTATGGATAGCCATAGACACCCAAGAACCAAACCTGATGACTTGTGCTACATATATTAACATTCACAATCAGAAGATGGAGGCACTCAGATTGTACTAGTTTTTTTTACTGCAATTGACGAAAAATATAACTCTGAAAAAATGATTTACTGAAAAAGGATCCATTACCCACGTTAGAAGCTGCATATCGTGAAATTCACAGAGCAGATGAGACGTTTGCCGTTTTGCAGAGAATCCCCTCAGACGAATAATCACAGGGGATTGGTCATGGCCTATCAACTCACTCTGTGGCTGCCAGAGGTCGTGACCCCAGACAAGGACAGGGACGAGGGGCAACGCAGGGGAGAGGCCGTGGAACTCCATGCTCCGGTGGACCACGGTGAACACAGGACAAGGAGGGATTAACCTGCAGTCACTGAGGCCAGAAGAGGCACTCTAAGGAAAATTGCTTCCAGATAATAGGTTATCCTAACTGGTACGAAGGAAAGAGGAAACATAATTAAAACAACATAGGAAAAGGAATGGCTGCAGCAGCCATTTCATACAGAGAAGACGAAGAAAGCACAGAGGCAACATCGGCTGCAGACACAAATATAGAAGGAGGTAACAGGGTTGAGGGTTATAACTTGAACCCATTTAATTTGTGTTTGGACAATAAAACCCCTATTGAAATTGCACTTTTTACCCCTGTAGTCTCACATATCGCGGGTCAAGCACCTAATGATACTACAAATGACGTGTTAATCCCACCAGTTTCCAATTGCTACTTAGGCCCCCCCTAAATTTTCCTTAAATAACAAAAATACCACAGATTACCCAAAATGCCATCTAAACCCTAAATCATGCCAAAAACCAATTGTACCCTTACAAACTGCCCGTGTGTCCTTTGCAACCACAACCAACCCTACTTGGATCCTTGACAGCGGTGCTACCGGCACCATGACAAATGATCCTGATGACTTTCAACAATGGACACATCCTACCAACACTCATATTGAAACTACCAATGGGACTCTTATACCAGTCTCCGGAGGTGGTAGAATCTTGGTCAACCCCAAATTGAATTTACATAATTGCCTTTATGTACCTGAACTTTTGTCAAAATTATTATCTATCAGTCAAATTACACGTGAACTATAATGCGTCATACTTATGTATCCCACTTTTTTCCTATTACAGGATATTCGCTCAAGGGAGATCATTGGGAGGGCGGACTATACTACGTGACACATGTGGTGTAGCAGGACCGGTCAAATCTTGCCATCGGAACTGCTCAACAAAGACTATGGTTATGGCACCCTTGTCTCGGTCACCCCTCCCTAGGTTACATGAAGTTGTTGTTTCCTTCTTCGACTTAGTCTGGTCTTACTTTATCATGTGATACATGTTTTCGTGCTAAAAACCGTTGTTCTACATATAAACCAAATAATAC
>AP025045.1:33905451-34122772 GCA_036186865.1 Eustoma russellianum
TTTTTTGCGAATGACATGGGTTTACTTTGTTAAACATAAGTCTGATGTTTACTCAGAATTTGTTCATTTCTATCATATGATTAATACACAATTTCACACTAAGATCCAAATCCTCCACTCAGGCAATGGCGATGAATATACGACAAGTGGTTTAAAGGATTTCTTCTGTGACCATGGAATTCTACACTAGACATCTTATTCTCACACACCTGAATAGAATGGTGTGGCAGAATGGAAAAATCGTATTTTACTTGAAATGACCCGAGCAATGATGCTCGAATCACATGTTCCAAAGTTTTTTTTTGGCCTGAAGCTGTTGCTACCGCTACTTATCTTCTTAACCGGTTACCTACGAAAATTCTTGACCATCGTACCCCTTATCTATCCTTGCCACCCACTCAGAGGTGCCTTAGGCTCTTACATTACCACCCAAAATATTCGGATGCACAGTGTTCATCCATATTCCGTCTTCTCAGCATACTAAAGTAGATACATGTGCAGATAGTGTGTATTTGTAGGCTATGCCGGGTCTCAAAAAGGGTATCGGTGTTGTAATCCTTACACTCGTCGCGTCCATACTACCATTGATGCACCTTTCTTGAACATGAGTGTTTCTATTTCTGCCACTTCTGGGTCTCAGTGGGAGACATATGGTGAGACCTACGATTGGCTCCATAGCCCTGGTCAAACAGAGGTAGTCCCAAAACGACAAGTAGGTGGCACTTACTATGCTTTACCTGGCGGAGCAATAGTCTGTCCTTCAAGATCAACCAGTGACTATCCGCCAAATACACTAAATGATCAGTATTTTCCATCTTCTACCTCGTCTAACTCACCACCCTCTCCTGATTTTGGCCAATACCTTTCCCGACCGTCTAATCTCAGCCATTTTTTGGCCTTTACCAGTGAAGATACTGCAACCTACCTGTCCACATGGAAAAAACTATGACAAATCTGGAAACCAGTGAGCCAAAAACACCAACTCTTGAGAGTTAGCTGTTCAAATGGCCATCCTTCTACAGAACATGCCACCCAAACCACACACAATGGTGGCACAACCATCAACTATTCCACTACATACACAGAACTTATCCATTCGGTGAAAAACAATGGAAGCAATTATGAGTGTGGGAACCTTTAGGACTTCGGGCAATCATCAGAAGGGGGAGGAGGCATCACCTCACAGGTGTTCCTCCTCCACCTGGACCAACTGAACCAGATTTTCCTGCTTGGGAGCAAGCATATAATTCAGTTTTCACATGGATCATTCAGACAATAGAACCTTCGTTGGTGGTCAATGTGTCCATATATCCCACTGTAAAAGCATTATGGGATGGCTGGGCTGACTCACTCAGAGCATATGGCCTTCATAGACGAGCCATCCTTGTCAGACAAGGAGGAGGAAGCATTGAAGCCTGCTGGAGCCGGCTATAGGACCTATGGACAGCCATAAACACCCAAGAACCAAACATGATGACTTGTGCTACATATATTAACATTCACAATCAGAAGATGGAGGCACTCAGATTGTACCAGTTTTTTTACTGCAATTGACGAAAAATATAACTCTGAAGAAACGATTTTCTGAAAAAGGATCCGTTACCCACGTTAGAAGCTGCATATCGTGAAATTCGTAGAGTAGATGAGAGGTTTGCCATTTTGCAGAGAATCCCCTCAGACGAATAATCACAGGGGATTGGCCATGGCCTAGCAACTCACTCCGTGGCTGCTAGAGGTCGTGACCCTAGACAAGGACAGGGACGAGGGGCAACGCAGGGGAGAGGCCGTGGAACTCCACGCTCTGGTGGACCACGATGAACAGAGGACAAGGAGGGATTAACCTGTAGTCATTGTGGCCAGAAGAGACACTCTAAGAAAATTGCTTCCAAATAATAGGTTATCATGACTGGTACGAAGGAAACAGGAAACATAATTAAAACAACATAGGAAAAGGAATGGCTGCGGAAGCCATTTCACACGGAGAAGACGAAGAAAGCACAGAGGCAATATCGGCTGCAGAAACAAATATGGAAGGAGGTAACAAGGTTGAGGGTTATAACTTCAACCCATTTAATTTGTGTTTGGACAATAAAACCCTACTGAAATTGCACTTGTTACCCCTGTAGTCTCACATATTGCGGGTCAAGCCCCTAATGATACTACAAATGATGTGTTAATCCCACCAGTTTCCAATTGCTACTTAGACCCCCCTAAATTTTCCTTAAATAACAAAAATACCACAGATTACCCAAAATTCCATCTAAACCCTAAATCATGCCAAAAACCGATTGTACCCTTACAAACTGCCCGTGTGTTCTCTACAACCACAACCAACCCTACTTGGATCCTTGACAACGGTGCTACCGACACCGTGACAAATGATCCTGATGACTTTCAACAATGGACACATCTTACCGATACTCATATTGAAACTACCAACGGGGCTCTTATACCAGTCTCCGGAGGTGGTACAATCTCGATTAACCCCAAATTCAATTTACATAATTGCCTTTATGTACCTGGACGTTTGTCAAAATTATTATCTATCAGTCAAATTACACGTGAACTACAGTGCGTCATACTTATGTATCCCACTTTTGGCTATTAGAGGATATTCGCTCGAGGAAGATCATTGGGCTTGGCATTGAAAAGGACGGACTATACTACATGACAGATATGGTGCAACAGGGCCGGTCAAATCTTGTCATCGGATCTGCTCAACAAAGATTGTGGTTATGTCACCCTCGTCTTGGTCACCCCTCCCTAGGTTACATGAAGTTGTTGTTTCCTCCTTTGACTCAGTCTGGTCTTACTTTATCATGTGATACATATTTTCGTGCTAAACACCGTCGTTCTACATATAAACCAAATTATACCCCAATCAAACAACTCTTTAGTCTGGTACATTCTGACGTGTGGGGACCATCTCCACATTCTACAACTCTTGATTTTAAGTATTTTGTTACTTTCGTAGGTGATTTTTTTGCGAATGACATGGGTTTACTTTCTTAAACATAAGTCTGATGTTTACTCAGAATTTGTTCATTTCTATCATATGATTAATACACAATTTCACACTAAGAACCAAATCCTCCACTCAGACAATGACGATGAATATAGAAAAGTGGTTTAAAGGATTTCTTCTGGGACCATGGAACTCTACACCAGACATCTTGTTCTCAAACAACTGAACCAGAATGGCGTGGCGGAATGGAAAAATCGTATTTTACTTGAAATGACCCGAGCAATGATGCTCGAATCACATGTTCCAAAGTTTTTTTGGCCTGAAGCTGTTGCTACCGCTACTTATCTTCTTAACCGGTTACCTACGAAAATTCTCGACCATCGTACCCCCTTATCTATCCTTGCCACCCACTCAAAGGTGCCCTCGGCTTTTACATTACCACCCAAAATATTCGGGTGCACAGTGTTCATCCATATTCCATCTTCTCAGCGTACGAAACTAGATGCGTGTGTAGACAAGTGTGTATTTGTAGGCTATGGCATGTCTCAAAAAGGGTATCGGTGTTATAATCCTTGCACTTGTCGCGTCCATACTACCATTGATTGCACGTTTCTTGAACATGAGTGTTTCTATTCTGACACTTCTGGGTCTCAGTGAGAGACTTATGGTGAAACCTACGATTGGCTCCATAGTCCTGGTCAAACAGAGGTAGTCCCAACACGACAAGTAGGTGGCACTGACTGTGCTTTACCTGGCGGAGCAATAGTCCTTCCTTCCAAACCAACCAGTGACTCTCCGCCAAATAAACTAAATGATCAGTATTTGCCATCTTCTACCTCGTCGATCTCACCACCCTCTCTTGAAATCTCACTGTCCTCCCTAAATTTAATTGCTATACATGGTAATCCTCCCAGTCTAGACCTCGTTGTGTGTGAGAGTATTTAGGGTAACAATGAAGTTTCAGAAGGACAGGGCAGAGTGTTACCACTGAGACAGAACAGAGGAAAGCCACAAGTAAGATACTGTCATACCCCGTACCTTTTAAGTACGACTTTAAACAGTTAGAAGTCAACTTTAAATATAATTTCAGTAAATGTATAGGTTTACAAGGCTTAGTTAGATAAAATATAGGTGAGAAAATAAGCAAAAGGGTGAAATTAAGAAATTAGGCTGAAATACCCAAAATACCCCTCCCCACTTAAAGGATGGGGGAGTTACACAATTGAGTATAACTCCACAAAAAATGAGAGGGGGCCATCGGTTGCAACACAAAAAGGAGAGGAAGAAACGGGTGGAGAGAGAAGGAGAGGAAGAGAGAGAGAGAAAGAAGAAAGGAAGAAGAAGAAGAAGAAGAAAGAGTGGCCAATCTAGGTTCAATCCTTCCTGCGATTCTATCAAACATTCGTAAGACTACTTAGAAGCAAAGGCAAGTAATCTTTCTATACGCTTTATGCAAATTTTTGATCCTATAGGCCCTATGTTCTTATAAAGAGAAAATTCGGATCACACATTAGTAACTTTGATTTGTTTATGTTAAATGTTTTACTATATGTACTTGTTGTTGTTGATGGATTAAATCATGTTCTTTGGGCCAAACTATGAAAATGATTATGTTGTGATATTTCTTGACAAACATGCTCTTAAACTATGATATTTGGTGTAAATACTGCTTTATAATAGGTCCCTGCGTTTTACAATTATTGTCTTAGATGATTTAAGATGAATGGAGAAATGTTTGGGGGTGAAGTAGGTGTCTTGCTGTAAATAGAGTGTGGGTTAGAAAATTGATGATTCATTTAGAGATATGAACAATAGAAGGTTTAAGGTTGATGCAAACCGATAGATGTAAGGATTAAACTCATGTTAGTTGTATGCTAAGCATGATGAATCTAGGTGCTAAGATGGATCTTGAAGGGTAAACATGAAAGGGTTGAAGGAGGAAGATGATGGGAAGAAGTTACTGCAGAAAACTGCAGTTCAGGAACCGTCAGTACACTTCGAACACCCACTTTAGGCGTTTCAAGTCACATTAGGTGCCTAAAGTAGGCGTTCAATGTGTCCCAGAGCATCTTCGTACACTTCGAACACCTACATTAGACACTTCATGTCACATAAGGCGCTTCATGTAGGCGTTCGTGTGTCACAGCACATTCCAGAATGCTTCGAACACCTCCAAAGGCGTTCGATGTCACATAAGGCGCTTCATGTAGGCGTTCGATGTATACCAGCACATTCCAGAACACTTTGAACGCCTATTATAGGCGTATCATGTCGCTTTAGGCGCCTCAAGTTGGCGTTCTAAGTGTACTGTAAGTCTTTTTGACCATTAGGCGCCCTATGTATGTGTAACAACTCTACTCTCTTCCTTTGATCATAAAATGCAAGGGTTTTTGAGGTGTACTTGAGGTGTAAACATTAAGTGTGAATGAGTTAAGTATGAATTCGAAGTGAATCTGCGATACAAAAGGGCATGAAGTGGTATGAACGGCGTGTGCTTGATCTGCTTTGACGCTTCGTAGTTCTCGTAGTAGGCTACGCGAGTGCACTGGTACCGATGTCCAGTATCGGGCTGGGGCGCTACAGGTGGTATCAGAGCCTAGGCTTCAAATCTATCTCGAAAACTTAGGTTCATGATCTTATATCAAATTAAGATGTGATTTTCCCTTAAGTTTGACCCTTAGGTATAAGTGACGATTTTCTAGAGTCTAAGTATGATCTGGGTTGGGTGTGTGCGAGCGCGTATATCATTTAAATTTCTATAATAATTTAAATTTCAGACCCCATTGATCTCTTGGACACAATTCTGTGATGCCTTTCTGAAGTGTTATGTGCCTGAGGCAGCAATCTTAGACAAGATAAGGCGTTCGACAGGCTGAAATAGGGTCGGATGACAGGGTCAGAGTATGCCGACCATTTTCATTCTTTGAGTAAACTCGTTCCTACGATTATGTCTGATAATCGCTTAAAGATGACAAAGTTTGACCGAGGTTTGGATTTGAGAATTCTGTTGGCAATTGTAAATGCAGAGATGAGAACCTACGAAGACATACTGGACACGTACTTTCACGTTAAGAGTGATTTCTACAGAATAGCTGCAAGAGAGGCCGGTGCAAGATACTTTGACAGAGATAAGAGGCCAAGGGAGGAGATTGGATTTGGTGACAGGCCTAGACGTCAGGTTAAGATTCATAAAAGAGGCCCAGTCGGGAAGTTTTCAGAGACACCCGCCACAGAGTCTAGTTGTACACCAGGCTGTAGGAGTTTGTCGCATTGTAATAAGAGCCATGAAAGTGAATGTAGGAAGGTGGCAGGAGTATGTTATCGATGCGAACAGGTGGGCAACCTTATTAGGGATTGCCCAGAGATAAGGAAGAATGCTCCGGGAGAAGCGGCTCAGCGGCCAAAGGCAAAGCCGAGGATGAATGTCCATGTCAATTTTATGGCTGACACGGATATTTAGGAAGTCACCGACGTGGTATGAGGTACAATTTAAGTGAATAAGATATTGGCTAATGTACTTTTCAATAGCGGCATGAACCACTCTTTCGTGGCAAAGGGATTCGTTAAGCGCCTTCGTGGTTCACCAGAATAGTTGGAGACTCCGTACCATGTCTAAGCGTCGAGATCAAATTAAGATCTCACACCAACATTGACTGTCGATTAAAACAAGTGACAGTTAAGAATTCTGAGATGGAAGATATAACCTTCCAAGGTGATTGCCGTTGATTCGAAGAAAGTTGGAAAGTTAGCACCGAGTGGTCTAGCCCCGTTGTTACCGAAGTGCGGAGTTTGTTGGGTCTAGCTAGTTATTACAGGAAGTTTGTCGAGGGACTTTCGACAATAGCGAAGCCCCTCAGTCGGCTTACTCAAAAGAAATCCAAGTTTGAGAGGACGGCGGAATGCGAGAAAAGATTCACAAAGCTTAAGAAGAGATTAACCACATCTTCATTATTGGCTCAACCCTCCTGTACAGAAGGGTTTGTGATCTATAGTGAAGCGTCAAAAAATGACCTAGGTACATAAACTGTAGCATAAGTTATGATTTTCAATCCAAATCGAGTTTAGGTTAATACTTCACTTGTAGGTTGTGTTTTGATGTAACATGGGCGAGTTATTGCATATGCTACGAGGAAACTAAAAACTTACGAACAGAATTATCCGACATATGATCTTGAGCTTGCAGCAGTTGTGTTCGCCCTGAAGATTTGGCGGCACTTTTTATATGGGAAGAAGTGTACTATGTTTGCTGATCGTAAGAGCCTAAAATGTCTGTTCTTCTGGAAGGAGTTGAACATGGGACAGGGGCAATGGTTGGAAATGCTAAAGGACTACGACTTGACCATTAATTACCATCCGGGAAAAAGCTAATAAAGTGGCTGATGCACTAAACAGGAAGTCTAACCATGCGCGACAATCACCATTGGAGAGAGAAATGGAATAATTGGTCTACATTCGATTGACTCTAAGGTGAATATTTTGATAGCATTGACCATCACATCGAGTCTGATTGATCGGGCAGAAGAAGCTCAAAAGAATGATAAGACTTTGGGTGTTATTGCTGAGAAACTGAGGTATAGTCAGGTTGATGAATTTTAGGCTAATGATGACGGGAGCCTATGTTTCAGTGGGTGACTATGTGTTCTTGAGGTGGATAAATTCAGATAGAAATTTTGTAGGAGGCTCATAGTTCGAATGTTATTGATACATCCCGGTAGCACCAAGAGGTACAGAGATCTCTGATAATATTATTGATGGTGTAAGATGAAGAGGCATATTGTAGAGTTCATTGATAGAAGTCTGGTGTGTCAGCAAGTTGAGACTGAACACCAGCAACCTGGTGGATTAGTGATGCCGTTGGAGCTTCCAAAGTAGAGATAGGAACTTTTTACGATGGATTTTGTTGTTGGTATACTGAAAAAAGTGGATATAACATGATTTTGGTGATTGTGGATCGGTCAACCAAGTTTGCACATTTTCTACGGGTTCCAAGGGTAGTATCTCTCGATAAATTTGTAAATCTATACCTTGACAATATTGTCAGTTTGCATGGTGTCCCTGTGAGTATAGCGTTCGATCGAGATCCACGGCTTAGTTCTGAGTTCTAGACAGCATTTGAGAGAACCATGGGTAAAAGTTAAGGTTGAGTCCAACACATCATCCCCGAACCGATGGACAGTTTGAGCGAATTATTCAGACCCTAGAAGACATGCTAAGGGCTTATATCCTAGACTTCAAAGGAAGTTGGGACGGAATGGTTAAATTAATGGTGTTCTCGTATAATAACAGTCACCACAGTGCAATCGATATGGCTTCTTTCGAAGCGCTGTATGGACGGAAGTGCGAGTCTCCAGTTTATTGGGATGAAGTCGGTGTGAGGACCAACACCGAACCTGAACTACTCGAGAAGACATTAGGAAGCGTGAGAATCACTTGAGAAAGACTCAAGTCGGCTGAGGACCGCAACAAAAGTTGGGCGGATTCTAAACGACTACCTTTGGAGTTTAATATAGGTGGAAAAGTTTATGTGAGAATATCACCTATAAAAGGGGTATTATGACATTGGAGTGAAGGACAATTTAAGTCCCCGTTCTATTGGTCCGTATGAGATACTTGAGAAGGTGGGAGTTTTGGCATATGACTTGGCGTTACCTTCGGTATCGGCACAAGTTCATAACACGCGTATCACGGTTAAGGAAGTACGTGACGGATCTGGGCCATCTACTCGAAGCACAGCCTTTGGAACTTAATGGTGATGTTACCTATGAAGAGGTGCCGGTGAGAATAGTGGACCAGAACGGAACAAGTGCTGAGGAAACTGGTGATTCCTTATGTGGAGGTTCAATGGAGCAATCACACAGAGTGGAAAGCCACTTGGGAACTTGAAGAGCAGATGCAGGAGAAGTATCCTCAACTCTTCAACTAAGGTACGCAAGTTTCGAGGACGAACCTTTTTGTAAGAGGGGGTGGAATGTCATACCCCGTACCTTTTAAGTACGACTTTCAACAGTTAGAAGTCAACTTTAAATTTAATTTCAGTAAATGTATAGGTTTACGAGGGTTAGTGAGATAAAATATAGGTGAGAAAATAAGCAAAAGGGTGAAATTAAGAAATTAAGCTGAAATACCCAAAATACCCCTCCCCACTTAAAGGATGGGGGAGTTACACAATTGAGTATAACTCCACAAAAAGGGAGAGGGGGCTGTCAGTTGCAACACAAAAAGGAGAGGAAGAAACGGGTGGAGAGAGAAGGAGAGGAAAAGAGAGAGAGAAAGAAGAAAGGAAGAAGAAGAAGAAGAAAGAGTGGCCAATCTAGGTTCAATCCTTCCTGAGATTCTATCAAACATTCGTAAAACTACTTAGAAGCAAATGCAAGTAATCTTTCTATACGCTTTACGCAAATTTTGATCCTATAGGCCCTATGTTCTTATAAAGAGAAAATTCGGATCATACATTAGTAACTTTGATTTGCTTATGTTAAATGCTTTACTATATGTACTTGTTGTTGTTGATGGAGTAAATAATGTTCTTTGGGCCAAATTCTGAAAATGATTATGTTGTGATATTTCTTCACAAACATGCCCTTAAACTGTGATCTTTGGTGTAAATACTGCTTTATGATTGGTCACTGCATTTTTCAACTATTGTCTTAGATGATTTAAGATGAATGGAGAAAGGTTTGGGGGTGAAGAAGGTGTCTTACTGTAAATAGAGTGTGGGTTAGAAGATTGATGATTCATTTAGAGATATGTACAATAGAAGGTTTAATATTGATGCAAACCGATAGATGTAAGGATTAAACTCATGTTAGTTGTATGTTAAGCATGATGAATCTAGGTGATAAGATGGATCTTGAAGGGTAAACATGAAAGGGTTGAAGGAGGAAGATGATGGGAAGAAGTCACTGCAGAAAACTGCAGTTCTGGAACCGTCAGTACACTTCGAACACCCACTTTAGGCGCTTCAAGTCACATTAGGCGCCTAAAGTAGGCGTTCAATGTGTCCCAGAGCATCTCCGTACACTTTGAACACCTACATTAGGCGCTTCATGTAGGCGTTCGATGTGTCACAGCACATTCCAGAACACTTTGAACACCTCCGAAGGCGTTCGATGTCACATAAGGCGCTTCATGTAGGCGTTCGATGTATACCAGCACATTCCAGAACACTTCGAACACCTAGTATAGGTGCCTCATGTCACTTTAGGCGCCTCAAGTTGGCGTTCTAAGTGTACTAGAAGTCTTTTTGACCCATTAGGCGCCCTATGTATGTGTAGCAACTCTACTCTCTTCCTTTGATCATAAAATGCAAGGGTATTTGAGGTGTACTTGAGGTGTAAACATTAAGTGTGAATGAGTAAGGTTAAGTATGAATTCGAAGTGAATCTGCGATACAAAAGGGCATGAAGTGGTATGAATGACGTGTGCTTGATCTGCTTTGACGCTTCATAGTTCTCGTAGTAGGCTACGGTGGGTGCACTGGTACCGATGTCCAGTATCGGGCCGGGGCGCTACAGATACTCAGCGAGTAAAATATCTAATGGAGCATTGTATCTAGTCAAGGGTGCGAAAGGGTTTCTGTCCTTGGTATGCGATACTATAATTCCCAGGACAGTTGGAGAAGCTATGAGTCAACCTAAGTGGCGTGAGGCAATGAATAGGATGTCGGTGGATATACACGATCAAATACAAGGTTGATGGGAGTGTAGAAAGATGTAAGGCGAGGTTGGTTGCAAGGGGCTATACCCAAACTTATGGTATTGATTATACTGAGACGTTTTCTCCAATAGCCAACCTTGACACAATCAGTGTGCTCTTCTTGGTGTCAGTCACGAAGTCTTGGCCTCTTTATCAATTTGATGCGAAAAACGCCTTTCTTTATGGAGAATTGAAAGAAGCGGTATATATGAGTACTCCTCCTGGTTTTACGAATGAGTTTGCAAAAAATGAAGTATGCAGATGAAGACGTTCTCTATATGGATTGAAACAGTCTCCTAGGGCCTGGTTCGGAAGATTCACTGCCTTCATGAAGAAGCAGAGCTACAATCAAAGTAATGCCGATCACACATTGTTTATCAAGAAAAATGGATCATGGATAACGTGCCTTAAAATCTATATAACGACATGATTATTACAGGAGACGACACAGAGGAAATGACAAGACTGAAGCAACAACTATTTTCGGAATTTGAAATGAAGGATCTTGGAAATCTAAGATATTTCTAAGGGACTGAGGTCGAACAGACAGACCAAGGAATATTTATTTCCCAACAGAAGTATATTCTAGATCAGCTTGCAAAGGTTGGCATGCTAGGCTGCAAGCCTATTAGAGCTTCGATGTTGGTAGACCAGAAGTTAGAATTTGTAGAAGGAAGGCCTGAAATGGATCGTGGAAGGTACCACCGACTAGTTGGGAAGTTAATATATCTAGTACGTACTCGTCCTGATATTTAAATTCATCATATTGAAGCTGTGATGACAATTGTTTGTTATTTAAAGGGGACAGTTGGACGTGGCATCTGGTTCAGAAATCATGGTCATTTGGATAACAAGTTATATACCGATGCTGAGAAAAGTAAAAAACAGAAGGTGGAAGCCCTATCCAGTGCTGAAGCAGAGTTCCGAGGGATTACGAAAGGGGCCATGGAAGTGTTATGGTTAGTCTCGCTCCCAGCAAAGTTGTTGTGTGATAATAAGGCCTCAATTAATATTTTAGAAAATCCCATGCAACATGATAGAACTAAACACATTGAGATGGATCATCATTTCATAAAAGAAAATATTGAAGACAAAGTGGTGGAGCTACCGTTTGTGCCGACAGAAGGCCAGTTAGCAGATATCATAACTAAAGCTGTGGCAAGAAGGGCATTTGCTGGTCAAGTTGGGCATTGTAGATTCTCTTACACAACTTGAGGGGGAATGTTAGGAAAGGAACTTACCTTAGTTAGGAAATTTATTGTATTAAATCAAATATTGTATTCCGTAATTATAGGGATTAGCATTATTTTATTGAGTAATTGTAGGTATTAGCATTTATAGGATTTATTGTATACCATGTATTAAATATCCCCAAGTGTATAAGAGAAGGAGTAGGTGTACATGTGATTAATGTGAATGAATACAAGAAATTATCCTTCACTATCTTCGTATTGCTTGGTTAACATTGAGTTGTGACTTCCAAAGTTTTGATTCGTCTAATTTTGGAGTTTGCTAAAGTCAATTAAAAAAATGCCACGTGTGATCTATCCCTTGTCAATACATACACATACATGAATACATACATATGTATATACATGTGTGGATGTACATGTCTCTACAAATGTGTGTCTTTGTTTTTGTTTATGCATGTAAGACCAAGAAAAAATTTCTCTCCTTGACATCATGTTGGAAATAATTCAGACAAATTGACTTCTGTACAGTAACGGCCAACCTACCGAGGTCAGGGCCGACCTGAACTGAGATCCGAGTAGACTGGATAGTTCTACTAAGTCAAGACAGTTCAGATAGCGTAATTATATTTGCGTTCTAGACTGACCACTGACCTGCCGATCTCGGCACCTCAGCACAACAATCGAGAGTTTTGCTTTCAGCCGCTTCAGCCAAGCAGAGCCCACCATGGCAGAGCTGCAGAACAACGAATGTCCTTAGCGGAACAGCAGAGCTCGACACAAAGCAGAGCTCAGCAAACAATGCTCCAGAACAACGAATGTTCTCAGCACAACAGCAGAACTCAGCACCTAGCAGAGCTCAGCACACCAACACTATACCAGTTCTGCGTTCTTTCCACAGACAGCTGAGCTCGGCACAAAGTAGAGCTCGACCTGTCAATAACCTTCTCAGCTCAGCAGAGCAGAGATCCAGATGAGTCAAGGACTCTGTCCTTTAGACATTATTGCTCCGGTACACTGTGCCCAACCAGAGAAGCAATTGTCTCCCAGGATATAACGGAGACCAGTTCAGACGTGCAGCACTGCAGCAATGAACTCTACGAACCTTTAAGAATGTCCTCACCTTATCGGTATATTGGAATGCAGAATGTTTGGGAAGAACAAAGATGCAGAGAGGGAGATTGTAGAGAATAGAAGAACTCGTGAATTCTGAGTGTGTTCACATAGAACAACCTCGGCCACTATTTATAGGGAAATTCTGAGGTCAGTTGTTACAGTCGCTCAAATCTTTTTCATAGGATCATATACCAGCTCGGGCTAAACAGTTGGATCAGAATCGCATCGGGTCTGACTCTCAGCCGTCAGATCAATTAACTGTTCAATCTGAGCTGTCAGATCATAACAACTTCAGGTCAACTCGGCCGACTAAATCTGAACAACCTCTTCAAATTTAACCGCCATCCTATCTCAACAGCCTGGCGAGTTTGAAAATAACAACCTCCACCCAGCTGTCAAGATCCAACATGATGCTACAGGACTCGGCCTGTAGTCTGCAGCCTGTAGTCCGGCTTATAGCCTAGTCCATAACATGATCCTTTCAGTTCTGCATCTCAGTCTGCTACCTGGGCACATGCCCAGGTCTGCGCCGAGCTGAGCTGACTTTCCCTTTAGTTTGAGCATTAATTTCTCATTCACCTGGTATCAAAATCGAGTGATTCAAAAGCCTACAATTATCTGCTCATCGTGTAGATAATCAAGGACTCATTAGTTTCCACTTAGCACTAGTGGAACTAATCGTAATATTAGCTCAAAATAGATTGCTAACCACAGTTTGCAACTTGGACCAATTACAATATACTTCCTTTTCCTCCAACAATCCCCCACATGAATGGAAATTAATGCAGAGTGTTTATGCAGACTCTACCGAGAAGTTAGACAAGAAAATGTTACATCAGACAAGGTAGCTTTTGGCTTTGAACCTCTTTTAGTGAAATACTATCGGATACACTCGGCTAATTAGTGAACTTAATGTCTTGAACTAACCGGTCTTTAGTATCAACCTAGATAACAGTACTCACACAATATTTCCTTTAACACCTTTTTGGTTCTCATGATTGCGTTCATTTTGGCCATGAACTGCCTGGTTTCAGAAAGTGTGGAAGAGAACTTTGGCCTTACAAAGTCATCATAGAAGCGGTCTCACTTCACACTTACATAGATGTTTTCTATTAAGAGTATTCTGCCATACCCCATTTGATCATATCAAGATATAGGAACCATTAAAAGCCTAAGCTTACCGCCATTCCTCTACAGGCAACACTTTTATTTGACAGAATGGTAAGTGCTTACTGATCTTCATGACTTAGTTGTCCTATTGAACCAAGATTCTGGGATATACAGCAAACAAGGTTGAGTTACCATTACAAAGAATTATGCATTATAGGTTTTAGTCCTATTCCGTTTGTCAAAATTGACATCCGATCTCTAGGCAAACCTTTTATAAGCAGATCCGCATGATTCTCCTTTGATTTTACATAATCAATGGAAATCACGCCATTAGAGATCAACTACTTAATGGTATTGTGCCTCTGACGCATGTGTCGAGACTTACCATTATAGATGTTGCTTTATGCTCGTCCTATAGCCGACTGGCTATCATAGTGTATGCTAATAGGAGCAATTGGCTTAGGCCATCAAGGCACATCTTCCAGGAAATTCCGAAGCCACTAAGCTTCTTTCCTAGCTTTATCAAGTGCTATAAACTCTGCTTCCATCGTGGAACAAGATATGCACGTTTGCTTCGTGAATTTCCACGACACAGCACCACCACTAATAGTGAATAAATATTCACTCGTGGATTTAGAATCATTACTGTCAGATATCCAATTGGCGCCACAATAGCCTTCCAATACGACTGGATATCTCGAGTAATGTAATCCAAGATTCATTGTATACTTTGAGTATCTCATTGCTCTAATAGAGCATTCCGATGTTCCTCACTTGGATCACTGGTAAACCTATTCAATTTGTTTACCGAGCACGCAAAGTCTGGTCTAGTACAATTCGTTATGTACATCAGACTTTCAATCACTTTTGAATACTCCAATTGAGCCCCATGCTCGTCTCGGTTCTTCCTTAAGTGAGTAGTTAAGTCAAGTGGAGTCTTTACTGGTTTTACATCAAGCATATTGAAATATTTTAGAACAGATTCAATATAGTGAGTTTGTGACAATACAAGTCCTTCGGTTATACTAGAAATTTTGATTCCTAGAATAATGTTAGCAACTCTCATATCCTTCATGTCAAAGTTCCTCGTCAACATCTTCTTTGTATTTATGATGATGTCTCGAGTACTTCCCATGATTAGCACGTCATCCACATAGAGACATACTATTACATATGCATTTTGTGTGTTCTTAATGTAGACACACTTGTAACACTATTTGATCTTGAAACCATTCGCTAACATAGCTTGATCAAATTTCAAGTGCCACTGTTTGGACGCTTGGTTAAGCCCATACAGGGAATTAACGAGTCTACAGACTTTAGACTCTTGCCCTGGAACCATAAAACCTCCAGTTGTTCCATATATATTTCTTCATCTAACTCACCATTCAGAAAAACAGTCTCCACATCCATCTGGTGGATTTCCAGATTGTAGACTACAGCAATCGCAACTAGAATCCTTATAGAGATGATTCTAGCTACTGGTGAGTATGTGTCAAAAAAGTCAAAGCCTTCCTTTTGTCGATAGCCTTTTGCTACCAACCTGGCTTTGTACTTTTCGAAAGACCCATCCTCTTTCAATTTCTTCTTAAAAATCCACTTGCACCCGAGTGATTTACTTCCTGGTGGAAGATCAACCAACTCCCAAGTGTGATTCTGAAGAATCGAGTCTATGTCACTGTTGATTGCCTCATTCCAGAACGGAGCTTCTGGAGTTAACATCGCCTCAGAAAAATTCCTTGGCTCATTTTCTATCATATAGGTTAGAAAATCAGGACCAAACGAAGTTGGTATTCTTGCACACTTGCTTTGACGAATTTCCTCATCACCTTAAGGAATCGTCGCACGCACTCGCTTACCAGCTCTCATTTCTTCTTCTTGTTTCTTATCTTTCCTCGGAAAGACATCCTCGAAGAACATTGCGTTCCTTAACTCCATGACAACGTTTTCATATATGTCAGGAATATTTTATTTGTGCACTAAGATCGATATGCACTACTGTTTGTTGCATATTCGATGAATATGCAATCAACCGTTTTAGGCCCAATTTTAACTTGTCTTGGTTTAGATACAATAACCTTAGCCAGACACCCCCACACTTTCAAGTATTTGTATCTTGGCTTGTACCCTTTCCATAGCTCATATGGGGTTTCATCCATCTGCTTGGATGGAATCCTATTCAAAATGACGTTAGCTGAGAGAATGACTTCTTCCCACAAGTTTTGAGGTAAGCCCGAACTTATCAACATAGCATTCATCTGTAGAGATAAAGGGGTTTGAGTGATTACAAAATGCATGATTTAAATAATGTGTATTAAAGAAATGCATGACACGTTTTATGACATGACACGTTTTTGCATGAAACCTGCCTTATATAGTTCATGTATAACGTTGTCGTACTAACGAGCCATGAAGATTTAAATCTTACATCAAATGGCAAGCATTTGTTGTGTTTGAACTATTTTCAGGTGCCATCATCAATGAACTAAACTAGTTCATTAAGTGAAGTACTTAGTTAAATGAACTAAGTAGTTCATTAAAGGAAGCTATACTTGGAAAAGGCACAAAGGCAACAAATTGAAGAATGGAAAGTCTTCTTCTCCCTCATATCACACCCCATTTAATATATATATATATATATATATATATATATATATATATATATTCGGATTTTTTTATATACTATCGACACGTTATATATTTTAGAAACGTACGTTAACGTCACACCATTATATTTACCTCATATTTATGAGTGTATTCAGGTCTTATATCATATGATATAAGTCATGGTGATGACAAAATTATTACGACACGTTAAAAGGTTCTAAACCAAAAATTGTCGTATCGGGTGAATATCGAAACTTCGCCAACGTGTCACGTACTTGCCATATATAGATGGCCAGCCCCTACACTTCAAAAATGGCCACAAATTTCGTGGCTTACATGGTATATACATCGATAAAATTATTCCATGTTGGCACACACAAATCACCCCAAATTAAGGCCAAATTGTGGAGATTCCAAATTAAATTTTTGTCACATGATTAGGTGCCACTTTAAGTCATCCCTAAGTGCTGAATATTAAAGTTTAATTTATATATATTATGTATAACATAATATATATAACATGTGCAAAAATTTGGAATTTAATCGCAGAAAAATCGGGTAATCGACAAACGTCGAAATTTCGGGTTTCTACGAACACGACACATGGAACATTTTTGGCATGTCATATAACATGCATCTAGACACTTTTTACATACTCTATGCATTTTAAAGTGTTCTAGAAAAATCCATTAAGTGCTGATTGGAATATACCATATGTGTATAATTATATGTGCACTATATTACAAAGTTTGCAAAAATAAAATTCAGCACATGTACATTCATCATACATGCCTAGCTCAGCCTTATTGGAGCATATGTGGAGCTTTGTTGGCATCTTCATTGGCCAATAATGAAACATACAATGTTGGTGACATAAAGAAGGGAGCTACACAAGGTAACATTTCAAACTTTTTCATATTTGTGACGCATGCTAATATACTCTTCTTTATATGCTGAGGAAACATGTACAGACTATGCTAATATACTGCAGTATATCCTGAGTGTCTTGACTACAGAAGATAATCAAATGTTATTACATCAACCGGATTTGCAAGAGGTACAAATGGCTGTTTGAGAACTCAATCCATCAAGCGTAGTGGGACCTGACGGTTTCCCTGGCTCTTTCTATAGATGCTTTTGGAAGATTCTAAGCACAGACGTACATAAGGCAGTACAAGAATTTTCCCTCAGAATCAGGATGCCCAAGGTTGTTGCGTCTGCTACTATTATTCTCATACCGAAAGTTCAGAATCCGCAAAGATTTAGCGACTTCAGACCAATTTCTCTAACAAATTTCATTTCCAAAGTGGACCTACGCTGGGAAGTCTATTACCTAAACTTATATCACCAGAGCAAGCTGGATTCATGAAAGGCCAAGGTATCACAGAACAAGTTTTGCTGGCCCAAGAAATGGTACATAACCTAGATAAACATACAAGGGGAGGCCAAGTGATGATCAAGTTAGATATGGCCAAAGCCTTTGACAGAGTCAGTTGGCAATATTTGGGAAATCTGCTGAAAAACTTTGGATTCCATCCAAGACTTATACACATTCTAATTAATTACTTGGGCGCTACTAGATGTTCTATTCTGCTAAATGGCCATCATACGGAATCATCAGTAGGCCGTGGTGTAAAAGAATGCGACCCACTGTCTCCTTTACTTTTTATCCTTGCATCTGAGGGTTTCAGCCGTGGGTTGAAATCGCTAATGCAAGCAGGAAGAATAAAGGGTTTCTCAACTGGAAGAACACCGTGTGTATCACATCTGGGATTCGCAGATGACTTATTGATTTTTTTGAATGGCACGACTCACAATCTCCAAAGATTTCGGACTTTCCTCACTGCTTATCAGCAAGCATCAGGTCAACTAGTCAATTATCACAAGAGTCAGATTGTGGTGGGTCAGGGAGTTTCTGGATCATCAGCAGCACACGCACTGGGTATGCGCTTGACTTCCGTACCCATTAAATACCTTGGAGCTTTTCTATATAAAGGCATAAATCGCGCTAGATACTGTTTGCCATTACTGAACCATTTTGACACAAAGCTTACATCATGGTCATCCAAATTACTGTTAATGGCTGGAAGATTAGTGCTCATAAAACATGTGCTGAGCTCCATTCCTTCACATATCATCGCTAGCTCCACATTGCCAAAGAGTGTCATCACGAATTTGCACAAGAAAATGGCATCTTTCTTATGGGGGCCGGGTCATCATTGGAGAGCTTGGACCATAGTTTGTCAAGCTAAAGAAGCAGGAGGATTGGGAGTTAGAGATCTGGAACATCTTCAAAAGGCTTACGATTGCCAACTTTGGTGGAAATACTTCCATTCAAACACATTATGGTCAGAATATTGCACTAAGAAATATGGTCATCGATCACGTATCTACTCACATATATATGATTCATCGGTATGGAAGAGACTTTGTAGAATTCATTCATTTATGGAAAGCAAAGTGATCACCACACAAGACGGTTTACACTTGATGCCGGACTCCAACGGTCAGTTCACATTGAAGTCAGCTTATACCATTATATCGGCATCGCCTAATTTATTTGAGGAATCACATTACATTTGGTGGCCACAATCACAACTAGCTCTTAGAATATTTCTATGGAGGTTATGGACAGGATCATTACCAATCATTGATAATCTACGAACATGGCAAACTATCAACCCATCTCAATGCGTTTTCTGTCGCACCAATACTGATGACCGTGACCACATCTTCTTGCACTGCCCGAAGATTAAACCACTTTGGACTGACATTGCCATAATTTTCTCAGGACCGTTGCCACGCAATGGCACTATAAAATCACACTTGATGCGTTGGTGGAGAACATCTAATAAAATATCCATGAATGGTCAATTACATGTTGTGGTGCCCTCAATGTTTACTTGGACAGTGTGGAAAGAATACGCAGCTATAAGATTTGGGGAGGAACAATTTAATTACCAACAGCTTTTTAACAGAGCTCGTACAACAATATACACATGGTGCTCAGCAATGACTGGCAAGAAATTTGCAAAATCAATACCCCATCTTGTTTCCTTGGCTTTCTCTCCACCTCTAAAGACTAGATGCATGCGACTCATTAAATGGGAATTAACGCCATCTGGAAGAATGAAGCTAAATGTTGACACCGCGGTTGGCCGCCTACAGGCAGCTGGGGGAGCAATCCTAAGAAATGAATGCGGCCAACTAGTCTCAGCAGTATGTTTTGCACTACCCAGTCAAAGTTCATTACGTGCAGAGATAATGGCAATGACTACTGCTTTGATATATTATGCAACGCACTGGGACAACCTAATAGTTGAAACAGACTGTCGCTCGATCCTTCAACTACTCTCCGGTATTAACAGATACACTGGCCCATTGGCGAATGAAATCCTACTGGCAAAACGTTTCTTGACACTCAATCAATCCACGTTACAGTATTGCCCTAAAGAAGCTAACACAGCTGCCCATGCACTAGCACGCCATGGCTACGCAACAGTCGGTCATCTCACGTTTACATCCATATGCAGTCTGCCATGCGAAGTACGTGGAGCAATAAAGATGGATGTTACACTACCTGCGTTTCATCCTTGATACTGCACTACATATGTCTCACATAATGGTGTTGGCGAAATTATTTCATTGTTGCCTGGAATGTAAATCCTCACGGGCAACCCTGGTGCGTTATCACACTATTCAATTAACATACTATTTGTTATCTTGCTTGCTTGGTCTTGCTTAATGCTATCACAATACCATGGACTTCTGTTTTGCATGTGTCTTATATACTGCATGAGGAATCCCATTCCCACATATGGACAAAGGAACAGAAAGAGGATGGCAAAATCACTTTGTTGTTGCCTGGGAGGTCATTCCTTGCAGGCAACCCTGGTGCGTTCTCAAACTATTCATGGATACTTAATACTGCATAAACTACATGAATGGTCTTACTCCCAACCGTCACAATGCCATGGGCTTTTGTTTTGCATGTGTACTATTGTTTGCATGAGGAATATCATTACCACTAATGGACGAGGAAAACAACTGCGGCGATTTGCAACAGTCACCAATTTCGCCAGTACGACATTACCCGATGGCTTTCAACACAGATCGTCGTCTTGGTTCAGTATGAGCCAGGGCGACCACGGTATGTTTTGGGTTTCATCAACGCACTACTCCTATACCTTCACTGTTTTACTCCTAACTGCATCCTTTATTTCTTCTGAGGTACATGGTTCACTTGAAGTGGTATCACTCAATCATGGACTTGCACCAACAGTGGCTAAGGGACATCCAAAGTGGCTCAACAGTGATACTCTTGCAATCAAGAATTCATACTTTTATTCATTCACATATACTTTACGCAAAATGTCCGGTCATATAAATATGTATGCTTTTTCCTTCGCCAAGGTTTTATCCACAAGGGTGGTTTAACTTGGCAAGGTTTTAATGCGGCATATCATATATGACTGGAGACGCGACATCATAAACGCTTTGTTTCATAAATTTTGTTATACAGATTGTTGTAATATGGTTTTTCTCCGCCACAAGTGAGGCTTTCAATAAAATTTAACTTTCATAAAATATATATATATATATATTTAGATTTTTTATAAAAAGGCACATACACATATATTCCAATGTACTACCGACACGTTATATATTTTACGAACGTACGTTAACGTCACACCACTATACTTACCTCATATTTATGAGTGTATTCAGGTCTTATATCATATGATATAAGTCATGGTGATGAAAATATTATTATGACACGTTAAAAGGTACTAAACCAAAAAATTGTCGTATCGGGTGAATACCGAAACTTCGTCAACGTGTCACTTACTAGCCATACATAGATGGCCAGCTCCTACACTTCACAAATAGCCACAAATTTTGTGGCTTACATGGTATATACAGCCATAAAATCATTCCATGTTGGCACACACAAATCACCTCAAATTAAGGCCAAATTGTGGAGATTCCAAATTCAATTTTTGTCACATGATTAGGCGCCACTTTAAGTCAGCCCGAAGTCCTGAATATCAAATTTTAATTTATATATATTATGTGTAACATAATATATACAACATGTGCAAAAATTTAGAATTTAATCAGAGAAAAATCGGATAATCGACAAACGTCAAAAATTCGGTTTTCTACGAACACGACACATGGAACATTTTTGGCATGGCATATAACATGTATCTAGACACTTTTTACATACTCTATACATTTTAAAGTGTTCTAGAAAAACCAATTAAGGGCTGATTGGAATATACCGTATGTGTATAATTATATGTGCACTATTTTACAAAGTTTGCAAAAATAAAATTCAGCACATGTACATTCATCATACACGCCTAGCTCAGCCTTATTGGAGCATATGTGGATCTTTGTTGGCATGTTCATTGGACAAGAATGAAGCATACAATGTTGGTGACATAAAGAAGGGAGCTACATAAGGTAACATTTCAAACTTTGTCATATTTGTGACAAATGCTGAAAATTTCAGCATGTGTAATATGGCTGGCCGATTTTTGCTACAAAATTATTCCTTATTTACCACTTGGAATTATGTGGATTAATTGAGCGATAGTATGGCAATGTTTTATATTTATTATAGAAATAATCAAGTGATATTTTCAAATATCACACATGCTGAAAAATTTCAGCATGTGTGTAATGTACTTGGCCGAATTTTTGGCCCTTCTTGGTGACTAATTTTTATTCCACAATTAGTAGAAATGTTATGTATTAAATGATGATTCATTTCTTCTTTATTTTCAAGGAATAAATCAAATGCAAACTTGACAAAAATTAGAATAAAGTGTGAATATCACATATGCTGAAATTTCAGCATGTGTAGAAAAGAATGTGGTCGATTTTTTTAAAGGAATAGGTGATTAGTTGTCTTGCTAATTATGTAGGATGATTATGTGATTTATGGCAACACTTTTATAGCTAATTGGCACATGTTTTTAAGGTTTATTTTCAGATTTATCTAGTCATCAAATGATGACAACTTTCATCCAATCAATGAGTGTCAAGTAAGCAAGGGCTTAATGATCATCCAATGAGGAGTTGCCAAGTAAGCAAGGAAATTTCACAATGATGCAATATACTCTTCCAATGACTTAGAAGATAATTTTCAAGAGAAGAAAGAGGCAGCAAGGGGCGGCCACTATTGATAAAAAAGGAAAGAGGAGAGCAAACAAAAACACAAGACAAGGCTTACAATTTCGAAGAGCAAAAACGTTGCAACCATCTTCTCCTTCTACACTTCTTTCTTTCTTCTCTCTTAAAGCCTATTGTATCATATTCATACATCTTGAATAGGCTTCATCTATACCACCACATCCTTTATATTGTTGTAAAAGATTGATCAAGGTGTGATCAATCTTGCATCCGCTAGGTGGTGGTGTTCGTGATCGTTATAATCACTTACAAGGTTTGTAAAGGGTTAGAGTCGGTGTGTAACTCCATCAACTCTGTATGATAAGGTGTTATTTGTGTTTTGTGATTAGTGATAACCGAGGAAGGTGTCCTCGAAGACTGAAGTATGTTGATTTAACCGAATCAGTATAATAATCCTTGTGTCCTTTATTTTTCAGCACTTACTTTCAGTTTCTAGCACAGTGCATTATCTTTATCACATTCTTAAAAATAGTAAAAGAACTTTAAAAATTATGAAACTTTCAGAAAACATAGCCACACGTCTTAAGGTTCTTTTGGCGCAAGTTTCAACCATTTTGGACAAGTATAAGTCATCCAAACGTCAAAAGTGCTGAGACTAGTGTAGTCGGATTTTCAGGCTTGCAAAGGTTGAGACTTAGAACGTATTTGACTAACTTCCCAAAATCATTTTTCAAAACTTGTTCAACCAAATTAAATAAACCTAAGAAGGGGTTAGTCATTAAATTTTCAGAGTATTTGGAGTCACGGTTTAATTGGAATTAATTTTTCAAATCAGACTATAGTTTCTGGCAGATTTGCGCAATCTGACCACCAATGATTTTTAAAGGCGTTAAAGGTTGAATTTTAATCTGAAATTTTTAGGAGATACTCAGAACATCTGAGACTAAGATCTCTCCAAATTTCAGAGTTTTTGAAGGCCTGAAACCTAGTTCTCAAAATGTTTCAAAATTGGTCCTGAAAACAGAAACTGTTTTCAGAAGTTGGGTTTTTGGTTTAAAACAATTTTAAAAACCACATTTTCCGCACCCACTATTCAATCCCTCCCCCCTTCTAGTGGTTCCTTGCAGATCCTACAAGTGTTATCAGAGTGCAGGAACACTCAAAACAAGAAAATCCAACGATCTAAGTGAGATGGCAACCACTAGCTACAGCACCGTGCAATAAGGAATGTCAACCATAAGGCCTCCTCTTTTCGATGATGAGTCCTTTATTCAATGGAAATTAAGAATGAAACTTTTTCTTATGGCTATTGATATTGATCTATGGTACATCAAAGAAGACGGTCTATTTGTTCCTTCCAAGTTGTCAATTTTTGATGGTGTCCCACTAGAGGTTATAAAAACGAAACAAGAATACACTAGTGATGACAAAAAAAGTTGAGAATGAATGTTAAAGCCATGCAAATACTCTTAAACGGTCTAAGTAAAAGTGAGTCTAGTTACGTGTCTAATTGTTCTAGTGCTCAAGAGATGTGGAAAATTCTTGAAATGAAACATGAAGGGACTAGCCAAGTAAAGAAGTCTAAGATTAATATGCTTATGTCCACACTTGAGTCCTTTAAATTATTGTCAAATGAGTCTATTGTTGAGATGGTTTTACGATTGACTAACATCTATAATTCTCTTGAGTCTCTTGGCAAATCTTTCCCCACGCAGGAAAAGGTCCAGAAGGTACTATGAAACCTTCCATATGAATGAGACCCTAAAGTCACAGCAATAGAGGAAAGTAAGGAAACCAAATCAATAAAAATGGAGGAACTAATCGGATCTTTAAAGGTTTATGAAAACAAACTCACTTTAAGAAATTCCGAGTCTATTTTAAAAAATGATAAGGCTATAGCATTTAAATCAAATGAATACGTCATAGATGAGAGTGACACAGATTCCGATGATGAGGATTTAATCACGATGACTAAAAGATTAAGAAAAAGATTGAGAAAATCGATTAAAAATAAACATAAGTCTACTTCATCTAAGGATCATAAAAATAAAAATAAGGAAATAAAGTGTTATGAATGTGGACAACCTGGACACTTGTCATATGATTGTCCGAACAAGGACAAACAAACAAACAAATACCTTGACAAGGATCGGACCAAAACTAGACTCGTCTCAGAACCTAAACAAAGGAGAAGAGCTTTCAAAGCCTCCACTTGGAGTGACACATCTGACTCTGAGACTAACGATAAGGAAGAACAAAAGGCACAAGTATGCTTTACATATAAGACATCAAATGAGGTATCTTCCGACTCTGATTCTGATTCTGAATGTTCTTATGATGATTTATTTAGTCAATATTTAGAGTTGCATAAGTTCTCTAAGACTCTCGCAAAAGAAAAGAAGCGATTAATTGAAGACAAGAAGTTGTTAGAATCTTCTAACACGAATCTGGTTGCTCAATTAAACGATTCAAAAGAAGAGTCGTCATGCATCATAAATTCATTAAAGTCTGAAATTTCATCATTGACATCCAAGAACACTGAATTGAAATCCGAGATTTCAAACTTGAAATCAAGGAATACGGATTTAGAGAAAATGGTGAAACAATTTGACACGGGAACAAACATGCTAAATCGCATCATTTCTTCACAAAAGCATGATAGTGACAAAACCAGACTAGGATACGTTGAGAAATATGAGTCACTAAACAAACAAACAAAGTTCATTCCATCAAAGAAAAGTGATGCTTCTAAGATATATATGGCATCTAAGAAGACATCTAGACCTTCCCCTATGACATCTCATCGTGTTTCCTGTTCTTCATATCATACAAAGTGCAATTATATGCCATATAGATATGAAAGAAAGCCATTGATGCATATGCAACACTCATATCATAAAAATGCATGTAGATCACGCCCCATACATGCAAACCGAAATGCATATCTTAAACGAAAACCATACTATATGCATGATGGGATTCTCGACCAAAGGCCAAACGCATTTGCCCCTAATGTGTACTATGTCACGTCTTCATCACCTTTCTCACCTTTTGGAAGACCTAGAAAGGTCACCCAAATTTGGGTACCAAACGGGACATTCTCAAATGATTGAATACATAACCCTTAAGAACGCGCTTTTGAGATTATTTAAAATGCATGATTTTTTATATTCATCTTTACATGTACTTTTGATTGTCTTTCTAAAATAAAGGGGGAGAGAATGCATGATTTTAGGGGGAGAGAGAAAGATTGATTGCACGAATCAGGAGGAGAGGAATTCAAAATTCAAATTTGAATTTGTGCACGATTGGAGAGGGAGCGACAAAATTTAAATCATGAACTAAGGTTATTTTGTAAACCATCAAAAGGGGGAGATTGTAGAGAAAAGGGGGTTTGAGTGATTACAAAATGCATAATTTAAATAACGTGTATTAAAGAAATGCATCACACGTTTTATGACATGACACATTTTTGCATGAAACCTGCCTTATATAGTTCATATATAATGTTGTCGTACTAACGAGCCATGAAGTTTTAAAGCTTACATCAAATGGCGAGCATTTGTTGTGTTTGAACTATTTTCAGGTGCCACCATTAATAAACTAAACTAGTTCATCAAGTGAAGTACTTAGTTAAATGAATTAAGTAGTTCATTAAAGAAAGCTATATTTGAAAAAGGCACAAAGGCAACAAATTGAAGAATGGAAAGTATTCTTCTCCCTCATATCACACCCCATTTAATATATATATTTAAAAAAAATCCGCCATGCTCTTCTCTGGCGATCACTGGAAAAAATGGCACCTTTGATCCGCCGCCTCCGTCAAAGCTCCCGGCACCACTCGCTCCCGATCCAATTCTTTTTTTGCTTCATCAGCACATTCTTTCGCACTACGCAAATGCAAACCATGCATAATCCCAACCCTACTCCGACACAATCGTACCCGCCGCCGCCAACAAAAACTTTTGCATCCCTCTTTTCAACATCAACACCAGCGGCGGTTGAACCTAAACAAGTGCAAAAATTCAAAGGCAGTCCAATGATCTCCTTCTCAGAACAGGAGATCGAATCATTAGCAGCACCTTTTCGACATACCCTAGTCGAAACTTTCTGGTATGGATGGCCTCCGCTAGCCACGATCAGATCAGCAATTGAACGCATTGGATTTCTTGGATCCGTCAAGGTAGGCCTTCTTGACGCACTGCATGTGATACTTCACTTTGAACAAGAACAAGATTACATTCGCTGCTTTACACGTAGAGGATGGATGATATCCGACAAACATATGCGCGTCACAAAATGGACGCCGGATTATGATCCATCGAAAGAGGTACCGGTAGTCCCAATCTGGGTTACTTTCCCGGGATTACCAATTCATTTTCATAGAAAAGACGCCCTTTTCCAGATTGCACATATGCTTGGTACACCTCCAAAACTTGATGCTGCCACGACATCCACCATTCGACCATCTGTGGCAAGGGTTTGCATTGAACTTGATGTATCCAAAGAACTACCACAACGAGTATTCATACAGGTGCCATCCCGGACTATCATGCAACCAGTTGAGTACGAATCATTTCCACACTATTGTTCTGGTTGTTATCGATTAGGGCATACGCACGAATAATGTGGAAAACAGAATATAGATGATCAAAATGCCTTGCAGTCATCACATCTGGTTCAGGAAGAAAATCCTCTGAAGGTCAAGGATAAAATGCCAAAGAAACGCTAGACCCCGAAGAAGATATCAAGAATGCCTCCAACCGCAGTCCCAGAGGATACAAATATAGAAGCTGACCAAGACATACCCTCACAACCGCAGACACAACGGATTACTACACAAGTTGACACCTCCTTAGACCCAGCACAAAACCAGGATTTGACTCGTCTAAAGATTAAGGATGACAGCTACTTAGTCGCGGACAAAGTTTGTACAGACTTAGCTGCTCACTCTGATACTGAAATAGTCACCTATGATTATACCAATACATTGGATGAGCAAGATAAAGAAATTTTTAATGCCATGGCCAGCATTGTTGAAATTGAATACATTGACTCTCGTATAGGAATGGATCAACACACAGTTCCTCAGAACAGAACACTATGGTAGCACCAAGAGTCTTACGTCGAAATAATCAGGCAGCTCCCACGTCACCAAGAATCACCAGGTTACGAGCTGCGTTACTCTCAAACTCTTTTGAAAAATTACCTCAATGAAGATAATTGCTTGGAATGTAAGGGGGATTCGTACCTCTATTCATAGTCTGTTGACATTAGTTAAACGTTATCATATTCATGTATTGATAGTTTTAGAACCAAAAGCTAGGCCAACGAAACTACAATCCTATCGCTTACAACTTGGCTTTACGAATGCGCTGTCTTCAAATGATGATCACATTTGTTTTTTTTTGGAAAGAGTCTATTCTAACCTTAGATGAGGAACGGTCTGGGCCTCAAAATCACTCACTCAAACTACGTTGGCTTGCAACTGGGGATTCATTTTGGTTAACGGCAGTTTATGCCCAACACACTTTGTCAGCAAGGCGTCCATTATGGGCGGACTTAATGCAGTTGCACTCTTCAACCTCACTGCCTTGGTTAATTGGGGGTGACTTCAATACCTTTCGAACTTTGGATGAACATCGAGGATGCTCTACTCCCACATTACATTTGTTACAAGAATTTAATGCCTGCATCACACATTGTGAACTTCAGGACATCTCTTTTAAGGTTCATTATTTACGTGGTCAGAAGGATGGGGGTTGGGACGAGTATGGAGACGACTGGACAGATTTATGTGCTCGTCATCATTTTTTGATATGCTCCCCACAACAAATCTACAACATCTTAATCGAGCAACATCAGACCACGCACCCCTTTATCTTTCATGTGACTCACAGCTGACCCGGGGTCCATCAACATTTCGATATCTTGATGCCTGGACAACTCATCCAGACTTTGATACATTTGTTCAGCATCATTGGCTATCTTTCCCTACGGTTGGAGGTATGTGGGGACTCTATGATAAACTTCGCCAACTTAGAACACACTTAAAGAAGTGGAATCGGGAAGTATTTGGCAATATCTTTGATTATGTGGCTAATGCAGAAGAGCATGTTATCAGAAATGAAAGACTATTTGATGCTGATCCATCTCCTCTTAACCGCGAACAATACCATCGTAGCTTGGCACGGCTAAACCTTGCGCAAACTAAAGCGTTTCTTTACTGGAAACAAAAAGCTAATATTAAGTGGTTCAAAGAGGGAGACGCCAATACCTCTTATTTTCATCAGACGGTGCGAGATAAACGTCGACGAAAAATTATCCGCTAAATCTTACATGATGATAACTCGGAATGTGTCCTTTCTGCTGACATTGCATCTGAAGCGGTACGCTATTACTCTTCTTTATATGCTGAGGAAACATGTACAGACTATGCTAGTATACTGCAGTATATCCTGAGTGTCTTGACTACAGAAGATAATCAAATGTTATTACATCAACCGGATTTGCAAGAGGTACAAATGGCTGTTTGAGAACTCAATCCATCAAGCGTAGTGGGACCTGACGGTTTCCCTGGCTCTTTCTATAGATGCTTTTGGAAGATTCTAAGCACAGACGTACATAAGGCAGTACAAGAATTTTCCCTCAGAATCAGGATGCCCAAGGTTGTTGCGTCTGCTACTATTATTCTCATACCGAAAGTTCAGAATCCGCAAAGATTTAGCGACTTCAGACCAATTTCCCTAACAAATTTCGTTTCCAAAGTGGTCCTACGCTGGGAAGTCTATTACCTAAACTTATATCACCAGAGCAAGCTGGATTCATGAAAGGCCAAGGTATCACAGAACAAGTTTTGCTGGCCCAAGAAATGGTACATAACCTAGATAAACATACAAGGGGAGGCCAAGTGATGATCAAGTTAGATATGGCCAAAGCCTTTGACAGAGTCAGTTGGCAATATTTGGGAAATCTGCTGAAAAACTTTGGATTCCATCCAAGACTTATACACATTCTAATTAATTACTTGGGCGCTACTAGATGTTCTATTCTGCTAAATGGCCATCATACGGAATCATCAGTAGGCCGTGGTGTAAAACAATGCGACCCACTGTCTCCTTTACTTTTTATCCTTGCATCTGAGGGTTTCAGCCGTGGGTTGAAATCGCTAATGCAAGCAGGAAGAATAAAAGGGTTTCTCAACTGGAAGAACACCGTGTGTATCACATCTGGGATTCGCAGATGACTTATTGATTTTTTTGAATGGCACGACTCACAATCTCCAAAGATTTCGGACTTTCCTCACTGCTTATCAGCAAGCATCAGGTCAACTAGTCAATTATCACAAGAGTCAGATTGTGGTGGGTCAGGGAGTTTCTGGATCATCAGCAGCACACGCACTGGGTATGCGCTTGACTTCCGTACCCATTAAATACCTTGGAGCTTTTCTATATAAAGGCATAAATCGCGCTAGATACTGTTTGCCATTACTGAACCATTTTGACACAAAGCTTACATCATGGTCATCCAAATTACTGTTAATGGCTGGAAGATTAGTGCTCATAAAACATGTGCTGAGCTCCATTCCTTCACATATCATCGCTAGCTCCACATTGCCAAAGAGTGTCATCACGAATTTGCACAAGAAAATGGCATCTTTCTTATGGGGGCCGGGTCATCATTGGAGAGCTTGGACCATAGTTTGTCAAGCTAAAGAAGCAGGAGGATTGGGAGTTAGAGATCTGGAACATCTTCAAAAGGCTTACGATTGCCAACTTTGGTGGAAATACTTCCATTCAAACACATTATGGTCAGAATATTGCACTAAGAAATATGGTCATCGATCACGTATCTACTCACATATATATGATTCATCGGTATGGAAGAGACTTTGTAGAATTCATTCATTTATGGAAAGCAAAGTGATCACCACACAAGACGGTTTACACTTGATGCCGGACTCCAACGGTCTGTTCACATTGAAGTCAGCTTATACCATTATATCGGCATCGCCTAATTTATTTGAGGAATCACATTACATTTGGTGGCCACAATCACAACTAGCTCTTAGAATCTTTCTATGGAGGTTATGGACAGGATCATTACCAATCATTGATAATCTACGAACATGGCAAACTATCAACCCATCTCAATGCGTTTTCTGTCGCACCAATACTGATGACCGTGACCACATCTTCTTGCACTGCCCGAAGATTAAACCACTTTGGACTGACATTGCCATAATTTTCTCAGGACCGTTGCCACGCAATGGCACTATAAAATCACACTTGATGCGTTGGTGGAGAACATCTAATAAAATATCCATGAATGGTCAATTACATGTTGTGGTGCCCTCAATGTTTACTTGGACAGTGTGGAAAGAATACGTAGCTATAAGATTTTGGGAGGAACAATTTAATTACCAACAGCTTTTTAACAGAGCTCGTACAACAATATACACATGGTGCTCAGCAATGACTGGCAAGAAATTTGCAAAATCAATACCCCATCTTGTTTCCTTGGCTTTCTCTCCACCTCTAAAGACTAGACGCATGCGACTCATTAAATGGGAATTAACGCCATCTGGAAGAATGAAGCTAAATGTTGACACCGCGGTTGGCCGCCTACAGGCAGCTGGGGGAGCAATCCTAAGAAATGAATGCGGCCAACTAGTCTCAGCAGTATGTTTTGCACTACCCAGTCAAAGTCCATTACGTGCAGAGATAATGGCAATGACTACTGCTTTGATATATTATGCAACGCACTGGGACAACCTAATAGTTGAAACAGACTGTCGCTCGATCCTTCAACTACTATCCGGTATTAACAGATACACTGGCCCATTGGCGAATGAAATCCTACTGGCAAAACGTTTCTTGACACTCAATCAATCCACGTTACAGTATTGCCCTAAAGAAGCTAACACAGCTGCCCATGCACTAGCACGCCATGGCTACGCAACAGTCGGTCATCGCACGTTTACATCCATATGCAGTCTGCCATGCGAAGTACGTGGAGCAATAAAGATGGATGTTACACTACCTGTGTTTCATCCTTGATACTGCACTACATATGTCTCACATAATGGTGTTGGCGAAATTATTTCATTGTTGCCTGGAATGTAAATCCTCACGGGCAACCCTGGTGCGTTATCACACTATTCAATTAACATACTATTTGTTATCTTGCTTGCTTGGTCTTGCTTAATGCTATCACAATACCATGGACTTCTGTTTTGCATGTGTCTTATATACTGCATGAGGAATCCCATTCCCACAGATGGACAAAGGAACAGAAAGAGGATGGCAAAATCACTTTGTTGTTGCCTGGGAGGTCATTCCTTACAGGCAACCCTGGTGCGTTCTCAAACTATTCATGGATACTTAATACCGCATAAACTACATGAATGGTCTTACTCACAACCGTCACAATACCATGGGCTTTTGTTTTGCATGTGTACTATTGTTTGCATGAGGAATATCATTACCACTAATGGATGAGGAAAACAACTGCGGCGATTTGCAACAGTCACCAATTTCGCCAGTACGACATTACCCGATGGCTTTCAACACAGATCGTCGTCTTGGTTCAGTATGAGCCAGGGCGACCACGGTATGTTTTGGGTTTCATCAACGCACTACTCCTATACCTTCACTGTTTTACTCCTAACTGCATCCTTTATTTCTTCTGAGGTACATGGTTCACTTGAAGTGGTATCACTCAATCATGGACTTGCACCAACAGTGGCTAAGGGACATCCGAAGTGGCTCAACAGTGATACTCTTGCAATCAAGAATTCATACTTTTATTCATTCACATATACTTTACGCGAAATGTCCGGTCATATAAATATGTATGCTTTTTCCTTCGCCAAGGTTTTATCCACAAGGGTGGTTTAACTTGGCAAAGTTTTAATGCGGCATATCATATATGACTGGAGACGCGACATCATAAACGCTTTGTTTCATAAATTTTGTTATACAGATTGTTGTAATATGGTTTTTCTCCGCCACAAGTGAGGCTTTCAATAAAATTTAACTTTCATAAAATATATATATATATATATATATATTTAGATTTTTTATAAAAAGGCACATACACATATATTCCAATGTACTACCGACACGTTATATATTTTACGAACGTACGTTAACGTCACACCACTATACTTACCTCATATTTATGAGTGTATTCAGGTCTTATATCATATGATATAAGTCATGGTGATGAAAAAATTATTATGACACGTTAAAAGGTACTAAACCAAAAATTGTCGTATCGGGTGAATACCGAAACTTCGTCAACGTGTCACTTACTAGCCATACATAGATGGCCAGCTCCTACACTTCACAAATAGCCACAAATTTTGTGGCTTACATGGTATATACAGCCATAAAATCATTCCATGTTGGCACACACAAATCACCTCAAATTAAGGCCAAATTGTGGAGATTCCAAATTCAATTTTTGTCACATGATTAGGCGCCACTTTAAGTCAGCCCGAAGTCCTGAATATCAAATTTTAATTTATATATATTATGTGTAACATAATATATACAACATGTGCAAAAAGTTAGAATTTAATCAGAGAAAAATCGGATAATCGACAAACGTCAAAAATTCGGTTTTCTACGAACACGACACATGGAACATTTTTGGCATGGCATATAACATGTATCTAGACACTTTTTACATACTCTATACATTTTAAAGTGTTCTAGAAAAACCAATTAAGGGCTGATTGGAATATACCATATGTGTATAATTATATGTGCACTATTTTACAAAGTTTGCAAAAATAAAATTCAGCACATGTACATTCATCATACACGCCTAGCTCAGCCTTATTGGAGCATATGTGGATCTTTGTTGGCATGTTCATTGGACAAGAATGAAGCATACAATGTTGGTGACATAAAGAAGGGAGCTACACAAGGTAACATTTCAAACTTTGTCATATTTGTGACAAATGCTGAAAATTTCAGCATGTGTAATATGGCTGGCCGATTTTTGCTACAAAATTATGCCTTATTTACCACTTGGAATTATGTGGAGTAATTGAGCGATAGTATGGCAATGTTTTATATTTATTATAGAAATAATCAAGTGATATTTTCAAATATCACACATGCTGAAAAATTTCAGCATGTGTGTAATGTACTTGGCTGAATTTTTGGCCCTTCTTGGTGACTAATTTTTATTCCACAATTAGTAGAAATGTTATGTATTAAATGATGATTCATTTCTTCTTTATTTTCAAGGAATAAATCAAATGCAAACTTGACAACAATTAGAATAAAGTGTGAATATCACACATGCTGAAATTTCAGCATGTGTAGAAAAGAATGTGGTCGATTTTTTTAAAGGAATAGGTGATTAGTTGTCTTGCTAATTATGTAGGATGATTATGTGATTTATGGCAACACTTTTATAGCTAATTGGCACATGTTTTTAAGGTTTATTTTCAGATTTATCTAGTCATCAAATGATGACAACTTTCATCCAATCAATGAGTGTCAAGTAAGCAAGGGCTTAATGATCATCCAATGAGGAGTTGCCAAGTAAGCAAGGAAATTTCACAATGATGCAATATACTCTTCCAATGACTTAGAAGATAATTTTCAAGAGAAGAAAGAGGCAGAAAGGGGCGGCCACTATTGATAAAAAAGGAAAGAGGGGAGCAAACAAAAACACAAGACAAGGCTTACAATTTCGAAGAGCAAAAACGTTACAACCATCTTCTCCTTCTACACTTCTTTCTTTCTTCTCTCTTAAAGCCTATTGTACTCATATTCATACATCTTGAATAGGCTTCATCTATACCACCATATCCTTTATATTGTTGTAAAAGATTGATCAAGGTGTGATCAATCTTGCATCCGCTAGGTGGTGGTGTTCGTGATCGTTATAATCACTTACAAGGTTTGTAAAGGGTTGGAGTTTGTGTGTAACTCCATCAACCCTGTATGGTAAGGTGTTATTTGTGTTTTGTGATTAGTGATAACCGAGGAAGGTGTCCTCGAAGACTGGATCAGGTTGATTTAACCGAACCAGTATAAAAGTCCTTGTGTCCTTTACTTTTCAGCACTTACTTTCAGTTTCCAGCACATTGCATCATTTTTATCGCATTCTTAAAAATAGTAAACAAACTTCAAAATTCATGAAACTTTCAGGAAAAATAGCCACACGTCTTAAGGTTCTTTTGGTGCAAGTTTCAACCATTTTGGACAAGTATAAGTCATCCAAACGTCAAAAGAGCTGAGACTAGTGAAGTCAGATTTTCATTCTTGCAAAAGTTGAGACTTGGAACGTATTTGACTAACTTCCCAAACGAATTTTTCAAGACTGTTTCAACCCAATTAAATACATCTAATACGGGGTTAGTCATTAAATTTTCAGAGCAATTAGAGTCACGGTTTAGTTGGAATTAATTGTTCAATTCAGACTACCGTTTCTGGCAGATTTGCGCAATCTGACCACCAACGATTTTTAAAGGGGTTAAAGGTTGTTTTTTAATCTGAAATTTTTAGGAGATACTCAGAACATCTGAGACTAAGATCTCTCCTAATTTCAGAATTTTTGAAGACCTGTAACCTAGTTTTCAAAATGTTTCAAAACAGGTCCATAAAATAGAAACTGTTTTCAGAAGTTGGGTTTTTAGTTTAAAACAATTTTAAAAACCACATTTTCCGCACCCACTATTCAACCCCCTTCTAGTGGTGCCTTGCAGATCCTACATCATCATCTCTTTCAGAGTTTGGTTTTTGCGTTCCGCAATGCCATTAGATTAAGGTGTATATGGTGCAGTTGTTTGATGAATAATGTCTTGTTCTGAACAGAATTCATTAAAAGGAGCATCATATTCGCCACCTCTATCACTACAAATTGCTTTAATTTGTTTGCTTTGTTGATACTCAACTTCATTTTTATAGTCTTTGAACGCATCAAAGGCCTCGTCTTTGCTACCAGTAGGTAGACATAACAATATCGTGCGCAATCGTCGATAAAAGTTACGAAATACTTTTTACCACCTCTCGCTTGCACACTCTTTAAATCACACACGTCGGTATGAATTAAATCCAATGGTTCAGTTTCTTTTCTATATAATAAAATGGTGCTTTTGCCAACTTCGCTACATATTTGGCATTTTTCATGATCAAATTTTAATTTGGGCAACAAGTCAAGATTAACCATACGTTGTAATGACTTACAATTCACATGTCCCAAACAAAAATGCCATAAACAAGAAGATTCAAGCATGTAAACAGAAGAGGAAGCATTCTCATTAGCCTCTACGGGCAAATCTTTCTTTGGTACAATAGTGATGACATCAATTTGAACATCCCATTTCTCAAGTACCCCTTCCTCAAATACTTGTCATTTTTTAAAAGAATACCTTTATTGGATTCTGACACTAGTCTAAAGCCATGCATGACTAGAAGAGATCCAGATACCAAATTCTTCCGAATGTCGGGAACATGCAGCACATTCTGCAGAGTCAGATGCTTCCCCGAGGTCAGCTTCATAACAACTTTGCTCTCGCCTTCAATCTTTGAAGAGGCCGAGTTCCCCTTGTAAAGCTGTTCATTGTTCCCAGACTTGTACTCCGTGAACATCTCTCTGCTAAAGCAAACAAGTCTAGTGGCACCAGTATCCAGCCACCATTCGCGTATGTTCCCCCACATCATTGCACTCTGAGACCACCACACAGAGGTTCAGATCATCCATGGCATCGATGATGTTGGCCTTTACCTTGGTCTGCTTCTTCTTGGGCTTTTTGCATTCATTGTTGACATGCCCCTGAATGCCACAGTTGTAGCATTTTTCGGTGAATTTCTTGGCTATCTGCTTGCCTTTCTTGTTCACCCTAAACTGGCCCTTCTTTTTCTTGGCCTCTGCAACCTAGGCCTTGGCCTGACCAGCACTTGTCTGTGGCTTTTGTTCAGATCTGCGATTGTCTTCCTCTATACGGAGTTGGACAATCAGATCTTCCAACGACATCTCCTTTCGCTTATGTTTTAGATAGCTTCTGAATTCTCTCCACGAAAGAGGTAGCTTCTCAATCACCGCAGCCACCGTGAAAGATTCACTGAGCAACATGCCCTCCTATTCCATGTCGGCTACTAACATCTGAAGTTCCTCAACTTGAGAAACAACAGTGTGAGAGTCAGACATCTTGAAATCCAGGAATTTGCTGACAATAAACTCTTTAGTGCCGGCATCTTCTGTATAGTATTTCTTTTCCAATGCCTGCCACAGACCCTTTGCGGTTTTGTATGTGCAATACAAACCGTATAAGGAGTTGTCCAAGCACCCCAAAATATGGCTCAGACAAACATAATTGTTGAAGTTCCAGGCCTCAACAGAGAGTTTGTAGTCCATAAATTGGGTCTGGTCCTCCTTGGAACCCCCCACAGGTGCGTCTTCGGTCAAAAACGATGCCAGTCCCAACACAGTTAGAAAGAACAGCATCTTCTGCTGCCACCCTTTGAAGAAGCTCCCACTGAACATCTCTGGTTTCTCCACTTGGGCTACAGCAGGACCCTATGCAGGAGCGTTCTTTGGCACCCCAGCATTTGGTGCCGTAGGAGCAGAGCTGTTCACGTCTGCGGCTTGAATTGAGTTTGAACTCGTGTTCTCCATTTAGTATCTGACAATCAGAAGTAATAAACAATTAGTACAGAATCAAAACGATAACGTCTTAAGAATTGTTGGAAATAATTCAGACAAATTGACTTCTGTACAGTAACGACCGACCTACCGAGGTTAGGGCCGACCTGAACCGAGATCCGGGTAGAATGGATAGTTCTAATAAGTCAAGACAGTTCAGATAGTGCAATTGTATTTGCGTTCTGGGCTGACCACTGACCTACCGATCTTGGCACCTCAGCACAACAATCGAGAGTTGTGCTTTCAACCACTTTAGCTGAGCAGATCCCAGCACGGCAGAGCTGCAGAACAAGGAATGTCCTCAGCCAAACAGCAGAGCTCGGCACAAAGCAGAGCTCAGCAAACAATGCTCCAGAACAACGAATGTTCTCAGCATAACGGCAAAACTCAGCACCTAGCAGAGCTCAGCACACTGACACTATACCAGTGCTGAGTTCTTTCCACAGACAGCTGAGCTTGGCACACAGCAGAGCTTGGCCTCAGCAATAACCTTCTCAGCTCAGCAGAGCAAAGATCTGAGGTGAGTCTAGGACTATGTCCTTAAGACGTTATTGCTCCGGTACCCTATGTCCAACCAGAAAAACAACCGTCTCCCAGTATACAATGGAGACTAGTTCAGACGTGCGGGACTGCAATGCTGAACTCTATGAACCTTTAAGAATGTCCTCACCTTCTCGGTATACTGGAAAACAGATGGTTTGGGAAGAACGAAGATGCTAAGAGGGAGATTGTAGAGAATAGAAGAACTCGTGAATTCTGAGTGTGTTCACAGAGAACAGCCTCAGCCACTATTTATAGGAAAATTCTGAGGTCAGTTGTTACAGTCGCTCAAATCTCTGTCGTAGCCTCAGATACAGGCCCGGGCTGAACAGTTGGATCAGAACCGCACCGGGTCTGCCTCTCAACAGTAAGATCAATTAACTGTTCAATCTGAGCCGTCAGATCATAACAACTTCAGGTCAACTCGGCCGAATAAATCTGAACAACCTTTTCAAATTTAACCACCATCCTATCTCAAGAACCTGGCGAGTTTGAAAATAGCAACCTCCACCCAGCTGCCGAGATCCGACATGATTTTACAGGACTCGGCCTACAGTCTGCAGTCCGCAGTCCGGCCTGTAGCCCAGTCCATAACCTGAGCTTTTCAGGTCTGCAGCTCAATCCGCTACCTAGGCCCACGCCCAGGTCCGGGCCGAGCTGAGCTGACTTTCTCTCTACTTTGAGCATTAATTTCTCATTCATCCGGTATCGGAATCGAGTGATTCAAAAGCCTACACTTATCTACTCATCGTGTAGATAATCAAGGACTCATTAGTTTCCACTTAGTACTAGTGGACCTAATCATAATATTAGCTCAAAGTACGTTGCTAACCACAGTTTGCAACTTGGCACAATTACAATATACTTTCTTTTCCTCCAACACATCATACATCGAGGTCCTTTCTTATTTCAAACTTCAAATTTCACTTGTTACTAATTTGTTACGGGCATTACCTTTTGATCTTTATCTTTTGACCTTTTTTATTTGACGAATGACTAGTGACACTTCCTTTAGTTTAAATTTGTTGACTTTTATAACTCTTTGTTCTTTTGACAAAAAGTATAAACTCTATGAACTTTCATGTGAATTTGATGTACATTTCAGTTAAAAAACACAGAGATCTAAAGGTCAGGAAGAAAATTAGAAAGGTGTACGAGTTGATTTGTCAAAAACATAGAGGTCAAAAGATAATTTTTCCGATTCGCTTTATTCTTGTGATTGTTATCATCATTTTTGTTTTTGTTGTCACAATTATTACTACTTTTCTTGTTTAATTTTTCTTTAAACATTCAAAGCTAGGATTAGATTTTTGGTTACTTTAGCAGCATTCATGACAGTTCCTTATAAATACTTATATTTCTCGGAAGGGATCCTCTCATTTTCTTTGAATTGACCGCACAATACTGAAGAGCTAAGGGCACCCTTTATTGATGATGCTGATTTCTTGCTCTCATCGATCTTTCCTCAAGAGAAATCATGCATATTGCACTCCCCTTTCCTTAATTCCTAATGAATGACTTCATTTTATAGTTAGAAGCCAATAAGCCTTAACCAAACCCCATATTTCCATCAACCTAGTGTCTTCAATCCCTCAATCTCTAACATCATCACTAAAACATTATTCAACAACATTCTACCAAAAAATGATCCTCCATTTCTCTTGTACAACTAAAATGGACATGAAACTTTTTCGCCTAGCCTTTCTTTTTCTCCATTTTCCTCTTGCAAAATTCCAATTACTAGTCTCAATTGATCATGCCATTCAAGGTGAATGGAAGCTCTTACATGAAAGCGTTGGCATTTCAGCTATGCACATGCAACTTCTACACAATAACCATGTTGTCATCTTTGATAGAACCGATTTCGGACCCTCTAATCTTTCCCTCCCTAATGGCCATTGCCGTTATGATTCCAATGATTTGGTCCTCAAACGTGATTGCACTGCTCATTCCATTTTATACAATGTCGCTACCGGCACGTTCCGGCCACTAATGGTGCTAACAGACACTTGGTGCTCTTCAGGTGCGGTTCTTTTGGATGGAACACTAGTTCAAACAGGTGGATACAATGATGGTGACCATGTTGTAAGAACTTTTTCTCCATGTTTTGATGATAAATGCGATTGGGTCGAGTTTCCAGGTTTTTTGTTGGAACGTAGGTGGTATGCTAGTGATCAAATATTGCCTGATGGTAGGGTGATAATAATTGGGGGTAGAGCACAGTATAATTATGAATTTTATCCTAAACAAGTCCAATATTTGTCGCCTGCTGGAACTTTTCATCTTGAATTTCTTAGAGAAACTCGGGATGAGAACGAGAATAATTTGTACCCTTTCGTACATCTTTTGCCAGATGGGAACCTATTTCTGTTCGCAAACACAAGAGCAATTGTGTTTGATTATAAAGAAAATAGAGTGGTTAGACAACTGCCTGACATCACTGATTCTCATCCGCGAAATTACCCTAGCTCGGGCTCATCGGTGATGCTCCCATTAGATGAAAATCATTCGCCAACTCAAATAGAAATAATGATATGTGGTGGTGCACCCCAAGATTCATTTCCAAGAGCTAAGCAAGGAGATTTTATAAGGGCAATTTCCACGTGTGGGCGCTTACGAATAACGGATGAAAACCCTACATGGGAAATGGAGAATATGCCAATGCCAAGAGTGATGGGTGACATGCTACTTCTTCCCAATGGACAAGTCATAATCATAAATGGTGCATCTTCAGGGACAGCAGGATGGGAAAATGCAAGAGATCCTGCCACAAGGCCACTGATTTACAACCCGAATAGACCTCGAAATACGCGCTTTTCGGTCATGCAAAACTCTCCTAGACCAAGATTGTACCATTCATCAGCTATCTTGCTTGGAGATGGGAGGATTTTAGTTGGTGGAAGCAACCCACACATACACTACAACTTCACTAACGTCGATTTTCCCACTGATTTAAGCTTGGAAGCATTCTCCCCTCCTTACTTAGCAGCTATGCATGCACCTTTGAAGCCAAATATTGCGAGAGTTGACAACAATTTGAAGTACCAACAACCCTTTACACTGAATTTCATAGTGAATAGGCTCTTGGAGTTGGGAGTATTATCAGTTAGAATAATAGCACCATCATTTACAACACATTCGTTCTCAATGAATCAAAGAATGGTTGTATTGAAAGTGAAGGAGGTTTCTTGTGTAGCACCAAGTACATATAGAGTTAGTGCCATTGGCCCCTCCACACCTGAGATTGCACCACCAGGGTATTACATGTTATTCGTTGTACATGCAGATATACCTAGCACTGGAATGTGGGTGAGACTGAGTACGTAACACTAATTGTATAAATTGCAAATTATATTTAAGAAAGTTTCCTCTTTTGTCTTGTATTTTTCATCAGGGAAATGAACATATAAGTTTAAGGAGGACGCATGATTTGTTTAACACGTAAGTCAAGATAATCTATACCCGTCGAAAATTGGAAACCTTGCGGCGTTTAATTATGATAAAATCGGTAGAATTCACAATAAAGTTCTTGTATACACATTCAAGATCAACAACATCAAGAAACGTATCACAACAAAGCAAGAATCAGAAACTCAATTCAAGAATTCAAGAGTTCAAGAGCAATAACTGTTTAAATGTATTAAGACAAGATTGCAGGAAATTTTCTTCATTTCGGTATACAACACCTTTTCTTTATAGTACATTCTACTTTGTTACATAAGGAAATACAATCAATCAAATTTAATTTTGCTAAGGTAATGATTTGACTATCCTATTTATGATATGATTTACATCCTGATTTTCCGTAATCAAATATTCTCAATCTTTAACACTCCCCCTCAAGTTGAGCAGTTGGGTCTTCAATGTTCAACTTGTGAAGAATCTTCGTGAATATTCGCCCATTAACCGCCTTAGTGAGTATGTCTGCGAGTTGGTCTTCTGAGCGAACAAACGGTAGAGCAACGATCCCACTATCAAGCTTTTCTTTAATGAAATGTCGATCAATTTCGATGTGCTTTGTCCTATCATGTTGGACTGGATTTTCTGAGATGCTAATCGAGGCCTTGTTGTCACAATTTAAACGCGTAGGGTTCTTCACCAAGAAGCCGAGTTCTCCCATAAGTTTCTGTAGCCACAAGACCTCTGTGATGCCTTTGACAATACCTCAGAATTCTTCTTCTGCACTAGACAGGGCTACTACGGACTGTTTTTTACTCCGCCAAGTTACGAGATTCCCGCAAACCAAAGTGAGATATCCTGATGTAGAACGTCTGTCTACTATATTTCTAGTCCAATCTGCGTCGGTGTATGCTTCAATATCCAGATGTCATTTTGAAACACGATACCACGTCCAGGTGTACCCTTGAGATACTTTAGAATCCTGAAGACTGCTTCTAGATGGTGTTTCTGAGGACTGTGCATGAATTGGCTTACAACTCCAACAGCAAAGGCAGTATCTGGTCTTGTGTGAGACAAGTAAATCAATTTCCCAACTAGCCTTTGATACTGTTCACTGTCTACTAAAGGCGCTTCTGGAATAACTTCCAACTTTTGATTCGGAACCATTGGGGTTTCAACCGGTTTTCCATCCAGAAGTCCCACTTCTGCCAGCAAATCCAGTATGTACTTGCGCTGAGATATATAGATTCCTTGTGTGACCTTAGTACCTCAATTCCCAATAAATATTTGAGTCCTCCAAGGTCTTTCATCTCGAACTGCACAAATAGGTGACTCCTGAGATGAGAGATTTTGGTAGTATCATTTCCAGTGATAATCATATCATCAACATAAATAATGACACAAGTAATACAACTTCCCTGTTTTTTGAAGAAGAGGGTGTGATCAGCGTTGCTTTGTCATATCTATCCTCTTTCATAACGGCTGTGAATCGTCCGAACCAGGCTCGGGGTGACTGTTTGAGACCATATAATGCTTTCCTCAACCGACATACCTGTGACGGCTCAAATTCCTTGGTGAACCCTGGTGGTGGTTCTATATAGACTTCTTCCTTCAATTCCCGTGTAGGAACGTATTTTTTACATCAAATTGTTGCAGGGGCTAGTTTTGATTAACAACAATGGAGAATAATACCCGGATAGTATCTATTCATGCCACTGGAGAGCAGGTTTCTGAATAGTCAATGCCATATGTTTCTGTGTATCCTTTTGCTACCTGACGGGCCTTATACCTTTCAACACTCCCATCAGCTTTGTATTTGACAGTGAATACCCACCTGCATCCCACAGTTCTTTTTCCGAGAGGTAACTCACACTTTTCCCATGTTTGGTTCATCCTCAGTGCCTCCATTTCTACATCCATGGCTTGCTTCCACTGTAGTTGTTTACAGGCTTCATCCACACTGTGAGGGATTTTTTCAGTGCATATGGTGGTGAAGAAGCTGTGTGCCTTTTCTGACGCTTGTTTCGGAAATGTCCTGACAGGTTATTTGGTGGCATGAGTAAATTTGTTCGGGGAATATCTTACTGGCGGTACTCCCCAATTCTTCCTGGGCGGAAGTGTGCGTCCCTGATTCTCTGAAGAAAGGTTAGTACAGTCCATGGGTGTAAAAATCTCAACTTGTGACTCAGATGAATTATTATCAGGTAAATGGGTGGCAGGTAAGTGTTCATGAACTGGTGAATCGTGTGAGTCAGTGCCAGAAGAATGATTAGACTCATCAGTATGTATATTACCTTTTACCTGTTGCAGATCATTTATCCGGGGATCATCACTGACAGGCCTGGGACCGATGTCATCATTATCATAGAGTGCCGCTGAGCAGTCGGCGTGATCTACTTGTCATGTTGGTCCAGTCGTCGACCAGTGTGGTACTAACAGCCAATCGAGAGTATCGACACTAAATATCTCCCCCTGAGACTGAGATTGGGTGGTAAAAAATGGTTCGGTCTCAAGAAAGGTGCAGTTCATTGTAATAAGGATACGGCGGGTACGAGGATTATAGCATCGGTAGCCTTTTTGGGTAGATGCATATCCGACAAAGGCACACTTCTAAGCACAGGGGTCAAATTTATGTCGGTGGCTTTTGGAGATGTGAACAAACATGGTGCACCCAAACACTTTGGGTGGTAGGGTTAAAACTGAGGGGATGATTGTTTGGGTGGCCAATACTTGGAGTGGAGTTTGATGATGGAGGATGGAGGTGGGTAGGCGATTACTGAGGTACGTAACAGTAGCCACTGCCTCTGACCAAAAAGCATGAGAAACATTAGTGTCCAGCATCATGGCTCGTGTCATTTCTAGTAGAGTACGGTTTTTTCGTTCAGCTACTCCATTTTGTTCAGGAGTACCAAAACACGAAGTTTGATGAATTATCCCATGATCAGAAAAGAAACTTTTGAGTGCCGCATCAAGATATTCCTCACCATTGTCTGATCTAAGAATTTGAATGGAAGCGTGGAATTGTGTCGTGATCATTTTATGGAATTCCACGATTTTGATAGCAACCTCAGATTTATGCTTAAGAATATATAACCATGTCATGCGAGAAAAATCGTCAATAAAAGTAACAAAGTAGCGATAACCAAGTGGAGTAGAAAGCGGGGCGGGTCCCCATACATCGAAATGGACTAAAGAAAACATTGTTTCAACACAAGTATTATTGGACCTATATGTTCCTCGAGGCTGTTTGGCCCGGAGACAAGTGGTACAAGTCAATTTGGAAGGAAATAAGTCTGGAAAAAAATTTTAAGATAACTAAATGATGAATGTCCTAACCGGCAGTGCCAGAGCCACAACTGACGAGTGGCCGATCCAGTGGCAAGATTAGACCAGCCCTGTTGCTCTGCAGCATCCACATAATAAAGTCCACCGATCTCAGTACCACGTCCAATGATGGTCCCCGTATGAATGTCCTGCAAAAGACAAAAGGAATGATACATAAGGACGACACAATCCAATTCTTTGGTAATCTGACTCACCGAGAGTAATTTAGTAGATAGGGATGGCACAAATAAACAGTGGGGAAGAGTAATTGTAGGGGTGATGGTAATGGTCCCACCGCCGCGAACAGGAACAATCTCACCACTAGCAGTTTCAACATGAGATTTATTTGGAGAGGAGGAACTCACGAAGTCAGTGGGGTCAAATGACATAGTATCAGTAGCCCCACAATCAATTATCCATCGAGAAGGGTTATAAGTTGGGGATTGCCCACTACGATATACGACGGTGGTTTGGTTTTTGTTAGAGTTAGGTTGACAGGAGGATGTATGGTTAATTGTGGCATTATAAAAAGTGGAGGGGCAGTTCTGGAATTTGTTTGGTCCTAGAGGGGCAGAGGTGTCATGTTTTGAAGCTTCTGGGGCGGATAAGGCAAATTGTGATAAGTGGGGGGCAGATTTGGCTGTTGGAGAAGATGGGCCCTGGGGTGTGTAATTGTTTGACTGTGCAGGGACTTAGGTTGCAAATTGAGAATGGACTGTAGTAGCTTTTCCAGAAAAATCAGGGATTAAAGGGGTAATATGCGAATATAAAAAGGGAGGGGGCTTAGGGTTTCCCTTAAGCCCCCTTGTACCTGCCGCCGCGTTGCCTCTTGCACCTTCTGGAGCTTCTCTATGCGATTAATCTTTCTGGATGTTTCGTTCTGGTTCTCCTTGTGCCATTCTTTTTCCTTCTGTGCCTCTGCCATCTTCTTCTCCTGGTGAGAGATTGGTAACAGTTGCCCCTGTCCCACCGAAGGCGGTAGTAGTTACCCTCTTTCCTTCCCACCAATCCGGGTAACCAAGCAATTGAAAGCATTGATCTTTGGTATGGCCCTTCCTTTTGCAGTGGTTGCACGTCAAGTGGCTCTTGTCAGCCTTCACTTCCCACAGTGATGTATTTGAGCGGGAAGAGTTGGCCAGTGGTCCCTGTTTACCCTGCTGCATCTGTTTGCTGCGATTTTTTTCCAAAGACTGGAGCTTTTCCGGTGAACCCTTGTCCAACTCCCAGTGATGACTCCGTGTCTGAGGGATGTCCCTTGAGGACACTATTACGAGCCTCTGCTCGTCGGATCTCAGAGAAGGCTGCCTCCACCGTAGGCAGCGGATCTCTTTTCACTATCTCCTTTTTTTCCTGTTCAAATTGATCTCCAATGGCCATTAAAAATTGATATAACCGAAATACCTGGATTTTTTTGTTGTACAGACGAATGTCCTCTGGACAACGCATTGGATTTGGATCCTTAGTGTCAATAGACACCCACACATCCTGGAGCCTGTTCCAGCAGTCCTCAACACTTCTACCACCCTGTCGGATAGAACTTGCTCTTTTGTACAGATCGAATATTTGAAGTCCATCTCCGCCCATGCCGTAGGTAAGAGCTAGGCCATCCCACAAGGCCTTTGCTGTGGGATACCTAGTAATGTTGCTTACCATTGTAGGTTCTACATTCTGCAGTATCCAGGTAAAAACTTTAGTATCGTCCTGCTCTCATCCGATATATCCCGGATCAGTTGGTAATGGAGGCTAGGGATTCCCAGTCAAGTGGGCAATTTTGCCTTGGCCAAGAATAGCCCTGTATATTACTGTAGACCATAGAGAATAATTGCTGCTGTTTAATTTAACTGAGATGTGTAAGGTCTCAGGTGCAGGCATTGTCATGACTGGTTGCGTTGGTGGAGGGGGTCGTAGACTGTCCCGAAGAATTTGGGTTACTTGTAATGCCAAATCTCAAGGAACAGCACCGGACGGTGTTTCTGGGACGGAAGTGGTGGCTTCGGTTTTTCCAGTTTCTGACATGTCTGTATATGATTATGTAGGTTTATTCTGATAAACTTGATTGAGCAACACAGTATTCCACTGTGAAGGTTAATCAAGACTTAGCCGTAAGGTTGGGAAGGGTATCAAGGCTATGATGAATTTTCAGAGCCTATTCTTCAGAAAATCCAAATATTTTTCAGAGAGGAAGTGTCCTGCTCTGATACCATGTTTAAATGTATTAAGACAAGATTGCATGAAATTTTCTTCATTGAAATTTTGGTATACAACACCTTTTCTTTATAGTACATTCTACTTTGTTACATAAGGAAATACAATCAATCAAATTTAATTTTGCTAAGGTAATGATTTGACTATCCTATTTATGGTATGATTCACATCCTGATTTTCCATAATCAAATATTCTCAATCTTTAACAATAACCATCAAATTCGTATATAGAGAGGGAATGAAAGAACAGAAGAAAAATATCTTCGATTAACTGCCAAATCTATTTTCCAATAAGCGTGTGTACGCTATATATAAACACATCCACGCTACAGAACAACTTTGGGAGGAAGAAGAAGCTAGAATGACCAATATGCCTTATTTTACAAACTCGTTCCATCACTTAAATGGGGGCAAAGTCGTCATTTTGCCCTAGTTTAAAGTTTGCGCACATGTGCAACCGTCACTCTCTAAGCCATTCCTTCTGCATTTGATTTGTGTTTTTCTTTCCACATTTCTGCACTTCTCATCCCTTAGCTTTCTTCTTCCATTGCTAATTGTGCGTCTTGATTCAATTCTGTCTCAGTGCTCCTCAGTCCACCCTCTTCATCTGTTCAATTTTCCTCCCTAAATATTATCTGTAGTTTCATCACCCCCAATCATGACTGTGCATAGATGTTGCAAGTTCCTAAGGCACTAGTGAGGTATTGTAATCTTCTAACGTCCAATGCCTTTGTAAACATATCAGCAATCTGGCATTTTGTTCTAATAGGCATTGATTTCACTACTCCTTCTTGAAACTTTTGTCTAACCAAGTGACAATCAATTTCAATGTGTTTAGTGCGTTCATGAAAAATTGTATTTTCCACAATGTAAATCGCACTTTTATTGTCACAAAAAAAACTCCATTGGTCCATCCTGCTTGATCCTGAGATCCTGCAACAAATACAAAATCCATTGTACTTCACAAGTCACAGAAGCAAGCGCTTTATACTCTGACTCTGACGATGATCTAGAAACCGTGATCTATTTCTTGGCCTTCCATGAAATGAGTGACCCTACTAGAAATACACAAAATCCTATCATGGATTTCCTGGTTTCTTCACATCCTGCCCAGTCTGCGTCAACAAATGCTTTCAGCTTTAAATCTGTGTCTTTAGCAAAGACAAGTCCTTGTCCAACTGTTCCTTTGATGTATCTCAACAATCTGTGGTCAGTTTTCAGGTGTAACTCCGTAGGACAGTCCAGGAATTGACTCAATTGTTGTACAATAAATGCTATATCTGGTCTATTTATGGTCAAATACAAAAGTTTTTCGACTAGACTCCTGTACCCACTTACGTCCTGGATTAGAGGGGAATCATTGTGATATAACTTGGTAGTCTTCTGTATGGGGGTTGCAGCAGGCTTGGATCCAAGAAACCCTGTGTAGTCCAATAGCTCCATGACATATTTGAGTTGGTAGATAGTGAGGCCCCCTGGGATCTAGCTTCTTCAAGGCCTAGGAAATATCTAAGGTCCCCTAAATCCTTGATTTGAAATGTGATGTGAAGATATGTTTTAATGCTCTGTATGGCAGAGAGGCTGGTGCTAGCTAGGATTATGTTATCCACGTATACTAACAATGCAATGAAATCATTGTCAGTGACCTTTAGGAAAAGAGAATGATCATGATTAGACTGCTGAAAACCTTGTTGTATCAGTGCCTTAGTGAACATGTCATTCCATTGTCTACTAGCTTGCTTGAGGCCATAAAAGGATTTGTTTAATTTGCATTCAATATTGGTATCCGGAACATCAACTCCGGATGGCAACTCCATGTATATGTCTTCAGATAAGTCTCCATGGAGAAATGCGTTGTTAATGTTTAGTTGATGAAGGTACCAACCTTTGCTTGCTGCTAGTGCTAATATGAGTCTGACAGCAGTTAGTTTAGCAACAGGTAAAAAAGTATCAATATAGTCCACTCCCAGTTTCTGAGTATATCCCTTTGCCACCAATCTTACTTTGTATCACTCTATATTGCCATCTGATTTGTATTTAGTTTTGAATACCCATTTGCAGGCTATAGGTATCTTTCCTTCTGGCAAAGGTACTAGTGACCATGTATTGTTAGCCTCAAGAGCTACCAATTCTTGTTTCCTAGCCTGATACAATGTTCATCCTTGGATTCCTCATGGTAAATGGTAGGATCAGGATGTACACTAATATTTAGAGCAAAGGACCTGTATCCAGGAGACAGGGAACCAAAGGAGAGACTGTTTTCGATGGGATGAAGAGTGGATTTAGGAGTGGATTCTGAAACATTATTGATTTGATTGCAGTAATATTCCTTAAGGTAAGATGGAGGTTGTCTGTGCCTCTTTGTTGTAGAATTAGGTGGGTCTTGAGATTCAGGATGTATCTAAGGAGCAACAGTTGGGAAACTGGGATGATTCTCTAATGATGTGGAGTCTGGAATTTGGTCATTGGAAAGTGTACAGGGAGAGTGGATGGACTCATTATGATTTTCAGATGATGAGAAATGTGGAAGGTCTGAAGGGAAGCAGGCAGAAGTAGTAAGAGATTGAAGTTCTTAGGAATCCTGAATTTCTGTAGGATTTGAAACAGTTTTGGAAGGAAAGGTTGATTCATAAAAAGTAACATTTCTGGATATAAGAATATCTTTACTGTCCAGGTCTTGCAATATGTATCCTTTGGTTGTGTTTGGTATGCCAAGGAGGATGCAATTTCTTGCTTTTGAATCAAACTTGGACTTTTCTGGTGCTGTATTGTATGCAAATGCAAGACATCCAAACACTCTTAGATGACCATAGGTGGGAACCTTGGTATGTAACAATTGGTAAAGGGTTTTCTGATCTAGAATTGGTGTTGGGGTGAGGTTGACAAGATATGTAGCATATTGAACACAGAACCCCCAATATTTTAGAGGAAGATATGCTTGAAACCTGAGGGCTCTTGCTAAATTAAAAGGTGTTGTTGTTTGCTTTCAATATGGCCATTTTGTTGGGGAGTGTAAGGACAACTTTTCTGGTGAATTATGCCTTAATATGCATAGAAGGATATCAGGGAAAACTCAAGTGCATTATCTGAGTGGATGACTTTAACCTTTCTGCCAAATTGGGTTTGTAAGTAGTAACAAAAATTTTGAATGCAAGATGCAGCTTCCGACTTTGTTTTTAGCAAATATGTCCAACTGAATCTACTATGGTCATCTACTATTGTAAGAAAATACGTCTGTCCATACATTGTGGGTACCCTATAGGGCCCCTAGATATTCATATGAATGCGATCAAAACAAGATATAGTACTTAACGTAGAAACTGGAAATGGTAACCTTTTATGTTTTGCCATAGGGCACACCATACGATGATCCTTTACATCAATAGCTACTACACTTGGATCTATTTTACTCACTTCTTTGAGTCTTGGCATGAAGGCATGGCCAAGCCTGAGATGCACAAGATTGAATCTGCTTGACACTGATTAATGGAGACAGGACACGTGGGAGACGGCTGATGAGTCGATTTGCAGGAAATATAGTAGAGGCCATTTTTGATTTCAGCTGAACCAATCATCCTCTTGGAGAATTTGTCCTAGAGCACACAAACATTGCATGAAAATAAACACATACATTTGAAACTGAAACAAGTTTGCTAAGAGAAAGCAAGTTAAAGGAAAAGGCTGAAACAAGGAGAACATTTGGCACGGTCAAGTAAGGACTCAGAGATACAGTGCCAACATGGGTTGCTGATGATTAAGATTATCAGGCATTCGAACAGATATGTTATCAATAGGAATATAAGAATCAAAGAGTGCCAAGGAACAACAAATATGATTAGATGTCCCTGAATCAAGTATCCATTTGCAATCAATATTGTGCAAGTCCTGAAAATTACCTTTACTATGGTGCATCACAGTCTGAGCATTCATGATAGCAGGCTGAGAAACTATGGCCTCAGAATTGCTCCCTCCTGATTCTCTCTCTCCAAGCAATGTCATCAACCTATTATATTGATCAGCAGTAAGCATGGAAAGGGACTGACAAGGAGCTGAACTACTTCCACCACCACCTTCACAGTTCAACTGTATAGCACCTTCAAACTTATTTACCATAATGATCAGTGGCCTTGTTTTAAAACCAGGTGGATACCCATACTTCTTATAATATCTGTCCACCGTATGACCATTCATTCCGCAGTGTGTGAATACATGCCTTTGGGAGAAGTTATGATACCCCCTTCATGTTCCTTTCCTCATAACTCCAGTCTGCGGTATGGCATTAAAAGTTCCTACAGTAAAACTAGTAGGGGAACTACCTTCATTCATGGCATTACAAATACTCTTGTGACCATCAGCGTTATTACTGTCAACCATAAAAGATACCACATTATTGTAAAACTGTCCCTGTGCATTACTATTCATAATCTTCCTCTCAAATTGTAATGCCATGGAGAATGCAGTAGAAATATTTGGCAGTGGCGTCATAACGAAAATCTGTGATCTCACTGGATCAAATTCAACACTTAATCCTTTAACGAACTTTATAACATAATCACTTTCAACAATTTTTTGCATCTTATCAGCAATATCACAAGTATATCTAGCACAAGTTCATTTCGGTATGGGCCTAACTACCAACATCTCCTCTGATACTGACTTTAATTTTGTAAAGTACTCACTAATATTCATACCTTCCTTCTTAATTCCATAGAATTCTTCCATTAGATCAGATAGTTTGAATGGATCACCTCCTGCAAACCTGAGACTGAGGTCTTCCCAGACCTTCCTAGCTGTTTCAAACCACATAATACTTTGAGATATAGAAGGTGTGACACAATTCTGTATCCAAGATCTCACCATTGTGTCACATTGGATCCAAGCTAGCAGTCTCTCATCTCCTTCCTATGATCTCGGACTAGATCCGTAAATAAAACACACCTTATTCTTAATCGTCAATGCCATACGCAGCGTTCTACTCCAAACGTGAAAATTATGTCCACTAAGCAGAGGTTGGACAAGAACCGCAGCAGGACTCTCATTTGGATGAAGGTAGAGAGGCTCTGCTGCCAGATTTTCAATGTTGTTGTTTCTGGAAGGAGACGCCATTGGATTTACAAAATCCAAAATACAAACTGTGAAATAAAATCTCAACCAATTCTTGTAGCAGAATTGATCACTTCATTACCAAACAGAAACACTCTCATATCATGATAAAATCGGTAGAATTCCCTATAAAGTTCTTGTATACATATTCAAGATCAACAACATCAAGAAACATATCACAACAAAGCAAGAATCAGAAACTCAATTCAATAATTCAAGAATTCAAAAGAAATAATCGTCAAATTCGTATAGAGGGAGAGAATGAAAGAACAGAAGAAATATATCTTCGATTAACTGCCAAATCTGTTTTCCAATAAGCGTTTGTACGCTAAATATACACACATCCATGCTACAGAACAACTTTGGGAGGAAGAAGAAGCTAGAATGACCAATATGCCCTTATTTTACAAACTTGTTCCATCACTTAAATGGGGGCAAAATGACGGTTTAAAGTTCGCACGCCTGTGCAACCGTCACTCTCCAAGCCGTTCCTTCTGCATTTGATTTGTGTTCTTCTTTCCATACTTCTGCACTTCTCATCCCTTAGCTTTCTTCTTTCATTGCTAGTTGTGCGTCTTAGCTTTCTTCTTTCATTGCTAGTTGTGCGTCTTGATTCAATTCTGTCTCAGTGCTCCTCAGTCCACCCTCTTCATCTGTTCAATTTTCCTCCCTGAACAATATCTGCAGTTTCATCAAATTAGAAAACAAAAAGAAGAGATCGATAAGTTGTTGTTCAATATAATTTGCGGTATTTAAGAAATTATATCCGTGACAAAAGTTCACCTAATCTAGTTAGCTTAAGGTTCCACAAAAAGAAAATTAGGTATAGATTTTTGTTAAACGACTAGGCTTAAGTTCAATATTACCGCTTTTGCTTCACTGGTATTATGCAAAATGTTCAGAACATTTTTGTTTTGCTAAACTATTTCCTTGCATGAGTTATTTGCAGCAACCTTTTTTTTTTCTTTTTTTTCTTTTTTTTTGTGCATGTCAAGTTTGTTTATGAAGTGCGCAAGAATTGCAGCAGTTACATGACGGGGGACTACCCCAAGAGTAATCAAAATCCCCACAAAGCCTTATTGTGACAGTAAGTGTCCTGGACAATTCCCTTCTCTTTTAATTGAATCCATAGCTACAACTGTCTTGTTTCCAAATGTGTGCATAGTTGACAGTATTAACTAATCCTTTTCTATGTTTAGAGCTGTCCATACAAAAAATTTTACATCTAGCCGCGAAATGCTCTTCCATTCACATAGGAATATCGAAATCCTGAACTTATTATTAACGAATGAGATGAACTAACCATCACATAAAATCACATGGTTAATCCAAAACTACAACTAATATGCACAAACCTTACAAAAAAGAGTAAAGATCTTTTAACTTAATTTTGTGGTATGTTCTAAGCAAGTCACTAGGATTATGTAACATACATCGACTTTGAATTGAAACACATGGAATCCCTTATTAAAAGGGCTAGAAAATTAGGCATGCACCTGCACCTCTGTAGAGCAGAATCATGACTCCTTGTGTTTTATTTCTGTATTTTTCTATTTTTTCTTTTTTTATTAAATTTTGTCCTTAACCGTGTCTACAACGGTTAGTATGTGGATTTAAATATCCTCTCTTTCAAAATGTCATGATATCTCAACCGTGGATCACTCATCGAAGTACACAAACTTTCATTTTAATCATATACCTAATACTAGAGATCGACTACATAAATCAACAGTTTTAACTAGGCTATGTTAATGAGTACATCTTATCTAATCCTCGTGTAAGACACCCTTCCTTATTATATCTTTCTACATCTTTCTCTCTCATTCTTTTCTGTTTAGCGTGCACCCTAATTATGCGTCTCTTAACATCTAACAGATAAAATTCCTGGGTGCATCTAACACGTGCATCATTTGTCTTCTGCATTTAAAAGAGAAAATTTCGCAGGTTGTGATGAAAATAATATTTGCCTAATCACCAAATACACAAAGTTCCTTTGAGATGATTGGGAAGGTTTAAACACAAAATGTGACAATTCGTTTTATATTAAGTAGCTAAGTGTTTATACATTACTAGCACTAATTCGTTTAGATTATGGTGGATGTTCGTTGGAAGTTTATTACTAATATGTTAAGCTGGTCATTAATTCATCGATATTTTCCCTAACTTTGCTAGCCAGTTCCTCATTGTTTTACTAAATATGTCTATCAAATTCATTGCTTTTTAGAATTTTGTCACAATTTTGTCTTTTGTTTGGTTAACTTTTGTTGCAAACTCGTCCTATTTTGCAGATTTTTGGTCTCAAATTATCACTAAAGATTCTTTGTTCTGTTGCTATTTGTTGTAAATGATTGCGATGTCAGTCTCAAATTATTGTTAGAAATTGTAATCAGAACAAGTGTACAGTGTGCGTTTGTGTAAATTGACGAAATACAATCAGAACCGAGGCGAGTCTAAGGACTCTGTCCTTAAAACAATTTGCTCCGGTACGAAGTGCCCAACCAGAAACAGCAAACGTCTCCCAAGATACAACGGCTACAGTTCATACGAAACGACACAGCAACGTAAAGAACTCGGCGAACCTGTGGGATGCTCTGATTTCTCAAACTGGAAACGTAACAACAGTGCAGTAGTATGCAAAAAATCAAAACAGTGCAGTATTATGCAAAAATCGAAAAATAGAAGTAGAGAAAAGCAGTGAAAGCGCAGAGGTCTGGGAAGAAGGAGCCATTTTATTTATAGGCGGGAAGGATTAGGCGGTTAATCTCGAGATTAAACCGCAGCCGTCGGATCAGACGGTTTTCATCCACAACCGTTAGATCGTAAACCGCAGCAGTTTTAAACGTAGACCGTCGGATGAAAAACTGCTACCAGATACGATCTCAGCCGTTAGACCATGATCCGTGCAGACTACGATCCACAGCCGTTAGATCTAGATGAAGAAACCGCTGCCAGATACGATCTCAGCCGTTAGATCATAATCCGTGTAGACTACGATCTACAGCCGTTAGATCATGCAACGGTTATGATCAGAAATATTTCAACCGTTGGATCACTTGATTTATTTTTCTAGAAAAAAGTAAAAGAAAATTTCTCCAAAAAAGATAAGAATCAGCCAGACCCACGAACCCGAGCCAAGCCGAGCCGAGCCGGCCGAACGGGCAGGCGGCGGCGCGCGCGCGCGTGTGTGGTGAACCTTGTCTGAGCTGCGTCCTGACTCCGTCAAAAACTTCTCATGCCCAAGGGCACATTTTAGAAAGCTCCAACTTGAACTATATATGGTGGCCCTTTCAGATAGCCAATGTGATATTCCACTTAAGGGGTGATGTGTTCACTCCTCAAGAGGCCACATCACCACTTTTCTAATTTCTTTCCAATTTTACTCCAACTTTGAGCATTAATTTCTCATTCACCCGGTATCGGAATCGAGTGATTCAAAAGCCTAAAGTCGTCTACTTGTTACGTAGATAATTTTGAGATTATTAGTTTTTGTTTTTGATTAACGAACACTAATCATAATTAAGCTCAAAGTATGGTGGTTGTCAACTTTTGACAAACCCATTTGCCCAAACTTTTCCAACTCAATTCAACTTCTCCAACATTCCCCCACATGAATGAAAATTAATGCAGATGCAGATGCAGACTCTATCGAGAAATCAGACAAGGATATGTTGCATCAGAAGAGGTAGCTTCTGGTTTTGAACCTTTCTTAGTGATATACCATCGGATCTACTCAGCTGGTTAGTGACCTGATGCCTTGAACTATCAGCCTTTATTGTGAACCTTGACAATGATACTCACACAACATTTCCTTTGACACCCCTTATTGGTTCTCATGGTTGTGTTTATTTTGGTCATGAACAACCTGGTTTCAGAAAGTATATTAGAGAATTCTTGCCTCTCAGAATTCTCATAGAAGCGGCCCCACTTCACACTTACATAAGTGATTCGTATTAATAGTATTATGTCATACCACACTTGAATTATCAAGATATAGGACATCATTAAAAGCTCTGGCTTACCCTAACTATTCTCTGTAGACAGCACTTTTGTTTAACGGAATGAGTAAGTGATAACTGAACCCTTATAACTTAGTTTTCCCATTGAACCTAGATTCTGGGATCTCCAGTCAACAAGGTTGGGTTACCGTTACAAAGATTCTTGCTTTGTAGGCTTAAGTCCCATTCCATTTGTCAATTTAGACATCTGATCTCTAGGCAAAGCTTTTGTAAGCAGATCCGCAAGATTCTCCTTTGATTTTATGTAATCAATGGAAATCACGCCATTAGAGATCAATTGCTTAATGGTATTATGTCTCCGACGTATGTGTCGTGACTTACCATTGTAGATGCTGCTTTGAGCTCGTCCTATAGCTGACTGACTATCACAGTGTATGCTAATAGGAGCGATTGGCTTAGGCCAACATGAAATGTCCTCCAAAAAATTTCGAAGCCATTCAGCCTCTTCTCCAGCTTTGTCTAATGCTATAAACTCGTCTTCCATTGTGGATCGAGCTATGCATGTTTGCTTAGTGGATTTCCATGACACATCACCGCCTCCAACAGTGAATAAATATCCACTTATGGATTTAGAGTCTTTGCAATCTGATATCCAGTTTGCATCGCAGTATCCTTCCAATACCGCTGGATATCTTGCATAATGTAATCCAAGATTCATTGTGTACTTCAAGTACATCATCACTCTATTTAGAGCTTTGCAATGATCTTCACTTGGATTACTGGTAAACCTGCTCAATTTGTTTACTGAACAAGCTAAGTCTGGTCTTATACAGTTCGTTATGTACATTAGACTTCCAATCACTTGTGAGTACTTCAATTGAGCTACTGGTTCACCTCGGTTCTTCCTTAAGTGCATACTTAAGTCAAGTAGGGTTTTTACTGGTTTTGCATCGAACATATTGAATCGTTTGAGAAGGACTCAATATAATGACTTTGTGACATGACCAATCCTTCAGGTACTCTAGAAATTTTAATTCCTAGAATAACATTGGCAACCCCCATATCTTTCATGTCAAAATTTCGTGTTAACATCTTCTTGGTATTCAAGATGATGTCATGAGTACTGCCCATGATTAACATGTCATCTACGTAGAGACATACTATTACATAGGCATTAAGTGTGTTTTTGATGTAAACACACTTGTCACACTCGTTGATCCTGAAGCCGTTTGACATCATTACCTGATCAAACTTCAAATGCCATTGTTTTGGTGCTTGTTTAAGTCCGTACAAAGACTTAACAAGTCTACAAACTTTCTTCTCTTGTCCTGGCACAAAAAACCCTTCTGGTTGTTCCATGTATATCTCCTCTTCCAAATCACCGTTCAGAAAAGCTGTCTTAACATCCGTCTGATGGATTTCTAAGTTATAGACTGCTGCAATCGCGACTAGCACTCTGATTGATGTAATCCTTGTCACTGGTGAGTAAGTGTCAAAGAAATCAAACCCTTCTTTTTGTCGATAACCTTTGGCTACCAACCGCGCTTTGTATTTGTCGATAGATCCATCTTCTTTAAACTTCTTCTTGAAAATCCACTTGCATCCGAGTGGTTTACTTCCTGGTGGAAGATTGACCAGCTCCCAAGTGTGATTTTGAAGAATAGATTCTATCTCACTGTTTATTGCCTCTTTCCAGAATGGAGCTTCTGGTGTTGACATTGCCTCTGAAAAGGTCCTTGGTTCGTTCTCTACCATAAAGGTTAGAAAATCTGGTCCAAAAGAAGTGGGTCTTCTGGCTCGCTTGCCTTGACGGAGTTCGTCAATTTCTTGAGCCGTTGTACCCCGAGCTCGCTTACTCGTGCTGGCTTCTTCAACATTTCTATCTTTCTTTGGAAAGACGTCTTCAAAAAACACTGCATTTCTTGACTCCATGACAACATTTTCATGTATGTTAGGGATATCAGACTTGTGCACCAAGAATCGATATGCACTACTGTTTGTTGTGTATCCTATGAATATACAATCAATTGTTTTGGGCCCTATTCTGGTTTGTCTTGGTTTAGGTACTGCTACCTTAGCCAGACACCCCCACACCTTTAAGTATTTGAAACTAGGTTTATAACCTTTCCAAAGTTCATAAGAGGTTTTATCCATCTTTTCAGATGGAATTCTATTTAGAATGACATTGGCGGAGAGAATTGCTTCCCCCCACAAGTTCTGAGGTAAACCCGAACTTATCAACATAGCATTCATTATCTCTTTAAGAGTTCGATTCTTGCGTTCAGCAATACCATTGGATTGAGGTGAGTATGGCGCAGTCGTTTGATGAATAATGCCATGTTCTGAACAGAATTCATTAAACGGTGCATCATATTCACCACCTCTGTCACTACGAATTATCTTAATTCGTTTGCTAAGTTGATTTTCAACTTCATTCTTATAATCCTTAAAAGCATTAACGGCCTCATCTTTGCTACTTAGCAAATAAACATAACAGTATCTAGTGCAATCGTCAATAAAAGTTACAAAGTACTTTTTACCACCTCTTGTTTGCACAAACTTTAAATCACACACATCTGTATGAATTAAATCTAACACTTCAGTGTTTCTTTCAATCGAAGGAAAAGGAGCCTTAGTCATTTTCACTTCAACACAAACTTGACATTTTTTCTTAGCCAAATTCAGTTTAGGCAACAAATCAAGATTAATCATTCTTTTAATTGATTTGTAATTAACATGTCCCAAACGTAAATGCCATAAACAAGAAGGCTCAAGCATATAAGAAGAAGTAGATGCATTCTCATTAGCCACTACAGGCACAACACACCCCTTCCCCAAGTACAACCCATTCTTTGAAATAATAACTTTGTTAGACTCTAACACAAGTCTAAACCCATGCATCACCATCAAAGCGCCAGAGATCAAATTCTTCCTAATGTCATGAACATGCAGAACATTCTGCAGAGTCAGAAACTTCCCAGAAGTCAACTTCAAAACAACATTTCCTTCACCTTCAATTTTTGATGAAGCATCATTTCCCATGTAAAGTTGTGCACCATCAACGGGCTTGTATTCTGTGAACATTGCCTTGTTTGCACAAACATGTCTCGTAGCTCCCGTGTCCAGCCACCATGCGTGCGGATTTCTCACAATGTTGCATTCACTCACAACAGCACAAAGATCCAGATCTTCCATTGCACCAACCAGATTCGCCTTCGCTTTCTCTTGTCTCTTCTTTGGCTTGCGACAATCACTGCTCCGGTGCCCCTGAATGCCACAGTTGTAGCATTTTCTTGTGAACTTTTTGGCTATCTTTTTGCCTTTGTTGTTCACTCCCAACTTGCCTTTCTTTTTCTTTGTCGCCTTTGCGACATGAGCCTTTGCTTGACCAGAATATTGAGCAAACTTTTTCTCAGATCTGCGGTTGTCTTCTTCGATACACAATCGAACAATCAGATCTTCCAAAGACATCTCCTTTCGCTTATGCTTGAGATAGCTCCTGAATTCCCTCCACGAAAGAGGTAGCTTCTCAATCACAGCAGAAACAAGGAAAGATTCACTAAGGGGCATACCCTCTTCTTCCATTTCAGCCACTAACATCTGAAGTTCCTCAATCTGAGAAACAACAGTTTTGGAATCAATCATCTTAAAATCAAGAAATTTACCAATGATAAATTTCTTCGCACCAGCATCCTCTGTCATGTATTTTTTATCTAAAGCCTGCCATAAAGATTTTGCAGTCTTATAGGTACTATATAGTCCATACAGAGAATTATCGAGACAACTTAAAATATGACTCAACCAGACATAACCACTATATTTCCATGCTTCAGCCATCAAGCTATTCCGCATATTCACATTCTGATCCTCGACTGGTATCACCACTAGAGGATCCTCGGTCAGCATCTTGGCCAGCCCAGAGTTGTTAAAAAGAACAGCATCTTCTGCTGCCAACGTTTGAAGAAACTGCCTCCAAACTTCTCTGGTTTCTCAGTCTGTCCAACAGCCGGAACAGGAGCAGGAATGGCAGCGGGTGCAACTGGAACAGCATGGTTCACTTCCTCGGACGGACCAAGGTGCACGCCATTGAAGGAGTTTGAACTTTCGTTCTCCATTTCAGATTCTGTGGGATCCAATACAGAAACAGAACACGAAATCGATTAGTCTCGTACAAATAGACGTAGTAAACGCAACCAGAAAACCGAAACAGATTAAGTATATATATAAAGATCGTCTTAAGAATGTTAGAAACTGTAATCAGAACAAGTGTACAGTGTGCGATTGTGTAAATTGACGAAATACAATCAGAACCGAGGCGAGTCTAAGGACTCTGTCCTTAAGACGATTTGCTCCGGTACGAAGTACCCAACCAGAAACAACAAACGTCTCCCAGGATACAACGGCTACAGTTCATACAAAACGGCACAGCAACGTAAAGAACTCGGAGAACCTGTGGGATGCTCTGATTTCTTGAACTGGAAACGTAACAACAGTACAGTAGTATGCAAAAAATCGAAACAGTGCAGTAGTATGCAAAAATCGAAAAATGGAAGTAGGGAAAAGCAGTGAAAGCGCAGAGCTCTGGGAAGAAGGAGCCGTTTTATTTATAGGCGGGAAGGATTAGGCGGTTAATCTCGAGATTAAACCGCAGCCGTCGGATCAGACGGTTTTCATCCACAGCCGTTAGATCGTAAAGCGCAGCAGTTTTAAACGTAGACCGTCGGATGAAAAACTGCTGCCAGATACGATCTCAGCCGTTAGATCATGATCCATGTAGACTACGATCCACAGCCGTTAGATCTAGATGAAGAAACCGCTGCCAGATACGATCTCAGCCGTTAGATCATAATCCGTGTAGAACACGATCTACGTGTAGACTACGATCTACAGCCGTTAGATCATGCAACGGTTATGATCAGAAATATTTCAACTGGAAAAAGTAAAAGAAAATTTCTCCAAAAAAGATAAGAATCAGACGGACCCACGAACCCATGAGCCACGAGCCACGAGCCACGAGCCCAAGCCGGCCGGCCGGCGCGCGCGTGTGTGGTGAACCTTGCCTGAGCTGCGTCCTGACTCCGTCAAAAACTTCTTATGCCCAAGGGCACATTTTAGAAAGCTCCAACTTGAACTATATATGGTGGCCCTTTCATCTCAAATAGCCAATGTGGTATTCCACTTAAGGGTTGATGTGTTCACTCCTCAAGAGGCCACATCACCACTTTTCCAATTTCCTTCCAATTTTACTCCAACTTTGAGCATTAATTTCTCATTCACCCGGTATCAGAATCGAGTGATTCAAAAGCCTAAAGTCATCTACTTGTTACGTAGATAATGTAGAGATTATTTGCTTTCGTTTTTTATTAACGAACACTAATCATAATTAAGCTCAAAGTATGGTGGTTGTCAACTTTTGACAAACCCATTTACCCAAACTTTTCCAACTCACTTCAACTTCTCCAACAATTATCACTAAATTGACGTCGCAAATGGATCGAAGAAATGCAGTAAGCGACTAATTGACTTTACCTGCAAATAAGTCACAATCAATTAGGGACAAAGTAGGACAAAACTTGGGCCTCTAATTCATGTAATTCGGGTGACATTGAGCAGTGGATGATATTATGACCAGCTATCTCTTCAGCTTCCTGCCAATACGTTACATGACCTGCCTATGCTTTTTTGCAGGTTGTGTTTGGTCTCGCTAGTTTGTCCAAATTCGCTGCGTTTCTTATATTATGAAGTAGCAGAAATAGATTGACGCAATTTTTATCATCGGTCGTGTTGTAGATCAACTCGTTGGTTGATCGTCAACCGGTCTGACACACGAAAAAAATTTAATTAGTAAAAAATATCAAATCATGTTTGACGAGGCCGGAAATGTTCTTCGGGTGGATCAGAGATGATCCGGATAGTGTGACGTTAATCTTTTGTCTAAATCCGTCGCTGGAACCTGAGAAGGAAGAGAAATGTTAGAGGTCCCAGAACGCTGCCCCGGGAAAACCCTCCGATGCTTAAGTCGGTTTTGGGCATTTTAGCGTATAGCTAATGCTGGAATAAAGGCTGTATAAAATCCTTTGGGGGGTCGGCTGAGGTGTAGGCTGAGCCCGGATGAAGTCTCTCCGTCCCTTCCCTCCGACTCGGGCTTCTACTGTTGATGAAACCCTTGTTTTATAGTCGTTAAAGCTGAGAGCTGAGTGTCCCAAGGTGCCATTTCTGACTTGCATGTAGCAGCGTGGCAACTGGGGGGTTGCTGTGCTGGCAACTTTCCTTTACGTGGTTGACAGATGGAGATATAAGGCTACGATGTCTGGCAGTCTTCAACTGCATGAAGGCCACGTAACACCCCGTGTCAGGCTAAGGTTGAAGAATCGTATAATTTGATTCATTGGAAAAACTGTTTACAGAGTATGCATACATATAGACTTCTACAACAACCTTCCTAAGATAAAGAGATAAAGGCTATATCTACAATACTATCCACAACTACAATGCTATCCACAAAGTTAGTAAGATACTAACAACTATACAAACTAATATATCTAATAATATCTCCCAGTAATATCTATAATATCTTCCAATACTCCCCCTCAAGTTGGCGCATGAATGTTGAGAATGCCCAACTTGCTTAAAAATTGACGAAACTTGTCAGGACCAAGGGCTTTGGTGAGACCATCCGCTAATTGGCGGTGACCAGAAATTTTAGACGGACGAATGAGACCATGAAGATAGTGCTGTCGAACAAAATGACAATCGATCTCTATGTGTTTTGTGCGCTCATGAAAAACAGGATTCGCGACAATATGTAAAGCTGCTTGATTGTCACAATGAAGAGTGACTGGAGCGGTGATGGGGACGCTGAGATCACCAAGAAGCGTACGTAACCACACAATTTCACTGGCGACATGAGCCATAGCACGGTACTCTGCCTCTGCCGAAGAAGAGAAACAACCGGCTGCTTCTTAGATCGCCAAGAAATCAACGCAGAACCAAGAAAAACCATATACCCAGTGGTAGAGCGCCGGGTAAGGGAACACCCTGCCCAGTCAGCATCACAATATGCCTGAAGAGACAACGACGACACGGCATGAAAGAAGAGACCTTGTCCCGGGGCACGCTTAAGATAGCGCAGTAAATAGAAAACAGCATCTAAATGACATTTGTGTGGAGCATGCATGTGTTGACTGAGAGTGTTGACCGCAAAACAAATATCAGGATGAATGACTGTAAGATAAAGTAAGCGTCCAACAATACGACGATAAACGCAAGATCAGCTAAAAGAGGGTCCGAGGCCGAAAACATACCCTTTTGATCCATGGGAGTGGAAGTGGGACGACTACCAAGAAGACCACACTCGTTGATAATGTCGAGAACATACTTACGCTGATTTAAGACCATACCAGCAGGCGAACGAGCAACCTCAATCCCAAGAAAATATTTAAGAGGACCCAAATTTTTGATCTTAAACTTCTGATCAAGATAAGCTTTCAATGCTGAAATACGATTAAGATCATTACCAGCAACAATGACATCATCAACATAAATCAAAATAAAGACAACAGAATCCGAGACAGATAAAAGAAATAAGGATGGATCAACATGAGATTGCGTATAACCCAAATCAAGAGAGATGTAGTAAATTTAGCATACCAATTCTGAGACGCTTGACACAAGCCATACAATGACTTACATAACTTAAACACGTGATTCTCCCCCTTGCGAGAAAAACCCGGTGGAATGCGCATGTAAACATTCTCAGTGAGATCACCATTCAAAAACGTATTATTCACATCCAACTGATGAACATGCCAACGATGCACCATTGCGACTGCTAACAAACACCGAACATTCACAAGTTTGGCTACAGGGGCAAACGTTTCATGGAAATCAACACCCTCAACCTGTGTATATCCACGCGCCACTAAGCGAGCTTTATAACGCTCAACAGAACCATCAGGATTGTACTTGATTTTATAAACCCACTTGAAATCAATAGTACGTTTACCGGGAGGCAATGGGACAACTGTCCAAGTGTTATTGGCCTCAAGAGCTGCAATCTCACGTTGCATGGCCTCGCGCCAATGAGGGTGTTTAACCACCTGCTTAAAAGAAATTGGCTCATCGCCAGTAGTGATGGCCGCCACTAAACCATAATAAGAGGACGACAAGCCTGCATATGAAAGATAATCAGATAGAGGAAATACCGTGGAGTTCGCTGTAGGAGGGGGCGGCACAGTAGATGGTACAAGAGAATGAGGCAACTCTACATCAAAATCTGTAAGACGTCGAGACAAATGACGAGACCGCAAACTATGCGAAGGAGGACAAATATCTACAGAAGCCAGCGGCGAAGAACGAGCCGCTGGCTGAAGAGCATCGGATGGCTGAAAGGTCCCAGCCGAAGACTGCTGGGGTTCAACCGAAGGCTGCTGGGGTTCAGCCGAAGGCTGGACGAAGTCAGCTAAGGGCGGAAGGGACTCAGCCGAAGGCACCAAAGCTGTAGCAGGGGAAGTAGCCAGCTCCGGGACCGCCCATCCGGGCGAACTGGGATAAAGGGGCGCAACTGCGGAAGATGGAACAAACCGAGTAGACATGGAAAAAGGAAATATATGCTCATAGAAAACGACATCACGACTAACATAGATTTTGCGACTTGATAAATCAAAAATTTTGTAGCCTTTCTGAGAATGCGGATAACCAAGGAAAATACCAGGGGCAGAACGCGAAGCAAACTTATCATGCATGCCATGATAGGTATAAGCATAACATAAACAACCAAAGACACAGAGATGAACATAAGAAGGTAAGTGGCCCATTAAAACTTTATATGGTGTTTTATGCTTAAGAATAGTAGCAGGCATATGGTCAACAAGATAAACAGCAGTTAGAACACACTCCTCCCAAAAGGTGACAGGCAAATTAGCATGGAAACGAAGAGCACGCGCAACCTCTAAAAGATGTCGATTTTTACGCTCAACGACACCATTTTGTTGTGGAGTATAAACACAAGAAGTATGAGCATCAATCCCATGTTCAGCATAATAACCAAGAACTGTAGTACTAGCAAATTCTAACCCATTGTCACTACGAACCCGTTTGACAGGATGTCCGAACTGTGTGTGAACCCAACGAAGGAAATGCAACAAGAAATGACTAGTTTCAGATTTAGACTGCATTAAATAAACACAAGTGCTACGACTATAATCGCCAACAATAGTCAAAAAATAACGTGCACCAGATAAACTCGGTATTTTATAAGGCCCCCAAATGTCACAATGAATAAGATCAAATACTTGACTAGTGACACTAGTACGAACAGGAAATGGTAAACGAGTTTGTTTGGCCCGATTATAAGCATCACAAAACAAATCTTTATTTGAAACTACGATAGATGGAAGAAAACGAAATTTGGACAAAGCAAGATGACCCATGCGACGATGCCAAAGAGACTCATCAGACTTGATGGCTGCATGAACTGTGCCGATTGGATGCACCAGTAGACTGTAGAGACCATCATGCTTTCTACCCACTCCAATCAGCTTCCTCGAGGGTATCTCCTGCATAACACAAAAATCCGAGCCAAAAGTAAGTGAACAGCACAAATCTTTCACCAAACGACTAACGGAAATCAGATTAAAGACAAACTCTGGAACACCCAATACATCACGGAGAACTAAAGAGTCAGACAACTTGACAGTACCAACAGCACGAACGGCCACATGTGTACCATCCGGAATCTGAACAGTGGATGTTATGGTGTCATTAAGAATAGATGTAAACAAACATAAATCGTTGACAATATGATCATTAGCACCACTATCCAAAAGCCAATGAGATGACGAAGCTGATATGAAAGAAACAGTACCCGAATCCTTCTAACTGGCAGGCTGCAGGTTTAAGCCAAAAGTACCACCATTTAGATGCTCAACAAACTGCGCTAACTGATGTTGAGCAAGAGTGAGACCGGCGAATACGGGTGGCGCAGCTGACGGCTGAGGGGCAGACTCAGCCTGAGCCGCCAAGCCTTTTGCGACATCAACAGCAGTGGGTTTACCAGAACCTGCAGATAACTTACTTCGACAACCTCTATTCACATTCCAATCAGCAGGATATCCAATAATATCATAAGAAGTCTCACGAAAATGACCAACCTTACCACAATGACTGCAGCGAGGCCGCTCCCCCTTACCTCTGGATCGAAGGTTTCGGCCATCTGGGGTAGGCTGCCAGGCGGCGGCCATTGCAGCTGCCTCAAATTGAGGCAAAAGATTCTGAGCCACAGTGCGTTGCTTTTATTCCTGTGCGACAATAGCATACGCACGCCCGAGAGAGAGTAAAGGATCAATGCTTAAAATATGTGAACGTACCGTATTGAAAGCTTCATCCAATCCCATCAAGAAATCGAACACCATCTCCTTTTCACGAACCTTTTCCATAGCTTTAGATAAACCACACGTGCATAGTCCACAGGTGCAAATGGGTATCTCATCGAACGACTGAAGCTCTCCCAATAAGGCTTTAAGCCGTCCATAATAGACGGAGACGGCGGTCCGGTCTTGTCGAAGTGACACAATCGCACGTCGTAACTCATACACCCGAGCATCGACACCTTGGGTAAATCATTCCTCAAGATCGGCCCACACTTCTCTTGCAGAGTTCGCATAGGCAGCCGAACCCTGGAGATTTTTGGCCAAAGAATTTGACAGCCAAGCTAACACCAGTGCATTACACTGCTGCCAGATAGGATAATTAACCGAAGTAGTATCCGGACGACGAATAGTCCCATCAACAAAACCAGCTTTATTTTTAGAATGCAAAGCATTGACGAATGCTTTGCGCCAGACAAAATAGTTCTCACCATTTTCACCTAATGGCTGAGTAACGAAAAGAAGACCAGGATGATCAGACGGATGGAGATAGTAAGCGGATTTTGGATCAGTGGTGGTAAGTGGGATTTCGGCCATGGCGTGAAGGATGACGAAGAACAAAATAAAGCGGGAAAGAAAGAAACCGCTGGCAACAAAAAATAGGACCCAAAAACAGCAACAATTTGATCGACCACTGAGGGATGCAAATTTGATCGACTATGGGATACAAATTTGATCAACGACAAAATTCAAAAACGCGTTTGCTCAGATACCATGAAGAATCGTATAATTTGATTCATTGAATAAACTGTTTACAGAGTATGCGTACATATAGACTTCTACAACAACCTTCCTAAGATAAAGAGATAAAGGCTATATCTACAATACTATCCACAACTACAATGCTATCCACAAAGTTAGTAAGATACTAACAACTATACAAACTAATATATCTAATAATATCTTCCAATAATATCTATAATATCTTCCAATAAAGGTGTTAAGTTTGCGGTGCGGCAGGACTCTGCCTGGACGAATGGTGGCTGAGTAAAGCTGGCCGAGATCACTATGGCCGAAACCCATAGCCGAAACTCAACGGCTGAAGATCCCTGGCCGAGAACCAAAGGCCGAATTGAAAAGCTGATGCTTTAAATGATGACATGGGCCGAATTGCACAATGTTGAGGTGGCTTCATTAGCTTGCTGCTTTGCTTATGTCAATTGTTGTGCTGCACTCTATTTTTGGTCTTAGTTGAATTGGCGAAGCTCTTCTTTTGGCCGGGACTAATGAGGTGGGGCTGAGGCCTGGCCGAGACCCTTGTGGCCGGGCTGAGGCCTGGCCAGAGCAGCTTGGATTCGGTATTTTGGTCTTAAGTGTCAATCAACTGTCTGAGGGGGCCTTACGTTGACCGTTATTGACTAACTTAAACCTTGTCTTTATCCGAGCGGGTGGATTTGGGTCTCATCATTATGCCTCCAGATTAGTTTGGCCGAGGCGAATAGGAAGGGCAGACTAATCGATTCAGAGTATTTAATGTGTTGTTCTGTCGAGTTGACGTGTTGACGTCTATTTGGTGACGGTTCATTTGCATCCAAGGTTGCCGAGATCGTAGCTCGGAAGAAAACCCAAAAGACCAGAAAAGAAACAGTAGCTGAGATGCACTGTGGCCGTCCGTGGCCTGGCCGAGAACCAATGGCCGAGAATCAATGGCCGACTTCTGAAGCTCTTGAGAGGTGGAAAGAAGGGCAGCCATATCCAGAGCGTGCTGATTTCTCACAGCTTCAAGTTCATTCCGCCATTCATCTTCCTTCTTGTGAGAAGCCTCGATGCCAGCTTGTTCCAATTCGATAGATCGGAACTTTTCAACCTCAAAGTTCTCCTCAGCTCGATTTTTAGCCACCAAAGCCTCCCCAAGTTTAGCATTTGCTTCTTCAGCGGCCTTCTTTACTGAATTTAATTTCATCAAGAGCTTGTGTTTTCTCTTTCTCCAGAGATACCACTTTCTACTTGGCCTGCTTCAGATCTTCTTGGACAAGATTTAACTCACCTTGTAACTCGGATGGTTTTACTATGCGGCTTGGTTTTTTCAATTCAGGTGGTGTTGCAGTCTTTGGGGACTTGCGCTCAATAGTGGGCTTAGAAGCAACAGACCTTGAAGACCTTTCTGCTGAGAGGCGGGAGCTTTACAGGCCTGGCCCATACCCCCGGTCGCTGGGTTGAGGCCTAACCGACTTCTTACTCGCCGAGGTTAGGAATTTTGATGCTATACTCTTTCATTTAGAGCTTTTCATTTGTTTTTTTGAGCTAAGCTTCCCCACCTGTTCTGGCCGAGGCTTGAAGTTGGTTTTGTATTTGATAATTTATACATCTGCAGACAGTTTTTATAAAAATAAACTTTTTAAGCTCTAAAATGTAGAATAAACATGTTATTCTGCCGAGCTGAATCAAAGATAGATTACAAATAAGTCCTGCACTGCTTCAGTCGCGCTTTAATCTGAATGATGCTTAGTAATAATCTAAGCTTTTAACCCAAAGTTTTGCGCCTTGGTGCAATTCTGTCTAGTCCTGCTAGGTGCAAAGAGGTGCATGTACGCTGTCACGCTTTACCTCTGCCCCCTACATCGAAGGACTTATGAAACTTGTTCATATAAGTTTACCCTTTAGTGGGTTTTTGGCTCGGACCTGCCGAGGTCTTATGAGTCTACCCTTTAGCGGGTTTTTGCCTCGGACCTGCCGAGGTCTTATGAGTTTACCCTTTAGCGGGCTTTTGCCTCGGACCTGCCGAGGTCTTATGAGTTTACCCTTTAACGGGCTTTTACCTCGGACCTGCCGAGGTCTTACCGGTTTACCCTTTAACGGGCTTTTGTCTCGGACTTGTGAAGGTCTTATAGGGAAACCTGTCCCGTGAAGTGTTCGAGCTATGCTCGGATACCTTATTTTTGTTAGGGTGCTTTGACAGAACTTTTCTCATATGTGGGGATTAGACGGGCTGAGCCAGACAGAAGTCTGGATAAGATTGATCTTCGAATAGTATAATGCCGAGCTGAGCTGGGCCAGAGATCTGAGTAGAATAATTGGGGATGTCTTTATCCCGTTAACCGAGCAGGACCCTGCTCAGAATTCCTCAAATTTTGTCGGTGCCGGCCTAGCGATTTCTCGGCTCTTGGATTGGCGGGGAATGCATATTCGGCTTCACGACAGATTTACTTGACATTTCCTGCTGGTAGTACGTTCAACGAAGAGGATGTCTCTAATTACTTCAGTATCTATGGACCAGTGCAAGACGTGAGGATCCCATATCAGCAGAAGCCAATGTTCAAAAACAACAGACCCACGAGACCCTGACATCCGGTGTGCAATCTGAATCTTTTACAGGTAAGGACATCGAAAACAACCCGAAGACCGCACGCCGACTTAATAAAATATCGATGCTTCTTACCGACTTGAAGGCATCCGAGAAGTTAGCTGATGAGGTGCTGGTCAAAAAGATGCATAAAGATCTTGCTCTGTTATGGGTTGCAATTATTTAGTATTCATTCCTTGATTTCATCTGAGCCTTCTATTTTGTTGTGGCGTTTTACATTTGAGAATGCATGTGGTTGATCTCCTCAACAATTTTAAAGGGATGGCCGAGGAACTCAAACAGGAAAGGAGGAGGCGGGAGACCATTTGTGTATCCTGAGACCGCGAAGCTGATTCTGGCAAAGGGTAATCCACATTTTGTGTGCGATTCTCGGGTGCATGTGAATCCTTATAAAGAGAAGGGAAAAGTCCCTGTTCAGAAGCAACATCAACAGCATTTAGAACGAGGAGAGTCTTCGGGCTATTTGAGTTCTCCGGGACTTGAATCGGAGGTTCAGGCCTTTCCTCTAGCGCCACTTGACGAGGCCGGAATTGCTCATCGGGTGGATCAGAGATAATCCGGATAGTGTGCCGTTAATCTTCCGTCTAAGTCCGTCACTGGAACCTGAGAATGAAGAGAAACGTTAGAGGTCCCAGTGCGCTGCCCCATGAAAACCCTCCGACGCTTAAGTCAGTTCTGGGCATTTTAGCATATAGCTAATGCTGGAATAAAGGCTGTATAAAACCCTTTGGGGGGTCGGCTGAGGTGTAGGCCGAGCCCGGATGAAGTCTCTGCATCCCTTCCCTCTGACTTGGGCGTCTACTGTTGATGAAGCCCTTGTTTTATAGTCGTTAAAGCTGAGAGCTGAGTGTCCAAATGTGTCACTTCTGACTTACATGATAGCCGCGTGGCAACTGGGGGGTTGCTGTGCTGGCAACATTCCCTTACGTGGTTGACAGATGGAGATATAAGGCTGCGATGTCTGACAGTCTTCGACTGCATGAAGGCCACGTAACACCCCATGTCAGGCTAAGGTGTTAAGTTTGCGATGCGACAGGACTCTGCTTGGGCAAATGGTGGCTGAGTAAAGCTAGTCGAGATCACTATGGTCGAAACCCATAGCCGAGACTCAACGGCTGAAGACCCCTGGCCGAGAACCAAAGGCCGAATTGCAAAGCTGATGCTTTAAATGATGACATGGGCCGAATTGCACAATGCTGAGGTGGCTTCATTAGCTTGCTGCTTGGCTTATGTAATTGTTGTGCTGCACTCTATTTTTGGTCTCAGTTGAATTTGCGAAGCTCTTCTTTTGGCCGGGACTAATGAGGCCGAGCTTCTTTTGGCCCGGACTAATGAGGCCGGGCTGAGGCCTGGCCGAGACCATTGTGGCTGGGCTGAGGTCTGGCAAGGGCAGCTTGGATTCGGTATTTTGGTCTTAAGTGACAGCCAACTGTCCGAAGTGGCCTACATTGACTGTTATTGACTAATTTGAACATTGTCTTTATCCGAACAGGTGGATTTGGGTCTCATCAACATTGAAAAATAATAAAGATATACGCAAGTGTGAACAAATATAGAAAGATCAAATTGATTTAATAATTTTGACGACATCGACGACTAACCATAGAAAGTTGACATTTATGGATACGGGAGGGAACTCCTAAACAAACATTTTATGACCAGTATATGCATTTTTTTTGTTTAGTTCATATAGAAACAGTAGATGAGAGGCTTTGTCACACCAAAATCAACTCTCTACATTTGTATGTAAAGAAAATGCAGCCTCCAATTACATTTCTTTTCTTCTGTGAAATCAATAGATAAAATTCTGCAATATATCTGATATTATTGGCCTCTCTTATTGCTTCACGTTCTGATACAGATCATACCCCCCGAAGTTGTCTCTAATCTGAAGGCTAAGATTGATGAGAAAATTGAGCAAGTGCTAGATTTAGAACCCATGTGTTAAAATATCCGATTCGTTTTTCCACGAAAACACACAGCGATTAGTGTTGCGTGTCATGTTCCTCTTATTGTTCTCGTCATATCTGAAGAAATGCAAATTTTATGATAATCAATAAGTAACTATTAACCATTTATCAACCAATAAAATAAAAATTAATTGGATATAACAGTGATTAATGTGCAAAACAGAGGATCCGTTTTCAATTATTATGTTTTTTTGTTGATAGTTGAGTAACTAATGACACTTACTCAATGATCACGGTAAAATTTAAAATTTGTCCTTAAGAAAAGTAACTTTAAAAGCAACAATAAAGAGAAATCGAGGAATGACCTTAAAGGAATGGACAATTACCACTTTGACAAATTATTTCTCAGAGGCCTTCTATTTCAAGATCCGGCCTTATATCTCAATGTAAATGTGAAGTAAAGTGAAAAGCAGATATTGGGTCTAAAGTTTGTGGATATTCCAATTACTTTTGATAGAAAATATATTTTTCAATTTTAATTAAAAACTGAAAGAGGTGAAAAGGACGGATGTGAAAACAGTTCTGTAAGTTCTGGGGCGAGTTGATAAAATTATCATTAACATGTTCACCAAAATTATACCCGGCGCACTGGAATCTTTATAAACAAATGCGGATAACGACCTGGACAATACAACGGCGTGCCCTCCACATCGATATAAAATAGTTGTTAGGATATTAAAACTGTTATACCTCGAAATTTTCGAACTAATTGTTACACGTTAATTGAAAATGAGTATAGTCGTTGGGTGTGATGACCTTTTTGAGACTAAGTAAACGATATCGTATCAATTATGTCCAAATGATTTGGTAATTAACTATAGGTATATATATATATATATATATATATATATATATATATATATATATACATATATATAGAAATATATTGTTATAGAAAATCAATCAACAATAAAGGAAAAGTAAATGAAAAATAATAATAATAATAATAATAATAATAATAATAATAATAATAATAATAATAATAATAATAATAATAATAATAATAATAAGAAGAAGAAGAAGAAGAATACTAGAAAATTAAAGGATGCCGTGGATGGAAAAAGAAAAAAAAAGAAAAGAAATATTAAAAAAACAAATAGAATAAGAAGAGGATAAGAATAAACAAAAATTTTAAAAAAAAAGAAAAGAAATCAATCAACGTGGATAATGGCAAAAATTTAATAAAGGCAATAGTGGAGGGGCAACTGACGGGGGGAATGAAAAAATAAATAAATAAAAAGAGTAAAACCATGGGGATCAGCGACCATAAGGGAGAAAGAGAGGAAAAGAGAAGAAGAAGGGAAGGAAAAGAAGAAGCCGGGTGTCTCAATCTACGCGCTAGTCCGTATACTTCTGTAAATAATCTACAATCGAGGTAGGTTCCCTTTTCTTCCTCCAATTGGTACAAATTCAAGCATGCTTTGGTGATATATTACGTGTTTATTGTTTCTAATTGTTGAAATCTATACTATGTTGATTGATCTCTGAAAAGCATGAGTTTTGATTACTGTGGAATGCGTTTGATTACTGCGTTTGATGACTATGGAATGCGTATCTGTTTTGCGTGGACTGGATTTGATTTTAGGGAAAAATTTGATAATCAAAATAATAAAACTGCTTTGGTTTTGATTTTAGGGAAAAATTTTATAATCAAAATAGTATAAGCTTTGCGCATGCCTTTTGAGTTTGTGGAATACTGCGCAGAAGTCTATGCAATGCGTGCTCTGCGTCTATCGGATTTGATGTTAGGGATGAATTTGATATCAAAAGAATTTCTAGGATTTATTTTATTAATGTTATTTAATTGATTAAAAATAGTATTAAACATAGGAAAAATATAAGTAAATATCAAAAAATCATAAATAAATTCCAAAAATTATAAAATAATGAAATTAAATGATTTTCATCAAATTTCTGTGTAGCGGACCGATTGTGCGCAGGTCTAACTCATTTACTTAATATATATAAAATAAAATAAAATAAAATAATCTACTGAGCCGACCGTGGCCCGGGCCGAATGGCCAATGGACCGGGCCCCAGTTGGCTGGCCCAATTAAACGAAAAAAATAATAATAAAAATAATATAATTCTGAATTTCTGAAAATTCTATAAATGTTATTTAATTAATTTTAAATAGTAATAATTATAGGGAAAATATAAACAAAATCGGAAAATTATATATAAATTCCAGAAATTATAAAATGCTGAGATTAAATTATTTTTACTAAAGTTTATTAATTGTGATAATGCATTTAAATTGGATAATTGGGTAATAAATAGAAATAAATTAGGAAAAAATGAGAACAAATATAGAAAATGCACAATAAATGTATACAAGCCATGAAAAAATAGGTTTAACGTCAAACAACATTAAATCATTACTCATATAATAAATGAACCTAGATTTGAGCGCTGGAGGATGGTGAGGATGGGACAGGGGCCTCAGACGATCTTTAAATGAACTTAGATTTGAGTGCCGGAGGATGGTGAGGATGGGCCAGGGGCCTCAGGCGATTGTGTTTTTGCATTCATGGCACATGCATTGCATTGATGGCGGGTCGTGAAGTACGCGTCACGGGCGCTTAGGATGGTGTACAGTGGCAGGGCCATGACACTCAGGATGGTGTGCGGTGGCGCGGCCACACACACTCAGTATGGTAACTGTGGGGTGTACGACCTGCAGCCACTCAGTAGGACCCGGGTTCATGCATTGCACGATAGAGATATCGGCATTTTGTGTGGCATGATTTTGTTGCGTGTGACATGCATAGTAGGACATGCATCACGATGTTGCGCATTCTTTATCTGGAGTGAATTACTTTCCGCAGTCCTTCATATGCTTATGTGATATCATGTTTTATGTGTTATGTGTTATATCATTTTAGTATACTAGTCTTGTACTAGTTGGAGGCAGGTGCCTACTGGGTGATTTTATGTCACTCACCCCTACTCTCTCCCCCCCACCAGGTGAGAACGAAGAAGCGTACGACTATATCTTTGCTTAGGACGGGACTGACACATTAGTATGGGCAGACTGATGGTCGCACCTAGGATACGAAGAGACCTTGCGGCTATCTGTGGATATTTTATTGGGATTATATGAGACACTACCTTGCATTAAATGATAGATAGTAGGTGCTAGTACTCTTTCCAAAAGTCGGTACATTATTGTATTGAGGATTTTCTTTTATCAGAGAACTTTAAGTTATTGTATTTCGTTTCCACGCGAAAAATTTCTACGTCTTTTCGGACATGTTGGAAATTGATTCGACGCTTTGTATTCTCCTTAGTGAGATGCGGCGGGCATACCGTTCTCGATGCTAGGGTTCGGGAGCGGGGCGCTACATAAACTCTGCAATATTCTTATTTTTGACAAGTTGGAGGAGGAACTCATAAGATTGCTGTTCAGTGATCTTGAGGTCATGAGTTCGAACTGCAGAAATAGCCTCTTGCACAAAGTGTAGGAAAAAGCAACGTACATCAGACCACAAAGCGATCCGGCTCCTCTTCAGACCCTGCATAAAAGCTAAAGTCTAGTGCATCGGAAACGTTTTTTTACCTAGTTGATGAAGTCAGATTTTCACCAAGTGTCAAAGATGATCCGAGTAGGTTACGCCGTTAACTTCCCGTTACCTTACTGTGTATAGTCCCGTCTGCTGACCTGCGCAGATAAAAATGTTAGAGGACCCAGGGGCTAAGGCCCAGGGTAAAACCTTCCGATGCTCAAGTCAGTTTGGGCCATTTATGAAGAAAGTTTATATGCTTGAAGAATAAGTTTTCGTAGGTTCTGGGTAAAACCTGGTAATTTTTTCTTTTACAGTGAGGAAGATGATCAAAGTTTTTTATTGGATTTTGACTTGTCCTTTCTCTCTTGTTTTCTGCCTTTTATGTGTCTATCCTGTCCAATGCATGTGCAAAGGTGCAGAGGAAGTGACACGTGGCGAGGCAACAATGATGACTCTTGTTTCTGCATGCCTGCCGTATGGCATTATGCTTTGCTGGGTTGAGCTATATTTGACACCTGGCCCAGAGTCTAACCTGGCAAAGTTACCTGGGGTAAACTTCAGGGGTGGTTGAGGCCAAGGCCGAATTTGACTCCTTGGGAGGATTATAAGTTGCGCGTCCATGTTGCTGACCAGAAATGAGCATCTTACGGAGCAAAGGTGCCCATGGCCGAGGTGCACATAGCCGAGGTGCACATAGACTTTCTGTCAATTTGACCGTTTGCTGCCTGGCGAAAGTAGTAGTTGTCGTATTTAGCAGCTGAGCTCTGGGCTCATCACTAGTGCTTGTTTGACATTAACCTTGTCGGAGCCAATTTCAATGTAAGTATTCTTAGTAATGTTTCCGAGTGTCTTCTAATATCGCAAGAAAAGTAATTGTAAAAGAAAAAAAGGAAAAAATAAAAATATTCACAGAGCACCTTGTAAAAAAGGGTGACGATTAACTTTTCCCCTTTGTGAATTATTAAACCACTTTAGAGACCCTTCAGTTTAATATTCGACTTTTTCAACTTTTTAATTTTAGACTAAAGTTTAATACTCAACATTTTCATCTTTTTAGTTTTTAGACAAAAATGAAAGGTAGATATTTTGTCTGAAATTTACGAATATTCCGTCAACTTTTCATGGAGAATCTGTTTATCTATTTTAATTTGAAACCATTAAAGGCGAAATGCTCGGGTTACAAATGACAGGGTTGAAGGGCACTAAACAATATGACAAATTTTAATATTGTTAATGGGTAAATTATAGTAGTTATTCGTCAACTTTATATAAAACATAATAATATAGGTAGACTATATTGTTTTGCACATTCATCAATATCACATGTTAATATTCTCAATATTATTAGTTAATAAATGTAGCGACCCGTCCCGAGCCCTAGTACTCAAAACGACTCACCCGCCGTATCTCACTAAGGAGAATATAAGGCGTCGATACAATTCAATAACACGTCATCACAATAACGTAAATCGATGTCAGCGGAAGTCATAAACTAAAAATCCTCGATAAAATAACCATCATCATTAAACAATGTCTAAGGAATTCTAAATCGATACAATGGTCAAATGTATATAAACACTAATCTCCAAAATGCATAAACCTCGAATATCGAAATAACTGCCTCAACTAAATCCTCGAAAGTCTCATCCGAATATCCTCAGTCTCGAGATCTCCAGTCCCGATCTTCCAGGGTCTGCGAACTCCTGTGTAAGCATACCCTACTTCTCATGCCTGCAAGACTGGTGAGTGGTGGTGTGAGCCGAAATCAACGGGCTCAGTAAGCAACCTACAAATACTTGTTATAGAAACCATATATACAGAAGCAAATACAAATAACCTTTATAGTTATCATACATGTCCTTACTCCACAAATAATTTCACTTAAATATCTTAACAGTTAACACTTCAAAAACACAAAATAAATAATTCATCAGCTCAATCTCATTTACCGTGATGCATGCTCTTCTCAAATATGACATACAAAACAAACAAATAATCACATAACAAAGAAGAGAACAATACATACCCATGAAGCAGATAAACAGCGGAAGGTAAGTCACTCATCATAGTAATGCGCACTTTCATGATGCATGCCCCTCTCTACGTGTCACGCACAACAAAAGACATATCATTCACGATGCACATATCTCTACCGTGCAATGCATGTCCCGGGTCCTAAATCCACCGTCGTGGTCTCTAGCCACCACTTTCCGTTTGGACACCCCCGTTCTATAGACGCGGCATGTCTCATGACACCCATGCCCTATAGACACAGTATATCATCCCAGTACCCACGCCCTATAGACGCAGAATACCTCATGCAAATGCACGTACCATGAATGCAAATGCATATCATATGTAATCTGGTGTATCCATACTCATACATATGCTCGCGCCCATACACGTGCATATATACGTGTATGTATACCCACACACATCCATATACATATACAATACGCATTGAAATCGTACAACCCTACATACACCCAGTTTACATACATGTCTCACATATACACACAACTCACATATAGAGAAAATCCAATTACAGATATGCAACAAACAACACACTAATGCATGATAAACATAACAAGCACAAATAGACCATTTACCTCTGATGCATGACAACATAACGAGCACATATAGACCACTTACCTGACCACAAGCGCTGTATATTGCTTAGAACCGCCACGGCTCAGCCACCTCCTGCCGCAATAGCAACCAGTCTCTGCCATGTTTGTTTGGAACCAAACTGTAGCGCCCGCTCCCGAACCCTAGCATCGGAAACAGTACGTCCGCCGTATCTCACTATGGAGAATACAAAGTGTCGAATAGATTTCCAACATATCCGAAAAGACGTAGAATTTTTTTTTGCGCGGAAACGAAATACTATTCATTAAATTCCATGAATAAAAAGGAAATGTCTTAGCAAAACACTAAACCAATACTAACAATAACATAAATGTGCCAACTGTCTAATCAAGGTAATGACGAATGAAATCCCAATAAACTAATAACAAATGTCCGCAAGGTCGTCCCGTGTCCTAAATGCGGCCATCAATCTGCCCACTCCACCGTGTCAGCCCCGTCCTCAACAAACACATAATCAAAGACCTCTTCTTGCTCACCTGGAGGGGGGGGAAGTAGGGGTGAGTGATGGGGAAATCACTCAGTAGACACCTGCCTCCAACTAGTATATGACGCACATACCAGAATGATATGACACATAGCACACAAAACATGATAGCACATAAGCATACAAAAGATTGCGGAAAAGTAATTCACTCCAAATAAAGAATGCGCAGCTTTATGATGCATGTCCAGTTATGCATGTCACACGTAACAAAGTCATGTCACACTGAATGCCGATATCTCCACCATGCAATGCATGAACCCGGGTCCTAACTGAGTGGCTATAGGTCGTACCCACCGACAGTCACCATACTGAGTGTGCGTGGCCCTGCCACCATACACCATACTGAGTGTGCCTGGCCCTGCCACCGTACACCATACTAAGCGCCCGTGACCCGTTCGTCACGACCCATCATAAATGCAATGCACGTGCCATGAATGCAAATAACACAATCGCCTGAGGCCCCTAGCCCATCCTCACCATCCTCCGGCACTCAAATCTAGGTGCATTTATTATCCGAATAATGATTTATCGTCGTTCGGAGTCAAATCTATTTTTTCATGGCTTGTATACATTTATTGTGTATTTTCTATATTTTCCCTCATTTTTCCCTAATTTGTTTCTATTTATTCCCTAATTATCCGAATTAAATTAATTATCACAATTATTTAAATTTAGTGAAAATTATTTACTTTTTACATTTTATAGGTTCTGGAATTTATTTATAATTTTCTGATATTTATTTATAATTTTTCCATAATTATTACTAATTTAAGTTAAACAAAAACTATTTATCTAATTTCAGAAATTCCAGGAAATAATTAATATTAACAATTTGGGCTGGCCCTGTTCCGCCAGCCCTGGCCCGCCTTCCTCAGGTCCGGTCCGAAAACGGACTGGCCTGCGCCAGTCTTTTTTTTAACTCACTCGCGTAAATGGGCCGGCTGATGTCTTGCCCGGTCCGCTGGCCATCCGGCCCGGTCCGTTACCAGCCTCCCTTTTTTTATTAAACCAGTTAAATGGGCTGGCTCTGCTGCAGCCAGCCAGCGGCCCATCAGGGGCTGGCCTGGTCTGCTGGCAGGCCGGCCCTATCATTGTTTTCATTATTTTTTTTTTAAAATTCCAGGCAACACGTTCAGCAGCCTCCCCGATCCAAGCGCGCGTGCAGTCCACGCGCTGCCACTCCGGCGGCACGTGAGGTGCTCCGGCGGCTGTTTTTCGACCCCGATCTATATTCCCACCTATTTCCAATCTATAGGAACCTATACTGAGGCCAAAACAAAAATTAAAACTCCTAATCATGTCCAAAAGTGTGATAATTTTGATTATCAAATTTTTCCCTAAAATCAAATCGAAGCAACGCAAAACAAGTAGATGCATTCGGTAGACTCCAAAATAGCAAGACTTTCATAGATGCAACAACGTGATATAGTTATCAACAATCAAACAACAAAAACACATAATCTACCATTAAAGCATGCTTGACTTATACCAATTTGGAGGGGGAAAAGGAACCTACCTGGATTGGTGACAAACTATGCGCCTTGGCTTCTCCTTCTCTCTTTCTCCCTTTTCCTTTTCCTTAGCGCCGCTGCCAACCCCTCCCTTCTATCTCTTTTTTTTTCTTTATTTTTTTTCAGCAATTTTCTTGCTCTCTTTCTTTTCCTTTTGGTAACTGACCCCCTACCCCTTTTTTCCCCATTTAACGTGGATGCAGCGAGATTTTGGGGGAATTAGTTTCCCCCATTATCTCCTTTCCATTATATTTTTTATTCTTTTTTAATCCTTTAACTTTTCCTTAATTATTATTATTATTTTCTTCTTTTTAATCCCATTTATTTATTTATTTCATTATTTATTTATATCATCTTTTCTTCGGTTATAACATCCTACCCATCTAACAAAAAGTTTTGTCCTTGAAACTTGCTGTAACTTAATCGTAGAGGCCGAAAAGATTCAACGTACCTTAATTGAAGAGCTCAGGGTAGCGTTCGCGCATCTGGTCCTCCAGCTCCCAAGTTGCTTCATTCTCTCTGTGATTGCTCCATTGCACCTTGACGTATGGAATGATTCTTCTCCTCAGTACCTGGTCTTTGCGGTCTATGATCTGAATAGGAGTCTCTTCGTATGATGTGTCTGGTCTGATTCTCAAAGGTGGTGCGTTCAGTACATGACTTGGATCTGGGACGTACCTTCTCAGCTGTGATACATGGAATACATTATGCACTTGGGCTAGCGATGGAGGTAACGCTAATCGATAAGCTAACGAACCAACCCTTTCGAGCACCTCAAAAGGGCCAATATACCGAGGCCTCAGCTTACCTTTCAGACCAAATCTCGCAACACCCTTCAGAGGCGATACCTTGAGATAAACCTTTTCCCCTACATCAAACTCCAACAGACGTCTCTTCGAGTCAGTCCAGCAATTACTTCTATCCTGAGCAACCTTAAGCCTTTCCCGAATCAACTTAATCTTTTCCTTGGTTTGCTCAACCAGCTCTGGACCAGTAACAGCGCGATCTCCAACTTCATCCCAAAGAATAGGGGATCTGCACTTACGCTTATAAAGCACCTCAAATGGTGCCATGCCGATGGCGCTGTGATGACTGTTGTTGTAGGAGAACTCAACCAATTTGATCATACCGTCCCAATTCCCCTTGAAATCGATGGCGCAAGCTCTCAACATATCCTCCAACGTCTGTATGGTTCTCACTGATTGCCCATCCGTCTGCGGGTGAAACGCAGTACTCAAACATAACTCGGTCCCCATTCTCCTCTGACATGCTGACCAGAATCTGGATGTAAATTTCGAGTCACGATCGGAGACAATACTGACTGGGACGCCATGTAGACTGATGATGTTGTCGATATAGAGTGTAACCAATCTCTCCAGAGTCACATCATTTGGCACTGGTAGGAAGTGAGCAGACTTAGTCAATCTATCCACAATCACCCAGATCATATCATTACCATTTCTCGTTCTCGAAAGACCCATCACAAAATCCATCGCCACATATTCCCACTTCCATTCCAGGATCTCTAATGGCATCAACAAACCCCCTAGTCTTTGGTGTTCCGCCTTGACATGCTGACATACTAGGCACCTCTCAACAAACTCAGCTATATGTCTCTTCATACCGCTCCACCAGTAATGCTTCTTCAGGTCATTATACATTTTTGTAGTACCCAGGTGAATAGACATCTTCGAGTTGTGCGCCTCTTTCAGTACTGCTCTTCTGAGATCCTCATCCTCCGGAACACACAGCCTCCCTTGAAACCACATACCGCCGTCGTCATGGATCTGAAAACCATCAACTTGACTAATCATCATCCTCTCTCGAATCTCACTAAGTGCTACATCTCCCTTCTGCGCCTCTTTGATCTGCTCGATCAAAGATGGAGTGATAATCAACGCCGCTAGGACATTAGCTGTGGAGTCCACAATGTCAAGGTCTAACTCTGCCATATCCCTTTCCAACGGCGTCTGTCTGGCATGGCTAGACTTCCTACTCAGAGCATCCGCAACTCGGTTTGCTTTCCCCGGATGGTAGCTAATAGTTAAATCGTAGTCCTTCAACAACTCAAGCCATCTCCTCTGACGCATGTTTAGCTCCTTTTGTGTGAATAAATACTTCAAACTCTTATGATCAGTAAAAACTTCACACTTCACCCCATACAGATAGTGGCGCCAAATCTTTAGCGCGAATACCACCGCTGCCAACTCCAGATCATGCGTCGGGTAATTCTTCTCATAAGGCTTCAGTTGGTGGGAAGCATAGGCAATGACTCTGCCGTTTTGCATTAGGACACATCCTGCAAGGAAACAGTTAGGCCACAGTTGTGATGCGTATAAAATCAACTTTGACGTTGTATACATTACCTAGTCCGCTCTTCGATGCGTCACTGTATATGGCAAATCCTTCAGAGCCTGAGGGTTGAGCAAGTATGGGGGCCGTCGTCAGTCGTCTCTTAAGTTCTGCAAAGCTCTACTCGCATTCAGCGGTCCATACAAACTTTGACTTTTTCTGTGTCAATCTGCTCAAGGGCACCGCTATCGATGAGAATCCCTCAACGAACTTCCTATAGTAACTCGACAAACCTAGAAAGCTCCTCACTTCAGTCACATTAGTCGGTCTAGGCCATTCGATAATAGCCTCAATCTTCTTGGGATCTACAGAAATTCCCTCTTCCGAAACCACATGTCCCAAGAAAGCAACGCTCTTCAGCCAAAATTCGCACTTACTAAACTTAGCATACAGCTTCTTCTGCCTGAGAATCTCCAGAACCTCCTTCAAATGTTTTTCGTGCGACTCCTCGTCCGAAGAATAGATTAGAATATCATCAATAAAGACCACCACGAACTTATCAAGCTGATCTCTGAACACCATATTCATCAAATCCATGAAGGATGCGGGAGCATTAGTCAGTCCAAACGGCATTACCAAAAACTCGTAATGCCCATATCTGGTGCGAAAGGCAATCTTTGCTACAACTTCGGCTTTAATCCTCAGCTGATGATATCCGGATCGAAGATCGATCTTAGAGAATACCTTAGCACCCTGAAGAATGCCAAAACTCAGGGATCATTTGGAAATTCCAATAATATCAATTACAAGTTACAATGATTAAAGGATACCTTTAGTTGGTCAAAGAGGTCCTCGATCCGAGGTAGAGGATACTTGTTCTTGATAGTGATCTTGTTAATCTCCCGATAATCAATACAAAGCCTCATACTGCCGTCCTTCTTCTTTGCGAACAAGACCGGAGCTCCCCAGGGTGAGACGCTAGGTCGAATGAACTTCCGGTCCAGTAGCTCCTGCAATTGTTCTTTCAGCTCCTTCAGCTCAGCCGGAGCCATCCTGTACGGTGCCTTCGATATCGGCTCAGCACCGGGCAGTAAATTAATCTCAAATTCCACCTCCCGACTAGGAGGTAGTCCTGGCAACTCATCGGGAAATATGTCTTTGTACTCATTCACCACTGGTATCGAATCTATCAAGGGTACCTCTTTTTCTGCACCAATAGCATATACAAGAAAACCTGGATTACCTTTTCTCAATGCCCTGTGCACCTACGCTGCACTCATGTAGATCTTCTTAAGCGCCTTATGTAACTTGACATCCCCATGAAAGATGGTTTCCTGCTTACTCTGCGTCTGCATGCGGACCTGCCTCTGACGACAATCGATCGTGGCCTCATGCTTAGCCAGAAAGTCCATGCCCAGAATAACATCAAAATCTTGCATCTGGATCGGGATCAAAGTCGCAGTGAATTCCAGCTCATTAATCTCCAACGAACAATCCTTGTATTGATGGTATGATACAAACACTTGATCACCGGCGGTTTGGACGCGGTAAGGAATCTCGACCCATTCCGGTGGAATATTCAAACTCTTTATGAACCTCCTGGCGATGAATGAGTGGCTGGCACCACTATCGAATAGTACATAGGCTGGAACCTTGTTAATCAATATCTCACCTAACATGTGCAGGATTAGACATATAACACGTAACCACAATAAAGGAAGTATTAAAAGCAAACTGGGATTTGTAACACATAATTAGATGTACCTGCTACGACGTCGCCAGCCTCCTCGACGTCGGCGTGTGTCATAATATGCACTCGGGCATTAGTCTTTGGCCTCCCCTTCTGCTGTGTCTGGCCCTGCTGTGGGGGTGGGGCCTGTCTCTGTGCGGGGCAGTCTCTGGCGACGTGTCCTGGGGCGCCGCACCTGTAGACACATCTCTGGTCCTCTAGCACTGACCCGGATGGAAACGCCCACAATGGACACATGGTGTAGTGGGTGCCACCGTCCTCACTGGCTGTGCATCAGTCAATATAGGTCCCCCGATGGTAAGTGACTGAGTAAACTGCCTCTGCTGCTGAGATGGCCGAAACGAGCTTCCTGGCTGTTGGCAGCGGGGTACCTTCAGCCATCTTCCTGATCTCCCAGGACGATACTCCTCTCGTGGTCGCTTCGTCCGGTCGTCTGATGCGCCCTTCCTGAGGTCACTCTCAACATCCCGGCATACTTCAAGTAGCTCCTCAAAGGTCTTCGGTCTGGCGCAAATAATCAATGACTGAATGCGAGGACTCAGTCCAGTCTTGAATTTGGACATCTTTGCCTTCTCGTTATCCATAACAAAAGGCATATATCTCCATAGGGCATGAAATCTCTCCGAATACTGGTCCACGGTCATGGACCCCTGAGTAAGTAGCTGGAACTCAGTCATCCTCCTCTGGATGGCACTCTCCGGAACGTAGTGTTTCTGATACTCTTCTCGAAACTGAGCCCAAGTCAACGGTGGAGTCAACCGGCGCTGCACGCTAAGCCACCATTCCCTCGCATCACCCTCAAGAAATGAAACGACCACCTCTGCCTTCAGGTCATCGGGAACCTACAATAACCTCAACTGTTCGGTCACATTCTGGAGCCAGATATCGACCTCCTCTGGCAAACATCGGTATTCGGGAATGTTGCATCTCTCTATAAAAGAATCGAAGTCCTGGGGGGGGGGGGGGTGGTGGTGGTGGCTGCTGCTGCTGTTGCTCCTGCTGCTGCTCCAGCTGCTGCTGCAGGTGAGTCATTTGTACCTGCTGCTGAGCCACCAAGGTAGTTAGGGTGGCTAGGGTATCAGTAAGAACTTGGGGGATGGCCCCCTGACCCTGATGGTCATCACTGTCGTGCCCTCCATTACCTGCTGGCTCACGTCTTGGAGGCATTTTCCTGAAGTTCAAGTTCATTAAAAAAATAATGGGTAGGTTAGTCAAAATAAAGTAATTAGTTGGTCGCGGGTTAAAACGGTAATTAACAAGAAAAGCTCACCATCGGCACACACCTCCCTTAACCTGATCATAACTTAGGTCTACTTCATTTATTAGGGTTATACTTGTCGTTTCTAGGAGAAGATCATAGCTTATGTCTAGGTGATCTAGTTAATCCTGCGTTTCCGAGGCGGATCTGAAGCCTCGGCTCTGATACCACCTGTAGCGCCCGCTCCCGAACCCTAGCATCGAAAACAGTACGTCCACCGTATCTCACTGTGGAGAATACAAAGCGTCGAATCGATTTTCAACATATCCAAAAAGACGTAGAAATTTTTTTTGCGCGGAAACGAAATACTATTCATTAAATTCCATGAATAAAAAGGAAATGTCTTAGCAAAACACTAAACCAATACTAATAATAACATAAATGTGCCAACTGTCTAATCAGGGTAATGACGAATGAAATCCCAATAAACTAATAACAAATGTCCGCAAGGTCATCCCGTGTCCTAAATGCGGCCATCAATCTGCCCACTCCACCGTGTCAGCCTCGTCCTCAACAAAGACATAATCAAAGACCTCTTCTTGCTCACCTGGAGGGGGGGAAGTAGGGGTGAGTGATGGGGAAATCACTCAGTAGACACCTGCCTCCAACTAGTATATGACGCACATACCAGAATGATATGACACATAGCACACAAAACATGATAGCACATAAGCATACAAAAGATTGCGGAAAAGTAATTCACTCCAAATAAAGAATGCGCAGCTTTATGATGCATGTCCAGTTATGCATGTCACACGCAACAAAGTCATGTCACACTGAATGCCGATATCTCCACCGTGTAATGCATGAACCCGAGTCCTAACTGAGTGGCTGTAGGTCGTACCCACCCACAGTCACCATACTGAGTGTGCGTGGCCCTGCCACCGTACGCCATACTGAGTGTGCGTGGCCTTGCCACCGTACACCATACTGAGCGCTTGTGACCTGTTCGTCACGACCCACCATAAATGCAATGCACGTGCCATGAATGCAAATAACACAATCGCCTGAGGCCCCTGACCTATCCTCACCATCTTCCGGCACTCAAATCTAGGTGCATTTATTATCCGAATAATGATTTATCATCGTTCAGAGTGAAATCTATTTTTCCATGGCTTGTATACATTTATTGCGCATTTTCTATATTTTTCCTCATTTTTCCCTAATTAACCGAATTAAATTAATTATCAGAATTACTGAAATAGTGAAAATAATTTACTTTTTACATTTTATAGGTTCTGGAATTTATTTATAATTTTCTGATATTTATTTATAATTTTTCCATAATTATTACTAATTTAAGTTAAACAAATACTATTTATCTAATTTCAAAAATTCCAGAAAATAATTAATATTAACAATTTGGGCTGGCCCTGTTCCGCCAGCCCTGGCCCGCCTTCCTCTGGCCCGGTCCGAAAACGGACTGGCCTGCGCCAGTCTTTTTTTTAACTCACTCGCGTAAATGGGCCGGCTGATGTCTGGCCCGATCCGTTACCAGCCTCCCTTTTTTTTTTTTATTAAACCAGTTAAATGGGCTTGCTCTGCTGCAGCCAGCCAGCGGCCCATCAGGGGCTGGCCTGGTCTGCTGGCAGGCCGGCCCTATCATTGTTTTCATTATTTTTTTTTAAAATTCCAGGCAACACGTTCAGCAGCCTCTCTGATCCCAGCGCGCGTGCAGTCCACGCGCTGCCACTCCAGCGGCGCGTGAGGTGCTCCGGCCGCCTCCGGCGGCTGTTTTTCGACCCCGATCTATATTCCCACCTATTTCCAATCTATAGGAACCTATACTAAGGACAAAACAAAAATTAAAACTCCTAATCATGTCCAAAAGTGTGATAATTTTGATTATCAAATTTTTCCCTAAAATCAAATCGAAGCAACGCAAAACAAGTAGACGCATTCGGTAGACTCCAAAATAGCAAGACTTTCACAGATGCAACAACGTGATATAGTTATCAACAATCAAACAACAAAAACACATAATCTACCATTAAAGCATGATTGACTTATACCAATTTGGAAGGAGAAAAGGAACCTACCTGGATTGATGACAAACTACGCGCCTTGGCTTCTCCTTCTCTCTTTCTCCCTTTTCCTTTTCCTTAGCGCCGCTGCCAACCCCTCCCTTCTCTCTCTTCTTTTTTCTTTATTTTTTGTTTCAGCAATTTTCTTGCTTTCTTTCTTTTCCTTTTGGTAACTGACCCCTACCCCTTTTTCCCCCATTTAACGTGGATGCAGCGAGATTTTGGGGGAATTAGTTTCCCCCATTATCTCCTTTCCATTATATTTTTTTATTCTTTTTTTAGTCCTTTAACTTTTCCTTAATTATTATTATTATTTTCTTCTTTTTAATCCCATTTATTTCTTTATTTCATTATTTATTTATATCATCTTTTCTTCGGTTATAACACAAACCCAGCTTAAAAATATATTTTACATGTAAGGGTGAATTTTTCAAATATGAAATGCACAATTTCCAAAACGATTTTCAAACGTCGATGTTCCAAAATAATTTCCAAATGTTAATATTTCAAATGTTTTCCAAAACCCAATAATTTTCAAACGGCACCAAATATCAAAGGTAATCCAAACACAAATAGACCAAATAATCCAAATAATTCCAAAATACCAAATACCACCACCCCAGCCGCATACATATACACATATATAGTTCACTTAAATAATATACTCTAAAATATCATTAATTAGCCGTTGTTCTTGGCTTGTCAAATATGGTAAAAAACAAATAAATAAGGTAATGTATGCACATATATATGAATAAAGGCAATATAGGGTATCCTATATAATCATCCCAAACGCCACTACCATATTAGCATATAAGTCATATGCACGTATTTAATCAAAAACCAAAATACTATTTCTTGAAAGGAAAAGCTTTACCTTTTATTTTCTTTGGCCACTTCAGACCACAACAATCTACCACATCTATACATAGGCAAAATTTAAACATTTTGTATATATGCCTGTGCGATCAACAATAAATCGAAACATGGTCACTTAATATTATACAAATATATACATGCATACCCAATTATCAATAGCACATTCTTTTAATCACCCCTATTCGGTCATCCCACAATAAGAACTTAAATACAACGTATGCATATATATATATATATATATATATATATATATATATATATATATATATATATAATCGGCACTCACATATAAACATATACATATATAATCAACTATCTATGCAAAACACAATTACGTATGCATGATCTAGTTTTGATACAAAAATAGCATAATAACATTGGAAAAACATAGTAAATATATCAAGAATACTTGCCTCGTGTCTCGATCATATGTGATATTCGAAGAACGGAATGAAGAACGGACCAAAAATTATTGTTTTTGGCCCTTGAAGCTAACGACTGAAAGCTGCAGTTTCTTGAAGGAATAAGACTGCTTAATGAATATTATAGGAGGGCTGACCATTTGTTTCAACTTTGGAAAGAAAAAATGAAAGAATCAGATTATGTCTTCCTCCTAATTTGCTGGTGGGAAAAGCTTGAAGTTTTAAGAATAAAAGGGCGGCTGGAAGCTGAGGGTTTGGGGGAAAACCTTCTGCCGAGATTTGTAATAGAATCGGGTAATTGGACGTTATGTGTGTGTAGATATAGATAGTTTATTAGGTAAAAATCCTAAGATATTTAGGTTATCTTCTAATTTGAATTTATAATTTTAATTGAAACTTTATCTTTTATCACTTTCTAATCATATTAGGATCCTAGGTTTTTAAATTTATCTTCTTTTATTTTTTTTCTTTTCCTTTTATCTCGTATGTGTGTAATATTTATAATATATTTTATTGTTGTTTTCTTTTTCTTTTGATGTCGTGTTGTGTATGTGTAATGTATATATAGTTATTTTGTTGTTGCGCTAACGTGTGTGCATAGTATCCATTGCCTGCATTGTACATATATATTTTCATACAAAAGTTTCACGGGTCATAACAATAAATGTCTAATAGTTAGTCATTAACCACAATAGAACTTTGACCAGAATAGAACTTGTCAAACAATATTAACAAAGATAATTCTATTAAGAGGTAGGATTCCCTTGTCAAACAATATTAACAAAGATTATCCTATTAAGAGGCAGGATTCCCATCATTCTTTGTATTATACCAATAAGGTCTTCTATGATGAGTCTTTCTCCCAACGAAATCGACACTCTGTCTCTCTATAAGTATGTATATATGTGCATATATGTATATATATACACACGCATATACACAGACAAATATCTACTTGGAACACCACGTTGAAAGAATTAACTCCCTTCTCCGGGATGACTTTACAGAGGTTATATCCAAATCAAAGGTTCAAGCCATGAGGAAAAAACTTAAGGCTCCTCATGGTAAGGCCAAGGTATAGATGATTGTCCAATCTCAATGATTATTAGTTTTTGGAACATTATAGGATGTAACAAACTCCTAAAGCACAATGAGGTCTATAAATTTGTAAAAAAGCACAGTATAGACGTCCTCAGACTATTAAAAACAAAGTTAAACACCAGAATGTATCTATTATTGCGGCAAAAGTTTGTATGCTGGGAATTTGTAAATAACTTTAACTCCCATGAAGGCAAGCGAATTTTGTTAGGATGGAACCCGTCCTCCGTTGATGTCCAGGTCAGCTCAACAGACTCCCAGACCATTTATTGTTTGAAATAGCTTACATTACTAAATTGCGCATGTAGATTGGCAGACCGTTCTACAAGTAGGGCTATTGTATGGGATACATTCCTTTGATATCATGATATTCGGGTAATACAAATTTGCATTTCATCCAAAAGAAAGTTTTTTCTTTCTCGCAAATTGCCATTCATTTTCCATCCCTTGAAGTTCGAACAGACTTCGTATTTTCCACATACAACAACAACAACCATACCTAGTATATCTCAACGACATCAAAAGTTATCGCTAGAGTAAGGAGAGGGTGGGACTCTGCCAAACAATACCTCCATTTTAAATGATAGAGAGTTTTCTTACACCGAGACTCCCGTCTCTATATGTACCTTCATAGATAATACAAAAATAGGAATGGTGTACTAGTATACTAGTGAAGAAATTTAGTAAACACCAAAAGAGAGCTTCTGAAATTAAAATAGCCATAACCGTGCATATGCACAAATAATGAAAGACAAAGAAAAAAACAAAAAAGTGCAAAGTCAACATAAAGTGTAGAGAGTATCTAAGCCCCTAAGTATACTATAAAAGTGCCCCTTCCAGCCTAAACCTCCTTAACCTTAATCCTCTGCATCCGTGAACTCCTATCCTAGACTATGTCCTCAGAGAGGTGCAAATTTAGTAGGTCGTGCCTAATCCGCTCATCACAAGTCAGTTTGGCGCCTTCGCGCCACTTCCCCTTTAAAACAAGGCTTTCAACTCAACTGACAGACGCCATTGTCTGTTTCCTATTGGCATGCCCAAACCATCTCAGTCTCCCCTCCCTTATCTTATCTGCTATACTAACCACCCCTAAGTTTCTCCTAAGTACCTCATTTCTTATCATGTCTAGCCTTACATGCCCACACATCCACATCAGCATCCTCACCTCTGCAACTTCTATCTTCTCCGATTGTACCCTCTTGATGGCACAGCGGTCTGCTTCATATAATATTGTCGGCCGCAATGTCACCCTATAAAATTTTCCTCAAATTAAGTTGGAAAATTCTTATCGCATAGCACTCCTGAGGCCGTCCTCTACCTACACCAGCTTTTAGAATGTCATTTTCTACATGCATAATAATATAGACTGATTAGCCCCCTATTTGACACATTCCAAAGGCTTCTGGCATTACACAATTAGCTTCTATTGGACGCCCCTTCTGGGTTATTTCCGCGGAATTTACAAGCCAAGATATTGACATCTTCCAAAGAACTCCGGCTATGGCAAAATATATATAACTATACGAACTCATAAGCTTCTGTTGAACGATCCTTCTGGGTAATTTCCATCCTTGCGGAGTTCCCAACTCAATATCTTGACACACCTGTTTCATTGTCGAATTCTTTGGATTGTCCTTGGTGGTCCAGCTTTGTGTAATAGATTAAACCAAAATTTCGTTGCTATAAAAGGATGACTAGTAATCAGAAAGAATTGCAACTTCTATTATAGTTATCATTTTAACTATACGATATGGCTAAGCTTACTTTCCTAGTTCTCTTCTTGCTCATAACTGCGCGTTCGTAGTTTCTTCGTCTATTTATTTTCTTTAATAATGCATTGCTGCCATGGTTTTGCGCTTAATCATCTTTATTGACATATGTGACATATAGTATTATCATACATAATGTCCACCTTATGATTAATTCGTATAAACTTCATCAACATGCTGCGCATCACACGTATCTCGAATTAATCCCAAAAATCTCCCACTTGGACTATGTATGTATCTTAAAGATTATATGTCACCCTTTTGAGCTCATATACCGTATGTTCTTTAGTGTGTCTTTCCTTTTCCGGTCCATCAGCAAATGTTAGCAAAATACTTAAGCCGCACATCGCCACATTCAATTAGTGACTAGTCCCTCTTAAATCATGATACTAATATTTCACTGAATGACATGGATACTGAAATGGACATGTAGTGTGGAATTAGTATGCTAGGTGATCGAACATATTAATTCCAACTTGGCCCTACTTTAGCGAGATCAATAGAATTCAGAATGTATGCCGTAACTGCTTAATGTACATTACTTCTGCAGAAAACTTTAATATAACCGGAATGTACATCATACTGTTTGTCTGAAATAAACAACTTTATTGAACACAAGAAAAACCTCACAGACTCCCACTAGGATAAAACATCCTCAACTTGACTAAGACCCATACGGCTAATATGCTTGTGGAACACAACCGATTCCACGGCTTTAGTCAAAAGGTCAGCCACCATGGAGTCTGTACTGATATGCTCAATACTGATCAGACCACTCTGAATTCTTTCTTTAACAGCGAGATACTTCATCTCTATATATTTCGCTTTAGATGAACTCCGGTTGTTATTTGAATATAGCATCACAGCTTTACTGTCACAGTAAATCCTCATTGGAGACGAGATTGTCTCCAATGCCCGCAGTCCTGTGACAAAATTGTAAAGCCATATCGCCTAATTGGATACGTGGAAGTAAGCGATGAATTTTGCCTCCATAGTGGAGAACACCAATAAGGTCTGTTTCGTGCTTTTTCAGGAGATCGCACCTCCGGCTAGGGTAAACACATAGCCTGAGGTCGATTTCATGCTATCATAACGTCCAGCAAAATCAGAATCTGTATATCTAGTGATCTCTAATTTATCAGATCTCCGATACGTCAGTACGTGTTGTTTTGCTTCTTGTAAATATTTCAACACCCTCTTTACTGCGGTCCAATGATCCTTACTCGGATCAGAGAGGTATTTGCCTAACATTCCCGTAATGAATGCCAAGTCTAGTCGTGTATATACTTGGGCATACATTATACTCCCTACTACCGAAACATAGGGAGTATCCCTCATCTCTGAACGTTCAAACTCTGTTTGGGGACATTGTTTCAAACTGAACTTGTCTCCTCTTGCCATAGGGGTATTAAGTGGTTTACACTTATCCATGTTATACTGCTTCAACACCTTTTCGATGTATGCCTGTTGTGAGAGAGCTAAGATACCTTGGGTGCGATTCCTCCGTATCTCAAGTCCCAACACATATGAGGCTTCACCAAGGTCTTTCATCTCGAAATGTTTTCTCAGAAAGGCTTTGGTATTGCTCAACATGTTTACATCGTTTGTTGCAAGCAGTATATCATCTACGTACAAGATCATAAATATGAACTTGCTCCCACTGAACTTGTGATACACGCATTCGTCAATTTGGTTTGCCTCAAAACCGAAGGAGGCAACCACTTTGGCAAATTTGAAGTACCACTCTCGAGACGCTTGCTTGAGCCCATAGATGGATTTCTTTAGTCGATAAACCATGCGTTTTGGATCTTCACCTCGAATTGAGGCGGTTGAACCATGTAAATGGTTTCGTCAAGTTCACCGTTTAAAAACGCAGTCTTAACATCCATCTGATGTAGCTCAAGATCTAAGTGTGCCACTAAAGCCATGATTTGTTAGTGTATGTGCCCTAGGCCATGATTTGGATATTTATGTTATGCATTTATTTATTAATAAAAGAGGTTTTATTATCATTATTGTTGGTTAGTATGTTACACAATTTCGATATATGTCCCTGATTCATTATTATTATGGAGATAAAATAATTTATAATCGGTATGAGTATTGATTTGATAATCATGAGATGATTATGTGTATGGTGATACGAATCAATCTCATAGATACTTGTTAGAGAACAGTGTATTGGATAGACCCATCATGAGATTGCTACATGGATTAGCGTCATAAGTAAATCTCATGATAGTCATGTTTTAAACCTTTGACTTGAGATTGTCATAGTTTCCAACAAAAGGACTATTATATTTTGACATGATCAAATGTTATCCGTAACTGGATAATAATAAAGGTCATGATTGAATGTGATAGAAATTATGTAGAGGATATTGAACAATCAAGATAGAATTTGTCCCTCTCTTTTGAGAGAGATATCTTTGGGCCCCTCGATTAGTGAGACTGTGAAATGCATGGCCGTGCTCAAATGAATTAATAGTGTGATCAATATCATTTGTTTTATCAGTCTACTTAGAGATCGAGTAATCATATGTTTGAACTATATAAGTATGACGCTGACCATGACTTATGTTCAAACTAGATATCGTGTGACAAAGGGATTAATGCATGTACTATTATTAGGCTAGTTGGACTTTACTCGTATTAATTGGGTAGTTGTAATGTCTTGCTAGAGGCCAATTACGACTTGTTGGTTTAATAGAGATTTAATCAACTACCAATTAATATGGGCCTATCGGGTCACACACAAGAATACGTAAGGCTGAGATTAATAATATTAATAATATTAATATTGGATATTAATTATTATTATTATTATCGTTTTTAATATTAATAATATTAATATTGGATATTAATTATTATTATTATTATTTTCGTTTTTTTGGTGATTATATATATATGTGTATTATCGGATAATAACGAGAGAATCCATATTTGATATGGATTTTGAATATCCTGATAGAATCCGTATCTGATATGGATTTTGATTGGCATCAACTAATCCGATTAGGACTCGGATTTTGATGTCTACGTATGTGTATATATATTTGTGTATCTCGTATACACTACACACGAAAAAATATACAGAATCATCAAAGAAACCCTAGAGCCGTTTTTGTGAAAAACCGAGTTCTTCAGCCGCGCCGTTTGAAGAGCTAGCACTCCGGACGGAAGCGTTCGTGTGGATATCGACAGAGGGTGATCGTATTTTCGCACCTGCTTCATCTGCGTAATTAGGATCTACAAAGGTAATTTTCGAGTTTCTTTCATCGAATTAAACGAACAACATGGATCCTTGGTAGGAAATCGGAGATCAAGTTTTTGTTTTCCGCTGCGCCTTTTGCAGTGATCTCGGTTGATTTCCTAACATGATTATCCAGAAGGAATCCTTCGTCGATACTGGAGGAAGGTTTCTGTATAGTCTATGCCCTCCTTTTGGGTAAACCCTTTAGCAACAAGTCGAGCCTTATATCGTTCTGCATTGCCTTTTGAATCTCGTTTGGTTTTAAATATCTATTTACAACCAACGGGCTTCGAACCTCTAGGCAACGAGACGACTTCCTAAACCTTGTTGTCGTGCATAGACTTAATCTCTTCTTCCATAGCTTTTATCCACTTTTCTGAATTTCGACATTGCAATTCTTGTTGGACATTTTCGGGGTCATCGTCCAACATACCAATATCGAATTCGTGTTCTTAGAGATACACCACATAGTCGCTAGGTATGGGGTTTCTCCGTTCACGAGTGGATCTCCTTAGGGGCACTTGTTCTTGGGATACTGTAGGTTCCTGAACTGCATCAGCCGGCAATTCATCGGGTTCTTCAGTAACTTCCTCAGCAACATGAACTTGTTCCTGTGGAGCATCACTACTTAGATGAGGTACCTCAGGTGCGGGTATCGATGATGGTATCTCCCCAAAAGATGGTTCGATTCACATTTCTGTCGCATCTGAGTGTGCCTCATCTAACTCGATGATCTGCTGATACAAATCATTCCCCCCGGAACCAAAGTATCCTCAAAGAACTGTACCGAATTTGTCTCGAAAAACACTTTACTTGTGGGATCGTAGAATTTATACCCTCGTGACCTTTCCGAGTAACCAACGAAAGAGCAACTAACTGTTTTGGTGTCTAGCTTTCTTTCATTTGGTTTGTAAGGCTCCGCCTCTGTTGGACAACCCCAAACCCTTATGTGGTTAAGGCTAGGCTTACGCTTAGTCCATAACTAATAAGGGGTCCTTATCGTTGCTTTAGTTGGTACTCGGTTGAGGATGTAAGTTGCGGCTTTAAGCGCTTCTCCCCAAAGGAATAATGGTAGCGTAGTTTGACTCATCATACTACGCACCATGTCCATAAGTGTATCGTTTCGTCTTTCAGCTACACTATTCATGTTTGGTGACCCAGGCATGGTGTACTGAGGGATGATTCCGTTTTCCTGTAGGTATTTAGCAAATGGTCCTGGACACTGTTCTCCTGATCCATCATATCGACCGTAGTATTCACTCCCATGGTCCGATTTGACGGCTTTAATCCTTTTGTTGAGTTTTAACTCAACTTCAGCTTTAAAGGATTTGAACATGTCTATTGCTTGCCCCTTTTTCTTTAGTCAAGAATATGTAGCCATATCGTGAATAGTCGTCAATAAAGATGATAAAATAAGAGTGTCCATTTCGAGTAACCGGATGAAATGGGCCACTAATATCGGTATGAATCAACTTTAATGGACTATTTGCACGATTTGCTTCATATCTTCGGACTTTAGTTTGTTTTCCTTTAGCACAAAATACACATGACTGTAAGTCAGTTAAGTCTAAAGGCTTGAGAATTTCTGATTTGACAAGACGTTCTATTCTGTTTTGGACACGTGTCCTAAACGTCGATGCCAAAGTGATCCTGAATTCTCATGAGTTAATTTTGCTTTAACGTTTCGCGTTATAACATGCAAGGTTTCCTGATTTGAAGTGACATTTATGGAATAAAGTTTATCAATTTCGGACATTATACCGTGACCAATCAATCTAGAAGCATGATAAAGTTGGAAATTTCCATTTCCAAAATAACCGTAATATCCACTTTTATCCAATCGATAAAACAGAATAAGATTTCGTTTAAACGATGGTACTACAAAAGTGTCATGCAAATCTAGATAGAAACTAGATGTCAACAGCAGTCTGAAATGCCCAATGGCTTCAACCCTTATGCCGCTGCCATTTCCCTACTAGACGTATCTTTCATCGTCTCTTGGTTTTCTATGGCTTAGGCAATCTTGCATAGTCACAGATAGGTGAGTCGTGGCTCCTGTATCGACCCACCAAGTGGCTATATCCGAAACAAAATTAATTTCAGAACAAACTAAGAATGTACCCTTTTTCTTGAGACAAGATATATAACCGGTACAGTTCTTCCTTAAATGTCCTTCCTTATTGCAAAAGAAATAAGTCATGCTTTTGGGTGCGTCAGTAGTAGGCACCCCCTTTTCCTTTTGACTTGCCTTTTGCACAGTAACCATTTCCGCAGCTTTGCGTTTCTTACCATCGAACTTTGTGGCGACAGCATTCATAATTTCATGCCCTCTTATGTTGCCGTTTCCACGGTACTGTTTCAAACAAAGTTTCTTTAAGAGATTTCCTGCCTCGGCTTTCTCATTCTTAATATATCTTTGATCGAGATCGCTAAAAATTCTTTAGCTGTCGTGGACTCAAAAACGTGCCTCCTGAAGCATTTGGGATAGTCTTTTGCATGATCATAAGACACATGCGATTTGATCGTAGCCAGCGTACCATGTGAGATTTTTCCTCACTGGTACTTTCGTCTGTTAGCACAGCTGGACGATCTATCTGTAACACATTGTCTAGATCAGCAATCCCCAGAAAGATCTCAAATTGACCTTTCCATTGCTTATAGTTTGAACCGTTCATTGTAGGAATATCTTTAATGTTAGACATCATTGCTGAAAAGCAAACAAGAAACATACTTAAATACACAACACGTGTAATCTTTAAACTGCTAAAAAAACAAATATCAAAATAGAACCCCGATTCCATCTACCAATTGTCTTCCAATATTGGGTCTCTTTGGAGTCATCCAAATATCTTCCAACAATTGGGTGTAGTGGTCAATATGACGGCTCTCCAAGCACGGGTTAATCACCTTCCTTTGGGCCGATGAGTTAACTTATGCATTTAAAGCTTCGCCGTCGGGCCCATTTGGGTCCACTACCATGCTCATATGTGTTTTCGATAATCACGCCTTCCTTTGGGCCGGTCAATGATTGCCTCCAACACATACACGCCCTTCACGATCATAACAGATATAGTGGCGATGATATGGTTGCCGCACTTTTAGGGGATCATATTAAAGCCCTATATTTGCTAAGCCGCGTAACTTTATGGCTCTAAATGATCCGCAGTTTCCTGACTAACCCTTTTGCACGTATCGTGCATACTTAACCCCAACATCCGTTTTATTTCACTTAAACCAATTTGAACTTAGCTTGATTCCTTTTACGGCTCAAATAAGAACCACCTTGAACCACGCTTGGTTCTCCTTACGGTTTAAGAAAACAATATCTTTATCAATCAATTTAACAAGTGATATAACCTTATGATGGGTCACATTGAGTGTGAAGTGAACCGATTCTGTAATACCCACTTGCCATAAGGGTGTATTACCATTCCACATAATTTCCAGGTCACCAGTGGAGTCACAATGGTCTCGCTTAAGTACCGACTTTCTTAGAAAAAACTATGTGTACGGTGGTTTTATCACAACTCAATGAGTCATCTATCACAAGTATAAACCGCATTGATTGATAAGTGTTGGTTAATTCAGTCAACTTAACCCATCAAATTAACTTAGTTGAACTCGGTCAAACCGGGTCAAGCAAGATTCGGATCCTTATTGGGTTAAGTTCTTTAACTTTATTTTATTTATTTATTAACATGCATAACATAAGGCATAACTAAATAAATAAACAAATAACTGCATCCATATAAACAAATAATGCAATAACCGAAAATTAAACTTAACACTTGATTATTATTATTTTGGATTTCTTTAAAATAATAATAATAACAAAAAGAATTTATTATTATTATTATTATTATTATTATTATTATTATTATTATTATTATTATTATTATTATTATTATTATTATTATTATTATTATTATTATTATTATTATTATTATTATTATTATTATTATTATTATTATTATTATTATTATTATTATTATTATTTTTCTTAATAGACTTTAAATAATAAAAATAATAATTAAATTATTATCATTATTATTTACTTTATTTTCCTTTAAAAGAACTTTAAAATACTAATAATAATAATAATTACTTATTATTATTACTATTTTCCTTTAATAATAATAACAATAATAATTAAATTATCATCATTATCATTATTTTCTTTTAAAAGGAAACTTTAAAATAAAAATAATAATATTAACTTATTATTATTACTATTTTCCTTAAAAGAAACTTCAAATAACAATAATAAAATAATTATTATTATTTACTTTATCCAAAACAATAATAATAAACCAATAAAAAAACTGAAATTAACAAAAAATTAAAAGGGTAGGGGCGCGGGTCGGGTCGGGCACAACCCGCCCGCTCCAATTGAAACAACCAGCCCTTTTTTTAATTTACTGAATTGGGCCGAAGCCCTTCCATGAACCTGGTTCCCGGCCCACTTTGAAATAAAAAAGTCCCCTTTTTCTTTATTAATCTGATTTTGGGCCGAAGCCTTGTCCAGAAGCGTGTTGAACCCAGATCTGCGGGGCCCAACTCGAAAACCTCCAGGCCTGCTTCAATCTGTCAAGAGCAAAAATTACTCCATAATTTCGGCAGGAGTAAGTCTCGAACTGGAGACCTCCTTAAGATTTTCCCGGTTGCTGACCAGCAGGCCAGCTGACATTTTGTGCATTAGAAGAGACTGTTTTTATTATATATTAAATCTGACAGAATTCCAGAAATTCAAAAACAGCCGATATTTTTGAAAGAGGAGGGTAGAACCGGCGACCTCCAGAAGAATGGCAGAGGCGCTGGCCACCAGACAAGCGCCAGGTTTTGCTAAAACTGGTGCGGTTTTATGTATAAACTGCAACACAGAACCCTTTCTTTTACCAAAACTTGTTCTGGAAAAACGGTTTTGACCCGAAAAATTCTAGTTTTTTTTCGAACGTGAACAGATGAACATAATACATAATTGATTCAATTAGGCCTGCTCTGATACCACTTGTTGGCTTTAATTTAATAAATCCCTGAATAAGACCGTTTAATCGAATCAATGGACAAAGTAACAAAATGCGGAAAATATACCTTGCTCCATTGCTGTTGTTAATCTGAACACATACGCTGCAACTGCTTCGGCTGATGATGAATTTGGCGTGATCCAAAGATTCACGACCTCCCACCAATTGCTGATATACCCCTTGAACGGAATCAACAATTCATTGCTTTACCTGATGGAGAGGCTAGACAGTGTGGGCTTTATAGAAAACTTAGCACACCTTCCCTCTAATATACTGTAATGGCCGCTATATTGTATGCATCTGTTTTTTTTGATGATCTGAGGAGGTGAAGCCTCCTCCTTTATATAGAGGGGGGTGGAAGGATCTGATAGGTTAGGATTTAAATTTAATTTTAAACTTAAATTCAAATTTAAATCTAAATTTAAAACCCAACCTTATCTTCCTTTATTTAATATTATCTAATAATAATAATAAATTTTATTATTAAATATTATTAAATATTTAATTATTGTACCAATAATTATCTACTAGGCACACGTGGGTTGTCGCCCCTCGGGGACCAGACGTCGTAACCTTATGGTCGTTGCACTTTGAGCCCATCCATCACGGTCTCTGACCATATGACTGTCTACATATTCGGGGTTTCCATTTAGATCACACTATACATCCACGAACATACCCGATGATCACTTAACATGTGGATGTTTTATGTAATAATTAGTATTATTATGTGACATATGTGATATATAGTATTATATGTCTACCTTATGATTAATTCGTACAAACTTTATCAACGTGTTGTGCTTCACACGTATCTCGAATTAATCCCAACGCTTTCCTCCTTTGGCTAGATTTATTCGCTATTCTATCTGGGTATTGTAATTCATTTATCATACCCTTGTGTTGTTTTTGGCAGTTAAAGCACAAGACGCATCACCATATGGATCCGATGATGCTGACGGACCCGTCTCCCACTCATCTTCTTTCATTACCAACATTCTACTGGTGGTGTACAAGCTTCTACTTGTGTACTTGTGGATGTTATTATTATAACCCCTGCTGCCAGAACTGGATGTGACCTACCGAGGGGAGTGGGATAGTTTTTTTGAAAATAAGGATATTTTGATTAAAGTAAATCAGTCAAAGAAGCGGCAATTACATTTTGAGGGAAACCAACAATCCACTCAAGTTTTGAGACTAAGTCTAGACCATATTGCGCCAAGAGTTGGGCAGGCACATTGCCCTCGCGATGAATGTGACTAAACTGAACAGACATGAAACAATGACTTAAAGATCTAATCTTAATAGCTAAGGCTCCATGCGGCGTTAGATCTTCGTCAAGAGAGGTGATACGTTGTACAGCCGCCAAACAATCACTTTTGAGGAGCAAATTGGCGTAGCCACAGTTGAAAGCAATAACAAAACCCTCGTGAATCGCAAGAAGCTCCAAAAACTCAATGTCAGGGGCACCATGGACCGGTAGCGCAAAAGCACGCAGGATACTACCAGTGCAATCTCGCACAAGACCACCCAAAGCAAAAGATCCATTACGAATAGAACCATCGACATTTACCTTTACCGCACCAATGTCGGGAGGATGCCATTTTACATTGCATCTACGCATAACAGACTCCCTATCACGAACTCCGCAAGCCACAACATACTCCGCAGCAAAAGTGTCAGCCCTGCTAACAAGGGAAGAGACCCGAATGTTAGAATGTTCGAAGACCACAGAACATCTAGATTTCCAGATTTATCAGAGGAGGTTCGTAAAGTTTGCAAGCCTATCCATACCCGCCGAATCAAGGACCTGTTTAAGTAAGTCAAGGAGGCTTGCAGCTGAAACCCCCAACCATTTAGTGGATTGAGAGTCAAAAGCAGCGACGGCTTTTGGAATGAGACAATGATGGAAGAGGTGATTTAAGGTTTCATCAGCAAGGCCACAGACTAAGCAAACAGCGTCAGAGAGACCACGTTTGCATAAATTTGAGCTAGTAGGAAGCGTGTCATGTAAAGCTCGCCACATGAAATGCTTGATCCGAGGGAGAATTGGAGCATTCCAAATTCACATAAGGATATGATTAAAAAGCGAGGGCGCAGCAGATGAGCACGGCACTGAAACAGGAGAGCATTTTCGCTTAAAAGCAATGTGATATCCGGATTTAACCGTGTAAGTGCCCTTGGAGTTGAAATGCCAGAGAAGGGAATCGCGAGAACAATGATCCAAAAGTGGAATGCTCATGATCTTTTTATATTCAAAATCAAGGAAATGCTGCTTTAGGAGTGATTCATTCCAGCAGCCAGTGGATTGGTCAATAAGATCCGAGACCATCGAATTAGGAGGCAAACTTGATTCCTATAGAATAGGCCAGAAAGTGGGAACCAATGGAATCCAAGGGTCCTGATAAACCCGGATAGAGTTGCCAGGCCAACCTTCCATCGCAATCCAAGATGCAACAGGTCTTCTGCCTTTACAAATGCTTTTCCATAGGTAAGATGATCGGGCTGAGGCAGGAGCGTTAAGGAAGGTATCATGCGGATGATATTTTGCACGGAGTAATAGTGCCAAAAAAGAATCGCTGTGATGCAGGAGACGCCAAGACTGCTTAGCCAGCATTGCATGATTAAAGGTTCCCAGATCGCGAAAGCCAAGACCACCCGAGGACTTTGCTTGACAGCACACAGACCAGGCCTTCCAATAAACAACACGATCATGATTACTGGAACTCCAAAAGAATTTACGAATCATGACCTCGATATCATCGAGGAGATTTTTTGGGAGTTCGAAACACTGCATCACATACGTAGGGATGGCCTGAATGACAGATTTGATCAACGCCTCTTTTCCAGCAGGGGAAAGATAACGCTCTTTCCACCCACTCAATTTCTTTCATACTTTATCTCGGACATGTGAGAAGATGGCCTTTTTTGAGAGACCCGTCATATATGGGAGGCCAAGATACTTACCACGGCCATCACCCTTAGGGATGCCCATAATGCAAATGAGCTCATTTTGTCTCTGCTCAGTGATGCCCTTGCAAAAGTGAAGAGTTGATTTTGCCAAGTTATTCTTTTATCCAGAAGACATCTCATACGAATGAAGGATGGCTAATAAATTCTGACAAAAAGATTGTCTCGCCTCAAGGAAAATTAAACAGTCGTATGCAAAAAGAAGATGAGTTAGCTGTGGACCTGAATTTCCAAAACTCATACCAGAGAAAGCACCATGAGCACATGCATTAGAAAGCATTGCCGTTAAGCCCTCAGCACAAATAATGAATAGAAAAGGGGAGAGGGGATCGCCTTGTCAGAGTCCCCTTGATGGTTTAAAAGAAGAGGTTTGGCTGCCATTAATAATCACCTGGTAAGACACAGAGCTAACACACCACATGAGCAAAAGAATGAAAGATTCAGGAGAATCCATCCTCCTCATTACCATTTCTAAATAAGGCCATTCAACACGATCGAAGGCATTGGCCATGTCCAACTTTAGTGTGAAATGATTATTACAACCAGGCTGGTTGAGTTTCATGGAGTGAAAAGCTTCAAAAGATGTAATGGCGTTGTCAGTTATCAGTCTACCCTTAAGGAAGGCGCTCTGCTGAGGTGATATAATAGAATTGATAACTTGTTTCAACCTGTTAACAATCATTCTAGAAAGCAACTTATAAATTGAGTTACTAAGACTGATAGGTTGAAATTCAGAAATAAGAACAGAAGATTTGCATTTCGTTATCAAAGCAATATGTGTGTTATTGATAGCATCCATCGGATCAGCACAATTAAGACAACCAAGAACCACTTTTGTAATATCACCACCAAACGTATCCCAATGCTGCTGGATAAAAATCATTTGGAGACCGTCTGGACCAGGAGACTTTCGGCCAGGCAATTGTTTTAGAGCTTTCAGCAGTTCAAGTTCAGAATATGGCCTTTGAAGAATAAGCTTCTCAGAAGAGCTTAGTGTTTTGAAGTGTAAATTATTCAGAAGAGAGACATCAGGTGAATCCGAAGTGTATAGAGAACGAAAGTAATTAAGGGCAATAGAGCAGATACCTTCATCAGTCGAGATCATTGTCCCGTGATCGTTGACAAGCAAACGAATTCAGTTACGTTCTTTTCGCGCAGAAGCTTTATGATGAAAATAAGAAGTATTTTTATCCCCGTTAACCAACCAGTCAGCCCGTCCTCTCTGCTTCCAGTAGTCTTCCTGCATTATTAAAGCATCCTCCAACTGCCTCATAAGTCTGCGCTCCATCTCTGGGGAGTAGGAAGAATTATTTTGAATGTGCTGCAATTTTTCCTCAAGAGAATTAATCATCTTTGACAGGGAACCATGCTTTTTCTTACTCAAGCAATCAGCCACCGTTTTGTATCCGAGACCACAAGTGCAAACGTACGTGCATCCACAATACCTCTCCACTTAGACCAAGAATCCTTCAAAGTCTGCCCAAAATCATCATTACACAACCAATGTGGCTCAAACCTAGGAATATGACCCCAGTTGAAGTGTTGATTTGATTTGGTTGAACAATCCTTAATCAAAATCGGCAAATGATCAGAATGAGCTGAAGCAAGATGGAACACCCTGTGCTGCGGGAAACATTCAACCCAAGAAGTTGTAGCAAGTGCACGGTCAAGGCGTAATCTAACCAGACCGACAACCCATCCATTCCACCAGGTAAATTTTGGCCCGTTATACCCCAAATCAACAAGTTTGCAATCTGAAAGAGCATCCTGGAAACCATTGCAGTGACGCTTCTCTCGAGGATCCCCTCCTTTTCGTGTTGAAACAAAATTTCGTTGAAATCGCCAAAAACAAGCCAAGGAACAGAGGAAGAGAGCTTTAAGCGACGAAGAAGCGTCCAAGAATGATGTCTTTCCTCTTTAACAGGGTTTCCACAGAAACCAGTAAGACGCCAAGTAGGCATGGGTGGAGTGCTGATGTGAGCATCAATATGCCCATTTGAATAGCTATTCAGGGAAATCATAATCTCATTAGACCAAAAAAGAGCAAGCCCGCCACTAAGGCCCACAACATCAACAAAGAAAGCGTTAGCATAACCTAATCTACATCTAACATGATCGAGGTACTTTTTTTTGTTTTTTGTTTCAATTAAGAAAACTATACATGGCCTTGTAGCCCTAACTAGACTACATAATACACAAACTGCAGGAGGTTGGCCAATGCCCCAGCAGTTCCAGGCAAAAAAATTCATTGGTTTTGGTGGTGCTGCACGTCCGCAGACACCACCGGAGGTTGACAGAATAGGGACTCCTTGCTCTTCTTTAAAGGATTAGAATCAAAATGGTCTTCCGCCCCTCTTTTACCGCCAATAACAATGCCAGAATTGGTAATGTCTCGCAGCACATTGTGCTGGCCTCTTTGATTCTTGAAGGTGCTCTTTCTCTTATTCCCGATCTTAGACGGCTCATTTTTTTGCGGTAATAGTGAAGGCTGGTTGGTCAACAATGTAACATCACTTTCTAAGTTTTTGTCAATGAGCATTTCCTCATCATCCAAATGCCTCCCCAAGTTGCCGAATTCAGTTGAGGACAGACTAATGTCAATATTGTATAAGTTCTGGAGTAGAATTGTGTTAGCTTCTTGGTTTGGCAGAGGCTGATGTGCATCCCCTTGCTGTTCATGGGGAGGAGGCTGGGCTTCCATATTAGAAGTTAACAGCAGAGGTGTATCAACCTTTGAAGTTATGGGTTTAACCTCATGTAAGAGTAAGGAGCCTCTTCTCGCTTTCAGCCACTCTCTATATGGCATACTTCTTAGTTCCTCAATAGTTGCTTCCCTGCTACGGAGCTTGCAATGAAGTTGTGTGTGCGAGATATGACCACAAAGCATACACAGATTAGGAATTCGTTCGTATTGAAGAAGGCCCCTCTCCGTTCTATTCCCCACAAGTTTGACGCAGTAGAATCTTCTTATAGGTTTAGTAATATCAATAGTCACCAGAAACCGAAAAAATTTAGAACCAAAGCCTTTCTCTACACGCACTTGGTCAGATTTACACCCTACCCATTCATTAGTAATTTGAGTACACAGCTTATCAGTGAAGAAATGAGATGGAAGATTTGTCAAGTGAATCCAGAAATCAGAGAAATCAAAAAACTTAGGACAAGTTTTCCAATCCTCCTGCCAACTTCTCAAAACTAGGTCATCAAAGCACCAGGGCCGCTCGGCCAAAACCCTAGAACCTTCCTCAATAGTTTCAAACTTAAACTGAAAGATATTACTTTCGATGCGAGATATTTGAAATTCCATACTTTTCCAAGGTTTTTGCAACGCCAGAAGCATCCCTTTGCTTGAGAAAACTCTGTCCGAAATAATTTTTCCTAAAAGACTCCTTCTATTTTCTTCGTATCCCTCAGAAAATTCGTCTTCGAACATGGTAAGGGGGTCGTCTTCTTCGTTCGTAAGCTTAAAGGACATAAACAGATTTTCTAAGTTTGGTGCAGCCATTGATGGTATTGGATTGGAGAACTCTGCTTGGTTAACCCTAGAGAGGGAGAATCGCGAAGTCGCTAGAAAACCCTAGAAAAGGAGCGTGAATGTATCGGAAGTGCGATAGTTATGGTCGTTTAATAGAGATAGGAACTATTCATGTTATGATTTTTTTTTGGAACTCTAAAAGAAATAGTTGACATGCTTTAGTTCAGGTATGATAAAATACAAATGATGTTGGCTCTTCTTGATTTTTTTATGATGTTGTACAACCACTTGATGTTATGTTTGGCTCTTCTATATATTCCTGAGGCAATGTTTATATTGGTTATTGATTAAATAACAGTAGTTATTTAATCACCTAACATAAGAATTACGATCATACTCTCTACTCTCCACGTTAATCACTGTTACGTGTCAATTATGTTTTATCATTTTGGTTCATAAATGACTGAAAGTTATACATTGACCACCATAAAATTTGTCTATTCTTAAATAAGTTCATATATTTCATAGTAATGTAAGGTTTAGACCAGGGTTTTCGGAATTCGTTATTGTGCCATGGAAACTCCGATCTGCTTCTGTAGTATCGCATTGTGTTTTGCTTCTGAAGTAAATCAGAGATCTAACCATCTCCGCCTGAGTCTAATATAGGAGAAATCTGTAATTTGTTCAAACTAGAGGGAGAGCATTCGGTAGAGTAGTGGGAAATCGGGCATGCATCAGAAAGGATGGGGTGAGGGTAGGAGGAGGTTGTTGTAATAGTTTGTAATGGCTATGAGAAGAAGAATGAAGGTGGATTGGTGCTTAAATAAGCAACAATAGGTTGTCATGTGACATGGATCGATTCATGTCTCATTTGGATAGATCCATGACGCTTGAAAATGAAGCTGAGTATTCTGTTGGACATAGATCGATCGATCGATGTCACATAGATAGATGACTTCGATCGATCGATGTAGCCTGAGTGCAGAGTTGAATTTCACTGTCCAACATAGATCGATCACTTGGATCAATCGATGTGACTTCGATTAATACATAGATCGATCAAAGTAGTTTGGTTGAAAACCTGGAGCACACTGTGAGACATTGATTGATATTTCAATCGATCAATGTGGATTAGATGAAAAGTTAGATCTCTCTGTGAGACATCAATCGATGACATCGACCAATTGGTGTGCTCAACAGATGTGACTTTCATCTAAAGTTGCAACTTATGCACCATGGAACATATCCAATCACCATGCAACAATAAAAACGTTTGAAATGAAGTTCAAGAGCCTATAAAAAGGCTATTGCAACACATTTCAAGATATCTTAAGCCTAAATACATTCTTGCATTTCAAATTCTTCTTCCTTCACCAAACAATCTCAATTTGAAAGTTTATTTTAGTTTCTCTCCTTATTGCTGAAATTTGAAAATAGTTGGCTGTTGTATCCTAGGAGAAAATTTGTCTATAATACTGCAGCAACTAGTGGAGCAAATATTCCTTACGGAAAGTGTGATACATGGCTCAAGCCATCAAACTTGCTTATTCTACTCTTTGTTCTTGTATCCTTCTTCTAACAATCGTAAGGAATATTTGAGATGGATTTCAGGACATTCTTAAGTTAGGAGGGCATGAAGCTGGACCGTTTTGATGGCTCAAATTTCCTGCAGTGGAAATACAAAACGACGTTTTTGCTAACCGCATTGCAGATTGGGTGCTGTTTGGACCCAAACTTGAAGGACTTGCCAACTCTCCCGAGAAAAAGATGATGAGGCGCTGAAGGCCGCCTGGAGAAAAAGGCAAGAGGATGAAGTTCTGTGCCGGAGACACATCCTCAACAACTTGTCAGATCGTATCTACGATCTATTCACGGCAACGTCATCACCAAAGGAGATATGAAATGCCATGGAGTTCAAGTACAACAACAAAAAACAAAGCGCAGACAAATTCCAGGTGATGAAATACTTAAATTTTAAGATGATTGCCAATTTTTTACCAATGGACCAAGTACACGAGTTGCAGGTCATTGTTTCTAAACTCAAAGAGTTGGGTGTGGAAAGTTTTGAGCCATTTCAAGTAAGAGGCATAATCGCTAGCTTTCTGGCATAATACTGCTGATAAGTGTGTATATCCCAAGTTTACGGACAAATATAGTGTCAATATTTGTTTATACATTGATGACATGCTGATTATTAGCACTAGTATGGAAAGAGTAAATAAAATTAAGAAATATTTAACTTCACATATCCAAATGAAAGATTTGGGTGAGTTAGATACTATCCTAGGAATAAAAGTGTCCAAACATAGTTGGAGTTTTGCTCTTTTGTCAATCTCATTATATTGGTAAAGTGTTGAATAAGTTCAATCCCTTCAAAGAAGCAAACACACAGTTTGATGCCTCATACAAATTGATTGGATATACTGATAGAGCGGTTGCTCAACTTGAATATGCTAGTGCAATTGGTAGTTTAGCGTATGCTACATATTGCACTACACCGAATATTGCCTTTGCGGTGTGCAAATACCAAGGTATACTAGTAATCCTAGTATGTACCATTGGAAGGTAATCGGGCAAGTACTTGGGTACTTGAAATGAACTATGAATTATGGAATGTACTATAATAGTTTTCATTCCGTGTTGGAAGGTTATATTAATGTTAGTTGGATAACTTGTGTTGGTGATAACAAATCTATTACGGGATGGGTGTTTACATTGGGTGGTGATGCAGTTTCCTGGGCTTCAAAGAAACAAACATACATAACTTATTCAACAATAGAATCTGAATTCATATCATTGGGATCAGTAGGTAAAGAAGTGAAATGGCTGAGAAATTTATTATTGGATATAGAGTTGTGGCCACAGCCGATGACAACCATTTCCTTACACTGTGATAGCCAAGCAATGATATCAATCAATCAATCGAACCCAGTATTTTCCAACGACAGCAAAAGCTATCGCTATGGTATGGGGAGGGTAAGTGGCAGGCAAACAATACCTCTATCCCAAGGGATAAAGAGTTTGCTTCCAGTGGGACCCCCGGCTCTATATGTGCCTACATAAACGGTATAATAATAGAGATACGCTGTGCTAGTGTGTTAGCAAGGTAATACAAAAAATACAAAGAGGAGGCTGTCGATATTAAAATACTCATAACGTGTATATGTACATATAATATAAAACAACAGCAGAACATAAACAAAGAAGTGCAAAGTCAACTTAAACATATATAAAAGTCTTCTAATATTAAAATAGTCATAATAGTGAACATACACAAATAATTGAAAGAAAAAGACCAAAACAAAATATGCAAAGTCAAACTAAAGTGCAAATACTATCTAATCCTCTAAGTATGCTCTAAGGTGCCATATACCCTGTCTACCCCTCTTTAACATTGATCCTCTGCCTCCATGAACTTCTATCATGGACCACGTCCTCAGAGATGTGCAACTCTAGTAACTCATTCCTAATCTGCTCATCCCACGTCAGTTTGGGTCTGCCTTTACTCCTCTTCCCTTCTATAGTAACCCTTTCAATTCCTCTGACAGACCCCGTTGTCTGTCTCCTCTTGACATGCCCAAGCCATCTCAGTCTTCCATCTCTTATCTTATCAGTTATACTAGTCACCCCTAACCTTTCTCTGTATACCTCATTTCTTATCTTGTCTAGCCTTGTATGCCCACACATCCACCTCAGCATCTTTATCTCTGCCACTTCCATCTTCTGTGACTGTGTCCTCTTGATAGCCCAACATTCTGTTCTGTAAAACATTGCCGGCCGCACTGTCACCCTATAAAATTTTCTCTTTAATTTACTTGGAAAATTCTTGTCACACACCACCCCTGAGGCCGCCCTCCACCTACACCAACCTGCCTAAACTCGATGTGCTACGTCACTCTCTATGTCCCCATCTTTCTGTACAAAGGATCCTACGTACTTGAACTTACTTACCTTTGGGACCACCTGACCCTCGATGGTGAGTTGGCTATTCTCATCGTCGGTTGCATCGCTGAAGTCGCGGTGCAAATATTCAGTCTTGGAACGACTAATCTTTAGGCCTTTTCTCTCTAAAGCACCTCGCCACTCCTCTAATCTCATACTCAGGTTATGTCTACTTTTTGCGACTAATACAATATCGTCATCAAAAAGCATACACCATGGATTTGTCTCTTGGATTAACTGTAACAACTCATCTAGGATAATTGCTAAAAGGAACAGGCTCAAAGCGGACCCTTGATGGAGGCCTACCTCCACTGGAAAGAAGTTCGTATTCCCTACAGGTGTATGAACGGTTGTTTTCGTCCTGACATACATAGCCAAGCAACGATACCTAGGGCTTATAGTAAAATCTGTAATTGGAAATCTAGACATGTCAGCCTTAGCATGATTATGTAAGGCAATTTATAACGGTTGGTGTAATAGCTATTGCATACGTCAGATCCTACAATAACGTAGCGGATCCGTGACAGTCTTTCAAAAGACTTGGTACAAAGTACATCTTTAGAGATGGGATTGAGACGTATGGTATAAGTTCACTTCTGATGAAAATCCAACTTTTCTTGCGTACCACTTGTTCAACCTGCACTATATGGATCTTTAAAGAATCAACCCGCACTATATGGATCTTTAAAAAATTGGAATATTAGTGTTAACGGAGGATGAGTGTTAAAGCACTCTTAATGAAGGATTAAGTGGAACTATCTTAATCTCCACCTATATGAACATGGAAACTGGTGCCGCTTTGTCAAGCAAAGATCTTGAAATGTTCATGAAAACTAGGGGAAGCACAAGGTCATAAAGTGCGGTTTAAGATGAACTTCTAGGGAGAATATGTTTCATGTGTATAATATTTCCAGTTCTAGCACATAAGAATATGATTTAAGGCTTTTGAGCTATCAAGATTTCGTTAGAACTTTGAATTATTCTACTAATAAGAGGTTCAAATCGAAAGATACTTCTTAGATGCATGAAATGTCATAAACTGCTCTGCAAACTAAGTGGGAGTTTGTTATAATAGTTTGTAAAGGCAATGGGAAGAAGAATGAAGTAGATTGGTGTTTAAATAAGCAAGAATATCTTGGCATGTGAGATGGATCGATTCATGTCTCAGTTTGATACATCCATGTGGCTTGAAAATGAAGCTGAGTATTCTATTGGACATAGATCGTTCACATCGATTGATTGATGTCACATAGATCGATGAATTTGATCAATCGATGTGTCCTGAGTGCAAAGTTGAAGTTTACTCGAAGTGGTGTTGAAAACTGGAGCACACTGTGAGACAGTGATGGATATTTCGATCGATCAATGTGGATTAGATGGAAAATTGGACTCCTCTGTGAGACATCGATCGATGACACATCGATCGGTCACATCGATCGATCAATGTGTTCAACAGATGTGAGTTTTCATCTAAAGTTGCAATTTATGCACCAAGAGACATATCCAATCATTATGAAATGGCTAGAAACGTCTGAAACGATGTTCAAGAGCATATAAAAAGGCTATTGCAACACATCTCAAGATATCTTAAGCCTAAATTCATTGTTGCATTTCGAATTCTTCCTATTTGAAAGTTTATTTTAGTTTCTCTCCTTATTGCTGAGGTTTGAATCTAGTTGGTTTTTGTATCCTATGAGAAAATTTGTCTGCAACTCTACAGCAACTAATGGGTGCAAATATTCCTTACGAAAAGTGTCATATATGTCTCAAGCCATCAAACTTGCTTATTCTAGTCTTTATTTTTTTATCCTTCTTCTAACAGAGGTAGTGACAAATAAAACGAGTTGGTGACAGACGTGTTTTTCTTTTTAATGGCTAATGATGGCGAGCTTTTCGGTGACCGGTGTTAGGTCCGAAATACACTCTAGAGGGGGGTGAATAGAGTGTTTGACACTTTTGCGGAATTTTCTTGTTTGGCTCAACTCAAAAGAGATTCAAAATCAAAGCAAGAATGAGAGATGAGAAGCAATGAATGTGTACACCGGATATAGAGTGGTTCGAATCGTAAATGATTCTACTCCACTACCACTTTGTTTCCAAAGTGGATTTTCAACAACTACTCTTCTTATTAAAGCTAATAAGAACAACCACAGCAACACTTACACTAACACCTTAGTGTAAGCAACAACAACAGCAACTTCTTGCACAAAACACACTTGTGCAACTACAGCAACTACAGCTCTTAGCAAGAACAATTTCTTGCTACCTCACAACTTCAACAAAGTTCCCACAAGAACTTTCTCACAGTGGGTTGAAGAAATATAGTAAGGTTCACACTTTCTCACTAGTCTAAGCACAAGCAAGAGATCAAATGTTTATGGTTCCTCTTGTGCTAGACTCTCTATCTCTCAATATACAACAATGAAGAGCAAAGAAAAGCTTAACACGCTTTAAGCAATTTTACAAATGTGGGAGAACTTTACAACAATGAATAATGAAGCTAGATGATGATGAAAGTGTGTTTTTGCCTCATCCAAGCCTCTTCCTTTTATATATGAAGTTCACCACGTTTTTGAAGCTCCACCAAGTCTTCACAATGTATCCAAATGTCAAGATAATATCCAAATAGTCTTGAGCCACACTATGGAGTGATTTGATCCTCACAGAGTTCAATTAGAAGGGCATTCCATTTAGATACTCTACCCACATATTTGCATAAAATAATCGGGTATATCGAGTCGACATATAACTCATGCTTGATACCTCCCAAACAGGTCTCCATTGTTGATCATCAAACCAAGTGATGATTGGTCTCAATTTCTCATTGCTCAAAATATCTTCAATCTTGAGCAGTTTCAAAGGAATGGTGGACCTGTTATTGTTCCCATTCATTGAACAACTTTTGAGCCCTATTAGATATGTGAACAAACTTACCTGGACCCATTGGTTCAGTGAGAGCATCCTCATACTCTCCAGATTTGAGCCAAGGAAAATTTTTCACCACTAGCTTTGCTCTATCCTCGGCCAACATTGCATCTTGAGGTAGCTCAGCACTTTTCTTCAACCCTTTCGTTCTTGAACTAGTTGGGACTTGGGATTTACTCCCTTCTTGTGAAGTTCTTTTCCTTTTCGGATGGGTTTTCATTCTAGGTGCCATTGGAAATTAGGTTTCGGATTTGTCAAAAACAGAGATGGAAATGATAAGATTTTGTATAATAAGGTTAGATTTGTAGAAAAGATGGAGATTTTGGCAAGGATTTTGAGTGTAGAAGAAGTGATTTGACATTCTTGGGCGAGAGAGAGTTAGGGATTTCGTTTGGAGAAAGAGGAAAGTGAAAAGGGATAAAGGAGTTGCAGATTTCAATAACCCTGTCCCGCTGACATCGATCAATCGATATCTGGGACTTCGATCGATCGATGTCCTATACATCGATCGATCGATGTCTTAACAGACATCAGTCTCTGAGACTGCCACATAGATCGGTCGATGTATGCAGGAATCTGCATTTTTGACATTTTTGACCCTCTAACCATTGTTTATCATCCCTAATCTTGTTCTGATTAATTCGAATGTCTCAATGGGAAGGAATTTAGTGAATATATCCGCTAGTTGGTCATTTTTTGGAACAAATTCAACGCATATCAATCCTTTTTGAATGCAATCTCTTATGAAGTGATGCATCACTTCAATGTGTTTAGTCCTACTATGATGAACCAAATTTTGTGCTATACTTATGGCTAAAGTTTTGTCATATAAGATGGGAACTTTATCAAACTTAACATTATAATCGTTTAAGGTATTGATCATCCAAAGTAGTTGTGCACAACACGAAGCGGCCGATACATATTCGGATTCCGCCGTTGAAAGTGACACACTATTTTGTTTCTTGGAGAACCAAGAAACTAAGCAATCTCCAAGGAATTGGCATGTCCCGGAGGTGCTTTTTCTATCAACAAGATTTCCGGCATAGTCGGAGTCACTATATCCTCTTAAATCAAAACAACCATTTTTGGGATAAAACAATCCAAAGTTCAAGGTTCCTTTCAAATACCTAAAGATACGTTTAATGGCAACTAGATGCGATTCCTTAGGTATACTTTGAAATCTAGCACATAAGCACACAACATGCAAAATATCCGGCCTACTAGCGGTTAAATAAAGTAAACTACCAATCATACCCCTATATTTGGTTACCTCAACCGCTTTCCTTTTTCGTCTTTATCAAGCTTTGTACTTGTGCTCATTGGTGTGCTTACACTTCTTCCATCCTCAAACTTGTACTTCTTGAGTAAATCTTTTGTATACTTTGTTTGATATATGTACACTCTATCTTGAGTTTGCTTGATTTGAAGACCAAGAAAGTAGTTGAGTTCACCCATCATGCTTATCTCAAATTCTCCTTCCATTAATTTAGCAAAATGCTCACAAAGAGAATCATTAGTAGCACCAAACATAATATCATCCACATAAATTTGAACAAGCAATTGATGGTTTCCTTGTTCTTTAATAAAAAGAGTAGTGCCGACTTTTTCTCTTGAAAATTCATTTTCAAGAAGGAAGTTACTTAATCTATCATACCATGCCCTAGGAGCTTGTTTAAGTCCATAAAGAGCCTTTTTGAGTTTAAATACATGATTTGGATAATCATGATTTTCAACCCCGGTGGTTGAGCTACATACACCTCTTCTTGAATTATTCCATTCAAGAATGCGGATTTCACATCCATTTGATATAGTTTGAAATCCTTATAGCATGCATATGCTAATAGCATCCTAATAGCTTCTAACCTAGCTACGGGGGCAAAGGTCTCATCATAGTCTATGCCTTCCTCTTCCCTATATCCTTAAGCTACTAACCTAGCTTTGTTTCTAGTGATGTTTCCTTTATCATCCATTTTGTTTCTAAATACCCATTTAGTGCCAATTATAGGATGATCACTAGGTTTAGCTGCTAATTCCCAAACATCACTCCTTTCAAATTGATTAATTTCTTCTTGCATGGCTAATACCCAATCTTCATCATTTATTGCCTCCTTTATATTTTTAGGCTCAACTTGTGAAATGAAGGCATTTTCATTGAATTTCCTTCTAGTCATTATGCCTTGGCTAGTTTCACCTAATATTAACTCTTTAGGATGAACTTTCCTATACTTACATGAATCTGGTAAATTTGATGCATCTCCTCCTACTTCTTCATCTTCAACCTTAGGTTCAAGGGGATCAATCCTAAGGTCAATGACAATATTATCGTTTGGATTCTCAAATTTCTCTATATGACTTACTTCAATTATTTCATCATCATCATCATTAGTATTGGTTCATCCTTAATAAGTTCACTAACTTAACATAAATTGATTCTTCAACTTTCATGCTCCTTTTATTATATACCCTAAATGCTTTGCTATTTTGAGCATATCCCATAAAGATTCCTTCATCCACTTTGAATTCGAGTTTATCCAAGTTATCTTTGGTGTTAAGTATAAAGCACTAACAACCAAAAACCCTGAAATAACTAATATTTGGTACTCTACCTTTCCAAAGCTCATAAGGAGTCTTTTTGAGGATGGTTTCAAATAAACTCTATTGATCACATGACAAGCGGTGTTTACCGCTTCGGTCCAAAAATACTCGGGTAACTCAAATTTATTTCGCATGGCTCTACTCATTTCTTGAAGTGTTCTATTTTTCCTTTCTGCAACCCCATTTGGTTGAGGAGTTCTTGGAGCCGAGAAATTGTGTCCATAACCTTTGGATACCCAAAATTCTTGAAATTCTCCATCAAACTCACCACCTCTATCACTTCTAATTTCCTTAATTGTGTCTTCTCTTTGATTTTTCTAGTCTCCTACAAAGCTTTATAAACTCTTGGCATGCATCATTCTTTTTATCTAAGAACATTACCCAAGTGTACCTAGAGAAGTCATCTACCACCACAAAGGTGTAATGTTTTTCACTTAGACTTGCCGTACCAATATCTCCATACAAATCCATATGAAGTAATTGTAGGGGTTTGGTGGTGGAGATTTCACTTTTGGGCTTGAAGCTTGTTTTAACAAGCTTTGCCTTTTGACAAGTGTCATATAAGCCATGGTTTTCGAAATTCAATTTTGAAAGACCTTGGACTTTTTCATTTTTGCAAATCTCTTTGAAATTTTTAAAACTAATATGTTCAAGTCGTCTATGCCATAGTTGAGTTAAATCATTTTTGGAAACTAGGCAAGAAACATTTTGTGATATCAAATCATGTGTGCTAAATTTGTAAACATCATTTTTAAGTATAGCCTCAAAAACAATCTTATCGTTCTTTTTCACAATGCATTTTCTTTTCACGAATTCAACTTGAAAATTAGCATCACATAGTTGGCTAACACTTAAATTATATTTAAGCCCTTCTACATATAGTACATTATTAATAGTGAAAGAAGAATTACCAATTTCTCCATGTCCAAGGATTTTGGCTCTCCCATTGCCAAAATGCACCGTTCCACTCTCTTGGAGCTTGAGCTTGGTGAACAACGTTTTGTCTCTGGTCATATGTGTTGAACATCCGCTGTCCATAAGCCATTTGATTCCTTCATCTTTGGCTACTCCATTTATCTTGAGAGCCTACAAAACCAAAAGATTTATGCATTGGTACCGTTTGATGATTGGGTCCTTTAGGGTTAGTTTGTCGACTTTTAGGCTTCCAAATCTAGCTCTACATTCATTCTTCACATGTCCTACTTTGTTGCAATTAAAACAAGTGGGTACATGCCTTAGTTTAGAAGATGATGAGTTATGTTGTATTTTTTTCTTATTTTTCTTTTTCTTTAATGACTTAGGCTTAATGGAAGAATGTGATGTATTAAATCCTAAACCGGATTTTGTCATTTCAAATTCTTTGGTTTCCAAGTAGTTTGTCTAGATTATTTTTACCATTAGTTAGTCTTTGAAAGTCTAACCTTAGTTTTTCACATTCTTTTCTAATTTCAACATTTTCAAGAGCTACGGTTTTATGCATGGTGAGTATGATGTCATTCTCTTGAAATATCAAAATATTCTTATCATGCAAGTTCTTATTTTCTAAAATGCACTTCTTAAACTCTTTCTTCAAATGTTTATACTTTAAGTTCAGTTTTTCAAAGTCATCTTACAAATCTCCTATTTCATCTTGCAAATTAGAAGGATTAGAATTTACCTCAAGATCATCTTCAATTGCCATGAGACAAGTATGTTGAATCTTTGGATTGTCAACTATTGCAAAAAGTCCAAAACCTTGATCTTCAATCTCTTCTCCTTCCGATTCGGAAAGGAGATCATCCCACGTGGTTACCTCCGCATTGAGGGCTTTCTTCTTTTGAGGAAAGACCTTCTTCTCTTGCTTTTGCGGCTCTTTTACGTGGAAATCGGCAATGAAGTGACCGGGTCGACCACATCTATAGCAATTTTAACTTGCTTCCTTTTCTTTGGGTGGTCCCTTGAAAAACTTTCTTGCTTGAGCTTTATTTCTTGTTACCATTCTTCTAAATTTTCTAACTAGAAGAGCAACTTCTTCATCCGATTCATCAGACTCTACCACCAATCCTTTGTGTGATGTTTGTGTGGGCTTGATAAGATTCATCCTATTTTGTTCATCAATAAGAATTTCATGAGTAAGAAGATTACCAGATAGCTCATCAAGGGTAAGTGTCTTGAGATTCTTTGATTCGGTGATGGCGGAGTTTTGAGACAAGGTCTTCATTTGAGATTTTCTTGTCCACCAGGGAGAGTTAATTCACTATTCGTGTGAATCGATTGATTGTCTCCTCAATCTCTTCACCGCTCTTCATTCCGAACATCTCATACTCATTCATGAGCGTGAGTCTTTTGGCCATTCTTACTTATTCAGTTCCTTCGTGTATCATTTCAAGCCTTTTCCATGCCTCATGGGATGTTTCAAGACCTTGAAGTCTTATGAGCTCGGTGGTGGTAAGAGCACTTGAGAGAATATCAAATGCTTTGCCAATGATGGCGAATTTTATCTTCTCTTCGTCGGTGTAGTCATCCTCATCTTTGAACATTGATTCTCCTTTTGAGTTGGTAATCATAGAAACTTCAATTCCTTTGACAACGGCTCTCCATATATCAAATCAACAACCTTTCAAATGATTGATCATTCGAAATTTCCACAAAGAATAATTTTGGGCATCAAACATAGGTGCTTTAGTGTTTGATCCTGAAAATAGTGTTGTACGCTTGGGAGATGAAGTGTGAGATGAAGAGGCTGAGGTTGAGGTTGAGGTTGTCATTGCCATGATCTTTAACCTTGCAACTTGCAAAGATAGGCCAAGCAATCAAGGCTAGGCTATGATACCAATTGTTAGGTCCGAAATACACTCTAGAGGAGGGGTTAATAGAGTCTTTGGCACTTTTGCGAAATTTTCTTGTTTGGATCAACTCAGAAGAGATTCAAAATCAAAGCAAGAATGAGAGATGAGAAGCAATGAATGTGTATACTGTATATAGAGTGGTTCGAATTGTAAATGATTCTACTCCACTACCATTTTGTTTCCAAAGTGGATTTTCAACAACTACTCTTCTTATTAAAGCTAATAATTTAACAACCACAGCAACACTTACACTAACACCTTAGTGTAAGCAACAACAATAGCAACTTCTTGCACAAAACACACTTGTGCAACTACAGCTCTTAGCAAGAACAATTTCTTGCTACTTCACAACTTCAATAAAGTTCCCACAAGAACTTTCTCACAATGGGTTGAAGAAATATAGTAAGGTTCACACTTTCTCACTAGGCTAAGCACAAGCAAGAGATCAAATATTTATGGTTCTACTTGTGATAGACTCTCTATCTCTCAATATACAACAATGAAGAGCAAAGAAAAGCTTAACAAGCTTTAAGCAATTTTACAAATGTGAAAGAACTATACAACAATGAATAATGAAGCTAGATGATGGTGAAAGTGTGTTTTTGCCTCATCCAAGCCTCTTCCTTTTATAGATGAATTTCACCACATTTTTGAAGCTCCACCAAGTCTTCACAAGGTATCCAAATGTCAAGATAGTATCCAAATAGTCTTGAGCCACCCTATGGAGTGATTTGATCCTCAATAGCCAACCTAGGATTGCTTAGACATGGATACAATAGTCAAGGAAGCATGTAATATGTTGGGTTAAAGTCTACAAGAAATTTGAGCAAGATTGGATAGAGAAAATACCATGAATCTCCTTTGGATTTTGTTCCAACGTTCAGAAAATTTTGTATTCTGGGGGACATCGATCGATCTATGTGCCTGGGGTGAGAGATTGATGTCCTCCAGAAACTTTGCAGTTTTTGAAACTGCTGACATCGATCGATCAAAGTCCCCCTGGGGGAGACTGATGTCACTTCGATCGATCGATGTCCCCTAGACTGAGGATGTTGGACAGAAAGTATTCTTCCAGACATCGATCGATCGAAGTCTCCCTGAGGAGAGACTGAAGTGACATCGATTGATCGATGTCCCTGGATTAAGAGATCGATGTTGGATAGAAAGCTTACTGACTGATATCGATCGATCGAAGTCAGAGGCTGAAGTGACATATATCGATCAATGTACCCAGCCTGAGAGATCGATGTTGGACAGTGAGTTCCAATCTCAACCATTTTTGACATAGTGTAATTTTCTCATCTTGCATCAAGTCTCAAACATAAATTTAATTTATTTAAAACATCTTTTCATTATCAAAATAATTTATAACTTAACAACCGGTTCTATGTAAGAAAGTACAAGAATATTTCAGTCAAAAAATATTATTTTATTTGATTTTATTTTTTAATATACTTTAAATTACGTTAATGTTGAAAAGTTCAAAGCTATGATTTTGTTAGTAGGGGAGCATATTTTTATGTTGAAAAGTTTAAAGACATTATTATTGTAATAGGAGAGCATATTTTTATGTTCTGGTTTTGTAATAAGGAAACGGCTATATCTATACTTGATTATGCTTATTCACTCTATATCCTAGGTTAAATCGTAATTGAATCTTTCCTTCCATCATTTGTCATTTGCCAACGCTTGTAAAATTCGATTGGTACCTAAACAACCATGGCACCTGCCCATCATGTATAGTAAACAATGCTGGTCAATTTTTTTTTTTTGCTTTTCCTATCGGGTAAATATACAATTCTCCGGGTTATCAAATTCACAACCCTAAATTTAAATGATGACTACAATTAAGTTTGAATTAATTGGTCCATGAAGATACGCTTTTAAGGGGAAAAATAGACTCTCTGTAATATAAAGTATAAGTTTTTAGAAGAATAGATATGTATCACCGACAGAACTCAAACAAAACGAAATTGAATTAATTGGTCCATTGTCTCTTAAATGTGTTTAAATATTCCGAAATTAATCATTTTATTTGTTAATGCAATATTGAACATCATATATTATTAAAAACGTATTCACTTACTCGTCCCCTAACAACATTCTCACATTCCTACCAAGCAAAATTTGAATCCTTTCAATATGTGGCAGAGCCACGCAGATATGTGGGTATGCACTTATAAGCAAAATAATAATAGTGTTGAGAATTTCAATAAAAAGAGCGCACGAACAATGCACGCCATAATCAAGAAAAGAATAGTTTTGGGAATTCTGAAGAATCAATTCTTTTTTTCCCCTAACTTCGTATTTCCCCCTCTTAACACACAACTATTATTTTGTAACTGCAGTGAAGTTTGCATAACCTTTTTTTTATGTTCCTCAGAAGGTACAATGTAGTATTCCATTTCATATTTTTATCCTTTGAATTTTACCATGTATGAATTCTACGATATACACACTATTGATATGGTTGCGGCCCTCAATCCTTTTTTATTGTTGTTTATTTTTTGTGTACATAAATATGTAGGAAATAATAAACTATCCTGAATAGAATAGGAAAAGAAAAGAAATTAGGATACAATTTGATTAAATGGTAAATTCCAAATTATACTAGGAATATACCATATAATTTCCTGTAACCTAACTGTATATAATTACAACTAACAACTAATCCTACACCCTAATTCAAGAAAAAAAAGGCAGCACCACCATCTTAAGAACCCTAGTCGGCCGCCACCCAAGTAAAGGAAGAAGAAGCCAATTCTTGCCATTTTCAACCATGATTTTCTTACGATATCGTGTAATCAAGATCAATGCAAGTATCCTACCTGTATTTGCTATGCTTTTGCATAACTTATGACTCTATTTTCATAGTAAAACCGGATCATGCATGCTCGTATTTGTGGTTGCATAGATGAGTGATTTTATACATGTATGTGTTGTAAGTATGCATTAATTATGTATGTATATGTATGAGATTGATCTATCTTTGCTTCCTTTTCCTTGTTTATGCCGCTGGTGGGGAGGTCGACTGCCCCTAGGGCAGCGGCCAAGTTATGGAATATATGTATATAATATGCATGATATAATACTAAGTATTATTATATGTGTTGTTTTATGTAATTAAGTTTATGTTGTATGGAATTATTTTTATGAAATTGAAAAGGCTATGGCCGAAACATGGGGGTGTTGGACTATTAGGGTTCGTATGAAGTTAATGGTAATGAATACATGTGTGAATTGTAAGATTATCGGTATTATCAAATTAGGGTTTTTGGCATCGAAATTGAGGAAAATAAATTTTGAAAAGCGGAAATTTTCACTGCTTGAGGGTGTAATATGGTTAGAAATTAGGATAGAAGAATTTTACTGGTTGAAGGTCTGGAGCCGAGGTGCAACTCACGCCGGTCAAAGGCGGCGCATGGCTGCCATTTAAGCGGCACGTGAGGGCGCATGGGGAGGAGTTTGGCCGTGTTTTTTGCGGCAATGTGTTAAGCATAAACTGTACTTGTTGTCTGTGGAGTTAGACGTGAGAAAATGTGAATGGTGCATAAGTGGATCGAGGGAGATGCATGCATGTATATGTTTATGTATGGGCGTGGGCATGTTTGTGTATATACGCATACGTGAGTGATGTTGGATAAAACATCGTAACCGTAAATCATTTATGTGATGGTATTTGGTATTTGTGTTTGTGATCGAAATTGATTGTTGGAAATTATCGAACATTGGAAATCGATTTTTGAAGGTCAAAATCATTTTAACAATCTTCTTGGAAATTGATCGTTGCAGATTTTGAAAGTCACTTTAGTAAAGGAAATATATTGCAACGTCGAATTGGTTCCGAACAAACGGACCATCCGAGCACATATGACTATATTGAGATAGGTTGTTCGGACACATATAACTACCGTTTAGACCGTCCAGACACATATGACTATATTGAGATAGGCTGTCTAGAAACATCGACTATTGGGGGACCAAGTCCATAAGTCTTTTTTTGGTTAAAATGCTAATATTAACGAGAGAACTCAAAGCGTCAAGAGGATACATCTCATACAATAGCCCAACTTGTAGGTCACCATGCGGACCTACATGCACTATTCAGTAATGTATAGCAATCTTAAACTATATAAGCAGCGCCTGTGTCTAAGGTATGTGGGTAGAGCTTATATGTCACACTATATACATGAGGAGTGTATATTCTGTGTGTTGCATCCCTAGATACAAATGCTTCTCCGTCAAAACTACATCTGTTCCGAGCTTGCCAAATAAAATACACAGTCGCAGCAAAGGCAAATTTCGCTGTCTTGTCTTTTAGAACTTTCCCTTTGAGTCTTCACGATCCGCAGGGTAGCAGTCTATTGATAGAATGCATCCTCTGTGGGAGAGCTAGCCATGCTGAATAGTTAGCCAAATTTGTTTGGTACCTAAGTAGGAGAATAAGAGGTACTGCAGCGTCTCTTGTTCAACCGAGCAGAGGTGACATTCTTCATTTTCTAGATAAACAAGGCATTCCTTTGTGGGAAGCTTGTTCAGCCGAGCAAGACATAATGTGAAGGAGTGTTTGGGGGTTACTGCTGAGTCCCAGACAATCATGCACCAACTGAATTTACTGCCTTTATCTCTAAAATACTCATACACCAGACGAGATTTGAGGGTACCTTCCAATGTCCATAAGGTGATTACCTATACAACCGAGCTGTAAGAGCCTTCCCTAACCAGAAACTGATCTCGGATCTCCATAAGTTTCTTCAGGAGGAGTGAGTCCGAGTTGTGCCCCTTCCTCTACCATAGTGTACTATATAGTCTATGCTTATGATTCATCCACTACACCCAGAGTGTGTCTTCCTTGCCATGCAAATCCCACATGTGCTTCGTTAGCAATTCCAAATTACATGCTTTCAGTTGAAGAATACCTAGACCACCCTCTTCTTTAGGCAAGCTGACTTGATACCAAGCGATCCAAGACTTTTTGGACCCGAGTGAGGAATTTCCCCATAAGAAGTGTAGACAAATTCTTTTCACTAGAGTCCTAACTATTGCAGGAAGAGGTAACACACTTAGGCAGAAATAGTTCACTCCCTACAAAACTGACCTGATCAATTATAGTATGCCAACATATGAGATACTTGATGCATTCCATACCCCTACCTTGTCAATCAATTTTTTGATGAGAGGTGCATAGTGTGAGCTCTGCAACTTGCGGCCTACAATACGTATGCCTAAAAATTTGAAAGACATAGTGCCCTCTGAGAAACCTATGTTGACCTACAACCAGCTAGTTACATCACCAATTCCTGCATGGAAGAACTGGGATTTAGCTAGGTTGGACCTAAGCCCTCAACAGTCACCAAATTCAGAAAACATATCCATAATTTTCTTTACTGAGTGGGCATCTCCTCTGGAGAATAGGATAAGATCATCTGCAAAGCAGAGGTGAGTGACATTCTGCTCACCACAGCCAGCATGGAAATGGAACTCCTTGTCATAACACAGTCTACGAAGTAGCCTTGAGAGGTATTCCATACTAATTACAAATAGGAAGGGCAGATAGGGTCTCCCTGCGTCAACTCACGTTTGCCCTAGAAAAACCTATAAAGCCTGCCATTAAGGGAAACAAAATATGCTCACACACTCCATGATCAGCCCATGGAGATAGTAGCAAACCCAGTCCAAGAAGCATATCCTTAAGGAATGACCAACTGATGGAATCAAAAGCTTTCCTGATGTCCACCTTAAGCATGCATTTTGGAGCTGTCCTGTTTCTCCCATAATCTCTGATCAGCTCATGGACTAAGAAGACATCTTCCATCATGGATCCGGCCTTGAGAAAACCATCCTATGTAGGATCCATGCAGGAGGTCATGACTGATGTCATTCCCGTTGCAAGGATCTTAGGGATTCTCTTGTGGATCATATTGCAGCACGAGATAGGTCAATAGTCCTCAACTCAGGTGGCATGGGTAACCTTGGGGACCAGAGCAATGATAGTGTGATTGACCTGTTAAAGCAATAGGCCATTCCTGTAGGACTCCTGCATTACAGCGATCAGGCCGGCCCCTACTATCTCCCAGGCTTTGATGAAGACTGAGAGGAATAGCCATTAGGATCAGGTGCTTTGTCCTTCCCAATTGAGTGCAGTGCAGCTTTGATCTCAGCTTCCAGCACTAGGACTATGAGTGAGTCAGCATGCTATGCAGATAGCTTGGGACCCCCATTCAGCTCTTGTGTTTTGATGGGCTGGACTAGCTAAGCTGAGCCAAGCAGGTTGGTGTATAAATGTACAAACTGTTGAGCTGCCTGCTCGATAGATGAGGACATAGTGCAATCGACAAGTTGAACTCAAGTATATACTATTCTGTGCCTTGTTTCTTTTAATTATAGAGTGGAAGAATTTTGCATTCCTCTCACTCGAAATTAAATAATTACCTTTGGCGAGCTGAGCAAGGAATTTCCTTTCAGCCTCCAAAAGGTTGAAATCCAAGTGTCTTTTATTTTGCAATTTGTCCTTCTAGTCAGGTGTGGCCCATTATCCTTCTGGGTATTCCGGCATGCGCTCAAGCTCTTCAAAAGGATTTCCTGTGCAGCTCTCTGAGGGGGGCCTTTCAGAGCTTTTAGCTTCTTGTATATCTGAAACATGGCTCATCCTTGGACTCGTTGACTCCACTGTGAGCTGACCAGACGAAGGAATTCCTCGTGGTCAGTCCACATGTTGAAGAACTTAAAAGAACTTCTGACTGCTGGCCTAGAGCTATCAAGGCTGAGCACAGCAGGTGAATAATCAGAAAGGCATCCATCAGAGTAGAAATGCACCTTTGCCAGGGGATTTGTCTCCATAAAGGCGTTGTTGGCCATTAATCTGTCAAGTCGAGATTTGATAGAGCCATTATCCTAGGTGTGAAAGTAGTCTGACGAGCTGAGCTCCATTAAACAGCTCTGAAGGAAACAATTGAGCCGATCCTACAACTCATTGTTAGTTGCTGACCTGCCATCTATTCTCTTTTCTTCACTTAAAATGCAGTTGAAATCTCCTAGAATGATCTAAGGTTCATTCTGCATTTGACTCTGGTTGAAGATAGAACTCCACAATGGGCGCCTATCGACAATCGTGTTGAAACCATAAACAAATGTGACTAGCAAGCTCAGTCTAGCCACCAGAGAGGTGATTCTATAGTGCATAGCCTGAGGATCAGCTAAGAGGACCTGGACAGCCACTGCGGACAGATTCTAGTATATCGAAATTCGCTTGCCCGCATGAGATTCAAAGTTATTTACAAACTCCCAGCTTGCAAACTTTGGTTTAAGAAACAGATACATCTTGTTGTTTAATTTAGTCTATAATGATCCGAGGGTACCTATTTTGTGTTTTCTAATAAAATTATGGACACTGTTATGTTTTAAGGGTTTATTGTGGCCACTAATATTCCAAAAGCTAATTATCATTGAATTAAGTGTTTGGTCGTACCTTGGCCTAGTCTTGAGGGGTCATGAGCTTTTTCCTCAGTGCAAACGCCTTTGACTTTGAGACCACCTTAGTGAATCTGTCCTGGAGGAGAGAGTTAATTCTCTCCACATGGTGTTTCATGTAAACACTATGCTGTGGGCCCTGACCTGGCTCGTCTAGATTTATTTCAACTAAGAAAGTTGTGCCTTCCATTATTTGGTCGAATCCTGGTTGGGACTCAAGCGCACAAGTGTGGAGGGCTGGGCTGAGGTGATGGGCCGTGCTGAGCTGATGGTAGGAAGCGGAGCAGAGCTAGAGGAAGGCCTAGCTGTTTCTGGTAAGGCCTTGGCTGGAACTGGGGCAGATTGCTGCTGGGTGGAGCTGATCTTTATTTGGCTTAGTTGAGCTGGGTCCTGGCCTGGTATGTTTTTTTTCGAGAGGGATGGGAGCAAGCGTTATGAGTTGGGGATGGGCAGACCTGCTTGTTGCCAAGATGAGCTGATTTGTGTGCAGCTCAGCGGCAGTAGGTTTTGTTGAAGTCTGCTGGCCAACTTGTTTATTGGAGGCTACACTATGGTCGAGTTACATGCAGTCTTTACAAAACATCGGCATTCTTTCATATTCCACCTTTTGTACTATTGTGGTGCCATTTGGGAGCACCAACTCCACCGAGGTCAGCAATTCTTGAGTGGGATCAACTTCAACTAGAGCACGAGTGTAGTTCCAAGTTTTCTGTTGGCAGCCAGCTGGTCAGCACACACTAGTGTGCCGAGCTGAGAGTAGATGCCAGAGAGAACCTGATATACACAGTGCATCACAAGAAGGTTGGGGAATTTCACCCTGACTAGGACCTGTGCCATTTCTGTAGCTCCAAAAGCGAAGAATCTGAGCATTTTCTTGAGAATGACAGATCTGCCATATACGAAATATGGACCAACACAGTCTACTTCTTCCATCTCCTTGGCAGATTTGAACTTGGAGATTATCCAACCAGACGCATGGAATTCCACTTTGTGTTTAACCTTGCATGCTTTAGAAAGGTTGTGCACAGCTGGCTGACATGGGAATCTGCCAACAAAGTAGCCAACAAGGCAGCAATCTATTTCGTCATCATTGTGGAGCTCATCTATGTCGATGTGCACCTTACCTAGGGTGCACACCTATACCTTCTTGAGCCGAGTCCATGCTCAAGTTCTCAGTTGTTCGTGAAAAGAAAGTTCTAAGCTCTGCCTTGCAATGGCTGAGCTCTGGGCTAAGCTACTACATGGTTTGTGTTTTGGACGAGGGTTTGGGGTTTTGAATTTCAGGGGGGATTTGAATGTAGTAGGGTCTTAGTGGCATGGTAGTGCCAGGTGGCACAATATTATTGGGTGTGGAGGAGTGAGGTAATGGAGAGGTCACATGATGGAGGCAGTTTGGTGGTTGACTGTGTCGCGCTATCACATCTGGCAGACTTTTGTCCGCTGGACAATTTTTTTGTTGGTATTCTCTTTCTTCATCCTATTCTTCCTTTTTTTATTCATGCTCGAAGGCCGAGCTGTAATATCTTCTAGATCATCCAATGCTACAGTTGCTGCCTTGTTATGCATTGATGTAGATTTTTCACCTGCACTGACTCTTACGCCTTTCCTGGGCTTCATGGTTGAGCCTTCATCGTCAGAGCTTCTATGAAAGGAGAAGGAGTCACTATCTTTAGAGCTTCAGTTGTTCTTGTAGAATCCAGAATCGGTGGCATTTCTTGCTTCACAAGAACTCAGGCCTTGGGCTTCCCTAGATGCGGCTTGCTCGGCAAAGCAGCTCTGTTGTTTTTTTTCTTGAAAACCTTGGAGACATGCAGCTCATGCTGGAGCTCGATGCTAAGTTTGCATTTCTTTTTGAAGCAAGCTTTAGTTTTAGCACATATTTGCTGCTTTGGTTCTAGGCGTGCTTGAACAAAGTCCTAAGAATCAAAGAACAGTTCGTTAATATGAGTATGAAGCAGAATATGAAGGTGAAGAGAAGATGGATAGAGATCAGAGAAGAATTTTGGTATGAACAGATGATAAGCTAAGATGGAGCCATTCTTTCCTAGAGAGAAGGCAGAGAGTTTCTCTCTCTACACCCATTTTGGTTTCTTACCTTTCTTGCATCTTTGATTAAACTTTTACCAAGTCCGTAAGTCTTGCAATATAAGTCACTTGTAAAGTAAGCTCCACGGCCATTACATTGCATTGAGATCGTATCGGAAATTATGATCGTATCAGAAATTGAGATCGTATGGGAAATGGTGTCGTATTGGATACCGTATCGTTTTGGGTTGAATTGATTTGAAAAGTTGCATCATGGTTTTTGACTGTACTAACACTTGTGTTTTGCTGATTTAGTTGCGTGTGACCTTGTTGCTTCATTGGTATAGGGGTAAAAAGATAAACTTTATTTGCGAAGAGAAGCATGATATTTTCTATTTCGTTATTTATTTACTTTATTACACTTGCTTCTCCGTGTATGATCCCATGGTAAATATAGTCAGGTTACTTGCTGGACGACGTGTCGCTTATACTACGCTTTCAAATATTTTTATGGATTCACAGGATTACGAGTTAATTTATGTTGAAGACGATCAGGAGTGGGGCTATTGACGCTTGAGGCTTGATGAAGAGATTTCGAAAGTTTTAGTTGAGGCCGTATTTTATTGATTTGATTCAGATTTATTTTTCGTCTTCCTATTTCGACATTGTAATACATTGATTTAAGAGACCTTGACTTTTATGGATAAGTATTTATTTTGCGGTTTTAATTTCTATGAGTTCCGCTGACATGCCGATGTGTAATTGATTGTATCGACGCCTTGTATTTTCTTTAGCAAAATACGGAAGGTGAGTCGTTTCGAGTATTATGGCTGGAGACGCTTCTGTATTAATATATTCCAAAAAGAATTGATTTGTCTTTTTCTTTAAGCGGTCGATGCAAGACTCAAGTAAGTATTAACACTGACTCATACAGATTGCATATCTAATGGTACTTGGGTAGTGTTTTAATTTTTAGAATTATGATTATTTAAACATCTAAAGTAACTCAATTTTTGTTAGCTATTCGATTGATTTCGTTTCTTATATTCAACCTTCCGCTGAAAACTAGATTACAACGGTTAGTGCAAGTGTAAAAAGATCATTCTTGACAATGCACTATGTTAAAAATAAGTTATCAGGCAGTTTATATGACTAATTTTTAAATGATTTCGAGCATTTCCAAAAACTTAAGCAGAAACGAGAACAATATTTTATTTGCACATATAATAGTTTAGGTGCATTTTAGTTTTTATGTATACTTTAAATATTGTTGATTTTTATGATTATGATGGTTTCTTCTTGGGCACATATAATAATTTTGGAGACCTTACCTGCTTTGTGATCTTGAGGTCACATGTTCGAACTGTAAAAACTGCCTCTTGTACAAAGTGTCGGGTAAGATTGCGTACATCAGATCGCGAAACAACCCAGGCCCTTTCTGGACAATGCATAAATGCGAGAACCTACTACATCGGGAACGCCTTTTTATCTTCTGCTTATTTCTTCTCTTTATATTTGTGCATAAAATCTTGGGTCCACCACTATAAGTGAACCCAAAATGTATAACCCAAACGTACCGCTATCTAAATTAGTTCCAAGTTCTGTTCTTGATCTCATTCCACGTATGGAAACGTCCCCCGTTTCATAGGTTTAGACAACCCTGCTCTTGATGTTGAAGATGTTGAGCTGAGAAGGCAGAAAAGAAAGTGCATCAGATCAGAGTAGGAGGTTTTGTTGCAGAGGTTGGTACGCTGCCACGGAAGGTTGGCGGGTCAAGTGCGTCTGGCACGGTACTTGGCACGCTTGGGTTGGTGCTTAGAGTTCTTGGCACAGTTGGCACGGAGATGAAGCGCGGTTGGTTCAGCAGGGGTATCTGGCACGCTGCCTGCCATTGGCACGCTTCTGGCAGAACTCAACTTTGGTGCGTGCGTGCCACAGCGGATCAAGGCTTAGTTTACATGTGCTATTTTCTTTCTAGTTATTTCTATAGCAAGTATAAATACTTAGCATGGATGTAAATAAGAAGAGTGTAGAAGAAGATACAAAATATCTTCAAATTTTTCTTCCTTTTGAAGTTGAGCGCACCTTTGGCGCCATTTCTCAGTTTTCCATGAATTCTTCCAATTTTAGTTGCTTTGATTTGTGATCTCTCTTGTTCGTCACTGCAATTTTAGTTTGTGAGTTGCCTTTTGACATGGTATCAGAGCTCTGGTTGTGTACCATTGATTCTCTGAAAGCTGTAGCTTAGATTTCCTCTGCAAATTTCGTTTCGTATTTGAACAGTTCATGATTTCGAATTGATTACGGCAAGTACAAGTGCTGCTTCCTCTAGTTCTCGTAACAATTATTTGAACAATGAAAATCAATCAAACAATCCATATTATTTGCATCCAAACGATATGTAGGATCTACAAGGCACCACTAGAATGGGGGTTGAATAGTGGGTGCGGAAAATGTAGTTTTTAAAATTGTTTTAGACCAAAAACCCAACTTCTGAAAACAGTTTCTGTTTTCAGGACCTGTTTTGAAACGTTTTGAAAACTAGGTTATAGGTCTTCAAAAATTCTGAAATTTGGAGAGATCTTAGTCTCAGATGTTTTGAGTATCTCTTAAAAATTTCAGATTAAAATTCAATCTTTAACCCCTTTAAAAATCTTTGGTGGTCAGATTGCGCAAATCTGCCAGAAATGGTAGTCTGAATTGAAAAAGTAATTCCAATTAAACCGTAACTCTAAATGCTCTGAAAATTTAATGAATAACCCCTTATTAGGTGTATTTAATTGGGTTGAAACAGTTTTGAAAAATTCTTGTGGAAAGTTAGTCAAATACGTTCAAAGACTCAACCTTTGCAAGCCTAAAAATCAGACTGCACTAGTCTCAGAACTTTTGATGTTTGAATGATTTATACTTGTCCAAAAGAGTTGAAACTTATGCCAAATGAACCTTAAGACGTGTGGCTATGTTTCCTGAAAGTTTCGTGATTTTTGAAGTTCTTTTACTATTTTTAAGAACGTGATAAAAATGATGCACTGTGCTGGAAACTGAAAGTAAGTGCTGAAAAGTATAGAACACAATGAATTTTATACTGGTTCGGTTAAATCAACTTACTCCAGTCTTCGAGGACACCTTCCTCGGTTAGCAATAATAACAAAACACAAATAACACCTTACCACACAGAGTTGATGGAGTTACACACCAACTCCAACCCTTTATAAACCTTGTAAATGATTACAACGATCACGAACACTACCACCTTGCGAATGCAAGATTGATCACACCTTGATCAATCTTTTACAACAATATAGAGAGTATGTGGTGGTATATATGAAGCCTATTCAAATGTATGAATATGAATACAATAGGCTTTTAGAGAGAAGAAAGAAAGAAGTGTAGAAGGAGAGAGTAGATGAAAACGTTTTAAGAACTTGAATTTGCAAGACTTGTCTTGTATTTTGTTTGCTCACTTCTTTCCTTTTTATCCATAGTGGCCGTCCCCTATGTCTTGATCTTCCTCTTAAAAATTATCTTTTAAGTCCTTGGAAGAGTATATTGCATCATTGTGACATTTCATTGCTTACTTGGCAACTCCTCATTGGATGATCATTAAGCCCTTGCTTCCTTCATAGTATTGCTGGTTTATGTTGATGACATAACAGTTGCCAGTGACTCTTTCTTTTTGATACAGAATCTCAAATACCAGCTTCATTCTACATTTCAGATTAAGGATTTAGGCACCCTCAAATATTTTTTGGGACTTAAGGTGGCAAGGTCTCAGGGGGTATTATGATATGCCAGAGAAAATATACACTGGAGCTGTTAGTAGAAACAGGATTCTTGGGTGCTAAACCTGCAGTGACTCCCATGGAACAAAATATAAAGCTTGAGCATAATGATTCACCTCTGATTTCTGATGTGCCAAAGTATAGAAGGCTTATTGGTAAACTGTTATACCTCACTATTACTAGACCTGACATATCTTATAGTGCTCAGTAGTTGAGTCAATTTTTGGATACCCCTATAAAGCTGCATATGAAAGCTGTAAACAGGTTGCTGAGGTATTTGAAGGGATGTCCTGGACAGGGCCTGTTGTTTCCTAGTTCAGGGTCAAGGTTGCTTAAGGCATATGCTGTTTCTGACTGGGGTGGTTGTTCAGAGACAAGGAGGTCCATCACAGGTTATTGTATATTCTTTGGTGATGCCTTAGTATCCTGATAAAACAAAAAAGCAGACTACTGTGTCAAGATCATCTTCAGAAGCTGAGTATAGGGCGCTTGCTGCAGCTACTTGTGAAATACAGTGGTTGCTTTATCTCATGAAAGATCTAGGGGTGAATCAGGATCAGCCTGTAGAGTTGTTTTGTGATAACAAAAGTGCAATCTATATAGTTAAAAATCCGGTGTTTCATGAAAGAACCAAGCATATAGAAGTGGATTGTCATGTTGTCAGAGACAAGTTTCAGGAGGGTGTGATCAAACCAATGCCTGTTAGGACAGATTTTCAAGTGGCAGATTTCTTTACAAATGCCTTAAGCTCAAGCAGACTGCAATTCTTGACTTCAGCCTTGGAAGTGTCTAACATTTACAAGAAGTCAGAATTGAGGGGGTGTGTTGAAGATGTTGAGCTGAGAAGGTAGAAAAGAAAGTGTATCAGATCAGAGTAGGAGGTTTGTTGCAGAGGTTGGTGCGCTGGCATGGAAGGTTGGCGGATCAAGTGTGTTTGGCACGGTACTTTGCACGCTTAGGTTGGTGCTTAGAGTTCTTGGCACGGTTGGCACGGGGACGAAGCGCGGTTGGTTCAGCAGGGGTATCTGGCACGCTGCCTGCCATTGGCACGCTTCCGGCAGGACTCAACTTTGGTGCGTGCGTGCCACAGCAGATCAAGGCATAGTTTACACGTGCTAGTTTCTTTCTAGTTAGTTCTATAGCTAGTATAAATACTTATCATGGATGTAAATAAGAAGAATGTAGAAGAAGATGCAAAATATCTTCAATTTTTTCTTCCTTTTGAAGTTGATCGCACCTTTGGCGCTATTTCTCAGTTTTCCATGAATTCTTCCAATTTTAGTTGCTTTGATTCGTGATCTCTCTTGTTCGTCACTTCAATTTTAGTTTGTGAGTTGCCTTTTGACACTTGATGTTGAGGATTTATAGTTTTAATTTATTTTCTTGTTATTGTTGTAGGCATGACCTCGCCACTCACATATGTATGTCTACTTGTCCAATCATCATACCATTGTGTTGGCCAATTTGTTGGAGAACTTGAGCAATTTTATTTCAACAGGAAATTTCCGCAATTATGTAGAGCAGCAGTTTCTTCCATAACGCAGCTGCCATAGGCAAGAATTTTTCAGAGTGGGTAAGGTTAAGTCCTGTCGCCTGTTAAATCAAATTCTGAATCTGTGAAGGGTATCCAGCCAAGACGTGATCATGGGGTCAAGTTTGTTCACAGTGAAAGTATCTGTCAAAAATGCTACAGAAACTTGATTCAAAAAATACACTAATGCGATCACAATGCAAATTCAACTGAATTGAAACAAAATTTCGAATATGAAAAATGGCGCCAAGAACAGAAAACGGAGAACAAATAAATTTGAGAGTTCAATTGATATTTTTCTACTCTTTTCTCTTATGTACAGTATGATTGAGTATTTATATCAACTGTAGAAACAACTAGAAACTAATTTCCATGTGGTATAAGCCCGCTGTTCGTGCCAACTGCTGCACGCTGCTGTGTAGCTTGATTAGCATCGTGCCAACTGCCGTTATTGATGTGTATCAGCGTGCCAACTGCTGCTATTGTTATGTAGCTCAATCAACTGTTTTAATCCAACGTGGCATCTACTGTTGAGCTACAACTAATCCTCCATATGACAGCTAAACCAAGTACTTGCCACACCAGATAACTTCCATGCTTCAATTCATCTGCTGAAGATGTGATCACTGCTGATCCTATTTCTGCTTACTTATGTCAAACTGAAACAACGTTTGTTTTCCTTTCTTCTGTGCTGCCAGCTCAACATCGTCAACAATATTTCTGACCTCCAGGATCAAATATATCAGCCAAATATTCAAGACGTTCCATATAGCAGCTTAGCATCATTTAATCACAAATTCATCAAATCTCTTATAGCATGTAAACTTCAATGTGTTTCCATTGTCTCACATTGATTTAATTACATAAACATCAAACACAAATAGAAACAATAACCGAGTAGGTTCAAAGTCATACAAACTTGTAATGCGAAGTAACACAAAAAGATGGTAGCTCTTGGGCTCTTTTTCCTTCCCAGAAAAAGCCGACGCTTTTCCTCCTTCCTAGAGCGGCTTACTGTTGTTGTCCAAATTGGTTTTGGTAATTTACACAATGTAGAAGTCTCAAAACTAAATTAATAAACAGATTCTTAGACTTTGAATGTTAATCAAATATGTGATTCCTCAAAAGGTTTTGACTAGACCGCTGCTCAAACATTAAATGCTACATTAAGCACTTAACGTCTTAAAGGTTCAAAACAAAAAAGTTCCGTTGAAACATGGAACTCTCCATAAAAAGTTTAATCCTGCAAAGTTCTTGGACATAATGTTTAAAGAAAACATAAAGGGCTTCGTGAAGTTTTGACCTTGATCGAAGTCTGGTCAAGCTAAATTTTCTGCAGAAACATTAAACACTACATCAAGGGTTACATCCTGTAAAGAACTTAGACAGAATGTTTCAGTGATAAAGTGCTTTATGAAGCATTGCCTTTGAGTGTGAAGTCACTTCGAGCGCTTCATCCAAACGTCTGATGCACAACGAAAATTCTGCATGTATAGTTTTCTCTCTCATATCTTTTTAGTTAACCAATGTACTTTTATCTTTCTCATGCAATCATGCCTTTTGTAGCTCTATTTCAAAAACCAAATCAAAAGTAGTTAGAAAAATCTTTCCCTTTTAAGCTTAAAAGGCAAAGCTTCCACAAAAAGTTTTGACTTCTTCCAAGAAGAGATTTTCAAGACAATGAGGTGTCGACATATGAGACAAAGTCTTCTTCCACTCTTCTCTCTCCTCTCCAACGGTTGGAAGATTGCTCTATAAGGCTTGAAAGGCTCCATTTTTTCCTCTCAAAATTACTGTAAAAAGATTACTTTATTGTTGAGAGTGTGATTGTAAAGGAGAAGAGGTCTTCTTCTAAGTGAGGATAGTGGCGAGCAAGATTTAGATTGTTGGTCAAGAAGCAAGGGTACTTCTTGTTGGGTGAAACTCAAGCTTCCAAGAGCTAGTTGATGGTGTACGAGCTACATCATACTCCATAAAAGGTTTCTTTGGAGCAAAGAAGATCTTAAGGAGGCTAGGCTTCAAAGAGGTTAAGTATTCATTGTTCTTGAGCTAAGGTTGTTAAACCTAGCTTGTACTTGTATTTTCTTTGATTGTCTTTTCACCCAAACAGAAATAATAATCCCCTTATTCAAAAATCCTTCTTGTTCAAAGAAAAAAGGTAGAGGAGTAGATACTTTGACTTGAACCTCTATAAATCTAGTATTCTTTTATTTCGTCAAGTTATTTTCTTCAAAGCACACATCAAGTATTGGTTTAAACACTTCTATTGCAAAAAGGTTCGAAAAAGAACCATACTTGGATAAATACACTATTCAACCCCCTTCTAGTGTATTTCACGGACCTAACAATTGGTATGAGAGTCTAACCTTGATTGTTTGACACTCAAATAGCAAGGCTTGATTCTATCAATTATGGAAGAAACACCTTATGATTGGGAATCTTCGGGTGGTAAGTATTCTAGAACAAGAAAAAGAAGACAAGAGACTTTGATACCTTCCGTATTAAATATTCATACCAAAGTTCCTATGTTTGATCCAAATAATTACTCTCTATGGAAATCTAACATGGAGACTCATCTTTGGGGTTGTGGCTACCGAATTTGGAAAGAGGTCACTAAGGGCTCAAAGGCTCCTATTGACTATGATAATCCAACTCAAGAAGAAGAGTTGTTATTTGCTATAAATGGACAAGCTCTTGATATCTTGAATAGCTCTCTAACTCCAAATGAGAGAGCTACGATTCAAGGTTTTCAATCCGCTCATGAAGCATGGATAAAGTTGGAAATGATTCATGAGGGTACTTCTTAAGTTAGAAAGGCAAGAAGGAGGATATTGATCAAGCAATTCTATAATTTTTCCATCCCCAAAGGTGAAAAGATTGAGGCAACTATTCAACGGTTCGCTAAACTTGTCAACTTAATTAATGCAGTGGGAAAGAAGATCGAACAAGAGTATCTTAACCACCGACTTCTAAATAGCTTGGGAAGAGAATGGAATCCAAAGGTGACGGTTATAGAAGAGGCAAAGGATCTTGAAACTCTTACATTGGATGAATTATATGGGAATCTTATGATTCATGAGATTCAACTTGAGGAACAAGAGAAAATGAACCTATCAAACAATCACCTAAGGCATTAGTATGTGATACGGATGATTCAGATGATGAGTTTGGACTTTTTGTAAGGAGGTTCAAAAGATTTTCCAAAAAGAATGGAGATGAGGCTAAACGGTTCATCAAGGGACTCTACCCAAGGACAAAGACAAGATGAAGGACCAGGATAACAAATGCTTCAAATGTTGAAAATATGGTCACTTCATGAAAGATTGTCGAGTGAAAGATCTGTACCCAAAAGATAAGAAAGCCATCTACCTAAAGAAGAAGGCTCTTCAAGCAGAAGTAGCTCATTATGATAGTCTCCTATCTGACTCCAAAGGTGACCATGATGATGACAAGGATCTTGCTCTCACAGCCATAAGCGATGATGATCTTGAGAAGGAATATTCTTGTTTCATGTCCATCGAAGATGATATGGAGGTATGTACAAAATCTTCTCATTACAAAATGCAAGATGAATTTGTTGATATCATTGAGAAGAATGATTTGTTAAGTCTCAAATATAAGCATGTTAAACGAGATTTTAGGAATTACATAAATGAGTATAATATCACGCTTGAAAACAACATTGCATTGCAACTTGAGCATGATAATCTTATGACAATGCATAAAGTAGTTGCTAATGAGAATGGTTGTTTAAGATATGAAAGTGAAATGCATTTGAGTACAACGGAAAAAATGTTTGGGGCAAGCATGCTTTAAACAAGTTGCTAATTATTCAAAGAGCCAGCATTGATAAAACCGGATTAGGCTATGACGCATCTAGTGTGAGCATGAAACCTTCAACTATTCCTTTGATTAAATTTGCCAAACCCAAGTAATGCATCTATCCCCTCCTTCAAAGAATCAAAATCATCTTTGAAGAAACAAAGGCATATGCCTAATAAGAAGGCAAAAGCAACCAAGGTACCAAAGCCCTTGGTAAAATCCGTTGCCAAAACTTTTTCCTTAGTACCAAGGAAGAACATGCATAAACATGAATCACGGATTATGTATACATAAAAGCATTATGATCATTCTCACACTCACAAACGTATTCCTACATGTTTCTATTGTAATAAGAAAGGTCATATAGAAAGAGTTCGTAGAGCTAAGAGAAATACATATCTTGTATGGGTGCCAAAGGGTCAAGTGCATGTTACTAACCCTCAAGGAACCAAACCAAAAAGGGTACCAACGTCATATGTTGAATTTGTAGTCCGCAGCATTAAATGGAGAAATCAAGGACAAAGGCATCCAATGGGTAATGGACAGTGAGTATTCCAACCATATATCGGGAAACAAAAGATTGTTTTATGAGATCACTATGTAAGATGGAGGAGTTGTCCATTTCGGAGGTAGCAAATGCCAAATCAAAGGACATGGTAAAGTGGGTAACAATTCCTTCTTTCGTAGTGATGTACTTTATGTGGATGGGCTTAAGTATCATTTGATAAGTGTGAACCAATGGTGATGCCAATTATGAAGTTACATTTGTGAAAACAAAATGCATTGTGAAAAAGGATAATATTGTTATGTTTGAGGCCTTGAGGGATAAAAACATTTACAAAGTTAGCATAAATGATTTAGTTTTACAAAATGTATCGTGTTTAGTTGCTAAAAATGATTTGTCGCAACTATGGCATAGACGCCTTGGATATGTCTGTTTTAAAATATTTAAATATATTTGTGAAAATGAAAAAGTTTGAGGGCTTCCCAAAATGAATTTTGAAAACCAAGAACTTTGTAGCACTTGTCAAAAAGCAAAGCTTGTGAAAACAAGCTTTAGGCCCAAAACAAATATTTCCACCTCCAAACCACTACAAATGTTACATATGGATTTGTATCGAGATATTGGTACAAAAAGCTTAGGTGGCAAACATTACACATTCGTGGTGGTAGATGATTACACTAGATATACATGGGTAATGTTTCTTGCTAAGAAAAGTGATGCATGTCATGAGTTCATTGATTTATGTAGGCAATTGGAAAATTACATGAGTGATACCATTATGACAATTAAAAGTGATCGTGGTGGATAATTGGATGGAGACTTTCAAAGGTTTTGTGTATCCAAAGGGTATGTACATAACTTTTCGGCTCTAAGAAATCCACAACAGACTGGTGTAGCCGAATGAAAGAGTAGAACCCTACAAGAGATGAGTAGGTCAATGCTTAATGAGTTCGGCTTGCCCAAGTATTTTTGGGCCGAAGCGGTTAATGCCGCTTGTCATGTAATTAATCATGTCTATTTGAGACCATACTTAAATATGATACTTTATGATCTTTTGAATGGAAAAGTCCCCAACATTGGGTATTTCAAAGTGTTTGGGTGTAAGTGTTTCATACTTAACACTAAAAACACTTTGGGAAAGCTTGATTTAAAAGCGGATGAAGGCATATTTTTAGGTTATGCCTCAAATAGTAAAGCATTTCGTGCATTCAACAAAAGAAGCCAAAAGATGGAAGAATCTATTCATGTTAAGTTTAGTGAATCACTTAGTGATGAAACTAAAATCAATGAGGAAAATGAAGATGATGAAGGTGATATTTCACAAGAAGAAGGTCTTGATATTGTTCCAAAGGTTGTTCATCAAGAAGAAATTGTTGATGAACCACCTAAAGGAAAAATCTTCATTGATTTAAAACTTGATCCTATTGACGATACTCAACCACATAGTGTAAAAGAACAAAGTGAAATAATAAGAGACATTTTACAAGCTCCTTTTGATGATACACAAAATGTTAACAATGCATCTCACATTCTGGAAAATGATTCACACTTTGACAATAATCATTTCTCTCTTTTGGAAAGTGATCATGAGGAAGTTAGAGGGGATGTATCCAATCTTCCTAGGTCATTTAAGCATAAAAGTTCACATCCCCATGAGTTAATCATGGGTGATATAAATCGTGGCATCGCTACTAGAAGGCAATACAGAGAAAATACATTTATGTCACTTTTAGAACCTAAAAATATTAAAGAAGCACTTCTTGATGAGGATTGGATTTTAGCTATACAAGAAGAGCTAAATCAATTTGAGAAAAGTGATGTTTGGAGTTGATTCCCAAACCTCATGATCATCCTAGTATTGACACAAAATTGGTATTTCCTAACATGATGGATGATCAAGGTAATGTCATAAGAAATAAGGCTAGATTAGTTTCTCAAGGATACCGTCAAGAACAGGGTATTGATTTTGATGAAGCATTTGCACCCGTAGCATGGCTTGAAGCTAGTAGAATGTTGTTAGCTTATGCTTGTTACAAGGATTTCAAGCTTTACCAAATGTATGTTAAATCAAATTTCTTAAATGGATTTATCCAAGGAGAGGTATATGTGGCTCAACCACCAGGGTTTGAATGTTATGATTCTCTACATCATGTTTATAAACTCAAAAAGGCACTTTATGCCCTTAAACAAGCTCCTAGAGCTTGATATGATAGGTTGAGTGCATTTCTTCTTAAGAGTGGTTTTTCAAGAGGTAAAGTGGATCAACCTTGTTTATCAAAGAACAAGGTAAACATCATTACTTGTTCAAGTATATGTAGATGACATTATTTTTGGTGCTACTAACGATCTTCTTTGTGAGCAATTTGCTAGCTTGAGGTAAGGTGAATTTAAAATGAGTATGATGAGAAAACTCACTTATTTCCTTGGACTCCAAATCAAGCGAACCCAAGATGAACTATACATTTCTCAAACCAAGTATACAAAAGACTTGCTCAAAAAAATACAACTTTGGTGAGGGTAGATATGTAAACACTCCTATGAGCACAAGCTTGAAACTTGACAAAGATGAAAAAGGAAAATAAATTGAGGTAACCTTGATCGTGGCATTATTGGTAGTCTACTTTATTTGACCACTAGTAGACCGGACGTTTTGCATGCCGTATGTTTATGTGCTAGATTTCAACGTGATCCTAGAGAAATGCATCTCATTGCGGTAAAACATATATTTCGTTATCTTAGAGGAACTTTGAAGTTTGGTTTATTTTATCCTAAGAATGCATGCTTTGATCTTAAAGGTTATAATGACTCTGACTATGGCGGAAGTCTTTTTGATAGGAAGAGCACATCCGGAACATGTCAATTTCTTAGAGATTATCTTGTTTCTTGGTTTTCAAAAAGACAAAATAGTGTTGCTCTTTCTACGGCGGAATCCGAATATGTTTTGGCCGCCTCTTATTGTGCAATTATTATGGATGTCACACACACTAAATGATTATAATGTTCATTTATCAAAAATCCCTCTATTGTGTGATAATACTTCAGCTATTAATATTGCACAAAATCCGGTTCATCACAGTCGAACCAAAAATATCGAAGTGAGACATCACTTTATTAGGGATTGTGTGCAAAAAAGGTTGATTCGTGATGAATTTGTTCCTACTAGTGATCAACTAGCGGAAATATTCACAAACTATTGCCTAGCGAAGTATTTGAGTCTATTAGAAGTCGATTGGGATTGCTTAATATTGATCAAGGTTAAATGGTATGAAAATTTAAAATTTTTGTAAACTTTAAGCACTTTACTTTACATTGAACTTGCGCTCAATGTTGGATTAAGCGCTTAGGCCAAAGACAGTGACGAGTTGAAACTTTTAAAATGGTATCAATATTAAGCGCTTTGTTTGATTATTTCCACAGTTCAATGATATCAGGCGCTTGTAGAGTTAAAATTGTCCACAGTGGAAATAGTGAAATTTTAAAGACCTTGTCGCTCTATGTCATCATAACAGATGGAAAATGTGTCAATCAGTCACTTTATCATGCATCTCATTCCACACGTAAATCAAGCTCTCTATCCCAGGTGGGATTATTTCAAAATTTGAACATTAAAGCGGTTGAAATCTGTAGCGCCCCGACCCGGACAGCGGAATCCGAACCGGTACACCCGTCGTAGCTTACAGAGAAGACTACAAGACGTCTCATCTCTCGAATACACATCGTCAATGACGTAAGAGAAATAAGCGCGGAAACGTATCTCGTCAATCTAAACCATTAATGCAGAACGTCAAAAGACAATGTGAATACCAAAGGAACTGTGTGTGGTCACAGCCATCTAAAATCCCAAATGAATTAAGAAACAGAAATGACGGAAACTATCTCATCAATTCTTTCCTCAAGGCCTAGGCATCCCATTCTGCCCACTCGCCGTCATTCTCAATGAAAATCGTATCATAGCTAGGCTCATCTGCAATGACAAAGGCAGTACCCTTAGCGAAAACGCTAGCAAGTAACCCTCTTATAAGACATACGGGATCAACACATGGCAAGACATGAGTAATATATAATTCAAGGGAATTGTGGGGCACATGTCTTGTAACTTTCAAATATATAAGCGAATAACTTAATAAAGCAAGTACAGCATTTTGCACGCAAATAACAATTCATTGTCAATCAGATACCACTCACATTCATACCACATTGACTCTCGTGATGCATGTCAAAATATGCACTACACTACACAATCACAAATGCATGAGCCACTTCTTTTCAAATCAGTGCAATGCATGTCACAATGTCAGGTCTCGTAACTCGTAACCTTGTAACGCACCCCGGCTTATATTTCCATCCCGGTTAACGTTACAGGCTCGTAATGCTCTGTGATGCACCCCGGCTTAAATTTCCATCCCGGTTAACATCACAGACTCGTAAAACTCTGCAATGCACCTCGGCTTATATTTCCATCCTGATTAACATTGCAGAGGACTTTATACCCTGTAACGCACCCCGGCTTATATTTCCATCCCGGTTAACGTTACAGTCTTTTGTGCCCTGCAATGCACCCCGGCTTAAATTTCCATCCCGGTTAACATTGCAGGTCACCTTCGCAAATCTGTGCCGAAGCACATCTCTTTTCAAATCAATATGCAAATACAAGTGCCATGATGCAAGACTCCTCGTTTCATTCTCGTATCTCGTTCACATAAGTAGTTCATGTGCACATGCGCAAGTATAAGTAACACACAAGCTTTTACTAACTTACCCATCATAACTTTAGGCTTCAACCCTCTCGTCAACCCTTAATCTTGATTCTAGGGTTTACAACCTAAGGCAAGTATCCCTAACCATCCATCATTGAACTCTCAATCACCTCGTACGTTCATCTCCTAACCCTTCTAAGTCATCCACGTTGAACTCCGATTCGAATACCCTTCAAATTCTCCAAACTTGATTCACCATCTTAAGTCATGTTCCCAAGACTTAGACTAGTCATAATCAGGTCTTAAGAAGTCCCTAAGGTCACCCAAAGGATCCCCTAGCTTCCCTCTTTCTTCCCTTGCTTTCCCACAAAACTAGTTGACGTCATACCCTGACGTCGATCGATCGACGTACGTCATACCCTGACGTCGATCGATCGACGTCCATCTGAGGCACGTCGATCTCTCACTCAATCTACGTCGATCGATCGACGTTCATCTGAGGCACGTCGAACTCTCACTCATCCTACGTCGATCGATCTACGTCCTTCTGAGGCACGTCATACCCTCACTTGCTATACGTCGATCGATCGACGTACGTCATACCCTGACGTCGATCGATCGACGTCCCCGTTCCAGAACACCATTCTGCAATTTTCTGCAGAAACTGCAGAAATAACCCCCAATTCGACCCCAACTTCCTTCAAAACCATTCCAAGCCTATTTCCCACTATCAATCCATCCTAAAATCACCCAAGACAACATCTTTAGCATACGATTCACGGATTCAAGCCTAGCACTCAAAGTACTTATCAAATCAACCCAAAGATCAAATCTTTTCACTCTCCCCTCCCTTCAACCACCATTATCAACAAAGTAGGGTTCAAGGGATTGGGATTTACATGATCTCATATAAACAACAATCAACGAACAAGATTTCAACATATAATGGCCAAATCTCAAACCAAAACACATAAATCTCACAAGTAGATTCACATAGAGAAATTACTGCATGGTGATCCAAATTGATATCAAAATAGGCCCTTTCTCTTTCGCAAAACGTAGGAACTTATAAGTAGATTACTTGCCTTTGATTACTCGGAGAAAGAACGAAGAACGGACGAAGATTGGGTGAAGATCTAGCAGAGTTCTTCGCCTAGGGTTGAGGGGAGATGAGAGCCGCCTAGGAGGAGAGGATTGCGTCGTTCTCTCTTCTGAGAAAAGGGAAAACTGACGCTATGTGAGTTTTTATAAGGAAAGGGAAAAGTTTGGAGTTTCTAAATTATATCCTATTTCCCTATTTATCTTAAAGGATAAGTCCTAATATTTAATTCAAAATTAAATCCTCATTAATTTCAATATTTAAACCCTCAATTAATTCCCATTAATCCTATTATTTAATTCGTAATTAATTACGGTTGACCGTCATTAATCTCATTTAATTCTTCTTTATCTCTTAATTATTCTACGGAGGGTGCGGGGCGTAACATTCCACCCCCCTTACAAAAAGTTTCGTCCTCGAAACTTGTGTGTTACGAGATTAATGACCTAGCATGGCCTTTCATAAATTATTTACTAAGGTCATGACCGAAATTAGTATTCCTTGCGTATTCCGATATGGTACTCATTTCACTTCCTCGGTACAGGACTAAGTTCTCAAATCATTCAGTGTGTAAGCACACCCTGTACTCTTTAATTCTATTGTCCTCCGCCTAATAGATCGTAACCTATCCTTGTATAGTCCTCAAATCAACCTTAAGGGTAACGTCAATATACATGCTTCATGACTTAACCGTCGGTCTATATCGAACTTATATTGGTTATCATGAACAACCCTCTAAAGTCAGTTCTTAAGTGTAGCCCAATCTTTAACTTACGCCCTGCTCACAAGATTCATCCCTGAAGCCATATGTATATTTTTCGAAACACGTGGTACTTTAGTACGATTTAATTTAGTCAATACTAACATCTCTCAAGGTGCTTTAGTCCTTATGTGATCCAATCCTTACTTAGTTCTTGATAATGAGTGCTTATAATCTTCCACTTACACCACTTGACGTGTATCACCCAACTTATTGCAATCTACAACCCCTGATTTATAACTTATCACATATGGTTTATCACTTAGATACTCCCCATACTAACGTCCTTGTGTATGCCAGGATGGTAACCGTTACCCCTTCCTAACACAACTAAGTCTTCAAAAACAGTTCTTATATACTTACCATCTAGCTCTATGATCATGCTCTTAATTTCTTAGAGATACCGTCATAAGCCTAGTATACGAAATGTATGCATGGACATGCTTCTAAATAAAATATAGCTCATGTGGCTATAATTCAAAACATAGCTTTAATTATTCACACAGTACCCAATTTTTTTTTTTGAGCTAAAATATTATAAAATCGTTTTCGCAAGTGGCGTTTCGCGTGATCTCTTATAAAAGTAATGAATAACTTGTTCGCAAGAATGTCTTAAACAAGAAAACAAAATATGGGTAGTCTACTCACAAAAGTGTTACAGGTAAGGCCGCCTTAAAACCATTTGAAACTCAATGACGTAGCGTTTTATAGAACAATTTGGAAATGGTATATCTCTTTCTCAAAAAAAATGTATGTTTTGAAACTACTTTTTGTTTCGCAAAATTAGGTAACTTCATGGCAAGCGGTTGATAATTCCAAAAATAAAATGCTTGCAATATCAATAGTCGACGACTCAAATTATTTTAACAAAATAAACTTAGCTAAACGAAAATTTGTGAAATAATATAAGAAATATATAGACATATTGCTCTTCAAATCATCAACATTTTAAATGTATCTATTTTTTTTCGGAGTTTGTCAGTAGTAGTTGAAATTCCATCAGGTTGGAATACGAATACGGAATAAGATACAACATTATTAAGGTAGCAGACTATAAATAAGCAAACTAGTTAAAATACTTGGAAAAATTGAAAAATCTCTGAAATATAGGGTATATCTTGGGGTACGTGCTCATGTATAGATATTTAACCGCTTGAAACATATTTATCCATACTTCGTATAATTTCTATAATGCACTCTTACGGCCAGGGATAAATCTTTCTAAGTACCGTAACTTATAGGTCTAATGTTCGTCTACTCATGAGAACATCTTTAGCTGAGACACTCCAATCCTAGCATGGCAATTCAATATTATTCATCTTAAGGTATTCTCATTTACCGTACTTCTGTGCGCCACACTAAGCCATCGCACTTTTTACTGGGTTATTTTAACCGCTAATTCTAATTCAGTTAATCTCACCTGAACAGCAATTATTACTTGTTCATGCTTGCTTCTTTGCAATTTCAAGCCTACTCGACTCAAGCCAAGTAACTCTATGTTTCTAGGGGTTCATCACTTAGCAAAAGATTTTGTGACACTCTATTGTTCCACAGTGTAAAATATCGTCGATTCTCGTATGTCGCTACCGATCAATATTGATAATGAATCTAATAGGATCGGCCTATTTTGGTAATTCTAAAATTGACATCTTAATTGTAAACTATAAACTCCGTTGACAGTATCTTTCACTAACTCTACTGATCATAATGCTCATAAATCGTTGCTTAATTTCTATCATGCTAATATAAATCATCCCTTAGTATTTACTCCACTATTACTTTTCATTTCTTAGTAGCTATGGTCCCAACTTAGTCCTAAGCCTACTATGGTATTACCGTCCAGGTAAGAATATGGAACTTCTCTAATTTACCTTAGTGGCGTCAAGTACTATGTTGCAATTACGGTAAGGTAGCCCGAGTTACTGCCTGACCCGGTAATATTGATCTAAGGTTTGTACTAGAATGTTCTGATTAACATCATAATTCATTCGAATCAATTATATAATGTTCAACTAGGGTTCCTAAGGTCACGGCTTAGAGAGTTGTGATCAGCCTTACATAAGGGAGAAGTGCATGGGGTATCTTAGATATATGTGTCTCCAAAACCGTTGGCCCTTTATAGTTTATGATCATATCTTATCTCTAGGATCGTTCCTAGCATCACCCTTCTTACCTCTAAGATCGCGTTTTATCTCCCAATCATAATTAGTACATAATCAACACCTATTACTAATTCCATATTTATGTCTAAAGTCAGCTCGTAATCAATATCATTACTTACGTCTAAAATCGTGACTTATGTCCAGAATCATCGCTTATAACTGGGGTCATTGCCTATGTTCATGATCATCGCATTAAGTTCAAGTCATCACTTAGGTCTAAGGTTGTGTCTTAGGGGCAAAATCGTAAGTTATTTTCTAACATCAGGGCCTGGAGAAGCACGGAGTGCGGTGGAGCCGCATCCTCTGAGTGGTTCCCTCAAAGGTTGGGACATGCATCCCTCACATCTCCTCAGTGTAATACCTTATGTCACGCCGAGACGGTGGTAGAGTAGGGGGGTTGCTGCTGCTGCTGAGCAACACTTTGCGCTACCACTGTGATAGCGTCTATCAGTGCCTGGGGTACTAACACTGGTGGTGGTGGTGGAGGGTTCTCGTCCCCATTGCCACCATTTCCTTGGTTACCTCTTCTGGGAGGCATTTTTCTGCAAAATCAACGCTTATTAGCATTCAGCAATTCCAAAAACATACGTACTGAAAGCCCATATGCGTTGTACAAGGTAGGATTTGTACCCTAAATAGAGTAACGTTTATTGACTAACTTTTATCGCGCTCGCACACACCCATCCAAATCAAACTTACATATAGGATCACATACTTAGACCTAAAGATCAACTTAAGGTGAAAATCATAACTTAAGACTCTACATGTCATAACCTAGGTCTCCGAGGTAGATCTGAAGCCTAGGCTCTGATACCACCTGTAGCGCCCCGACCCGGACAGCGGAATCCGAACCGGTACACCCGTCGTAGCTTACTGAGAAGACTACAAAACGTCTCATCTCTCGAATACACATCGTCAATGACGTAAGAGAAATAAGCGCGGAAACGTATCTCGTCAATCTAAACCATTAATGCAGAACGTCAAAAGACAATGTGAATACCAAAGGAACTGTGTGTGGTCACAGCCATCTAAAATCCCAAATGAATTAAGAAACAGAAATGACGGAAACTATCTCATCAATTCTTTCCTCAAGGCCTAGGCATCCCATTCTGCCCACTCGCCGTCATTCTCAATGAAAATCGTATCATAGCTAGGCTCATCTGCAATGACAAAGGCAGTACCCTTAGCAAAAACGCTAGCAAGTAACCCTCTTATAAGACATACGGGATCAACACATGGCAAGACATGAGTAATATATAATTCAAGGGAATTGTGGGGCACATGTCTTGTAACTTTCAAATATATAAGCGAATAACTTAATAAAGCAAGTACAGCATTTTGCACGCAAATAACAATTCATTGTCAATCAGATACCACTCACATTCATACCACATTGACTCTCGTGATGCATGTCAAAATATGCACTACACTACACAATCACAAATGCATGAGCCACTTCTTTTCAAATCAGTGCAATGCATGTCACAATGTCCGGTCTCGTAACTCGTAACCTTGTAACGCACCCCGGCTTATATTTCCATCCCGGTTAACGTTACAGGCTCGTAATGCTCTGTGATGCACCCCGGCTTAAATTTCCATCCCGGTTAACATCACAGACTCGTAAAACTCTGCAATGCACCTCGGCTTATATTTCCATCCCGATTAACATTGCAGAGGACTTTATACCCTGTAACGCACCCCGGCTTATATTTCCATCCCGGTTAACGTTACAGTCTTTTGTGCCCTGCAATGCACCCCGGCTTAAATTTCCATCCCGGTTAACATTGCAGGTCACCTTCGCAAATCTGTGCCGAAGCACATCTCTTTTCAAATCAATATGCAAATGCAAGTGCCATGATGCAAGACTCCTCGTTTCATTCTCGTATCTCGTTCACATAAGTAGTTCATGTGCACATGCGCAAGTATAAGTAACACACAAGCTTTTACTAACTTACCCATCATAACTTTAGGCTTCAACCCTCTCGTCAACCCTTAATCTTGATTCTAGGGTTTACAACCTAAGGCAAGTATCCCTAACCATCCATCATTGAACTCTCAATCACCTCGTACGTTCATCTCCTAACCCTTCTAAGTCATCCATGTTGAACTCCGATTCGAATACCCTTCAAATTCTCCAAACTTGATTCACCATCTTAAGTCATGTTCCCAAGACTTAGACTAGTCATAATCAGGTCCTAAGAAGTCCCTAAGGTCACCCAAAGGATCCCCTAGCTTCCCTCTTTCTTCCCTTGCTTTCCCACAAAACTAGTTGACGTCATACCCTGACGTCGATCGATCGACGTACGTCATACCCTGACGTCGATCGATCGACGTCCATCTGAGGCACGTCGATCTCTCACTCAATCTACGTCGATCGATCGACGTTCATCTGAGGCACGTCGAACTCTCACTCATCCTACGTCGATCGATCTACGTCCTTCTGAGGCACGTCATACCCTCACTTGCTATACGTCGATCGATCGACGTACGTCATACCCTGACGTCGATCGATCGACGTCCCCGTTCCAGAACACCATTCTGCAATTTTCTGCAGAAACTGCAGAAATAACCCCCAATTCGACCCCAACTTCCTTCAAAACCATTCCAAGCCTATTTCCCACTATCAATCCATCCTAAAATCACCCAAGACAACATCTTTAGCATACGATTCACGGATTCAAGCCTAGCACTCAAAGTACTTATCAAATCAACCCAAAGATCAAATCTTTTCACTCTCCCCTCCCTTCAACCACCATTATCAACAAAGTAGGGTTCAAGGGATTGGGATTTACATGATCTCATATAAACAACAATCAACGAACAAGATTTCAACATATAATGGCCAAATCTCAAACCAAAACACATAAATCTCACAAGTAGATTCACATAGAGAAATTACTGCATGGTGATCCAAATTGATATCAAAATAGGCCCTTTCTCTTTCGCAAAACGTAGAAACTTATAAGTAGATTACTTGCCTTTGATTACTCGGAGAAAGAACGAAGAACGGACGAAGATTGGGTGAAGATCTAGCAGAGTTCTTCGCCTAGGGTTGAGGGGAGATGAGAGCCGCCTAGGAGGAGAGGATTGCGTCGTTCTCTCTTCTGAGAAAAGGGAAAACTGACGCTATGTGAGTTTTTATAAGGAAAGGGAAAAGTTTGGAGTTTCTAAATTATATCCTATTTCCCTATTTATCTTAAAGGATAAGTCCTAATATTTAATTCAAAATTAAATCCTCATTAATTTCAATATTTAAACCCTCAATTAATTCCCATTAATCCTATTATTTAATTCGTAATTAATTACGGTTGACCGTCATTAATCTCATTTAATTCTTCTTTATCTCTTAATTATTCTACGGAGGGTGCGGGGCGTATATATACACCGCACTCTCTATCCCAGGTGGGATTATTTCAAAATTTGAACATTAAAGCGGTTGAAATCTTTCAAAACTCCCATATATACACCGCACTCTCCTCCAATAACCGCTTGAACTTCTCCTTCTTGAACGGCATTGACTCATTAAATCTCCTCTTTTTCTTTTTCCTCTCTTTACATTCATTCCTATTCTAATCTCAACAAAATTCTTTGAACTTTTCAAATTTCCATCTAGAAAAATTGTTCACCTTCTATACCATGGCTTCTCAAGGAATCGGAAGGGGCACAAAGCACACCAGAAACCAACATTTGCAGAAGAAGTCCTCTGCCGTCTTTGAGGAACGGGATGAACTCATTGCAATCTGTAACAATCTTGATCAGGACAATTTTCCATGGGTGGTAATTAAGAATAAGAACATCAACAAAAAACCAGCAGGCTTAAGGGTGAGAGTTCATCTCTGCAAATACTCCCAACTGCTCTTCGAGAAGTGGGACTTCAATCACAAGCCCACTGTTCCTCTGAAACAGTGAAGCTCTCAAATCTGAAGGATCATCCCGAAGTAGGAGCTGTGTACACTTGAAGCCCAAGATCTGGACAAATTTTGGTATAGAGATGGGTTGGACTCCTACTCTATCAGGTATAAACGAATGTTTTATGCAAATCTTTGGGCAACTTACATGACTGAAGATGAACCCGTATATCTAAATTCTTTTATTGATGTTATTGATGGGGTTCCTATCTAATTCTCTCTTCAAACACCCTGTGAGGCATTGCATGTTAGGTATGCTGGGGAGGAAAAGTTTGATGTTTATGGATGGAATTATGACGTGATAGAGGAAGTAGTTAAAAATGAGTTGGGTTTTCTTCCATCTCAGAATCTTCAACTGATGCCGCTAGTAAATAGGGTATTACTAAGAATTGTCATAGCTTGCATAAACGGAAAAGCCACTAGAAATCCAAGCAATTTGGATTTCTATGTCACTTACTGCCTTTTAAAAGGAAGACAAGTGAACTTTGGGTGGATATTTTTGACTGTTGTTCTCGCATGTCTAACAAAGAAAACCAGAGCCCTCTCTTTTGAAAACTGCATCTATGTTTTTCTTAAGCATTGTGGTATTGAGCTTGATTCAACTCATCTTGAAAAACTTAGGTCAAAGGGCAATATGATGGGTTCAATGTCTCTCAAATCAACGGGGCTCAAAAATACCAAGGTCGGGCTAGAAGTTCAAGGGAAGGAATTGATCCTGACACTGCAGGGGAAGGTGCAAAAACTACTGATTCTTCTGTCCTGCCTTGGTTGAAAGATCATATCTCTGTGTTGAAACGTGAGGTGGAGGATCATATCTCTATGTTGCGTTTGTTTTTTGTTCCTGCTGCTATACCTTGGTCTGTTACTCTGTTTTGTCCCTGCTACTGATCTTTATGTTAATTTCTCATGTTAGGATGATTAAGTTATGCTATTTTGTGGTAATGATACTTAGATGTGCTTGATGTGTTTAGATGATTGGATGGTGTTTGTGCAGCTTTAAATGGTTCCCTGTCATTATTTTTTCTCTATCTGGAATATGCATCTTTAGGTTATGTGAAATAAGATCATTCCTAATAAAATGCATCTAGTGAGGGGGGAGCATAAAATGCATCTAGTAAAGGGGAGCATAAGATGCATCTAGTAAGGGAGAGCTCATTGTGAAATCTTAAAAGAGGGAGATTGTTGCTATCCAAATTGGTTTTGATGATTTGCAGAATGTAGAAGTCTCAAAACTAAATTAATAAACTGATTCTTAGACTTCGAATTTTAATCAAACATTTGATTCCTTAAAAGGTTTTGACAGAAACATCTGCTCAAATATTAAACGCTGTATTAAGTGCTTAATGTCTTAAAGGTTCAAAACAGAAAAGTTCTGTTGAAACATGGAACGCTCAATAAAGCCCTTAATCCTGCAAAGTTCTTGGACAGAATGTTTAAGAAAAACATAAATCGCTTCATGAAGTTTTGACCTTGAGTGCGAAGTCTTGTCAAGCTAAGTTTTCCACAGAAAAATTAAACACTACATCAAGCGCTTCATCCTGTAAAGAACTTGGACAGAATTTTTCAGTAAAACCATAAAGCGCTTTATGAAGCATTGCCTTCAAGTGCGAAGTCACTTCAAACGCTTCATCTAAATGTCTGATGCATGACGAAAATTCTGCAGGTACAGTTTTCTATCTCCTATCTTTTAGTTGACCAATGTGCTTTTTATCATTCCCATGTAATCATGACTTTTGTAGCTCTATTTCAAAAAGCAAATTCAAGGTAGTTCGAAAAATCTTTTCCTTTTGAGCTTAAAAGGCAAAGCTTCTACAAGAAGTTTTGACTTCTTCCAAGAAAAGATTTTCAAGACAATGAGGTGTCAACATATGAGACAAAGTCTTCTTCCACTCTTCTCTCTCCTCTCCAACAGTTGGAAGATTGCTCTATAAAGCTTGGAAGACTCCATTTTTGAAGACATTTTCTATCTTCAAGCTCTCAAGTCCTCTTTGTTATTTTTGCTCTCAAAATTATTGTAAAGATTACTTTATTGTTAAGAGTGTGATTGTAAAGGAGAAGAGCTCTTCTTCTAAGTGAGAATTGTGAGGAGCAAGATTTAGATTGTTGGTTAAGAAGCAAGGATGCTTCTTGTTGGGCGAAACTCAAGCTTCCAAGAGCTAGTTGATGATGTAAGAGCTACATCATAATCCATAGAAGGTTTCTTTGGTGCAAAGAAGATCTTAAGTAGGCTAGGCTTCAAATAGATTTAGTTTTTATTGTTCTTGAGCTAAGGTTGTTAAACCTAACTTGTACTTGTATTTTCTTTGATTGTTGTTTCCCCCAAAGAGAAATAACAATCCCCTTATTCAAAAATCCTGCTTGTTCAAAGCAAGAAGGTAGAGGATTAGAGTCTTTGACTTGAACTATCTATAAAATTGGTGTTCTTTTATTTCCTCAACTTATTTTCTTTAAAGAACACATCAAGTATTGGTTTTAACACTTCTATTGCAAAAAGATTCGAAAAAGAACTATACTTGGATAAACACACTATTCAACCCCTCTTCTAGTGTGTTTACGAACCTAACACTTGCTCCCATTAAGTTTGAACAGACTTTGTTCTTTTTGTTTTCATTAGTATGTAATTTTCCGCAGGCAGAATAACATAGGCTGATCAGCCCCCATATTTGACATATTCCAAAGGCCTCTGGCATTACATAAGACGCCCCTTCTGGGTCATTTCCGCGGATTTTACGAGCCAAGATATTGACATCTTCCAAAGAACTCCGGCTATGACATAAAATATATATAACTATATGAACTCATAAGCTTCTGTTGAACGATCCTTCTGGGTAATTTCCATCCTTGCGGAGTTCACAACTCAATATCTTGACACACCTGTTTCATTGTCGAATTCTTTGGATTGTCCTAGGTGGCCAGCTTTGTTTAATAGATTAGACCAAAATTTTGTTGCTATAAAAGGTTGACTAATAATCAGAAACAATTGCAACATCTATTGTAGTTATCATTTTAACTATACGATATGGCTAAACTTACTTTCCTAGTTCTGTTCTTGTTCATAACTGCGAGTTCGTAGTTTCTGCCTCTATTTATTTTCTTCAATATTGCATTGATGCCATGGTTTTGCGCTTAATCATCTTGATTGCTTTCCTCCTTTGGTTAGCATTATTCGCAATTGTATCTGGGTATTGTAATTCATTCTCATACCCTTGTGTTGTTTTTGGCAGTTAAAGCACAAGACGCCTCACCATGTGGCGCGGATGATGCCGACGGACCCGTCTCCAACTCATCTTCTTTCATTTCCAACATTCTACCGGCGGTGTACAAGCTTCTACTTGTGTACTTGTGGATGTTATTATTATAACCCCTGCTGCCAGAACTGGTTTTGACCTACCGAGGGGAGTGGGATAGTTTTGGTCGTTTAATAGAGATAGGAACTATTCATGTTATGATTTTTTTTGTTGGAACTATAAAAAAAAAAGAATTTATATGCTTTATTTCTTTTATAGACTCACAATATGCTATGTTTGTCGCTGTATTGTCTTAAATGCTTCCTAGCGTTAGTATGCTTCTAAAAATTTTTGAGTAACTAATATATTTTACAGTAGTGTAAGGTTCAGACCAGGGTTGCCGGAATTAGCTATTGTGCCACCCGACTAAGTTCTAGTTCTGTCATACCCTCAAACTGGATAATGGTTAGTGTGAATAACGCAGCAACTAACAAGAAATTGAAGACAATTGCAAGAATTCAACTCATACCAGAGATAATGAGCATTTGATCAAAAACGAGAAGGCAACAAACGAAAGCTCTAGAGAATAAGGAGAGAATCGAGCTTTTTGATTTCTTGGAAGAATTTGAGAAGCAAAAGTTGTGTTTCTCAAGGTGGTTACAACGGTATATACACAGAAGAAAGAAACTGGTAAAAAGACTAAAATGCCTTCCAGTTAACTGCTACTATAACTACAACTGTAAAGGCAAATCCGACATTTCACCGTTTGAACTCTCCCGCCTAAACTCTTTCTTCTTCCCAGCTTCCTTCATCACTTCGGTGACACCTCCTTCGATATTCATGGGTTCACCTCCTTCCTGAAATCTCCATGCTCCATTTACAAGTTAGTACATCAACTAAACATCTTAATTGTTTATTGCGCTTTTAATCTCGCAATGCTGAGTCAATTTCCCTCGTGTTACACCTCGGATCATCAGCAGCTTCAACAGCAACTTTAACACCCCCTCCCTTAAGCTTAGCTTCGCATAAAGATTGTGAACTCCAAGTGAACTAACAAGTTGCATCATTCATCTAGAATCCAAGGCCTTAGTAAATAAATCAATTAGTTGCATCTCTGTACGTAAAGGCATCAACTTTATCACATCTTTATACACTTTGTCTCTCACCAAATGACAATCAATTCTCCCATAAAACACAGGATTCTCTGCATTATATATTGCACACTTGCAGTCAGAAAACACTTCCATTGGTTTCTGATCTTCAAGCCCAAAGTCTTTCATAAGGTAGACAAGCCACTGAATTTCACAGGTCACCATTACCATGGCTCTGTACTCAGCTTCAGCTGATAATCTAGAGGCTGTTTTCTGCTTCTTAGCTTTCCAAGAAACCAGAGCATCTCCAATAAGAACACAGTAACTAGTTACTGATCTCCTGGTCTCATGGCAACCTCCTCAATCAGCATCTAAAAGGCTTTCAACTTCAAGCTGCCTGTCATAGGGAAGAGGAATCCCTGATCAACTGTGCCTTTGATGTATCTGAGAACTTGATGTGCAGCCTTCAAGTGATTCTCATCATGGCAATAAAGAAATTGGCTAAGTTGTTGCACAGAAAATGTAATGTGGCGTTTAGTAATAGTTAGATAAATGAGCTTCCCTATCAACCTCATGTAATGTGTGACATCTACCAATACTGGGTAGTCCTGGTGTATCAGGCTAGTATGACTTTCCATGGGACTCTAAGTTGGTTTGGCCTCCAAAAAACTAGCTTGTTCCAAAAGGTCCAAGGTATACTTCCTTTGATTGATATGAATCTCTCCTTAGCCTGAGCCACCTCAATACCCAGACAAAACTTTAATTGTACTAAATCTTTGATCTTGAACTCATGATGTAAGGACTATTTAATGCCAGCTATGGCCTCCTCATAGTTACAAGTGACAATGATGTCATCAACATACACCAAAAAAATCAAAAGAGAAGTCCCAGCAGGCTTAGTGAACAAAGTATAGTCACATTTGGACTGACTGAAACCCCTAGAAAACAAAAATTTGGTGAGAGTAGCATTTCATTCCCTGCTTGCCTGCTTTAAACCATAAAGGGACTTATATAATTTGCAAACCATGTTAGAACCACAAACAGAAAGACCAGGAGGAGCCGTCATATATATCTCTTCGTGAAGGTCACCATGAAGGAAGACATTGTTAACATCTAATTGATGAATATGGCATTGCAATCTAGCTGCCAATGCCAAAACCATCCTAACCGTGGTCATCTTTGCAACTTGAGAGAAAGTGTCCTGATAATCTATGCCATATGCTAAGTGTAACCCTTAGCCACCAGCCTTGCTTTGTGCCTTTCTACTGTGCCATCAGCCTTGAGCTTTACTTTGTAAAACCACTTACATCCAATGACCTGCTTGCCTGGGGGTAAAGGTACCAGACTCCATATATTGTTAGCTTCTAATGCTGCCAATCAGTTTCCATAGCTACCTACCAGACTGGTAAACTAGCAGCCTCTCCATAGGTGTTCGGCTCAGTATGTACACTCAAACGTAAAACGTATGCTTTGTATTATGGAGCTAATGATGCATAAGTCATGAAGTTGTGTAATGAATGAGGGGAAGTATAAACTGGCTTTTTAGAATGTAAGGTGATGATATAACAGTGGTATTCTTGGAGATATGTAGGCATTTGCCTGTCTCTATGAGGCCTAACATTAGGAAGAGGTTCAGAGATGGGACTTGCCATCAATGACAATATTGCCACCTGGAAAGAAGCATCAGGGACATTAGAACGTACAAAAGGAGGATCAAGTGAAGTCATAGGAGCATGAGTATCAGGAGAAGACTGTTGGCTATATGTAGGCAGAAGGGGGAGCTGACTACTGTAAGTGGAAGAAAAAGGAGATTGGTTAGGAATGAAGGATAAGACCCGATTTCATAGTAAGTAGATGATATAGGTGCAATGGGTGGTGTGGGTAAAGCCTTAGCTGAAGAAGAACAATGAGGCATAAAGGGAAAAACTGTTTCATGAAAAGAATCATCTCTGGAAATGTAAATGGCTTTAGTGTCAAGATCTTGAAGAAAGTATCCTTTGGTGGTGTAAGAAAGGTCTAAAAATACACTCTTCTTAGCTATTGCAGCAAATTTTTCTTTATGATTCTGAGTATCAGTGCCAAATGTAAGACAACCAAATACCTTGAGGTGGTTATAAGTAGGAACCGTTTTCTATTAAAGTTCATATGGTGTTTTCTGGTGAAGAATGGGTGTAGGAGTTATGTTAATCAGATGAACTGAATATTGAACACAGAATCCCCAATAGCATGAAGGAAGAAAGGACTGAAATCTGAGTGCCCTTGCTACAGAAAAGATATGTTGATGTTTTCTTTCCACAATCTCATTCTGTTGTGGTATGTTGACACAAATAGTTTGATGAATTATGTCATGAGATGCATTAAAGTGGTTCATGTGGAACTCTTGGCCATTATCAGTTCTAAGCACCTTAATTTTGGCATCAAAATGAAAAGAAGCATAATGATTAAAGCGTTCAATGATAGATCTGGTTTCAGCCTTTGATTTCATCAAATAAACCCAACAATATCTACTGTAATCATCAATGGTAGTAAGAAAGTAGTGCTGCTTATACTTTGTGGGGTATTTGTATGGTCACCAAATATCCACATGTACAAGAGCGAAAGGACTTGGTGAAATTTAAATAGAAATTGGAAAGGGTGTCCTCTTTTGTTTAGCAAGAAGACACACAGTACATTGAAGAAAGGGCTTAGGAAGTTCAAGAAGGGGGGTCAATCTTCTGTGTAGGATCTGCAAGGCACCACTAGAATGGGGGGTTGAATAGTGGGTGTGGAAAGTGTGGTTTTTAAAATAGTTTTAAACCAAGAACTTAACTTCTGAAAACAGTTTCCGTTTTCAGGACAAGTTTTAAAACGTTTTGAAAACTAAGTTGCAGGTCTTCAAAAATTCTGAAATTTGGAGAGAACTTAGCCTCAGATGTTTTGAGTATCTCCTAAAATTTTCAGATTAAAATTCAACCTCTAACCCCTTGAAAAATCATTGGTGGTCAGATTGCGCAAATCTGCCAGAACCGGTAGTCTGATTTGAAAAATTTATTCCTATTTGACCTTAACTCCAAATGCTATGAAAATTTAATGACTAACCCCTTATTAGTTTTATTTAAATGGGCTGAAATAGTTGTGAAATTTTTTTTTTGGAAAGTTAGTCAAATACGATCAAAGTCTCAACCTTTGCAAGCCTGAAAATCAGACTGCACTAGTTTCATATCTTTGGGCGTTTGGATGACTTATACTTGTCCAAAAGGGTTGAAACTTGCGCGAAAAGAACCTTAAAACGTGTGGCTATGACTCTGAAAAGTTTTGGGATTTTTTAAATTTATTTACTATTTTTACCGACGTGATTAAAAACGATAAACAGTGCTGAAACTGAAAGTAAGTGCTGAAAGTAAATAACACCAGGAATTTTATACTGGTTCGGTTATAAACAACCTACTCCAATCTTCGAGGACACCTTCCTCGGTTAGCACTAATCACACAATACAAAATAACACCTTACCATAGGGTTGATGGAGTTACACACCAACTCCAACCCTTTACAAACCTTGTATATGAATACAATGATCACGAACACCACCACCTTGCAAGTGCAAGATTGATCACACCTTGATCAATATTTTACAATGATAAAGAGTATAGGGTGGTATGTAATAAGCCTATTCAAGATGTATGAATATGAATACAATATGCTTTTAGAGAGAAGAAAGAAAGAACGGTAGAAGGAAGAAGGTATAAAACGTTTTTGATCTTGAATTTGCAACTCTTGTTCTTGTCTTTTGTTTTCTCTCTTCTTTCCTTTTTATTCAAGTTGGCCGCCCCCTATGATTCTCTTCTCCTCTTGAAAATTATCTTCTAAGTCTTTGGAAGAGTGTATTGCATCATTGTGACTTTCTCATCCCACATAATTAGCAAGACAAATAACTCCAATATACCATGCAAAAATCGGCCATTACTCCTCTTGCACATGCTGAAATTTCAGCATGTGTAACATTTGCATTTCATTCAAAATATTGCCAAGTTTACTTTGATTTAATCCAAGAAATCAATCACCATTTAGAACAAGACATTCTTATCAATTTTGGAATAAAATTTGATCACCAATAGTGACTAGATTTCGGCCAACATACATTACACACAAGCTGAAATTTTCAGCATGTGTGATATTCAAAGATATCATCAAATTAATTCCATAATATGTTAAAAATATTGCCATAACATCTTTCAATTAATCCACATAATTCAAGATAGTAAAAAATGGCTCATTTACTTGAGAAATTCGGCCAGCTATATGCACACATCCTGAAATTTTCAGCATGTGTTATAAATGTGACATAAGTTTGAAATGTTACCTTGTGTAGCTCCTTTCTTTATGTCAGCAATATTGCATGCTTCATTCTTGGCCAATCAAGATGACAACAAAGCTCCACATATGCTCCACCATGGCTTTAGTATGCATGTGACATGCTTGTGCATGTGCTGAATTTTATTTTTGCAAACTTTGTAAAATAATGCACATTTAATTATACACACATGCTATATTCCAATCAGCCCTTTATTGATTTTTCTAGAACACTTTAGAATGTATGAAGTATGTAAAAAGTGTCTAGATACATGCTATATGCCATGCAAAAAATGTTCCATGTCTCGTGTACGTAGAAAACCGAATTTTCGACGTTTATCGATTACCCGATTTTTCTTTAATTAAATTCTAAATTTTTGCACATGTTATATATATTATGTTACACATAATATACATACATTAAACTTTAATATTCATCTCACAAGGCTGATTAAAGTGGCACCTAAGCATGTGACAAAATTGAAATTGGAATCTCCACAATCTGGCCTTAATTGAGGGTGATTTGTGTGTGCCAACATGGAATGATTTTATGGCTGCACATACCATGTAAGCCACGAAATTTGTGGCCATTTGTGAAGTGTATGGGCTGGCCATCTATTTATGGCAAGTACGTGACACGTTGGCAAAGTTTCGGTATTCGTCCGATACAACAATTTTCGGTTTAAAACCTTTTAACATGTCGTAATAAATTTGTCATCACCATGACTTATATCATATGATATAAGACCTGAATATACTCATAAATATGAGTTAAGTATAGTGGTGTGACGTTAACGTGCGTATGTAAAATATATAACGTGTCGGTAGTACGTTGGAATATATGTGTGTGTGTCTTTTTAAAAAAATCTGAATATATATATATATATATATATATATATATATATATATATATATATATATATATGGTAAATGGCGTGTGAAAGGGTGTGGAGGACTTTCCTTTCTTCAACTTGTTTCCTTTGTGCCTTTTCAAAATATGACTTCCTTTAATGAACTACTTAGTTTAATTAACTAAGTATTTCACTTAATGAACTAGTTTAGTTCATTAATGATGACACCTGAAAATAGTTCAAACTCAACAAATGTTTTCTATTTGATGTAAGCTTTAAAGCTTCATGGCTCGTTAGTACGATAACATTATATATGAACTATATAAGGCAAGTTTTATGCAACAACGTGTCATGTCATAAAATATGTCATGCATTTCTTTGTAACACGTTATTTAAATCATGCATTTTGAAATCACTCAACCCCCTTTTTCTCTACATTCTGAACTTTTTTTATTCTTGGGATGGACATGTGGCCAAGCCTTGAATGCCACAGCAATGTGTCTGAAGAAGTGACAGCATATGCCAGAGCAGTGGATAGAACAAAAGAAGCAGACGTGGTTGCAATCTTAGGCGTGCCATGAAAGTAGCAGAAGCCTTGATTTACCTTAGGTGAACCAATCATCTTCTTGGTTTTGAGGCCCTGAATCAAACAAAAATTTGATTTAAAATTTCAAACTGGTTGGATTGGGTGAGTTTGTTAAGTGACATAAGGTTGAATGCAAAGACAGAAACATAAAACACATCAGTAAGAATCGAGTATGGATTTACTCTTATTATTCAAATATGTGTAACTCTAGCAAGAGACTTGTCAGTCAATTTAACAAAAATTGAATCAACAGGTAAACAAGATCCAAAGCGATGAATATAAAAACATACATGATCACTAGCTCCAGAATCTAATATCTACATGTTAAAGTTTTGTTGTAATACTTTACATGACTCCTTACCAAAGGTTACAGCTTGCTGTGCTGACATGACAGCATGGTGTGTGTATGTGCTCCCTGAGTCCTCAGCAACATTCTTACCGCTACCTCATAGATGTTCTTACAACAAATTTAGCTACTGAGCATACTAGTCTTGAGTCAAGCTTGGTGATGACATAGACGTCTGATGTGTACCAGCCATCGTCTCTTGATCAACAGTCACATATCTCTAAAATCCTTCACAGTTCGCCTGATTCATCACATCACCATATTGTTGCATATTACCTTCTTTACTCACCATGTTCATCTGACCTCTAAATTTGAGAACCTGGGGGATACTCATGCTTCTTGTAGCATCTATCAACTGTATGCCCTTTTAAATTGCAGTGAGTGCAAAAAGGAACCACAGAGTTGCTCTGGTAAGACCTTGGCATGCCTTTTAAAGCCTCTGCCAACTGGTCTATGCCAAGATGCATTAGTGGTACCAGGACTAGTAAACCTAGGTGCATTTTTCTCATTCATTACTGCTGAAGGATTGTTACCAAAGTGCCCTTGAGTGCTAGAGTAGTTCAACTTCCTTTTCAGTTTCACCATCATGGCAAAAGCAGTATTTAGGTCTGGGCAAAGTAGTGGAAAGCAGCATCTGTAACTTGACTGCCTCAAAGTCCTCATTCAAGTCTTTCAAGAACTTGATTACACAGTCATTCTCAAAAAATTTATTAATCCCTGCTTTAAGATTACAAGTGCACATGTGGCACGTGCAGATAAGAATGGTTCTCAACATAAGCAGCTCCTCTAACACACACTTTTAAGTCTTGTGTAATATTTAGTTACACTACTATTATCTTGTTTAATAGCAGAAAATTTCTCTTGCAAATCAAAAGGTCTAAGGGAATCAACATTTCCATATCTAAATTTCAGATCATTCCAGATATCTACAGCGGAATCCAACCACACAACACTCTGTCTAATACTAGGAGCCAAAGAATTTACTAACTAGGAGGCCACTATGTTGTTAGTCTTAATCCACACATTGTATCTACGAGCCCTCTTGCAAGTTTCTCTATCGTGCCATCCACAAATCTAACTTTATTTTTTGATTCAGAGCTCTTCTCACAGATCTACTCCAAGTATGATAATTGTTTCTATCAAGCAACGGTTGCACCAACACCATAGACGGATTATCACTTAGATGAATGAAATATGGATCCTCAGCAGGATCAACAACAGCATTGGATGTAGAAGGGGAAATAGGACTATTGTTGTTGTTATTTGACGCCATGAAGGTTCCAAAATTCATGAATTAAGCTCTGATACCATGTGAAAAATGCAGCAACTAACAAGAAATTGAAGACAATTGCAAGAATTCAACTCATACAGGAGATAATGAGCATTTGATCAAAAACGAGAAGGCAACTGTTACACCCGGCAATTTTCGAACTAGCCGTTACGCGTTAATTTGAAACTAACGTAGTCGTTGGGTGTGACGACCTGTCAAAATTAAATTTGTTACATCATATCATTATGTGCAAGTAATTTTGTAGTTATACATATGGATATGTTATATTTAAATATAAAGTAGCGAAGTTGGATAAGTAATTGGAAATAAAATAAAATGATAAATCTAATTAAACAATTAAAGGGGCGGCAGTTAGGATGGATGGTTTCTAAAATAAAATAAACAAAAAAATAAAAAATAATAATAAATAAATAAATATATTAACAATAGTGATAAGTAATAAATAAATGAATTTCAAAAAAAAGAGATAACACCAAAATTTAAGGGGGGATAACCGTTCCCCCCATAAATTGTGCTATTGGGTGAATAAAGGGGAAATGGGAGGACGCTTAGGGCTGGAGGAAACAAAAAAAAGGGTTAAGGCATAAGGAGGCAGCGGCTGAAGAGAGAGAAGGGAGGGAAGAGGAAAAGAGAGACAGAAAAGAGAAGAAGAAGGGAAGGAAAAAAGGGAAACCGGATATCCCGATCTACTCGCCAGTCCGAATACTCGTATAAATTGTCAGAAATCAAGTAGGTTTTCTTTTTCCCCTCCAAATGGTACAAATTCAAGCATGCTTTGGTGATATATTATGTGTTTTTGTTGTTTTGATTGTTGAAATCTATACTATGTTGCTTAATCTGTGAAAAGCATGAAATTTGGAATCTGTGGAATGTGTAAACTGACGCTAATGCGTATGAATGGTTCCTGTGATTGTGAATTTGATTTTAGGGAAAAATTTGATAATCAAATTAGTAAGGATTTGATTTTAGGGAAAATTTTGATAATCAAAATAGTAAGGATTTGATTTTAGGGAAAAATTTGATAATCAAAATAGTATAAATTTTGTTTTGAGTCTGTGGAATACCCAGATGCTGCGTGCTCTGTGGAATGAACAGTTGCTGTTCTGCGTCTATCTAATTTGATGTTAGGGATGAATTTGATACCAAAAGAATTTCCAGGATTTATTTTATTAATGTTATTTAATTGATAAAAAAAGTATTAAATATAGGAAAAATATAAGTAAATATCAGAAAATTATAAATAAATTCCAGAAATTATAAAATAATGAAATTAAATTATTTTCATCAAATTTCTGTGTAGCGGGCCGATTGTGCGCAAGTCTGACTCATTTACTTAATATATATAAAATAAAATAAAATAAAATAATCTACTGAGCCGACCGCAGGCCGGGCCGAATGGCCAACGGACCGGGCCCCAGTGGCTGGCCCAAATTAAACGAAAAAATATATATAATAATAATATAATTCAGAAATATCTGGAAATTCTATAAAGGTTATTTAATTAATTTTAAATAGTAATAATTTTAGGGACAATATAAATAAAATCGGAAAATCATATATAAATTTTAGAAATTATAAAATGCTGAAATTAAATTATTTCCATTAAATGTTGGTAATTGTGATAATTTATTTAATTTGAATAATTAGGTAATAAATAGAAATAAATTAGAGAAAAAAATGAGGAAAAATATGGAAAATGAATAATAAATAGATACAAGCCATGGAAAAAAATAAGTTTACCATCAAACAACATTAAATCATTACTCGGATAATAAATAAACCTAGATCTGAGTGTCGGAGGATGGTGAGGATGGGCCAGGGGCCTCAGGCGATTGTGTTGTTTGCATTCATGGCACGTGCATTGCATGATGGTGGGTCTTGACGTACGGGTCACGGGCGCTCAGGATGGTGTACGGTGGCGGGGCCAAGTACACTCAGGATGGTGACTGTGGGTGGGTACGACCCACAGCCACTCAGTTAGGTCCCGGGATCATGCATTGCATGGCGGAGTTATCGGCATCTTGTGTGACATGACTTTGTTGCGTGTGACATGCATAGTAGGACATGCATCACATTATTGCGCATTTTTAATTGGAGTGAATTACTTTTCCTCATTCATATGCTTATGTGATATCATGTTTTACGTGCTATGTGTTATATCATTTTCGGATGCTTGTCTTGTACTACTTGGAGGCAGGTGCCTACTGAGTGATTTCTCCGTCACTCACCCCTACTTCCCCCCCCCACCAGGTGAGCATGAGGAAAAGTACGATTGTATCTTTGCTGAGGACGGGGCTGACACGGTAGTATGAGCATACTGACGGTCACACCTAGAATACGAGCAGACCTTGCGGATGTCCGTTATTAGTTCATTGGGGTTTCCATCAGACATCACCTTGTACGGTTTGATAGACTCTGGATGTTAGCTCGTTGACGTTCTGATCATGTCTTATTTATTTTCTACTGAGGATTTTCTTTATCAAGAAAACTTTACGTTATTGTATTTCGTTTCCGCGCGAAAAATTTCTACGTCTTTTCAGGCATGATGGAAATTGATTCGACGCTTTGTATTCTCCTTAGTGAGTTACGGCAGGCGCACTGTTCTCGATGCTAGGGTTCGGGAGCGGGCGCTACAGCAACAAACAAAAGCTCTAGAGAAAAAAGAGAGAATCGAGCTTTTTGATTTCCTCGAAGAATTTGAGAAGAAGTTGTGTTTCTGAAGGTGGTTACAATGGTATATACAAAGAAGAAGAAGCTGGTAAAAAGACTAAAATGCCCTTCAGTTAACTGCTACTCTCCCGCCTAAACTCTTTCTTCCTCCCAGCTTCCTGCATCACTTCGGCGACACCCCCTCCGATATTCACGATTTCACCTCCTTACTGAAGTCTCCAATCTCCATTTGCAAGTTAGCACATCAACTAAACATCTTAATTGTTCATTGCACTTTTAGTCTGCCGATGTTGACTCAATTTGCCTTTGGTTACCCCTCTGATCATCAGCAGCTTCAACAGCAACTTTAACAGAGGGTGTGGAATAAAAAATAAATATATTTCAAATCTTTTCTCATGTCTTTGTGATTTCATCTCTTGAATCGACTGATAACAATATGCTAAGTAATACCTCTTGATGACTTCCATAACTGAAGGCATCCGTATCTATTCTTTTACAGTATTTTCTTTACCATGAACCATTAGTTTCCACGAAATTGGATTAAGAAAATTATGAAGCCATTGGGAAGATCCACAGAAGAGGAGGATCTTTAAAACAACAACAAAACCACAGCAAAATCAGTCTCCAAAAACCGAGCAAACCACTTGTTCGGAAGCAATGCCCAACAATTGGACGATCTCAAAATGTTATCGAAGTATAGAAAATCAGAGGAAGCACTAGTTACAACCGCTCTTGCCGTTCCTTACAGACTTGAACAACGTTCTTCTCAACACACTTGTCCGCTTTCGCGTTCATCCAAAGCTACAAACTGCTTGAGCATTCTCCGATCCGTCAGTGGTATCCAATGTTTTGGTATTCGCATTGCCTGAAAGATATAATTGAAGATTTGATTGTATAAAATCATACCAAAATTAGTTTGTTGATTGATTCTGATTGTATCTAACAAATTAATTCAAATTTATCCTTAACCATAGATAGAGAGTAGGAATGTGGATATAAATTGAGGTGTAGCATGTACTAATTAATTCAATGAAATACAGTTTTTCATTCGTGAATCGATTTCTTTTATGGTATCAGAGCAGGTTCCCTGATCCATCCTACCAGAAAAAAAACACAACACGGCAATCAGCCGAAAAATCCCCACACAAACATAAACAAAACCGAAACCCCCAAAACCCAGGATAGAAGAATTTTTTTTCTGTTTTTGGCTCAGATTAAATATCATCATAGTAGTAATACCTTTCCCACTAATTAACGATCAAGGAGCACCATGTTCAGCAGTTCCAGTGAAACTAAGGTCGACAACAGTGAGTTGGTCATTAAATTGGTCAACTTACACAGAAATAACATCAGCAACCCTCAGCCGGATAATTTGTCACTGGGAATAAAATTGAACAGTGAAAAGTACAACCTGTGGGCAACTCTTATTAAAAAGGCCATTGGAGGCCGCGGCAGAAGTGGATATTTAACCAGAGTGCCACCACCTCCAACGGCCATAGATCCAACCTTTACACAGTGGGAGATACACGACCACTGTGTCTTTACTTGGCTGATTCAGAACATTGAACCAGCCCTGGTGAATAATGTCTCTCAATACCCGATGGTCAAGACATTATTGGATGGACTCGCAGTGACATACGGGACTGGCACAGACGCGCTGCAAGTGTTTGACCTGCACAAAAAGGCTCATTTCGTGCGTCAGTCCGGAGCAGCACTAGAGGATCTCTCGAATGAACTCCAGAGTATCTGGATGGAGATTGACCACCGATATCCCAATCCGATGCAGGATCTGACGGACATCACTCTCTACAACACTAAATTCCAGGAACAATGTCTTTTCCAACTCCTGATGGTGACATCATCCGGATGGAGATTCTTAAATAGGAACCTCTGCCAAAGGTGAAGGCAGTCTACTCCACCTTCTGAAGAGAAGAAGCCCGGATTAATATTATGAAAGTAGGGCCCTTAGTTATCTCAGATACATCATCGGGCATCGAACAGGGACTCAAAACTCGCAGACGGACAGAGGCAGTGGGGACTGGCCAGCCATCTCACTCATAGACATCATCATGAGTGGACCAGAGCCACCTGAACTGTGGCCGAAAGAAACACACCAAGGAGGAGTGTTTCGAGTTTGTGAGATGACTCACATCGCTTCTCAAATGAGAAACATGAAACTTAATGTCTCTGACGACATGCTGGTTGTCATGATTCTCAACTCCTTGCCTCCAAATTTCAAACACTTTCTAGTCAGTTATAACTGCCAAAAGGAAAAATGGACAATGAATGAACTTATCGCGCATTGCGTGCAAGAGGTGGAAAGGCTCAAGAATGACGTGCATGAAGTTGTGAATGATGTCGCCACCAAGTCCGATGGCAAGAAACGTAAACCTGTGGTTAAAGATTTGCAAAAGGCAATTAAAAGGGAAAAGAGGGCGCCTACTGCTGACGCACCCAACATCGTGACTTGTTTCTTTTGCAAGAAGGAAGGACATCTTAAGAAGAACTGTACCGGTTATATTATTGGCTCAAGAAAAAGGGTACGTTCTTAGTTTGTTCTGAAGTTAATTTTGTTTCGGATATAGCCACTTGGTGGGTCAATACGGGAGCCACGACTCACCTATCTGTGATTATGCAGGGTTGACTCAGCCATAGAAAACCAAGGGACGATGAAAGATACGTCTATTGGGGAAATGACAGTGGCATAAAGGTTGAAACAATTGGGGCATTTCAGATTGCTGTTGACATCCGGTTTTTATCTAGATTTCTATGATGCTTTTGTTGTACCATTGTTCAAACAAAACCTTAGTTTTTTTATTGATTGGATAAAAGTAGCTATTAGGTCATTTTGGAAATGGAAATTTTGAAATTTATCATGCTTCTAGATTAATTGGTCACGGTATAATGTTCGAAATTGATAAACTTTATTCAATAACTGTTGCTTCAAATCAAAAAACCTTGCATGTTGTAACGCGAAACTTTAGAGTAAAATTGACTCATGAGAATTCAGGATCATTATGGCATCGACGTTTAGGACACGTGTCCAAAAAAGAATAGAACATCTTGTCAAAACAAAAATTCTCAATCCTTTAACTTAACCGACTTAGAGTCGTGTATATTTTGTGCTAAAGGAAAACAAACAAAAGTCCGAAGATATGAAGCAAATCGTGCAAATAGTCCATTAGAGTTGATCCATACCGATATCAGTTGTCCATTTCATCCGGTTACTCAAAATGGCCACTCTTATTTTATCACCTTTATTGATGACTATTCGCGATATGGTTACATATTATTGATTAAAGAAAATGCGCAAGCACTTGACATGTTCAAATCCTTTAAAGCTGAAGTTGAGTTACAAATCAACAAAAGGATTAAAGCCGTCAGATTAGACCGTGGGGGTGAATACTACGTTTGATATGATGAATTAGGAGAATAATGTCCAGGACCATTTGCCAAATACCAAGAACAAAACGGAATCGCCCCTCAGTATACCATGTCTGGGTCACTAAGCATAAACGGTGTAGCTGAAAGTCAAAACTGTACACTTATGAATATGGTGTGTAGTATGATGAGTCAAACTACGCTACCATTATTTCTCTGGGGAGAAGCGCTTAAAACCGCAGCTTACATCATCAACCGAGTACTAACTAAAGCAACGATAAGGTCCCTTTTGAGTTATGGACTAAGCATAAGCCTAGCTTTAACCACATAAGGGTTTGGGGTTGTCCTGAGAGGCAAAGACTTACAAACCAAATGGAAGAAAGCTAGACACTAAAATGGTTAGTTGCTATTTTGTTGGTTACTCGGAAAGGTCAAGAGGGTATAAATTATACGATCCCACAAGTAAAGTGTTTTTCGAGACAAATTCGGTAAAGTTTTTTAGGATACTTTGGTTCCAGGGGGAATGATTTATATCAGCAGATCATCGAGTTAGATGAGGGTCACTCAGATGTGACAGAAATGCGAATCGAGCCAACTTTTAGGGAGATAGCATCAGCGATACCCGCACCTGAGGTACCTCATCCCAGTAGCGATGCTCCACAGGAACAAGTTCATGTTCTTGAGGAAGTTACTGAAGAACCCAAGAATTGCCTGCTGATACAGTTCAGGAACATACAGTATCCCAAGAACAAGTGCCCCTAAGGAGATCCACTCGTGAACAGAGAAATCCCATACGTAGCGACTATGCGGTGTATCTCCAAGAATACGAATTCAATGTTGGCATATTGGACGATGACCCTAAAAACATCCAACAAGCATTACAATGCCAAAATTCAGAAAAGTGGATAAAGGCCATGGAAGAAGAGATTAAGTCTATGCACGACAACAAGGTTTGGGAAATCATCTCGTTGCCTAAAGGTTTGAAACCTGTTGATTGTAAATGGATATTTAAAACCAAATGGGATTCAAAAGGCAACGTAGAACGATATAAGGCCTGACTTGTTGCTAAAGAATTTACCCAAAAAAGGGGCATATATTATACAGAAACATTTTCTCTAGTATCCATGAAGGATTCTTTTCGGATAATCATGGCTTTAGTGGCACAGTTAGATCTTGACCTACATCAGATGGATGTTAAGACTGCGTTTTTAAATGGAAAACTTGACAAAACCATTTACATGGTTCAACTGCCTCGATTTGAGGTGGGAGATCCAAAAGGCATGGTTTTTCGACTAAAGAAATCTATCTATGGGCTCAAGCAAACGTCTCGACAGTGGTACTTCAAATTCGTCAAAGTGGTTGCCTCCTTCGGTTTTGAGCAAACCAAATTGACGAATGCATGTATCACAAGTTCAGTGGGAGCAAGTTCATATTTATGATCTTGTACGTAGATGATATGATGTTTACAATAAACGATGCAATATGTTGAGCGACACCAAAGCCTTTCTGAGAAAACATTTCGAGATGAAAGACCTTGGTGAAGCCTCATTTGTGTTCGGACTTGAGATACGAAGAAATCATACCCAAGGCATCTTAGCTCTCTCACAACAAGCATACATCGAAAATGTGTTGAAGCAGTATAGCATGGATAAGTGTAAACCACTTAATACCCTTGTGAGAAGAAGAGACAAGTTCAGTCTGAAGCAATGTCCCCAAACAGAGTTTGAACGTTCGGAAATGAGGAATGCTCCCTATGCTTCGGTAGTACATGACAAGACTTGGCATTCATTACGGAAATGTTAGGCAGATATCTCTCTGATCTGGGTAAGGATCATTGGACCTTAGCAAAGAGGGTGTTGAGACATTTACAAGGAACGAAGCAACACGTACTGACGTATCGGAGATCTGATAAGTTAGATTTCACTCTATATAAAGATTTTGATTTTTCAAGATTCCAGGATAGTATGAAATCGACCTTGGAATATGTGTTTACTCTAACTGGGGGTGCGATTTTATGGAAAAGCACGAAATAGACTTTATTGGCGTCTTCAACTATAAGTCAGAATTTGTAGCTTGCTTCCAAGCATCCAATCAGGTGATATGGCTTTGCAATTTTTTCACTGGGCTGCGAGTGTTGGAGACTATCTCGTCTCCAATGAGGATTTACTATGACAGTAATGATGCAGTGCTATATCAAATAACAACCGGATTTCATCTAAAACAAAATATATAGACATGAAGTATCTGTATGTTAAAGAAAGAGTTCAGAGTGCTTTGATCAGAATTGAGCATATCAGTACAGACTCCATGATGGCCAACCCTTTGACTAAGGTTGTGGAATCGGCAGTGTTTCACAAACATGTTATCCGTATGGGTCTTAGTCCGGTTGAAGATGTTTTATCCTAGTGGGAGTCTATGAGGTTTTTCTTATGCTCAATAAAGTTTTTTATTTCAGACAAACAGTATAATGTACATTTCGGTTAAAGTTTTCTGCAGAGGTAATGTACATTAAGCAGTTGCGGCATACATTCTGAATTCTATTGATCTCTCTAGAGTATGGCCAAGTTGGAATTAAATATGTACGATCACTTAGCATATTAATTCCACACTACATATCGATTTCAGTATCAATGTCATTCAGTAGAATGTTAGTACCATGATTTAAGAGGGGCAAGTCACTAATTCAATGTGGCGGCGTGCGGCTTAAGTCTTTTGCTAACATTTGCTGATGGACCGCAAAAGGAAAGACCCACTAAGGGATATTCAGTAAATGAGCTCAAAAGGGTGACATATAATCTTTAAGATACATACATAGTCCAAGTGGGAGATTGTTGGGATTAATTCGAGATACGTGTAATGCGAAGCACGTTGATAAAGTTTATACGAATTAATCATAAGGTAAACATTATGTATGATAAAGTTATATGCCACATATGTCACGTAATAATATTAATTATTGCGTAAAACATCCACACGTTAAGTGATCATCGGGTATATTCTTGGATGTATAGTGTGGCTAAAATGGAAACCCCGAATATGTAGAAAGTCGTATGATCAGAGACCGCGATGGATGGGCTCAAAGTGCAACGACCATAAATTGTACGACGTCTAGTGCCCGAGGGGCGACAACCCACGTGTGGCTAGTAGATAATTGTTGTTCATGAATTAAATATCAAATAATATTTAATATTAAATATTAGATAATAATATTTATTAGTATATATTAAATTATATTGAATAATGGATAAAGATAACTTGATGATAATATCATGTATATCTCGAAGTATCTGGGATAAGGAAATATCTATCCTTAAAGGGAGAGTGTTTGGTTTCAGACAAAACTCTGAACCCTAAACGCATCAAGGTTCTTCTTTTCTCCCTCTATATAAAAGAGGATGGCTTCACCTCCTCATACAGTGCATACATACAGCCGGCCATGTACAGTGTTAGAGGGAGGGTGTGACAAATTTTCTATCAAGTCCACACTGTCTAGGCTCTCCATCGGGTAAAGCATTGAATTGTTGAATCCATTTAAAGGGTGCATCAACAATTGGCGGGAGGTCGTGAATCCTTAAATCACGCCAGATTCAGCAGCAGAGCAGCAGGAGCAGTAGAAAGTGATCAGATTAACATCAGCAGTGAAGGAAGGTATATTTTCTGCATTTTGTTATTGATTTGATTAAACGGTCCTATTCAAGGATTTATTAAATTAAATCCAACAACATTTTCATGGACTCGACGGTTTACAAAGCTGGAAAGCGCAGAATACAAATACGTGCAGTTGTAAAACTTGGGAAAATAACAAAACTGCATAGAGCCTAATTGTATTACTTATCTTCTGCAGACCTTAAGAAGACCATTCATATTCTTGAGACCATGATAACAAAAATTGGAAAGAATTAGAAGCTAATGTTTTTGTTTAAAAAAAGGCCTTGGTGTTCAACCTTCAAAGATCATTACGCGTTTTGGGAAGCACCCATACATGACCCACTCCATATTCAGTGTTACCCTAACACTAAAGGAATTATGTTAAACCAATATAGTTCATCCAGAGAAAGAGAGAGAGCAAGATGCCGAGCTCTCCCAGCAGATTCAAATTTCCCCGAGATACCGAATTATGGGTTTATCTTAACAGTAGAGGATTTTATTCTAAACCAATGTAGTTCATATATTGAAACAACACAGATGACACAGGCCAAAATGCTGACATCACCAGTGGAATCAAATCTCACAAGGTAACGAAGTATAGCTTCTTGCTTTCCAAAAGCATCCGAAAACGTAGCTTCACTACTTGTCCCAACTATATACTGTTTAAACGTACCTGATTTCATTGTCCTGCTCAATTCATCCGCAAATCCTAATTTTCCACCCGCAAATTACATCAAACTAAAGCTACTAAACACGTAATACGCAAAAAAGCTTCAATCATAAATAAAGAGATGGGACAAGAGATGGGTAACAAAATTAATACAATCGCCATGAAAACTTCAAATAACAGGTTCAATTCAATCATGATCATCAATACAACATCAAACAATATCAATTCGGATCAACTGATGGATTAAGCGATTGATAAAATTTGAATGGAAATGTTGGCGCCAAATTGCGCAAAGAAGAGAAAAAATCAAATGGTTTCCAAAGGAAATTGGAAGGAGAAGAATTTCGATTATTTCATTGAACTCAACTTTACAATGCTAGTTACAAGGCCTTATATATTGTTTTCAACTAAGTAACTATCAGCTACACTACTCCATAACCCTTTTTCAACGAACGCATCCTATGCTAAGCTAACACGCAACTTCTCTGCTGAGTTGGCACTTGATCGCAGCACTTCAGCTGTAATTTATGTTTCTTGTTTCATCCAGTAGCTATCCAATCTACCAATCACATGTTAGCTTGAGATAGATCCGTGTATTAGCTTCTTAACCAATGTCATTCTTTGAAAATGCTACATCATCCTCACTGTTGCACTTCCTTTGAGTTTGAGCAGCTGACTCCCGCTACTTCAGTCCAAGCTTAGTTTTAATACCCCCCTCTCAAACCTGACCTTCCAAATTCTTCACATAGACCCATAACTGAAGTCAGGTTTGCCATTCTGTTGTGATATAAGACCTTTGTAAACAAGTCTACCAACTGTAACTGCGTGTCTATATGCATAGGCTTAATTATCCCTGCCAAGAACTTTTCCATCAACACATGGCAATCAATTTCTATATGTTTGGTTCTTTCATGAAAAACTGGATTCTCCACTATGTATATGGCACAAAAAAGCTCTATTGGTTATTTCGATTCAAACTTCAAATCTTTCATCAGATAAAGCAACCACTGCACTTCACAAGTAGCCATTACAAGTGCCCTAAAGTCTGCCTCTGAAGATGATCTTGAAACAGTATATTGTTTCTTAGCCTTCCAAGAAACCATAGATGTAGCGCCCCCCGGGACCAGGGTCTCGGCAAGGTGCACCCCCATACCCTACTACAAGGAGTACAAGACGTCATCATCGTACATGTACAAATCATAATAACATGTATCGATAAGCAGAAACGAAATAACATAAGCTAAAATAAACGTTAACATGAGTACGTCCTAATACATCCGCATAAGTGCCATAAGTACATCCATAATACAAAATGTCAAAATACAAAGCTGAATATCCAAAATACAAAACAAGCCTAACCAGCTACTAATCAGCTCCACACATCTATTCTATGGACTCGTCTTCAATAAACTCTGGTTCCGGGTCCTGAGGATCTGTATGATAATATTAAGGGGTGAGCGATAACGAATCGCTCAGCAAGTCGTTCCGCCTAGGTCCGTCAAATGGACCATACATGGGGGTAGGGAAATGGATGATACAGTATGATGAAGCACAGTGAATCATAACACATAATGTAACAGTAAAACTGAAACATAAAGTAAATGCTGACTATGGAAATAGTAATGCAGGTATCATATCCAACATCAATACCGATAGAAAGTATCATGACGAAAACATACAATTCTCTTAAACAACTTGTCTTAGCTTAGGGTTACATTGTTTTTGCAGCATTCTTCTTAGTTTGTCTTTGTTGATCTGCAGTATTTCTTGCCTTACATTTGAGGTTCTTGTCTTAATGTTACTTGGTATATGAGACATGATTGTGACATACGCAAAGGAAAAACCTTTCGTGACATATGCAGCGGAAGAAAAACTTTTCTGAAAAGAAAAGACTTGGTTACATACTTGCTTAAACATGACATGACATAACATGGATGGCTATAGCACTTTTCATAACATAAGAAAGGTACCCACGACATACCGAATGATTCCTCGAATATCCACGAGTACTGTCTATGAATCCCGATGGTCCAACCACGGTGTTACATCATACATACATAGGACTAACGGTGACATGCTATCACAGAGATCCCAGGTCCCAGACACGGTGTTACACTCTGTTATAACGTATTTACCCCTGACATCCTCCCCTAATACCAGACATGAGACAGTCCTGCATACTGAACGTCATAGACATACAAAAAATGGTACCCATGACATACCGAATGATTCCTCGAATAGCTACGAGTACCGTCTATGAATCCCGATGGTCCAACCACAGTGTTACATCATACGTACATAGGACTAACGATGACATGCTATCACAGAGATCCCAGGTCCCAGACACAGTGTTACACTCTGCTATAATGTATTTGCCCCTGACATCCTCCCCCAAGACCAGACATCAGGCAGCCCTCCATACTGAACGTCATAGACATACAAAAAAAGGCAGGGAACTCTTACCCCAGGCAAGGTGTTACACTCAGCCTGCATATCATGTGTATAAAGATAGGTACAGAGCCCTTGTCCCAGACAAGGTGTTACACTTACCTATGGATACATGCATAAGTCGTATGGAATCAATCGTCTCGCGGTACAATTCTTAAGAAATCTTATAGTCTTGAAAACATTTCATAACTATAGTTTCAGAAAACATTACATGCGGAAAACCAGCTTGTAAATATGTTCATGATACAGAAAACATGAGGACACTATGCATGACATGACTTCTTTTGGATAGGTATTTTCATGACCATTCTTGATTGGACCGAATTCTTTTTGGTACGTAATTGGACATACATAGTTTGCTTAGTGGGTACATGTCTTGATTATGAAATTTATTATCTTGACTTAGACATTGATGGCGTACTTATATTATACGTGCATTATTTACGAGGTTGCATTTAATCATGTTAACCATAATGGACTGAACCATATCTTTTGGGTTGTATAACTTGACGGGAAATAATTTCCATATTTGCAAGGTTAAACATTCAAGCCACTTTGTTTTATAATTTAGGCTAACCTTAACAGTACTTATCTCTTACTCTTTTGTAGAATCCAAAAATGCCTTAATGATGGTTAGTGGCTGAATTGGGGTAGGGCCGATAAGCCCTCTTGCTCCCCAATTCCATTTTATTCATTTTTCTCGTATTGTCTTTGTTGGGCTTTAATTGTCTTAGCCCATTATACTCATATCCATATTTGGTGGCACAGAGAATTAATTTATATGGAACTTTGTTAGTCTACCTACTCAAGGAGACTATTGGGCCAAAATTAATGTAGCCCAAATATTGAAGTTTTCTTATTGTTTGATAATCTTACTTAAGGCCCCTTTTTATTTTATAACATGACATAATTACATAATCTTATCCCAACAATAATTTGTGCATCAAAATTCCTTATCTTTAAGCATATGGCCGAAAGTGGGGGTTGTTCAAAAATGAAATTCTTCAACACTAACAACAATCTTGAGGTTCATAATGAGCCTAATATATGCTAATCATGCTAACTGATCATAGGCTCAAAACATATTATACATACATGCTTCTTATCACAAATTAAGGGTGCATTGGTGATGAGCATACCAAATGAACACGCAATTACATACCACATAACACATTATAATGATGATCATGCTATACATGACATACCTCTTAGGAGTCCAAAATTAGAGATTTCTATGTCATCTCTCTTTGTTAAGTCCATGACCATCAAAATACTTCATCATGATGATGGTGAGGAAATCATGGACTAAATTGAGGGTCATGGCCGTCCCTTATAGCAAGAAAAATGTTAATGCTAACATGGATGATGGTAAAACTAGCATCGTAGCATGCATGCATAAAAGAGTAATGAAGATTGAGTCATTATAGAATTACTACTCTCTATTTTCATGATATCCTTTTTCCATCCTATGTGAGTACAAACAATTGGCATGCATGTATCAATATACCAAAGGAGATGAATCTTAGCTCATGTACTAGTTTACTACACACATATGTCTACCACTTTGCATCTAAGTGTAGGAATCATAGGAAAGATGCCTTCTTTTAGAGAACATGACCGAATGGGTCTAGAGGTGACCAAATATCATTTTGCATGTTAGATTCAAGTAGGATTCTAATCTCACCTGATGATTTCATTCAACATAAGAGCACATGCAAGCCATCTTTCATGTTATCAAACTTAGAGATCTTGATTTTTCTTGCATGCATAGTCCATTAGCTATTGATGAGCATTCTAACCTTAGATTTCATTTCTCTTGAAGGAACTAGGAAGAAATACTTGCCTTGGTAGTTTGAGTCTTACTCTAATGGAAGAAAGTTTGCTTTTTTGGCCCTTAGCTTGAGAGTTACGGCCTTGGAGGCCAAAATAGAGAAAGAATTTGTCCTATTCAAGAAGAAAGAGTATATAAATGTTCTAAGATTCATATAGATAAATTTTACCTAGGATTTAACTTGATATTCTTCAGTTATCAAGTGGAAGAATCTCTATCACTCCCTTGTTGAGGCCTACGGTTTTAAAGGCCAAATGAGAGAATGGATGGTCTTAGTGAGAGAAAGAGAATTGAATGGAAAGAAAATAGATGGAATGGAAGATGTGGTTACCTAGGATGAAGCTTGTGGTTTGCCTGAGATTGCAAGAGCTCCCTTGACCCTTGGTTTGAATCCTCTCGGTTTGGGGATTATTGAAAGGAAAAGATTTGATTTTGTAGAGAGAATGTAATGTGATGGCAACCTGGGGTGAATGAGTCTACTAGGTGTAGAATGGTGAAAAAGAAAAATTGGAATGCATTTTAAGGCTTAGAGGGTAGTCTTTGCCGGATGGAGTGGGGAGGATGTGATTATGTTTATTTCTTGAATAAAAGAAGTAGTGAGAGAGGAATGTCTAGTTGGTATAAGGCATGCTTAAGAGGATAAGAAGGAAAGTGAAAGAAAATATGAGGCCTAAGAAGAGGGGAAACCGGATGGGGGTAGGGGAAAGAATAAAAACGATGATTCCTTCTTGGTTTTAAGGAGATAATGGAATAAAGAAAACAAAAGTTTTTGCATGCAAACCTATTGGTTGCATGTCTTACATAATAAAAGGTATGGTAATGATTGAAGGTAAAGTAAAGATTTAGAATATAAAATTTAAAATAGGGGGACCAATTGGGGAAGAAATGTGGGGTGTAGGCGGATAGTGAATGTACAATTCCATTTCTCCTTTGTCTCCTTATGTGGGAATTTCCTTTACTCTTTATTTAATGGATAAATAAAACTTGTACTATCCTTTAAATTTAAACACTAGTCTTACACTCCATAATTAATCTAGTAATTCCTACAATCTCCTTTTATAATCCCCTAGACTTGACATCACAAAATTTATGCTACGCACATGACGGAAATCGGATGTAACATTTTCCCCCTCCCTTATAAAAGTTTCGGCCTCGAAACTTACGTACCTTGTTCAAAGATACGAGGGTATTGTTCCTTCATCCGTTGCTCTGATTCCCAAGTAGCCTCTTGTTCAGTGTGATTACTCCACTGGACTTTTACAAACGGAATCTACTTGTTTCGTATGGTTTGATCCTTTCGGTCTACAATCAGCACTGGTTCTTCATCATAAGAAGCATCATCCCTGATTTCTAGGTTTTGATGTTCTAATATATGGCTTGGGTCATGAACATATCTTCGTAATTGGGACACGTGGAACACGTCATGTATCCAGAATAGGGTGGGTGGTAATGCCAGTCAGCAGGCTATGGACCCAATCTTCTCCAAAATTTCATATGGCCTAATGAAACGAGGGCTCAATTTTCCTTTGATGAAGAAGCGCGTTACACCTTTTGTGGGTGAAATCCTCAGGTACACTTTTTCACCGATCTCGAACTCGATTGGTCGTCGCTTCGAGTCTGCCCAGCTTTTGCTGCGATCTTGGTCCACCCTTAGTCTTTCTCGTATCTGCCAGACTTGTTTCTTAGTTTGTTCTACCAATTCTGGTCCAGTAATTGCTCTTTCACCGACTACATCCCAGTATAAAGGAGACCCACATTTTTGTCTATATAATGCCTCGAATGGTGCCATCCCAATCAAGTTGTGGTAACTATTATTGTATGCGAACTCCATCAGTTTCACCGCTTTATCCCATGAAATTTTAAAATCCAAGGTGCAGGCCCTTAACATGTCTTCCAATGTTTATACGATTCTTTTGGTCTGTCCATCAGTTTGTGGATAGAACGCAGTACTTATCCGAATCTCAGTACCCATGTCCTGTAAGAATGTGGTCCAGAATGTGGATGTAAATCATGGATCTCGATCGCAAACTATGCTGATAGGAACACCATGCAAACTCGCCACATTGTCTACGTACATTTGTACTAATTTCTCCATGGGAGCCCGAATCGTCATGGGTAAGAAGTGCGTGGTTTGAGTAAGTCTATCCACAATCACCCATATTGTGTCATTACTTCCTCGGGTTGTTGAAAGTCCTGTGACAAAGTCCATAGTAATGTGTTCCCATTTTCACTCTGGAATCTCTAACGATTGCAGAAGTCCTGCTGGTCTGTGATGTTCTGCTTTTACTTATAGGCATACCAAACATCGTTCTACATACTCAGCACGTTTCATTCTGTTCCACCAGTAATGCCATTTGAGATCTTGATACATCTTTGTAGCTCCAGGATGTATAGACCGTCGGGAGTTGTGAGCTTCCTCAGGATTTCCCTCCGAATCTCCTTGTCATTTGGCACACATAGTCGATTCCAGAACCACAAACTACCATCATATCTAGCCTGGAAATCGTTTACTGGTGCTTTCTTATCCTTGTTTCTGATGCTTAACAATTCATTATCCTTTGATTGTGCTTCCTTTATTCGATCGATCAAAGTTGGCGTTAACATCAGAGTTGCTAGAATGTTAGCTGTAGATTCTACGACATCTAGTTCAAATTTAGCCATATCCCGCTCTAGAGGGGTTTGTCTTGCATGACTAGATTTTCTGCTTAGAGCGTCCGCCACTTTATTTGCTTTTCCTGGGTGATAGTGAATGACCAAATCATAGTCCTTTATCAATTCCAACCATCTACGTTGTCTCATATTTAATTCTTTCTGAGTAAATAAGTATTTCAGACTCTTATGGTCGATGTATACTTCACACCGTTCTCCATACAGGTAATGTTTCTTAATTTTCAATGCAAATACCACGACAGCCAGTTTCAAATCATGCACCAGGTAATTTATTTCATATGGTTTAAGTTGTCGCGATGCATATGCAATTACTCGGTCTTTTTTCATCAAGATGCAGCCTAACCCATTCCAAGATGCGTCACTATAAATAGTGAAATTCTCTCCAGCAACGAGCTGAGCTAAGATTGGGGCGGTAGTTAATCTTTGTTTAAGTTCAGTGAAACTCTTTTCCGAGTTTGCGGTCCATTCGAACTTGGTTTTCTTTTGTGTCAGTCTGGTCAAGGGTATTGCTATTCTAGAGAACCCTTCCACAAATTTTCAATAATAGCCAGCTAACCCCAAGAACCTTCGAACCCCCAGTCACATTCGTGGGTCGTGGCCAATCCATAATTGCTTCGATCTTTTTAGGGTCTACTGCTATGCCTGCTTCTGATACTACATGCCCCATGAAAGCGACACTTCGTAACCAAAATTCACATTTACTGAACTTGGCATACATTTTCTTTCTTTTAAAATGCTCAATACTATGCGTAGATGGTCGGCGTGAGTATCCTCAACGGAAGAGTATACCAGAATATCATCTATGAAGACTACGACAAACTTGTCTAATTGCTCACGAAATACCATGGTCATTAGGTCCATGAATACGGCGGGGGTATTAGTTAATCTGAATGGCATTACCAAAAACTCATAATGCTCGTATCGGGTTCAGAAAGCTGTTTTCGGAATGTCTTCAGCTTTAATCTTTAACTGATGGTAACCCGATCGAAGATTGATCTTACTAAATATAGAAGCTCCCCTCAACTGGTCGAACAAGTCATCTATACGGGGTAACGGATACTTATTTTTTATCGTGACTTTATTTAATTTTCTGTAGTCAATGCATAGCCGCATGCTACCATCCTTCTTCGTTACAAATAACACCGGTGCTCTCCAAGGCGACCGCTAGGCCTAATAAACGTTTTATCAATCAATTCTTGCAGTTGTGCTTTTAACTCTTTCAGTTCTGCTGGGGCCATCCTTTAGGGAACTTTTGAGATAGGTTCAGTTCCAGGCATTACATTAATCTCGAAGTCTACTTCCTGATCTAGGGGTAATCCAGGCAGTTCTTCCAAAAACACTTCCGGAAATTCTTAAACCACTGGAATACTTTTTAGAGTTGGGGTTTCACCATCGACTTCCATAGCATATACTAAAAACGTTTCACTTCTTTTTCTCAATGCTCGAAAAGCCTGAACCGCGGTTAGATATATGTTCTGAGGGTCATTCCTTAACTTATTATGTCCCTGATACACCACTTCCTTCCGTCCTGTAATTCGGATTCCTATTTGCTTCTTCCGACTATCAAGCTGAGCATGGTTATGGAATAACCAGTCCATACCCAAGATAACATCAAAATCGCCCATCTGTATCGGAAGTAGTGTTGCCTCACATTACTGTTCCTCTATCTGAACACCACAATTCTTTTACAAATGGTGAGATACTATAACCTGATCACCCGTGGCTAATACCCCATAGGGATTTTCTAACGAGATAGGGCGACTATCCAACTTCTCTGCAAATCTTTTAGATATAAAGGAGTGACTAGCGGCACTGCTGAACAATACGTTGGCTGGTAATATATTTACTAGTATCACACCTAAATCCATTCATATATAAATATGACTTTTCTACAGTAATCACCATAAATGCTATCATAGGTCTTATTATGCAATCCAAAGTAATTTTTATGGCAAGCTAAAATATTTAATTTGGAGCCGATTGATAAAGATTACCTGTCACAACGTCAGGAGCCTACTCAATTTCTGCATCTGTCATAACATGTACCCTTGCATTAGCTCTAGGGCATCCTCCTTGCTGGTGTGTTTGCTTTCGTCTTTCTGGGCAATCTCTAATCAGGTGTCCTATCTTACCACAGCCAAAACATGCTCCGCCCTCCTTTCGACATTCTCCTGGATGATTTTTCTGACATGCCTGACACTTAGGATAAACTAATGTTTCTAGTTCTGCTGACATTGTCTTTGCAGTGACTGCTGTTGACGTGGAGACTGCAGTTTTCCACCTGTTCTTTTATGAAACTTTGTTCTTTGTTCAGTTCGTCCTCCAGCTATTTCTCTAGGCCTCTTACCCTTTGTCTCCTCATCTCTTCGTTCAATGTCATATTCAACTCTATAACAAGCATCCAGTAATTGTCCGAAGTTGTTCAGATTTGCATTTACAATCCAGGTCCGAATCCTTGAGCTTAGTCTCCTTTCAAATTTTATCATCTTAAGCTATTCATCAACCATTACTGGTGGAACATACCGACCTAGTGCTGTGAATCGATTGTCATACTCTGATACGGTCATACCAGTCTCTTGCCTTAAAAATTCAAACTCACTGATTTTTCTGATAGTTACTGAAGGTGGAATATAGAACTTGTGAAAATCATTTATAAAGATTTCCCAAGCTACTAGTGTGGTATTGGTTGCATATTAGTCTTCCACAACTAATTTGCTTCACCAATCAGGAATGGGCGGATGATTTGAGTCTTAACCTCATCTGGTACTTGCAGTAGTTCAAAGCAGTTCTCCACCTCATCCAACCATTTTTCAGCCTCATCTGAGTCTGGTCCTCCCTCGAAACTTGGTACTGGGATCTTTTTAATTCATTGAAGAAATATCTTGTGCCCATCGGCTGTAGTTGTTGTGGTTGGGGTGGCGGTATTGGTGCTGCCTGTGCTTTTCCCACGGCTCGTCCCAGTTGAATCATAGCATCGAAGAAGGCTTGAGGAATACCTCCAGGTCCCTACACCGGTGGATGAGGAACTTTTGATGGTGGTGGTGGCACACGATCTTCGGTCGGTGGTGCCTGTGGAGGTGGAGGTAATTGAGTGGACCTGTTTACTCGTGGTCTGCCTCGAGGTCTTGATGCCATCCTTTACATATTCATTCCAAAGCATTAGCCCAAATGATTCCCCAAATAGCCACGAGTACCATCTAGGAATCATGATGGTCCAACCATGGTGTTACATCATACGTACATAGGACTAACGGTGACATGCTATCACAGAGATCTTGGGTCCTAGATGCGGTGTTACACTCTGCTATAACGTATTTTCCACTGACATCCTCCACTTGGAACAGACATCAGGCAGCCCTCTATACTGAACGTCATAGAGGTACAAAAAAGACAGGGAACCCTTACCCCAGGCAAGGTGTTACAGTCAGCCTGCATATCATGCGTATAAAGATAGGTACAGAGCCCTTATCCTAGACAAGGTGTTACACTTACCTATGGATACATGCATAAGTCGTATGGAATCAATTGTCTCGCGATACAATTCTTAAGAAATCTTATAGTCTTGAAGACATTTCATAACTATAGTTTTAGAAAACATTACATGTGGAAAACCAGCTTGTAAACATATTCATGATACAGAAAACATGAGGACACTTGCATGACATGACTTCTTTTGGATAGGTATTTTCATGATCATTCTTGATTGGATCGAATTCTTTTTGGTACGTAATTGGTCATACATAGTTTGCTTAGTGGGTACATGCCTTACTTATGAAATTTATTATCTTGATTTAGACATTGGTGCAATAGTGGCGTACTTATATTATACGTGCATTATTTACGAGGTTGCATTTAATTATGTTAACCATAATGGACTGAACCATATCTTTTGGGCCGTATAACTTGACGGGAAATAATTTCCATATTTGCAAGGTTAAACATTCAAGCCATTTTGTTTTATAATTTAGGCTAACCTTAACAGTACTTATCTCTTACTCTTTTGTAGAATCCAAAAATGCCTTAATGATGGTTAGTGGCGAATTGGGCTTAGGGCCGATAGGCCTCTTGCTCACCAATTCCATTTTATTCATTTTTCTCGTATTGTCTTTGTTGGGCTTTAATTGTCTTAGCCCATTATACTCATATCCATATTTGGTGGCATAGAGAATTAATTTGCACGGAACTTTGTTAGTCTACCTACTCAAGGAGACTATTCGGCCGAAATTAATGTAGCCCAAAGATTGAAGTTTTCGTATTGTTTGATAATCTTACTTAAGGCCCCTTTTTATTTTATAACATGACATAATTACATAATCTTATCCCAACAATAATTTGTGCATCAAAATTTCTTATCTTTTAGCATATGGCCGATGGGGGTTGTTCAAAAATGAAATTCTTCAACACTAACAACAATCTTGAGGTTCATAATGAGCCTAATATATGCTAATCATGCTAACTGATCATAGGCTCAAAACATATTATACATACATGCTTCTTATCACAAATTAAGGATGCATTGGTGATGAGCATACCAAATGAACCTGCAAGTACATATCACATAACACATTATAATGATGATCACGCTATACATGACATACCTCTTAGGAGTCCAAAATTCGAGATTTATATGTCATCTCTCTTTGCTAAGTCCATGACCATCAAAATACTTCATCATGACGATGGTGAGGAAATCATGGACTAAATAGAGAGGTCATGGTCGTCCCTTATAGCAAGAAAAATGTTGATGCTAACATGGATGATGGTTAAACTAGCATCCTAGTATGCATGCATAAAAGAGTAATGAAGATTGAGTCATTATAGAACTACTACTCTCTATTTTCATGATATCCTTTTCCTATCCCGTGTGAGTACAAAAAATTGGTATGCATGTATCAATATACCAAAGGAGATGAGTCTTAGCTCATGTACTAGTTTACTACACACATATGTCTACAACTTTGCATCTAAGTGTAGGAATCATAAGAAAGATTCCTTTCTTTGGATATACACGGCCGAATGGGTCTAGAGGTGACAAAATTTCATTTTGCATGTTATATTCAAGTAGGATTCTAAACTCACTTGATGATTTCATTCAACATTAGAGCACATGCATCAACAATTTCTATATAAAAGCCATCTTTCATGTTATCAAACTCAGAGATCTTGATTTTTCTTTCATGCGTATCAAAACTTAGATTTCATTTCTCTTGAAGGAACTAGGAATAAATACTTGCCTTGGTAGCTTGAGTCTTACTCTAATGGAAGAAAGTTTGCTTCTTTGGCCCCTAGCTTGAGAGTTACGGCCTTGGAGGCCAAAATGGAGAAAGAATTAGTCATATTCAAGAAGAAAGAGTATATAAATGTTTGAAGATTCGCCTAGATAAACTTTACCTTGGATTTGATTTGATATTCTTCACTTATCAAGTGGAAGAATCTCTCTCACTCCCTTGTTGAGGCCTACGGTTTTAAAGGCCAAATGAGAGACATGGATGGTCTTAGTGAGAGAAAGAGAATTGAATGGAAAGAAAATAGATGGAATGGAAGATGTGGTTACCTAGGATGAAGCTTGTGGTTTGGTTGAGGTTGCAAGACTCCCTTGACCCTTGACTTGAATCCTCTCTGTTTGGGGATGATTCAAATGAAGAGATTTGATTTTGTAGAGAGAATGTAATGTGATGGCAACTTAGGTTGAATGAGTCTACTAGGTGCAGAATGAGGAAAAAGAATAATTGGAATGCATTTTAAGGCTTAGAAGGTAGCCTTGGCCGGATGTAATGGGGAGGATGTGATGATGTTTATTTCTTGAATAAAAGAAGTAGTGAGAGAGAAAAGTGTGTACATGAAATTTGAGTGGGAAAATGTCTTGTTGGTGTAAGGCATGCTTAAGAGGATAAGAAGGAAAGTGAAAGAAAATTTGAGGTGTAAGAAGAAGGGAAACCGGACAGGGGTAAGGGAAAAGAATAGAAATGATGATTGCTTCTTGGTTTTAAGGAGATAATGGAATAAAGAAAACAAAAGTTTTTGCATGCAAACCTATTGGTTGAATGTCTTACGTAATAAAAGGTTTGGTAATGATTGAAGGTAAAGTAGAAGAAAAGATTTAGAATTTCCTTAAATTTAATATAGGGGGCCAGTTGGGGAAAATGTGGGGTGTAGATGGGTAGTGAATTTACAATTCCATTCCTCCTTTGTCTCCTTATGTGGGAATTTCCTTTACTCTTTATTAAATGGCTAAATAAAACTTGTACTATCCTTTAAATTTAAACACTAGTCTTACACTCCATAATTAATCTAGTAATTCCTACAATCTCCTTTTATTATCCCTTAGACTTGACATCACATAATTTATGCTACACACATGACAAAAATCGGATGTAACAATAGCGTTCCCATAAACATACAATATCCTGTTATAGATCTTTTAGTTTCAAAACATCCTCCCCAGTCTGAGTCACTGAATCCCTTTAATTTTACCTCTCCTGTACTAGGCAACACCAATCTCTTGCCTGGCGAACACTTTAGGTGCCTCAATAGTCTGTCTGTAGCTCTCAGATGATTCTCTGTAGGTCAATCAAGGAATTGACTTAATTGTTGAACTGCATAAGAAACATCTGGTCTTGTAATAGTAAGATATAGCAACTTTCCAATGATCTTCCTATATGTGGATGCTTCTGATATCATGGGAGAATCATTATGCTCCAATTTCAAATTCTGCTCCATTGGAGTTTTAGCTGGTTTAGACCCTAAATAGCATGTATGTTCCAACAATTCCAAGATGTATTTTCTTTGGCTAAGCATGATCCCCCCCTATGACTTGATTACCTCTAGGCCAAGAAAATATTTCAGGTCACCTATGTCCTTGATGCTGAACTGTTGATGCAATGCTGTCTTGATTGGAGAAATATTTGATAAGGAATCAATAGCAAGAATGATATCATCAACATAAACTAACAAAACAAAGAAAGAATTGTTGGTTTTCCTGGTAAAAAGAGTGTAATCATGCCTGGGCTGAGTACAACCTTGAGAGGTCAAGAATTGTGTCAATTTTTCATTCCACCATCGACTGGCTTGCTTCAAGCCATAAAGAGACTTATTTAGCTGACACATTGTGCTTGGAGCATTGGAAGTGCCTTCAGGTGGAATCATATAAATGGCTTCAGATAAATTACCATGCAAAAATGTATTATTTATATTAAGTTGATGCAAGTGCCAACCCTTAACTGCTGCGACAGAAAGAACAAGTTTAATAGTAGTCATCTTGGCAACAATACTAAAGGTATCATTGTAATCCACTCCAAGCTGCTGTGTATAACCCTTGGCAGCCAGATGGGCCTTAATACGATCAACATGGCCATCTGCGTTTTCTTTTATCATATAGGCCCACTTACAGCCAATTGAAACCTTGCCTTCAGGCAGAGGAGTCATAGTCCAAGTATGGATCGCTTCAAGGGACTAAGCTCCTCCTGCATAGCAACATGTCATTCTGGAATACTGGATGCTTGCTGAAAAGAGTTAGGCTCTTGTTGCAAACTAATGTTAAAAATATAGTTCTTATGCTCAAGAGTCAGGTCATCATAGGACCTATAGGATTCTATGGGATATGAGACAGAAGATGGTGAAGAAGGATGTTGTTGCATAAAAAAGGTGAGTTGATGGCAGTAATAGTCTTGAAGATAGCCTGGTGGTTTCCTGAGTCTTATGACCCTAGTTGTAGGCTCAGTTTGTGATGAGATGATGGGGATGAAGGTGTATTAGAATGACAGGGTGATGAAGGGAAAGAAGATTGAGATATTTCAGGAGATGGGTCTGGAGAAGAAGGAGCAGCTGGACTAAAAGGAAGAGGATCTGTGTGGGAAGAGGTAATATGGGGAAAAGAAGAACTCTCATTAACAGGTGGTATTGTAGAAGAAATGGAAGAAAGATTTTGGAAAGAGAAAACTTCTTCCTGGAACTGAACCTCTCTTGAAACAAACACTTCCTTGGTGTTTAGGTTATCCAATATATAGCCTTTTGATGTCACAGAAAGGCCTAAGAACAGACATGGGATAGCTCTTGGTTCAAACTTGGTTTTGTGTGGGCTGATATTGCAGGCATAGGTCAGACGCCCAAACACCTTGAGGTTATTGTATTTGGGTTTGTTATTATATAAACGTTCCAAAGGTGTTTGATGTTGCAAAACTAGAGCGGGAAGAGTATTGACTAAATAGATAGCATGTTCAACACATAATCCTCAGTAAGATAAAGTCAGATGAGCTTGAAACCTTAATGCTTTGGCTATGTTGAGGATATGTTGATGTTTTCTTTCCACTGCCCCATTTTGTTGGGGAGTGTATGTGCAACTGTTTTGATGGAGAATTCCCTTGGATTTATAGAATTGTTTCATTAAACATTCAATCTCATTGTCTGTTCTAAGTGTTTTTCTTTGTGCCCTAAAATGAGTTGAAACAAACTGATAGAAGCTTTGTATAATGTGTCTGACCGGTGCCTTAGTTTTAAGCAAATATAACCAAGTATAACGACTGAAGTCATCAACAATTGTCAAGAAGTAATATTGTCCATATATGATTGGGTGTTTATAAGGACCCCAGATGTCCATTTGTACAAGATCAAATGTATGATGAGAAACAAACAAAGAAATTGGGAGAGGAAGCCTTCTCATTTTAGCCAATGACAGATTTTACAGAAATCCTCACAATTGGAGTCTACAACATCAGAATTTTTCTTGTGGATTTCTCTTATTCTTGCAAAAGAGGGATATGTCCAAGCCTGTAATGCTAGATCTTGGACAAAGAAGTTTGGGATGCAGCAGCAGCAGAAGGAGTAGCAACAGGAATAGAGATTGTAGCTGGGTCAATTGATTTATGTGTACCATGGAGATAGTAAAGCCCATGATGTGGTTCAGCTGAACCAATAAACTTTCTGGAAGGATGATCCTGGAGCAAACAGGTTGTGCCATAAAATTGAATAAACACATATTATGAAGCTGTCAATTTACTGATGGAAAGAAGATCAAAAGAGAAGGAGGGTACAAAGAGGACATCACCAAGTACAAGTCCAGAAGTGACTTGAACCTCACCAATACGTATGGCTGGCACTGTATGATTGTTAGGCAGTTTGATAACTGTATGATGCAAAGGCTTGTATGATGAGAAAAATTTAAGGAACAGACAATATGCTTTAGCAACTGATTCCTCATCATCATCAACTAAAAAGTCTGTAGGTGCATTAGAAAAGGTTCCGTGGCCTGTTGAACTAGTCAGCTTTCTCTCATACTAAGGAGCCCTTGAAAATGCAGTGCCTATGTCTGGTAAAGATGTCATGACAAATACCTGAGACTTGACAGGTCCATAATCATCATTGAGTCCTTTCACAAATTTGATCACATAATCACTCTGTACAAAATCTTTCATCTGAATGGTTACATTACATCTACATCCATGACATTACAAACTGGTATTGGTCTCAAGGCCAACATCTCCTCCCATAGAACCTTGACTTTGGTAAAATAGTCATTCACTGTAGAACTTTCTTGCTTCACTACATAAAACGACTTAAGCAAATCAGATAACCTAAAACCATCGCCATGACCATACCTTTGCGTCAAATCTTGCCAAACTTCATGAGATGTATCCTATCACATAATGCTTTGAGATATTGAAGGTGATACATGGTTCATTATCCATGATGCACCATTGAGTTCACCTGTCATACCAATTTCGAGAATCTTGTTTTCAAATACCATGAAGAAAGCGTAATCACGCAATAATTCTCATTACCAAAACTGTAACTGTGTGTCTATAGGCATAGGCTTAATTATCCTTGCCAAGAACTTATCTCTCACCATATGGCAATCAATTTCTATATGTTTGGTTCTTTCATGAAAAACTGGATTCTCCATTATGTATATGTCACTCTTATTGTCACAAAAAAGCTCCACTAGTTCTTTCTATTCAATCTTCAAATCTTTCATCAGATAAAGCAACCACTGCACTTCACAAGTGGCCATAGCAAGTGCCCTATACTGTGTTTACTTCTCTTTCTTCACCAAAGTTGTACTTTTGGAACCAGTCTTTTGTGTATTTGGTTGGAGAGATATACACACCTTCTTGATTTTTCTTGATTTGAAGTTTGAGAAAATAATTTAGCTTATTCATCATGCACATCTCGAATTCACCTTGCATTAAGTTAGCAAATTGCTCACAAAGACAATTGTTAGTAACACCAAAAATAATATCATCAACATATGCTTGTACAATTAATTGATTTCTATCTTGTTCTTTGATAAACAAAGTAGTGTCAACTTTACTCCTTGAAAATCCATTATTAAGAAGAAAAGTACTTCACCTCTCGTACCAAGCTCTTGGAGCTTGTTTAAGGCCATAAAGAGCCTTTTTAAGTTTGAAAACATGATGTGGTGAGTCATGACATTCAAACTCGGGAGGTTGTGCAACATACACTTCTTCTTGAATAACACCATTTAAGAAGGTGGATTTGACATCCATTTGGTAAAATTTAAAATCTCTATAGCAAGCATATGCCAATAACATTCTAACGGCTTCAAGCCATGCTACGGGTGCAAATGTCTCATCAAAATCAATACCTTCTTCTTGACAGTATCCTTGAGCAACTAGTCTAGCTTTATTTCTAGTGACATTTCCTTGATCTTCCACCTTGTTACAAAATACCCATTTCATACCAATGATGGGATGATCAAGTGGTTTAGGAACTAAACCCCAAACATCACTTCTTTCAAATTGGTTTGATTCTTCTTGCATAGCCAAGATCCAATTTTCATCAAGAAGTGCATCCTTTACATTTTTAGGCTCTATGGGAGAGACGAATGCGTTCTCTCTATATTGCCTTCGTGTAGTGATACCCCTATTCAAATTACCTATGACCAACTATTGTGGGTGAGAAATTTTATGCTTAAATGATCTAGGAAGGTTGGAGACATCTCCTCTAACTTCCTCATGATCACTTTCGGGAAGTGACGTGTCATCATCATTTAGATGATTATCATTTTCAAGAATATGAGATGCATTTTCAACATTTTGTGTATCAATAAAATCAGTATGAGAAATATTTCTATTTGACTCACTAAGTTCATGCACACTAGGTGGAGGAGTACCTTCAATAGGTTCTACTCTCAAGTCAATGAAGATGTTCCCATTTGGAGACTTATCAACAATTTCTTGTTGATGATCAACCGTTTGAATGTCTTCAAGAATTTCTTCTTGAGGAGCAAAATCTTCGTTTTTTTCACAATCCTCATTAAGTTTAGGCTCATCATTAAGTGACTCAGTAAACTTAACATAGATTGATTCTTCCACCTTTTGATTCCTTTTGTTTAAAACACGAAATGCTTTACTATTTGAGGCATAACCTAAAAAGATGACTTGATCCGCTTTGAGGTCAAGTTTGTCCAAAGTGTCTTAGGTGTTAAGTATGAAACACTTACAGCCAAACACTTTAAAATACCCAATATTGGGAACTTTACCATTCCAAAGCTCATAAGGTGTCACATTTAGGTAAGGTCTCAAATATACATGATTGATCACATGACAAGCGGCATTTACCGCTACGGCCCAAAAATACTTGGGCAAACCGAACTCATTTAACATTTCTCTATACATTTCGTGTAGACTTCTATTCTTTCGTTCAGCTACACCATTTTTTTGTGGTGTTCTCGGAGCCGAAAGTCATGTGAGTATCCTTTGGATTCACCAAATCTTTCAAACTCATCATCAAACTCACCACCACGATCACTTCGTATGGTTTTAATGGTGTCACCCATGTGATTTTCCAATAGTCTACTCAAATTCATAAACTCACTACATGCATCATTTTTCTTTGCAAGAAACACCACCCAAACATTTTGTTCCAACATCCCCATACAAATCCATGTGTAGTAATTGTAAGGGTTTGGAGGTGGATATGTTTGTTTTTGGTTTTAAGATTGTTTTCACAAGCTTTACCTTTTGACAAGTGTCACGTAAGTTTTGGTTTTTGAAACTCATTTTCGGAAGGTCTCGGACCTTATTATTTTTGCAAATAAATTTAAATATTTTTAAACATACGTGTCCGAGACGTCTATACCATAGTTGCGTCAAATCATTTTTAGCAACTAGGCAAGATACATTTTGTGAAACCAAATCATTGATGCTAAGTTCGTAAATGTTTTTGAATCTCAAAGCCTCAGATAAGATAATATTATCCTTTTTCACAAAACACTTTCTTTTAAAAAAAGTAACTTTATAATTAGCATCACATAGTTGACTGACACTTATCAAGTTAAACTTTAATCCTACAACATGTAGAACATCACTAAGAGGGAATGAATTGTTACCCACAATACGATGTCCTTTGATTTGACCTTTGCTACCTCTAAAGTGGATAACTCCTCAGTGAGTCTATGGAAGAGACTTTTGTCTCCCGTCATATGGTTGGAACACCCACTGTCCACGAACCATTTGACCGTCTTGTTGTTGCTTTCTCTATTTAGTGCTAGTGCCTGCAAATGAACCATATGATATTGGTACCCTTTTTATTTTGGGTCATTGAAGGTTAGTTATCTTCACTTCGCCTTTTGGCACCCACACAAGATTCTTATTGTTTTTAGCCCTACATACTCTTTCTATATGACCCTTTTTGTTACAACAAAAACATGTATGAATGTGTTTATGTGAGTGATGATTCCTATCATTCTTGTGCATAGGCACATTCCGTGATTCCCGTTTAGGAACAACCTTCCTTTGAGCCAAGGAAGATTTTTGTTTCACGGTTTCCACTAAAGGTTTTGACACTTTTGTTTAGTTTGCCTTTCCTTTAGGCATGTGCCTTTTGCTTTTTCAAGGAGGTCTTAGACTTCTTGACAACTAATGCTAGTTCCTTAGATTTTTCCTGCTTAGGTGCATACATGGCACTAGGTCGATTTTAGCTTTCATGCTTAACCTAGATGCATCTTTGTCTATGTCTACCTTTGAAGCACCTACCCTTGGACTAATTTTCTTTTTGCCAAGGTTTTGAGTGCATGATTTCATGCTTCTCTTCTAGTGCAATCACATGCATGGTCAATAAAATATCATGTTCTAGTTGCAATACAATGTGATTCTCTAACGTGTCATTATATTCATTTAAACATGCTCTAACATCCTTTTTCGCACGTTTATACTTCATATCTGAAAAATCATTTTCTTGCACTAAATCATCTCTTTCATCTATCAGTATATAATGGGATGATATAGTGCATACCTCCATGTCGTTGTCAATGTCCATGAGAACATAGAAATCCTTGACAAGATCATTATTGATGACCCCCGTGAGAGCTAGGTCATCATTGTTGCAATTGTCGCTCTGAGATCCAGAAAGATTGCTCTCCCATTTGGCTACCTCCACTTGTAAAGCCTTCTTCCTTTTGTAGATGGCTTTCTTGTCTTTAAGTTGCAGCTCCTTCACCCGACAATCCTTCATGAAGTGACTAAACTTCCCACATTTATAGAATTTGTTCTCTTGGTCATTCACTTTGTCCTTGGAGAACTTTTCTTTGATGAACCTCTTAGTTTCATCTTCATTCTTTCTTGCAAAGCGTCTAAACTTACGGAAAAGAAGTCCGACTTCACTGTCCAATTCTTTTGACTCGCATGCAAGAGCTTTTGACGAATTGCAAATTGGATCATTCTTCTCTTGAGCTTCAAGATGAATCTCATAGGTGATGAAATTCCCATAAAGGTCATCCAAGGTGATAGTATCTAAATCCTTGGATTCCTCGATGGCCGTTACTTTTTCATTCCATTCCCTTCCTATGTTATTTGGGAAGCAATGGTTGAGATACTCTAGCTCTATCCTCTTGTCGACCGCCGTGAGTAGGTTAACAAGCTTGGGGAATCTTTGGATAGACTCTTCAATTTTCTCACCTTTGGATACATTGAAATTGTAGAATTGTTTGATGACTTGTCTCGTCTTGGCCTTCCTCACTTGAGATGTTCCTTCATAGATCATCTCCAACTTAGTCCAAGCTTCATGGGAGGATTGGTCTCCCTGTATTTGTGCTCTCTCATTTGGTGATAGAGAGCTATTCAAAATAGCAAGAGCTTTGCTATTTATCGCAAATTACAACTCTTCCTCTGGAGTAGATCATCAACATCAAACGGAATAGTGAAACATTTTGACACCTCTCTCCATATTCGGTACCCAAAAGAATGTAAATATGTCTCCATGTTTGACTTTCATAGTGGGTAGTTAAGAGGATCAAACATAGGGACTTTCACATGGACACTAGAAATGGAGGGGAGTAGTGATTCTTGTCTTCTCCTTCTTGAAACATCACCACTTGGGGAACTAACATCTTCAAAACTAAAGGGATCCATACTTTAAGATCAAATCTTGCTATTTGGGCTCAAATACTCAAGATTAGGCTATGATACTAATTGTTAGGTCCCTTAGAACACACCAGAAGGGGGATTGAATAGTGTGTTCACCAAGTATGGATATTTTCTTGGATTTTTTTGTTTTTGAGTGCAAACCAATACTTAGAAGTGTTCTTAAAATGAATAGACTTTGCGGAAATGTAAACACAATATGTATAAAGGTTCAAGTCGAAATGACTCTACTCCTCTACCTTCTTGATTTTTCACAAGAAGAATTTTGAATGGGGGATTGCATTTTCTTTGAGCGGAAACAACAATCAAAGAAAAATCCAAATACAAAGAAAGTTTTATCAACCTTTCTTTGAGAGAAACTTGAGAGCTTTGATGGTAGAAAGTTAGAGGAAGAAGGAGATGAAACCCTTGTTTTATCAACCTTCCTTCTTCCAGACGTTGGAGCCCTTTGCAGGAGCTAATAATGGGCTTTCTCTTCTTGTGATGACATGTGCTCATCTTTGAAGATCTTCTCTTGGATTATTACAAGCTTCTTGAGGAAGCTTCTTCTTGAAAGCTCAAAGAAGATGACTTCTCCAAGAGTGAGAGAGAACCTGTGAAATTGCACTAAAAGAGATGGTACAAATGCCAAGTAAACGTTAGAAGGTATAGCATAAAACATTTGTAACATGAGTCTCATGAAGCGCCTTAAGTATTTATTGAACAGGCATTCAGTGTGACATGGAGCGCTTAATGCGTTTTGAACAGACGTTCGATGTTATATAAAGCGCTTTAAGTGGATAACAGAACTTGTTCGAAGTTACAAAAAACGCCTCATCTCAGCCTTCATACTTGTTCAAGGTAATTCTGACTTTTCCAAAAAGCAACTTGATGTAGTGACCATTTTGGGGGAAAAGTTCATTTGACTTTGTAATATATATGAAGTGTCTTGTTAAGCGTTCAAAGTGTACTGTTTTACACATTGACACATGAAGCACCTAATGTAGGCATTCGAAGTGTACTGGAACACAAACACTTCACATGAAGCGTCTTATGTAGGCGTTCGAAGTGTACTGGAATCTGAACACTCACATGAAGCGTCTTATGTAGGCGTTCGAAGTGAACTTACTTTCAGACACTTCACATTAGGCGCCTTGTGTAGGTGTTCGAAGTGTCAATGGTGCAAATCATCAAAACTTAACATATTCTAACACATACTACCCCGAATGTTTAGCCAGCCTCCTTGTGGGTTTGCCAAAACTTTCTATAGATACCGAACCTTAAAACCAGCATATCAAACGTTGAGCGTGGCCCCCAAACATATCAAAAGTAGTTTGGTAAACAGAATTCTAATGACGTTAACAACAACAATCATGATAATGATTATGACGATAATAATAATAGTTATGATAAGAAATAATAGGGCAAGACCTGCGTGTAAGACACTAAAGGCTAAAATAATCTTATTTCGGCCTTGTCTGAAGTCAAAGGGAGAATCGTCGGCATGTTAATGAACCTATTTAAACAGAAAATCATGATTTTTAAAGTCAACGCGAATTGAACTCCTACGGTCGGGTATCATCTTAATGATGAATGTTACCGTGATTAAAAATCGATACCTCTAACAGTTGAGTAAATTTTTCATATTTTTAATATTTGAGTTCGAGTACTACAATCCGGAATATGGGGATATCAAGATAAACGAAAAAAGAAACAACAGATCATGAGTGTTACCAGTGGAACATTCTATCATCCACCAAAAATAGAAAGTTAAAGCCAGTAATCTATATTTTCCTATGCAGTTAAGCAGGAAATAGGTAGCAAATGTCAAAGAATAGATTATATGACATTTATTAAACCATTAAATACTCTCTTTATCCTTAAAGTATTATCTTATTTTGACGTGATTATAATTTAAGAAAGTCAAACCATTTTAGTTATTCTTCACATTTTGCTCTTATTTGGTTAATTGAACTAAACTAAAAGAAACATGTAACTGTTAATTGAAATTGTAATACAACAACTTTGACTATTATACATTAAAATTTTTAAAAAATAAATATTATTTTTAAGACAAAACAAAATTGAAAAGAATGTTGGGGCATTAGTCCAATCCATTTGTTATTGGACATTTTGTAAGTGATAGACCAATCACTTATTTTGTGAGACCCAAATGGTTTGGGTATTTGGGAGATTCTTTTAGTAGCCCTATAATGATGTTTTTTGCTGGCTAAAATTGGAGGGAGTACTGTACAACATCTGAGGGTTGGGAAAAACATAGTGAGAGAGAAGTTTTCGCAGATTTCAGTTTTTCTGGGCAGCCTCCGCATCTTTGACAATCGTCGGAGATCCAACCGTTGGATTTTGCTGAAATTTGGACAGCATCTTCGGAACACACAGGGCTACATTCTGACCGTTCAGAATTTCAATCGGAGATCTGGATCGGTTTTAATCGCTCCTGGTGTCAGACGCGATTTTGGTGAAATTTCTGCAGTTTTATTCTCCTTCAATTGTTGTCTCTTATGTATGTTGTTGTTGGTGGGCTGTAACATCCTTGTAGACTAATTTGGGTGTTTTTACCCTCAATTTCATAATAAGAGAAGAAGAAGGGTGGACTCCTTACAAGTCCCGTGGTTTTTTATCCTTCACATTGAAGGGGTTTTTCCACGTATAAATCTCTTGTGTTGTTTGAAGCTTTATCTTTGATAATTTGCTTGAGGTTTTGGTGTGTGATTGATATTTGCTTGGTGAATCAATTGTGGTGGATTGGTTGAGCATTTTGGTTGGTTGTCTTGAAGTTGATCCTTGTAGGTGTTGTATCCTACTTGTTGCTTCTCCCCTACAACTGGTATCAGAGCATTTGGTTAAACTGTAGATATGGAATCAGGAAATCATTCTATGGTTAAATTGACATCAACCAATTATTCCATTTGGCGTCCGATGATGGAAGATTTGCTATACTGTAAAGATTTGTTTGACCCAATTGATGTGGATAAAACCAAGAAAGATGACACACCCTCTAAACCAGAGAAGATGTCGGATAAAGAATGGGAAAAGCTAAAGAGAAAGACATTGGGAACAATTAGACAGTGGATTGACATTAGCATATTCAATCATGTGTCCCAAGAGAATGAGCCACTTGAGTTATGGAGAAAATTGGAGGGTCTTTATGAAAGAAAGACTGCTCACAACAAGGCGTCATTGATTAAAAGACTTGTTAATCTCAAGTTGAAGCCAGGGAAGTCAGTTTCAGAGCATCTAAGTGACTTTCAAGATATCATTAACAAGTTGACTGTGATGAAGATTGTTCTTGATGATGAGTTGCAGGCTTTATTCCTATTGAGTTCTCTGCCTGACAGTTGGGAAACCTTAGTTGTGTCCATCAGCAACTCAGCTCCAGATGGTACGCTTTCATTGGATGTCATTAAAGAGAGCATGTTCAATGAAGAGCTTAGAAGAAAGGAGATGTGTGTTGATATTTCACAGGCACTTGTGGTAGAGAATAGAGGAAGAAGCAAGAGTAGATGTCCCAAAGGGCGTGGCAAGTCAAAGTACAGGTCCAAGTCCAAGGATGGGAGAGAACCCACGATATGTCACTATTGTAGCAAACCTGGCCATATTCAAAAGTTTTGCTATAAGTTGAAAAGAGATCAACAAAAGAAGAAAAGTGATCATTTCAAAGAGGGTGAGGACAATAATACAGCTGCGACAGCTTCTACTTCAGATGATTCTGTTTCTTTGGTTTGTACTACTGGTGATTGTTGTCATGTTGACAATTCCGATTCTGAATGGCTTGTTGATACTGGGGCTTCTTATCATTGTGTTCCTGTTAAGGAGTACTTTATTGACTACCGAGCTGGAGATTTTGGTAGTGTGAAGATGGGAAACCAGAGTTCAGCTAGTATTGTTGGAATTGGAGATATTCGAGTACAAACCAGTGTTGGGTGCTATTTGACATTGAGAGATGTTCGCCACATTCCAGATTTACGCCTCAATTTATTGTCTGCTAATGTACTTGATCAAGAAGGTTACAAGCACACTTTTGGTGAGGGTAAATGGAAATTGACTAAAGGTTCCTTGATTGTTGCTCGTGGCAAGCTCTGCTGCACCTTGTATAAGACACACTTGAAAGTGTGTACTAGTGAGTTGAATGCTGTTGAGGAGAAAACTTCACCTAACTTATGGCACCGAAGATTAGGACATGTCAGTGAGAAGGGTATAAAGTTGCTGGCTGGTAAGTCTCTTATTCCTGTTGATGTTACCATCTCTCTTGACCCTTGTGATCATTGCTTAGCAGGAAAGCAACATAGAGTTTCTTTTCCGAGGTGATCCACAAGAAAGAAAGTGAAGCTAGAGTTGGTTTACTCAGATGTATTTGGTCCTATTGAGGTGGAATCACTTGGTGGTAACAAATACTTTGTTACTTTTATTGATGATGCTACTCGGAGAACTTGGGTTTATATGATGAAGAATAAAAGTGAGGTGTTTGGTATCTTTCAGAAGTTTCATGCCATGGTAGAAAGGGAGTCAGATTGCAAATTGAAGCGTCTCCGAACTGATAATGGAGGTGAATACACTTCAAATGAGTTTAAAGCATATTGCTCAAGATATGGCATTCGGCATGAAAGAACAGAACCTGGTACTCCACAACACAATGGTGTTGCTGAGAGGATGAACAGAACTATTGTTGAAAAAGTGAGATGTATGCTTAGGATGTCCAATCTTCTTAAGTCATTTTGGGGAGAAGCGGTTGGAACCGCCGTGTACTTGATAAATAGAGCACCATCAGTTCCTTTGGAGTTTGAGATTCCTGAGAGGGTTTGGTTCGAGAAAGATCCCTCTTATTCTCATTTGAGGGTGTTTGGATGCAAGGCTTTCATGCATGTGCCGAAGGAACAGAGATTGAAGCTTGATTTTAAGACTTCTCCGTGTGTGTTTGTTGGATATGGTGATGAAGAGTTTGGTTACAGACTTTATGATCCAGCAAAGCAAAAAGTTGTGAGGAGTAGAGATGTTGTCTTTTATGAGCACGAGATGGGTTTTCATCTCTTAGGTGCTGGTAAGTCTTATTCTACTGATTTCTCGCATGATGCTATTGATATGTCTCATATTTCTGTTCCAGATGATCAACAAACAGGTGATGCTCCCGAGGATGGTCATGACACCATTCATGAACATGACCATATTGAAGAGGTACAACCAGAAGTTGTTGTACCACAACCTGAAAATGAAGATGTAGATGTTGAACATGGAGAGTCTTCTAATCAGGGGGAGCAATTCAGCCCACAGGTGGAAGAGCAAACACTTAGAAATTCAACCCGAGTTCGAAAACCTTCAAGACTTTATCCAAGTTCTGAGTATATCCTAATCACAGATGAGGGGGAGCCTGAGAGCCTTCAAGAGGTGTTGTCACATCCAGACAAAGACCATTGGTTTAAGGCTATGCAAGAGGAAATGGATTCTTTGAAAAAGAATGAAACCTATGACTTGGTGAAGCGTCCAAAAGAGAAGAAAGTCTTGAAGAACAAGTGGTTGTTTAAGAACAAGAAAGATGGCCACAAGCTAGTGAGACGGAAGGCAAGACTAGTGGTGAAGGGATGCCACCAGAAGAAAGGCATCGACTTTGATGAGATTTTTGCACCAGTGGTGAAGATGACTTCCATTCGTATAATTTTGGGACTAGCTGCCAGTTTGGATCTTGAACTTGAACAACTTGATGTAAAATCTGCTTTCTTACATGGTGATTTGAATGAGGAGATTTACATGGAGCAGCCGGAAGGATTTGAAGTCAAAGGTAAGGAGAATTTTGTTTGCAAGTTGAAAAAGAGTCTCTATGGACTCAAGCAGGCACCAAGGCAATGGTACCGCAAGTTTGATTCCTTTATGAGTACTAATGGATACAAACGGACTTCTGCAGATCCTTGTGTTTATTTTAGAAAGTTCTCTGAAGGTAACTTCATTATCCTTTGCTTGTATGTTGATGATATGCTGATAGTGGGACAAGATGTTGAGATGATTCGCAGGTTGAAAGAGGACTTGTCAAAGTCCTTTGATATGAAAGATTTGGGTCCTGCAAAACAAATTCTTGGCATTGAAATTGTTCGTGATAGAAAAGCTGGTAAGCTTTGGTTGTCACAAGAGAAGTATATTGAACGGGTGCTTGAAAGGTTCAATATGAAGAATTCCAAGTCAGTTAATACACCACTTGCAGGTCATTTCAAGTTGAGCAAGAAGTGTTGTCCTACTACTGAGAAAGAGAAGGAAAGTATGTCACATATTCCTTACTCTTCTGCTGTTGGTTCATTGATGTATGCTATGGTGTGTACAAGACTGGATATAGCACATGCTGTTGGATTGGTTAGCAGATTCTTGGCTAATCCTGGCAAGGTTCACTGGGAAGCTGTAAAGTGGATCTTGAGATATTTGCATGGCACCTCAAAATTGAGTTTGTGTTTTGGAGGTGGTGAGCCTATTCTTGAGGGATTTACAGATGCTGACATGGCTGGTGATCTTGATAACAGAAGGTCTACCTCAGGTTACTTGTTCAAATTTGCAGGGGGAGCCATTTCATGGCAATCCAAGCTACAGAAGTGTGTAGCATTGTCTACTACCGAGGCAGAGTATATAGCAGCTGTGGAAGCATGCAAAGAAATGCTTTGGTTGAAACGTTTCTTTCAAGAGTTAGGTTTGAAGCAAAGTGAGTATATTGTGTTTTGTGATAGTCAAAGTGCTATGGATTTGAGCAAAAATAGCATGTACCATGCTCACACAAAGCATATTGATGTGAGGTATCATTGGTTGAGTGATGTCATTGAAGAGCAACTAATGAAGTTGAAGAAGATTCACACCAATAAGAATGGTGCTGATATGTTGACAAAGGTAGTTCCTGGAAGCAAGCTTGAATTTTGTTCTAAGCTTGCAGGTATGTCCTTTTGATGAGCTTTGCGTATGCTCTTCCCCAAATTGGACTGGAGGGGGAGATTGTTGGGGCATTAGTCCAGTCCATTTGTTATTGGACATTTTGTAAGTGATAGACCAATCACTTATTTTGTGAGACCCAAATGGTTTGGGTATTTGAGAGATTCTTTTAGTAGCCCTATAATGATGTTTTTTGCTGGCTAAAATTGGAGGGAGTACTGTACAACATCTGAGGGTTGGGAAAGACATAGTGAGAGAGAAGTTTTCGCAGATTTCAGTTTTTCTGGGCAGCCTCCGCTTCTTTGACGATCGCCAGAGATCCAACCGTTGGATTTTGCTGAAATGTGGACAGCATCTTTGGAACACACAGGGCTACATTCTGACCGTTCAGAATTTCAATCAGAGCTCTGGATCGGTTTTAATCGCTGCTGGTGTCAGACGCGATTTTGGTGAAATTTCTGCAGTTTTATTCTCCTTCAATTGTTGTCTCTTATGTATGTTGTTGTTGGTGGGCTGTAACATCCTTGTAGACTGATTTGGGTGTTTTTACCCTCAATTTCATAATAAGAGAAGAAGAAGGGTGGACTCCTTACAAGTCCCGTGGTTTTTTATCCTTCACATTGAAGGGGTTTTTCCACGTATAAATCTCTTGTGTTGTTTGAATCTTTATCTTTGATAATTTGCTTGAGGTTTTGGTGTGTGATTGATATTTGCTTGGTGAATCAATTGTGGTGGATTGATTGAGCATTTTGGTTGGTTGTCTTGAAGTTGATCCTTGTAGGTGTTGTATCCTACTTGTTGCTTCTCCCCTACAAAGAAAAGGGTATTGTTTAAAAAAGAATAAACTTAAAACTGCTTTAGAAGATTCCGACTGCCTAAACCAGTAACTTGCTGTAAGTGGGAAATATAATACCTATATTATGATCTGTATCCACAAGACCAAAACGAAAAGTGGGTTTTGTTGAAAGGAAATATTGATAATTAGACAGAGCGTGTCACCCAACAACAGTTCAAATTACTTTGTTAAAATTTATACGGAAATTATATTTTTAGGCTAGTTTCACACACCAGCTCATATTAAACAGACATAGGATGGTGAAATGAGCAGACTGTTTTTGTTAAACAGACAATCCTCCGTCTTGTTTGAAAAACTGGTGGAAGAATTCTGTTGGAACTATAGAAACAACATTTACCACAGCTTGAACACAAATGCGCCACAATTGATAAAAGTGTATGGCATAACACACCACTAGGACAAGCCATGCATCTCTTCAACTTTTCAAAAACTACATGAATTAAGGAGACATTCAATTTTACAACAACTTTATCATGAAGTCCTCCTTTCACACAGTGGTAGCACCCTCTTGTTCCCCATCTCGCTGCGCCTTCGTGTTTCTTGTGGGATGTGGGGCATTTTGGATACCTTTAAGTGGTTGCTAGAGTGGTGGACGTCTTCTTTTGCATAGGTCCCTGCGTGTTTTGACCTTGACTCTCTTCATAGCGTGGGCATTTGGCTTGCTCTTGTATCCGTACCTTGATGTTCTTCACACGGATAGCTTTGTGTGAGACTCCTTGATAAAAGCCAATGTCTTGTCCAATAATTCCTCCATGGATCCTTGTTGTAGCGCCCCGACCCGGACAGCGGAATCCGAACCGGTGCATCCGTCGTAGCTTACAAAGAAGACTACAAGACGTCTCATCTCTCGAATACACATCATCGCTGACGTAAGAGAAATAAGTGCGGAAACATGTATCTAATAAATCTCCACCACCAATTCAATACATCAAATGATAATAACATCTCTAAGGGTAGTCACAGTAATAACGAACTAATCCTCACGTGTATGAAAGAACTGAAATAAATAGCAACTGTGTCATCTATCTCCCCACATGTCTCTATATATCCCATTCAGCCCACTCACAATCGTCTTCTATGAATATCATGTCGTAGCTAGGCTCATCTGCAATCACAAAGGTAGTACCCTTAGCGAAAAACGCTAGCAAGTAACCCGATTATAAGACATACGAGATCAGCATATGGCAAGACATGAGTAGTATGAAATTCAAGGGAAAGGGGCACATGTCTTGTATACTTTCAAAAATTTATATATAACAATACAAGAACATAAAACAGAAATTCTTAACCATTGACAATTAAACATCATTCAAGTCACATAGCAATCATCCCAACTGACTCACGTGATGCATGGCAAAATATGCACTACACTACATAGTCACAAATGCATGGGTGATTTCTTTTCAAAGCAGTGCAATGCATGTCACAATGTCCGGTCTCGTAACTTGTTACCCTGTAACGCACACCGGCTTATATTTCCATCTCGGTTTACGTTACAGGCTCGTATGCTCTGTGATGCGCCTCGGCTTATATTTCCATCCCGATTTACATCACAGATCTCGTAAAACTTTACAATGCACCTCGGCTTATATTTCCATCCCGATTAACATTGTAGAGAACTTTATACCCTGTAACGCGCCCCGGCTTATATTTCTATCCCGGTTTACGTTACAGGCTTTTGTGCCCTGCAATGCGCCCCGGCTTATATTTCCATCCCGGTTAACATTGCAGGTCACCTTCGGAAATCTGTGCCGAAGCACAGCTCTTTTCAAATCAATATGCAAATGCAAGTGCCATGATGCAGGACTTCTCATCTCATTCACATTCTCGTTCACATAGATGCAATTCACATTCACATACTCAATTCACATTCAATAACACACAACCACGCAAGAATCCCCTCACTTACACATCAATGCATATACTTCAGGCTAGGTCGTCAACACTTAGCCTTGATTCTAAAATTCACAAACCAATGGGAGAACCCCTACCTTTCTTCATTGAACTCTATAAAACCTCGTACGTTCATTTCTTAACCCTCCTAAGTCATCCACGTTGAACTCCGATTCGAATACCCTTCAAATTCTCCAAACTTGATTCACCATCTTAAGTCATGTTCCCAAGACTACGACTAGTCATAATCAGGTCCTAAGAAGTCCCTAAGGTCACCCAAAGGATCCCCTAGCTTCCCTCTTTCTTCCCTTACTTTCCCATAAAACTGGTTGACGTCATACCCTGACGTCGATCGATCGACGTCCATCTGAGGCACGTCGATCTCTCACTCAACCTACGTCATACCCTCACGTCATACCCTCACATCATACCCTCACGTCATACCCTCACATCATACCCTCACGTCATACCCTCACTTACTACACGTCATACCCTCACGTACTGCACGTCATACCCTCACTTACTACACGTCATACCCTCACTTACTACACGTCATACCCTCACCCTGAACTACGTCGATCGATCGACGTGCATCTGAGGGACATCGATCTCTCACTCCTTCCACGTCGATCGATCGACGTGCATCTGAGGCACGTCGATCTCTCATCTGCTCAGATGCACGTCGATCTCTCATCTGCTATACGTCGATCGATCGACGTCGTAAATTTTTAGCATCTTCATCCTGCGATTTCTGCAGAATCTGCAGATCTATAACCCAATCGTTTTCCAACTTTCTTTCCATCAATCCAAGCCTAATCTTCCCTCTCAATCCATTCTTAATTCCCTCAAACAAGATCCTTCATACGCACGTCAACGATTCAATCCTAAAACTCGAATCCTTCATCAAAGCAAACCAAAACCTAATCTTTCCACCCCTCTCTCCCTTCAACCGCCATTATCCACAAAGTGGGGTTCAAGGGATGGGGATTTACATGATCTCACGTAATCAACGATCATCAAACAAGATTTCAACATATAATGGCCAAATCTCAAACCAAAACACATAGATCGCACAGATAGATTCACATGAAAAAATTACTGCATGGTGATCCAAATTGATACCAAAATAGGCCCTTTTTCTTTCGTAAAAACGTAAGAACTTATAAGTAGATTACTTGCCTTTGATTACTCGAAGACGGATTAGAAAACGAACAAAGGTTGGATCAATTCCTGGAGGATGTCTTCCTCTTCTACTCCTTGGAATAAACGGCTAGGGCTTGGGGTGAGGGAAGTCGACGTCTCTTTGTGAGGGAAAACTGACGCTTGTCAGTTTTTATATGGAATGGGAAAAATTTGGAGTTTCTAAATTATATCCTATTTTCTTATTTATCTTAAGGGATAAATTCCTAATATTTAATTCAAAAATTAAATCCTAATTAATTCTAATATTTAAACCCTCAATTAATGCCAATTAATCCTAATATTTAATTCGCAATTCATTACGGTTGATCGTCATTAATCTCATTTTAATTCCTCCTTATCTTTCATTTATTTTACGGAGGGTGCGGGGCATAACATTCCACCCCCTTACAAAAAGTTTCGTCCTCGAAACTGGCGTACCTTATTGGAAGAGGTGTGGATATAGCACCTTCATTTGCTCCTCAAGCTCCCACGTGGCCTCACGCTCCGTATGATTACTCCACTGAACTTTGACATACGGAATGACGCATCGGCGTAGGACTTGATCTTTTCTATCCACAATCTTTATTGGATGTTCTTCGTAAGTGATATCCTCCATAACATCCAACGGTTGAGCTTCAAGGACATGGCTCGGGTCCGATACGTATTTTCTTAGTTGGGATACGTGAAATACGTTATGGACTTGGGATAGGCTCGGAGGTAAGGCTAGCCGGTATGCTCTTTCACCAACTTTACCGAGCACTTCATAGGGGCCAATATATTTAGGGCTTAACTTGCCCTTCATTCCGAATCTTGCAACCCCCTTGGTGGGTGAAACTCGTAGGTAAACCTTTTCACCTTCCTCGAACTCCAGAGATCGCCTCTTAAAATCAGCCCAACTCTTATTACGATCTTGAGCCACCTTCAATTTCTCTCTTATCACCTTGACCTTTTCAACAGTTTGCTCAACCAACTCGGGTGCAATGATCGTCCTTTCTCCGACTTCGTCCTAACAAATGGGGGACCTGCACTTACGTCCATATAACGCTTCGAACGGTGCCATGCCAATTGCACTGTGATAGCTATTATTGTATGAAAATTCCATCAACTTCAGCATGCTATCCCAGTTCCCTTTGAAGTCCAAGGCGCATGCTCTTAACATGTCCTCCAAGGTTTGGATGGTTCTCTCAGATTGTCCATCCGTTTGTGGGTGGTACGCGGTACTCATTCTCAGCTCGGTACCCATCGCCTTCTGAAATGCTCTCCAAAACTTAGAGGTGAACTTGGGTCACGGTCCGACACAATGCTGACAGGGACTCCGTGCAAGCTCACAATATTATCCACATAGGTATTGGATAGTTTCTCATACGAGGTACCATGTGGCATGGCTATGAAATAGGCTGCCTTCGTTAGACAATCTACAATCACCCAAATCATCTCATTTCCATTTCTGGTCTTGGGTAGTCCCATCACGAAATCTATCGTTACGTGCTCCCACTTCCATTCGGGAATCTCTAGTGGCTTCATCAAACCACCAGGTCGTTGATGTTCAGCTTTGACTTGTTGGCAAACCAAACACCTTTCAACATACTCCGCGATAGATCTTTTCATCCCTATCCACCAATAGTTTCTTTTGAGGTCCTTGTACATCTTTGTGCTTCCCGGATGAATGGATAACCTTGAATTATGAGCTTCGTTTAGCAACTCCTTTCGAAGCTCATCATTGTTAGGTACGCACAACCTATTTTGGAACTATAGACTTCCATCTCCTCGCATTTGGAAATCCTTTATTGGTCCCGTAGCTAGTTTGCCACGGATTTCTCTCAGCGCTGTGTCACCATACTGTGCCTCTTTGATCATGTCCACCAAGTCTGGACTAATGGATAAAGTCGTCAAAACATTCGCCACTGAGTCCACCAATTCAAGGTCAAACTCCTCAATCTCTCTTTCCAATTGAGACTGTCTTGCGTGGCTAGACTTTCTGCTCAATGCGTCCGCCACTCTGTTGGCCTTACCCGGATGGTAATTGATGGTTAAGTCATAGTCCTTGAGTAACTCCAACCATCTTCTCTGTCGCATATTTAGCTCCTTCTGCGAGAATAAGTACTTTAAGCTCTTGTGATCAGTGAATACGGCACACTTTTCTCCATATAAATAGTGCCTCCAGATCTTAAGAGCAAGTACTACAGCTGCGAGCTCCAAGTCATGCGTCGGGTAATTCTGTTCATATGGTTTCAACTGTCTTGACGCGTACGAAACGACTCGTTCATTTTGCATCAAGACACAACCTATAAACAAAACGTTAATTTAAGACTAGCATATGTATATGCAATGCATTAATTGTAATGATGTACATACCTAGTCCTTTCGTGGACGCGTCACTATAGATCACGAAACCGTCGGTGCCGGAGGATTGTGCCAACACCGGGGCTGTGGTCAACCTCTGCTTGAGCTCGGCAAAGCTCTGCTCGCATTCAGCAGTCCACTCGAACTTAGTTTTCTTCTGCGTAAGTCGACTCAATGGAACTGCTATTGTTGAGAATCCCTCAACGAACTTCCTGTAGTAGCCTGCTAATCCTAGAAAGCTTCTCACTTCAGTCACGTTTGTAGGTCTTGGCCATTCCGTGTTGGCTTCTATCTTTTTAGGATCCACAGAAATCCCATCTTCTGAAATTACATGACCAAGAAAGGCTACACTTCTTAACCAAAACTCACTTGCTGAATTTGGCATAAAGCTGCTGTTGCCTCAGAATTTGAAACACCACTCTTAGATGTTCAGCATGTGCTCGCTCGTCGGGAGAATATACCAAGATGTCGTCGATGAACACTACTACAAATTGGTCCAACTGTTCTCGGAATACAGTGTTCATCAAGTCCATGAAAGCTGCTGGGGCATTAGTTAATCCAAAAGGCATCACCAAAAATTCATAATGCCCGTATCGAGTCCGGAAAGCGGTCTTAGGTACGTCTCCGGCTTTCACGAGCAGCTGATGATACCCTTGATGAAGATCAATCTTTGAGAACCAGCAAGCTCCCTTTAGTTGATCAAATAAATCCTCAATCCTTGGCAAAGGATATTTGTTCTTGATGGTAATCTTATTCAGTTCTCGGTAATCAATGTACAATCTCATACAACCATCCTTCTTCTTTACAAATAGGACTGGAGCTCCCCAAGGTGAAACACTAGGGCAAATTAATTTCTTGTCTAACAATTCTTGAAGTTGTCCTTTAAGCTCCTTAAGTTCAGCTGGAGCCATTCTATAGGGTGCCTTAGATATAGGCTCGGCTCCGGGAATCAAATTGATTTCGAAATCCACTTCTCTCGATGGCGGAACTCCCGGCAAGCCATCCAGAAATACGTCCTTGAACTCATTGATCACCGGAATTTGATCCATAGAGGGAACCTCCTGCTTCGCATCTAATGCATACACCATAAATCCCTCTGCTCCTTTCTGTAAGGTTTTAAAGGCCTTAATCGCCGTCAAGTAAATCTTCTTTGGGGCTTTTGTTAACTTGAGGTTTCCTTGGACCGTTATCTCATTCATCTCAGGGTCTTTAACGGTCACTTGCTTAAGTTTACAATCGATACTGGCATGATTCTTGGTCAGCCAATCCATGCCCAATATAACATCGAAATCCTTCATCGGAATTGGAACTAATATCACTGAAAACAATTTTCCATCCACCTCCAACTCACAATCTTTGTACTGGTGGTGGGAAACCAGTACTTGCTCTCCTGCTGCCTGCACCCTGAAAGGGGTTTCAAGCCATTCGGGTAAACAGTCGAGTCCTTTGGCAAATCGCTTAGAGATGAAGGAGTGACCAGCTCCGCTATCAAACAATGCGTTTGCAGGTACTTTATTAACTAGGATCACACCTAAACACAAAAGTGTAGCATATGAAGGTTTCATAACACGCATTTAATCATCAACTTGGAAGACTAAAAATTCAACTTAAGTAACTGTTATTTAACCTTAAATCGTACCTGTCACCACGTTGGCGTCCTCCTAGACTTCGGCGTCCGTCATTGCGTGGACTCTCATATTGGGCCTGCCTCTCTGCTGCTGAACTGGCCCTGCTGCTGCCTGAGGCTTAGGGTTCCATTCAGGGCAGTCCTTGATCCTATGGCCCGCCTTTCCACATTTGAAACATGCTCCGGTTATTTTCCAACATTCACCCACGTGTCTTTTATGGCAGTGTGGGCACACTGTAGGTGCCTGTCGATCAGGCTGATTCTGTTGCGGTGCCCTACGAACTGGTCCCGCTTGCCCCTTTCTAGGAATCTTGACCCAACGTCCGGGTCTACCACCACTTTGCTCTTCCCTCGGCCTTTTTCTCGACTCTTCACGAGCCTCCTTAGGCTGTGACCTACGCATGTCACTCTCCACACGGTAAACATGCATCCAACATCTCCTCAAAAGTCTTCAAACTGGACCCCGCTATTGCCGTCCGTATGCAAGGATTCAAACCTTCTTCAAACTTCAACATCTTCATCCGATTGTTTTCCAATACCATGGGCGTGAATTTGCCCAAGGCATGGAACCTATCTGCATAATCGGAGACATACATCCTTCCTTGCTCAAACTTGTCAAACTGCCTCATCTTTTCCAAAATGGCAGTCTCAGGCACATAGTAATCTTTGTAGGCCTGCACGAATTGTCTCCACTGAATAGGGGGAGTCATCTTTGGCAGCATGCCATTCCACCAGGCATTAGCTCTGCCGATCAGCAATGGTGTGGCTACATCCACCTTGAGTTCTTCAGGCACTTGCACAAGCCTGAAGCACTTCTCCACTTCGTCAAGCCAGAACCCAGCCACCTCTGGGTCAGTGGTCCCTTCAAAGTTTGGGGCATGCATCTTGCGCATCTCCCCAATATAGTACCTGATGCCTTGCTGGGGAGGTGGTGGAGGAGGTTGCTGTGGTGGTTGCTGCTGCTGAGCAACCACTTGAGCTATCACTGTGATAGCATCAATCAACGCTTTTGGGACTAGGAACGGTGGTGGTGGTGGTGGTGGTGGAGGGTTCTCGTTCCCATTTCCACCGTTTCGTTGGTTGTCTCTTCTGGGAGGCATTTTTTGCAAAATCAACGCTTATTAGCATTCAGCAATTCTAAAAAGTAAGTACTGAAGGCCCATATGCGTTGTACAAGGTGGAATTCGTACGCTAAATAAAGTAACGTTTATTGATTAACTTGTATCGTGCTCGCACACACCCAGCCCAATCAAACTTACATATAGAATCACATACTTAAACCTAAAGATCAACTCAGAGTAAGAATCATAACTTAGGACTCTAAATGACATAACCTAGGTCTCCGAGGTAGATCTGAAGCCTAGGCTCTGATACCACCTGTAGCGCCCCGACCCGGACAGCGGAATCCGAACCGGTGCACCCATCGTAGCTTACAGAGAAGACTACAAGACGTCTGATCTTTCGAATACACATCATCGCTGACGTAAGAGAAATAAGTGCGGAAACATGTATCTAATAAATCTCCACCATCAATTCAATACATCAAATGATAATAACATCTCTAAGGGTAGTCACAGTAATAACGAACTAATCCTCACGTGTATGAAAGAACTGAAATAAATAGCAACTGTGTCATCTATCTCCCCACATGTCTCTATATATCCCATTCAGCCCACTCGCCATCGTCTTCTATGAATATCATGTCGTAGCTAGGCTCATCTGCAATCACAAAGGTAGTACCCTTAGCGAAAAACGCTAGCAAGTAACACGCTTATAAGACATACGGGATCAACACATGGCAAGACATGAGTAGTATGTAATTCAAGGGAAAGGGGCACGTGTCTTGTATACTTTCAAAAATTTATATATAACAATACAAGAACATAAAACAGAAATTCTTAACCATTGACAATTAAACATCATTCAAGTCACATAGCAATCATCCCAACTGACTCACGTGATGCATGGCAAAATATGTACTACACTACACAGTCACAAATGCATGGGCGATTTCTTTTCAAAGCAGTGCAATGCGTGTTACAATGTCCGGTCTCGTAACTCGTTACCCTGTAACGCGCCCGGCTTATATTTCCATCCCAGTTTACGTTACATGCTCGTATGCTCTGTGATGCGCCTCGACTTATATTTCCATCCCGATTTACATCACAGATCTCGTAAAACTCTGCAATGCACCTCGGCTTATATTTCCATCCCGATTAACATTGCATAGAACTTTATACCCAGTAACGCGCCCCGGCTTATATTTCCATCCCGGTTTACGTTACAGCCTTTTGTGCCCTGCAATGCGCCCTGGCTTATATTTCCATCCCGGTTAACATTGCAGGTCACCTTCGCAAATCTGTGTCGAAGCACAGCTCTTTTCAAATCAATATGCAAATGCAAGCGCCATGATGCAAGACTTCTCATCTCATTCACATTCTCGTTCACATAGATGCAATTCACATTCATATACTCAATTCACATTCAATAACACACAACCAAGCAAGAATCCCCTCACTTACACATCAATGCTTATACTTCAGGCTAGGTCGTCAACACTTAGCCTTGATTCTAAAATTTACAAACCAATGGGAGAACCCCTACCTTTCTTCATTGAACTCTATAAAACCTCGTACGTTCATTTCTTAACCCTCCTAAGTCATCCACGTTGAACTCCGATTCGAATACCCTTCAAATTATCCAAACTTGATTCACCATCTTAAGTCATGTTCCCAAGACTTAGACTAGTCATAATCAGGTCCTAAGAAGTCCTAAGGTCACCCAAAGGATCCCCTAGCTTCCCTCTTTCTTCCCTTACTTTCCCACAAAACTGGTTGACGTCATACCCTGACGTCGATCGATCTACGTACGTCATACCCTGACGTCGATCGATCGACGTCCATCTGAGGCACGTCGATCTCTCACTCAACCTACGTCATACCCTCACGTCATACCCTCACATCATACCCTCACGTCATACCCTCACTTACTACACGTCATACCCTCACTTACTGCATACCCTCACGTCATACCCTCACTTACTACACGTCATACCCTCACCCTGAACTACGTCGATCGATCGACGTGCATCTGAGGCACGTCGATCTCTCACTCCTTCCACGTCGATCCATCGACGTGCATCTGAGGCACGCCGATCTCTCACCTGATATATGTCGATCGATCGACGTCGTAAATTTTCAGCATCTTCATCCTGCGATTTCTGCAGAATTTGCAGATCTATAACCCAATCGTTTTCCAACTTTCTTTCCATCAATCCAAGCCTAATCTTCCCTCTCAATCCATTGTTAATTCCCTCAAACAAGATCCTTCTTACGCACGTCAACGATTCAATCCTAAAACTCGAATCTTTCATCATAGCAAACCAAAACCTAATCTTTCCACTCCTCCCTCCCTTCAACCGCCATTATCCACAAAGTGGGGTTCAAGGGATGGGGATTTACATGATCTCACGTAATCAACGATCATCAAACAAGATTTTAACATATAATGGCCAAATCTCAAACCAAAACACATAGATCACACAGATAGATTCACATGAAGAAATTACTGCATGGTGATCCAAATTGATACCAAAATAGGCCCTTTTTCTTTCGCAAAAACGTAAGAACTTATAAGTAGATTACTTGCCTTTGATTACTCGAAGACGGATTAGAAAACGAACAAAGGTTGGATAAATTCCTGGAGGATGTCTTCCTCTTCTACTCCTTGAAGAAAACGGCTAGGGCTTGGGGTGAGGGAAGTCGACGTCTCTTTGTGAGGGAAAACTGACGCTTGTCAGTTTTTATATGGAATGGGGAAAATTTGGAGTTTCTAAATTATATCCTATTTTCTTATTTATCTTAAGGGATAAATTCCTAATATTTAGTTCAAAAATTAAATCTTAATTAATTCTAATATTTAAACCCTCAATTAATGCCAATTAATCCTAATACTTAATTCGCAATTCATTACGGTTGACCGTCATTAATCTCATTTTAATTCATTCTTATCTTTCATTTATTTTACGGAGGGTGCGGGGCATAACACTTGTAATCAGACCAACTTCAAAAAAGTTCGCTCGGCTTTCCTCGTTTTCCATTATGGTCAGCCCTCAGCCTCCAAATGGTCAGTGCTCCTGGCTAAAGGTTGGTGCCCCGGACCTCTTTTAATCCTGAAAGTAACCTGAGGCTCTCAGAAGATGTCAACCTAAATAAGGTTTAGAGAGAGAAACTCTTTGTCTTTTTTCTAGAAGGAATGGCTCTCCTCTGGCTTTTTGATCCTGTTTCCAAACAGATTCCACCTCAAAATCTCCTCTTCTCACCTCTAATTTCTATTCTACTTGCTTCGGAATCTTTGTTGGTAGAACTACACTCAAAACAAAGGCAGCTAGGGATGCATTGAAGGTGAAACATGCTTCAAGAGGGAATACTACAGCGGCATCTTTCTCGTGTTTGAGCTCTATGCCACCCAAAATGGTTGGGCAGAACAACACATCTCATCCGCCGATGATATTGCCACAAGGGAAAATTTGGGACACATCTCCTTTAAAGCCACGAAACTCAGATTCTGGGTCTCATCAAGATGACATGAATTCTGACAACGAAAGTTCATTTTCCTTCCATGGCAGCTCAGAAGATAAGGCTCCTCCTCAAAACCCAAGAAGGAAGCAAAAATTGCTGCTGAAGTGAGTTAATCTTCATCTTCATCTGATGAAGATGCAGGAAGACCCCTACGTTCGGACCCTAGAGGAGAAGAACCATAATGCCTCCTAAAGAAGTACACGATGGGTAAAAAACAGGTTGATGTGACATCCCTTGTTAACCAGCCACCTTCAACTTCCCATCACGTGACCTCAACACTCTCTATCCTCCGAACCACCATCTCCAAATGCCACCTAGACATGTTTCCACCAACATGTCTCTTGAAAAAGCTCCCTCTACGGCAGAAGTTGACCTTCTGCACCCCAAAAACTCAAAGATCCAAAATGTCCTCCCAACAAACCCCAAAGCTACCATCTCATCCCAGACCTGCCCTAGATCATGCAACGCAGGGCCGAGCTTGGAGCACGATATTTGCCAACAACAAAAAACATGAAAATGGCCTTAGTTTTAAAAAAGTCAAAGGCAGCATCTCAAGTAAGGTGTATATAAATATTGATGAGCTGCACTCAGACGAGGAAGTAGACCGTTGCCTGGTGGGCTATTTTTTTGTAAGATTCCTGGGCAGTCAGGCAGTAAACAACTTCTTTTAGGCCTGGAAAGTCAAACACAAGGTGGAGTTTCATGCCTCAGGATGGATTATATTCAAGTTTGAGTTGGCCAAGGAAATGGATGAACTACTATGTGCTGGATCATACTTTGTCTACGGCAGATCGCTCATTCCAAAGAAAATGCCAATATTTTTTGCATTTGGAGTCACAGAGATGGCGCAGCATTCAGTATGGGTGAAATTCCCTAACCTTCCTGTTGGACTCTGGTAGATCAGATACTATCTAGAATATGTTCTCAGCTTGCACGCCACTTTATGCTGACTAGCTCACCGCCGACAAAAGCTCTTAGAACTACGCATGTGCTTTTGTCGAAGTGGATCTTACCAAAGAATTGATGACCTCGGTGGAGTTAGTGTTCTTAAATGACACCAGGATTATTGAGAAAGTTGAATACGAGGGTCTTCTGATGTTTTGAAGAGACTGCATGCAGTTCGAACACAGCGTAGCATCCCACAAGCAAGCTGGCCAGCAAGCTCCATCGAATCCTGAAGCGGCCGAGCTGTAGACAAATCAGCTCAGCTCAGAAAAACTAAGTCAGCATAGCCCCACCATGTAACACTTACACCCGCCATCCCCCTATCAAAACACCCACCAGAAGACCTGGGGCCAGCTCTGCTAAACCCCAACAACCCAGCTCAACATAGCAACAAAACGCTATAGAAGGAATCAAGGTCTTTCAAGAAACAACACGACCTTTCACAAGCTCAACTCGGCCAACCACCACATCAGCACATCCCACCACCTGAGCCCAACCATCCACTCACACAGACTAGCCAGCCTGCAACTCACGCCCTGAGATTGTCATAGATCTGCCCAAACGTGGAACAGACCAGATAATGGCAACCACTCTGCTCTGCCTAAAATCAACCCTGACATGCCTGGTCACGCCCAACAAGCTAGCGTCTACATGGAGCACCATGTGGAGAGAATCAACTCATTGCTCCAACGGCTTATTTGAGGTGATTTTCAAGAAGAAAGGCCTTACCCTGAGTAAAAAGCTCAAGGCTCCGCATGGCAAGGCTAACAACAACAACAATCATACCCATTATATCACAGCGACAGTAAAAGCTATCGCTAGGGTTTGGGGAGGGTGAGAGGCAGGAAAATACCTAATTTTATGATAATTTGTGCTTGGAATATTAAGGGCGGCAACAAGCCTCTAAAACACAATAGTATCCATAAATTCTAAAAAAACCACAACATAGATATCTTTGGATTATTAGAAACTAAGATGAACAACAAAATGTATCTGTCCTAAAACAAAAGCTTGTATGATGGGAGCTTGTAAATAATTTTGACTCCCATGCGTGCAAGAGAATTTTGATATGCTAGAAAATGTCCTCAGTTGTTGTCCAGGTCCTCTGTGCTAACACTCATGCCATGCACTATAAGATTGCTTCTCAGGTGACTGGTTATGCAAGCTAGCCACTTTTGTCTATGGCTTCAAAAGTCATATTGACAGGCGCCCGCTGTGGAGCTCCATCGTCAATCCAAGCCAAATGCAGAATGATCGTTGGATTGTCCTAGGATATTTTATTTGCATCCTAATAGGAGAGGAGATAATTGGTGGCAGGTCGGAAACTAACTATGAGCTGCAGTACCAGCTCAATTATTTCCTTCAGAGCAGATTGATGAAGATCACCTCGTTAGGGCCAATAATGCATTCACAGAGGAATATCCCGTGGCGAAGGCACATTTAAACCCTCCGAGATGCCTTTCTTACCACTCACTTGGTGTGCTATGCCTCAAATACTCCAGACCTGCAGTTAAAAGCTCATTTAAATTCAATATATGGACCGACCATGAGGCTTTCCTGTGGTTAGTTCACATTGGAGTCAAAGAGTCCATAGTCAGCCATGTTTCAGATTTGCAAGAAGCTCAAGGCTCTTAAAGGCCCCCTTAGGACGCTTAACAATAAATCTTTCTCACACATCTCAAACAGGGCTGACCAGGCTGTGGAAGAACTAGGACGCATGCACGAGTTCCCTGACGAGAAATGGGGCACACCTGACTTGAAGGACAAGCTATAGAGACAAATACACTTAGCCTTTAACCTTTTGGAGGCTGAAAGGAAATTCTTTACTCAGCTCGCCAAAGGTAACTTTTTAATTTCAAGTGAGAGGAGCACAAAATTCTTCCACTCTATAATTAAAAGGAACAGGACAAGGAGCAGTAATACAGGAGTTCAGCTAGATGATGGCAATATGTCAAACTCTATCGAGCAAGCGACTCAGCAATTTGTACAGTTCTTCTTTGACTTGCTCGGCTCAGCTCAGCCTGTCGAGCCTATCAGTGCACAGGTACTGAAAGGAGGTCACAGACTATCTACAAAGCATGCTGACTCACTCATTGATCCAGTCTTGGAAGCTGAGATCAAAGCAGTTCTACACTCTATTGGGAAGAACAAAGCGTCTAGTCTGACGGCTATTATTCTCAGTTCTTCACTAAAGCCTGGGAGATAGTTTTGGCAAACCTCGTTGCTGTGGTGCAAAAATTCTTCAGGAATGACGTGCTGCTTAAGCATCTTAATCATGCTAATATTGTTTTGGTTCCCAAGGCTGCTCATGTCAACAGAGTTGAGTACTATCGACCCATCTTCTGCTGCAATGTTATCTACAAGATAATACCTAAGATCCTTCCAACAAGAATGACGTTAGTCATGTCCTCCCTCATGGATATTGCTCAGGCTGGTTTCAAAAAAGAAAGATCTATGATGTAAAATATCTTTTTGGTGCAGGAGCTGATCATGGAGTAGGACAAAAAATGAACAACTCCCAAATGCATGCTTGAAATTAACCTCAGGAAAGCTTTTGATTCTATCAGTTGGTCTTTCCTCAAGGACATGTTGCGTGCACTTGGTTTTCCTGCTGTCTTTATTGGTTGGATTAGAGCATGTGAGTTCTGCCTCATACTTTGTTTTTCTTAATGGCATTCCTTATGGATTCTTCCAGGGCAGACATGTGCTGAGGCAAGGAGACCCTATCTCCCTCTTCCTATTTGTCACTGGCATAGAGTACCTCTCAAGGCTCCTAAGACGACTACACCATGACAAAGGGTTCCATTCCTATGCTAGCTGTGCTGAGCAGCATATCACCCACTTTGCTTTGTGGATGATCTAATCCTTTATTCCAAAGGTTACGCCTACTCAGTACAAAAAGTAATGGATGCGCTCGATGTCTTTGGTGACTGTTCACGGCTCAGAGCCATCATGGCTAAATCCCAATACTTTCATGCAGACACTGTTGAGGCAACTAACTAGTTGTAGGTCAGCACAAGCTTCTCAGCAAGTACAATGCCCTTCAAATATCTAGGCATTCCTATTGTAGGCCAAAAACTGCATAACTCGCACTATGCAACTTTCATCAAGAAGCTAATGGATAAGACAGGATTATTGAATACATATAGTCTTTCATATGCTGACACATTCCAACTGATCAAATCAGTGTTGTAGGGAGTGAACTATTTTTGGTTAAGCCCTCTTCCCCTACCTGCAACAGTCAGGACTCTGGTGAACAGAATTTGTCTACATTTCTTATGGGAGAAGTTTTCACCTGGATCCAAAAAGGCTTGGGTCTCTTGCATTAAGAAAAATAGTTTGAGTGATTCACAAAATTCATGATTCAAATAACGTGTGGCACAATTTAACACTTGTCACGTTTTTGCGATAAACTTGCCTTATATACTTTATATATAATGTTG